>OY776304.1:2832024-3432024 GCA_963675345.1 Trididemnum clinides
GTGTACACTGGAAGGGAGTGTACAGGGTGGGGGAGTGTACATTGGGGGTGCAAAATTTTTTTAAGTTGTTTTTAAAATTGACCAATCAGAGACGACCAAAAATCACATGTTTAGTACGTCACTAAGATTGAACAATCACAAATAACTCATGGCAAAATAGTCCCTGAGGGTAAAATGCCATTGACGGCAAAATAGCCACTGCCTATTTATTAGTTTATATTTGCTCAAGCAAATCAATTACTTCTATGCCATTCCATAACTTTGAAATTATGCTTTCATGTGCTCAATAAAATGAAAAGATAAGTTTGTCATATTATTTTTTGTTTTCATTGCAAGCACATGTAGTCCTTAAGTATGCCTATGCTGAAAAAAGGGCAAGCAAGATTTTGCTAGAAACTAGAAAAATTTTAAAACAAAATAGCTACTATGCACCAACCATAAATGCTTACGCTATTACTTGAATAATTTTACCTTCCAATTTGGAAATAAAAATTGGCTTCATCAAAAAATCATCAAGTTTTTATAGCTGTTTTACAACTATCGGTACTTATTGGGTAAAGCCAGCACAATTGGCTAAACCGATATTCTCAACCCCAACATAATCGTTGGGGCTGCAATCAATGCCAGCAGAGCTGGCTAGTAAAACTACAATTATATTAGAATACAGACAAACAGTATCAGAGAGCGGAATATTTATCTTGACAATACCTGAGATACCACACAAACAGAGTACAGAAAACTAATTCTGTAGAATATATGAACTGTCACAAGACAGACACAGTAGCCTACTTAACTGGTCTACATCAAGACAAATCTACAAAGCAACTGCACAAAATTCCTGCATAACGGACTGCATAGGATGCCATACTAATCTGCTAACTTGCAAAATTAAATCACGATTGGCAATTCCAATTTAACTTCGTTTGGGAGACCTGAATGATCTAATTTAAGCTGGCACAAAGCAAGCTGCAGCCATGATTTATCAACTCATTATCTAGGTAAGCAAATTAGATCATCAAGCCTTAGCCTAAATAATTACAAGAAAATCTACTCATTAAAGCTGCAACCACGTAAATTTCAGATATTAGACTACGTTTAGATCTTAGAGCAACATTGGCCCACATACTGACATAATCGGTAAAAGTACGCCTACACTCACTAGCACTTCTAAAAAACTCGCCTTCAGCTCAATGCGTGCTCAGCTCAATGCTGAACGTGCACGTGACCAGGCCAGCAGGCCTGTTATAGCGATTGCCTTGGCTGTGTTACACAACGGCAGGCATTTGACTGTAGTCCCAAGTTAAAATGAGTACACTTCATGTGGCGACTTAGTCACTTCTATCAGGATAGCTGCCGGTAGTGGCTGTTGTTAGCGACTTTCTGCTTGTGGTTTGTAGTTGAACTTGCCTCCCCGCCAACGTTGAGAGAGCGAGGCTTGCCGGCCGAAGTAAGTGAGATTTTCAATTGGAAGGCGGTCTTGACGTTTGGACTCGGCGACTCGACGATGGCTGGTGCTGCTTAATTGAAGACGCGGCCGTTCAATTATATTAAAGAAGATTTAGCTTTTTCGCAGAGTCACCGTTGTAGCGCAACCGCAGGCATTCGACTGTAATCCAGGTTAAAATGAGTGCACTCCATGTGGCGACTAGTCATTTCTATCAAGATGGCTTCTGAGCGTAGATGGCATTTCACATATAAAGTCAAGTGCTGTTGGCGACTCTCTGCTTGTGGTTTGTAGTTGAGGCTGATACAGCTGCAATCAAGACCGCTTCTTCTACAATCACAGGTGATAGCATTGCCCCTATGCGTCGCTAGTGCTACGCAAGCATGCTGAACTCTGCAGAGCTGCCTACGTCGATAGGTGTTGTATTGCAGCGATCGCAGTACTGATGTTGAAGATTCTACAGCATCTGTCGCTTAAAATCTGAGTGACCAAAAGATGAAAAACGGCCCAGCAAACAGTCTTTAGACTCCTAAACTAACATGGTAACTACACCAAGGGTGCAACTAGTTTGTTCGAAAAAAATCGAAAGAAAATTAAGTTTGATTATTGTCGTGCAAACTCGGAGAGTGTCTTCAAAAAAGTTCTTATCTTTTTAAAGTCACATGGTTAGGGGTGCCTTTAGTCCCCTTGCAGCCTATTAAAATCACTCACTCAAATGACAGTACTTTCCAGTAAATCCAGGCAAGCAGACGCAAATGCCTGTTGAATATTCTCCATATTCACAATTTCTTTTAATAATTATTTCCGCCCCGTCAACGTCATTCTGATGAAGGTGAAAACAAAACCAAACTGAAAAAAAAACACGAATGGAATAAGGTTTAAGATCGGTGATGATTACGGTACCTCTCTCAAGGACAAGTTAGACCCACTTGTCAAGCCTACCGGTATGGCAATTAGCTTGTGGACTATTTGCTTCATACTTTCCTACTGCCATATTAAAGCTTTTCATGCCAAATTAGACTAACTAGCACTAGAAAAAGAGAAAGCGTAACGTTAGAAAAGTAAAGACATCAAAACGAAACATGTTACTGTTATGACTTACAAAAGTAAGGCTAAAAGATTAAGCTAATATTAATGGGAAGTAGTAAATGACAAATAAATCAAAAAGATAATTTATGGGCATAGTTTCTTCAAATTTTGACTCTGGAGTATTTAGAAAGAACCAGGTCATTGCGTAGAGCTGAAGACTTTTTTTTTTTATATGATCATTTTTTTTGAGATCAAATTTTTTGAACTTTTCGCCCAATTTTGCTCAGCAAAAAGACGTAAAGACCACTTTCACCCACTTTTTTCTGCAAACAGATATTTTTCTTTTCATATTTTTTGCTATTGTCATGTCTTTAGAGAAGAGCGATTGCTCTTTATTTCCCTTTCTAATATTTTATTGCCTCCAAACATGTAAGAAAGCGACAATGTGACTTTACAGCCTACATAAGGCTTGTTGTCGGCACCAATTTTGATACGCACATGCACAATTTTTATAAGGGAAGCAGTGGATCAAAAGTAGGGAATATAAAAACTCAGAAATCATTCTAGTTGTGTTTAATTTAGTGTGGCCAAATTGGGCGATATTGTTGAAAATAGCCTCATGATTTTGAATTAAGTTATTTGCAAGTTTTTTATTGCTTTCTATGGAAGAATCGGTTAATACATGGCTATGGCAATAGGGTTTAGTCTTCTTGGATCCCTTCAGATTAACCCAATTTGCTTCGTAGTTTTAAAGTTCAACATTCTGGTGAAACGGCGAAGTGAGCTGAGGGTGAGATAAGCAATTGAGAATCTGTGGGTTTAGCGCTCAGAGCGTTAGTGGCGTAGTTAAAGTGAGAGGAGAATAAAGGACGATGACCCTCTCAAACGGTACGAAATTGCATGCGACCAGCACTTGGGCTTTCTTGCATGCAACCAATGTCGTAGTTAGGGGGGGATAAAGGGCAATGTCCCTCTCAAACGATATCAGAGAAGCAAAAAATGTAAAAAAAATGTTTGAAGAGAAAATTCAAAGGTCTTCTTACTGCTTTGGAGAACGAAATGGGCATAATCCCAGCTTTCAGAAAGCCGTACACCATCAAAAAAGTTTTCATGTTGTTTTGGAGACCAAAATGGACTCAATTCTCAGGCCTTCTCTTCCCGAACAAGATTGAACGCAATTATTTCATGAGATCGCTTGATTATAACTTAATGCTTCGTTTCCTACAAAAAAATTGTTTCTATCTACGCTGTTGTCTGCGACATGGCCGGTTAGAACCGGCGTTTACTTATTGGAACCCGCAGATTTGGGGTATCTACTTTTGATTTTTACTACCTGCAATGGCTTAGGCTTTTCTGTGTGGGCTAATTTGATTGTGTGAGTTCACTTTGCAGTATTCCAACTTCCCCGTTCCTCTTGCAAATAATATGAGTTAAATTAGTCACTTCGGATAATAGGCTGCTTTTGATGAATCTACCGCTGGTTAGAATCTTCGAAGTAGAGAAGATCATCGTAAATCGCTTTTCTAGAAAAACTATATGGCAGCTATTGTGAGATTTTGATTAATTCGCAACAAAAACGTTGGTTCAACCCAATCGACCCACTTCCTAAGATTTATATTCACCATTTTTCTTTTTCTGCTAATTTTTAAAAAATATTTCTATTCTTATTACAAGATAACTTACCAAAACACAAAATCAACTTCAATGTTATTGTCATTTTCACCCCTAGCTAAAATCAAATGTCAACAATAGTTTAGAGCCAATTTGACATTGCTTTCGTGGATGAATCGCCGCGAGTAAAAAGCCGGCATGGGTTCAGCATTGAGCCTTGTGGAAAAACGGTTTCCGGAAATTTAGGCATCCTGCATAGTAGTGCCCTGTGTCTGCAATGCTGATAACTCCAAAGCAGGTCTGAGTAGAATCTTCTTCGCAAACTAAAACCGCTAAAGTAGGCATTCCTTGGATAAAGGGTTTTCAAACTGGGAGCGTGGAAGGTTTGCAAGGAGGGCACCAGGGGCCATAGTATGCAAACGAGGTAAAATAACTGCTGTAAAAAAATTGTTCTCCATAAAAAAGATTTTCACATACTAAGGGAGGCACGGGTTCAGTTGGTAATGTTATGTGGGGCTCGTCCAAAAAAGGTTTAAGAACCCCTGCCTTAGATTCTGAAACAAAACCAAAGCTAAACTGATTTTCCAATCTTTCTAAAAAACTGGGTTCACGCTTCACTGGCCTAGCCTGTTTGCAGCTAAAATTGAAATGAAATTAAGTAAAGAATCTAATTTCCTGGATGTAGTACAATCAAACTGTTCTTTTTGAAAGGTTTATCGGAATTAACACAAATTAAACGATAAATCTTTTAACCAAATAATTTAACAAAACAATCTCTTTGTTTCTATCAAATAGCTTTGCAAACAAGTAATTTTAAATTCATTTTGAATCTAGAAAAACTTTTTCGTTTTAAGCATCAAACATGCAAATCGGAGATGTGTGGCATTGTTAATAAAATTAAATGCAGTTGCAAGAAAAAAGCTTATTGGACAAACCAAAAAAACTTATGGTGCAAGAAGGAACACTGGCCAAACAACAAAACTTCAGAGATTTATGCTGTTTACCACTCGAAAAGTAAGCGAGATCTATTTACAGCCTTTACCTCTATGAACATAGTACGTGATCATTGCAACCGTGTCACATATCGATTTATTGAGTTATAAAGGTAATCTACGCGCTTTATATGCATGGTCACACAAATGACAAGGTTGTTTCACAAAGTGATAGTATTGCAAATAACAAAATCCTTATCCCATAATTTGACGAGACCATCCTTGGATGCATTTCTTCCTTTTGGACTCATCAGCAGGGCCTATCCCATCATCACCAAAAAACAAAACCCCATATTTGCAATAATATGAAAAATGTAGTATTTTTCTATTACAAAATGATATCATGCGCCGCGCGCGTGAAGGGAGCGAAGAAATTTGTAACAGAAAAATACATGTACCACATTTTTCATATTATTGCAAATATGGGATTTTGTTTTTTGGTGATGACGGGACAGGCCCTGTTGATGAGTCCAAAAATGACAAAACGCGTCCACGGATGGTTTCGTCAAATTATTGGAGGGGGGCTTCTATTATTTGCAATATTATCACTTTGTGAAATAACCACGTTATTCGTGTGAACATTCATACAAAGCGCGTAGATTACCTTAATAACTCAATAAATTGACGTTCACAAACTTATGTATTCGAACACTAGATAAAAATTCCTCAACACTGTTTTCACTTTTATGAAGATAATATTTTTGCTACAGCGAATACTTGGCTAAAATTGCGGATTCATATATTTTATTGATGGCACAGAACTGTAATACAGCTTTAAAAAGGTGCAATATTATTTGTGATTTAAGAAATCCTAATCCCTATGAATAAAAAAGAATCGCCATACTCTTGGTATCAATCAGTTTTTATCTTTATTGGTTATGTTTAATTTGTAAGTGTTTTCACCTGGAAAAAGGCGGCCTTGTTTTAACCTGCCCTCTAAGCCGACTTGTGGCAGTAGACTATGGCTCTTTTTGTGATCATAGCTAGCCAAACGGCTGTAGCGGATCGACTAAAATCCCAATCTAAGAAGAAAAAGGGCTAGTCCAATTTATCAAAGTTTCCGACGAGTCTGTTCGACATATGAGATCTCTTCTCGCATGCTTTAATCTTGTATCTTATTGTGATTTTAAAAATGGGATCATTTAATAAAAATTGTTTGCTATTTTGCGAGTATGCTGAATGCTAAGAATGTTCGATTGCTTTAGTTATTGTTGCTTCTAATATTCTTAATATTGCGACTTGGCCAAATCTCATGCAGCAGTGCCGTCAGTAACTCAATGCAATATAGCTATGAACTGGCTACAAGTCGTAGAGATGTGTTTTCCAGCTTCCTTTAACTTCGGTGAATCTCTTGGGCAGTACAAACAGGTAAACTGTAAAGAGATGTTTGGTTTCGTAGCATACGAGTAGAGCTGCTCAGGAAGAGACTATGCCACGCAAAATAAAATGCAAATTAACGGACAATTGATTAGTTGAATGTGACGGTGTGTAACGAAAATTCGGGTACTCTTGCATGCGTTGTTCGACAATTTGAATCAAACTGGAACTTTGTTGTTTTTTGTTAGGCCCCGTGAAAATAGTGGCGTAATCTGCATTAAGTTTCATTCTCTTTTGGGCAGCGTCGTCGACAACTTTTACTGTACGGACAAAAAATGTATTTGATTTAAAGATACAGCGATCGTGCCATTTATTTAACGGAAGCTGTAACCAGTCTTGGTCTACTCCAAATTCTTGTAACGCAACCAGAACTTATGGTGCAGTCAAATTTGTCAGTGATGTGTTTTAGTTAATATTCTTGTTGAAATCAGGTGAGTTATGTCGAAATTTAATTGGGCATGCAATGGAGAGAAGTTTTCGAAATACATATGATATTTTCCATTGCAAGATTTGCAAGATAAAGATTAATTCTGTTCTATAAATTGACCAACTCATTTGTGTAATGCGTCTGCTCAGACCAAACGAAGATTTTCTGGGGAAGTAGAGAATTATTTGCTTGCATTACTTGGAGTGACTTCAGAAGCATCTGTTGAGCATTATAAACCTAGAGCCACTGACAATGCTGGGTGGATGGAAGTAATTCTCTACTGACAGCAGATATTCGTGTGTTCTAAGCAGATGCCTTACAGAAATTAGTTCGTCAATAAATTGGCACGAATAAATCTTTTTCTTGCCAATCTTTTATATTCCTGTTCGGTTGAAATCAAACAATGTTTGCAAAGCAGCCACCAACTTCATGAACTTCTTTCACAGTATGCTGGTGTATGACAACATTGATATAGTTATTGCAACCCGTAACTTACATTCACGCATTGTCACATTCAGTGGCGTACGCAGAAAGCTTCCGAGGAGGAGCCAAAGTTTCGTCACAATCGTGTGACGTCACGAACCAGCTTTGCTTTTGCTAAAACTGCTTGGTTTTGCTTTACATTTTCATATATTTAGGATCTGAATGGGGGGGGGGTCTTGGCATAGTGGCCTCCACCTTCGGTACGCTAGTGTTCACATTCAACTAATCAATTGTCCGTTAATTTGCATTTTATTTTGCGTGGCATAGTCTCCTCCTGAGCAGCTCTACCGGTTGCTACGAAACCAAACATCTCTTTACAGTTTACCTGTTTGTACTGCCCAAGAGATTCACCGAAGTTAAAGGAAGCTGGAAAACACATCTTTACGACTTGTAGCCAGTTCATAGCTATATTGCATTGAGTTACTGATAGCACTGCTGCATGAAATTTGGCCAAATCCGCAATTAAACCCAGGATTCCTACTTCAGAAACAGATATTTTGTATACCATCTAATAGTATGCCAACAAGATTGTGTTTTTACGCTATGATATGAACATTGAGTTTATGCGCCATGTCAGCTACATGTGTCCATAGCAAAGTGTTTTACTATGCTATTCTGGAAGAACGTTAGTAAATTCGGGAAATTCCCAAAGCGGTAAGCATTCAACAATACTCTCTCCACACCCGCAACACTTGTTCTTGATATATCAAACCAATTAGCAATTTCTAGGATTTAATAATATAGCTCTTGTGTAAACTTCTTAATTCATCAAGGGAAAATCTCCTAATCAAAGCGTTTCAGGGACAGAAAGTGCAAGGGTATTGATGGGAAGCAAAACGAGGTCCGATTTGAAAAAAATTTGCAATCTTTGGTTTTTGGTCAAATGCATGGAAAAAACTGCGAATATCATAAGTTTCTGAAAATGTTCAAAATTTGAACAAATTTACTCTTTTGTGATTGTTCTGAGCCAGGAGGATAAAATTCCCATAAAACTGTGTCAGATTAAAAATTGTTTGCGGAGAAAATCATTTGAACCAAAGCCTTTGGTATTTACAATGAATTTCTTTTAGTCATTTAAAAAACGTTGTAAATCTCTCTTTTTTTCTTCGTTTAATCTCAAGGAAACCTTACCCTCTACAACTCAATTAGATTATCTTGCTCTCAATCGTCCTTTTAACAATTCAAAAAAGGTTGCAAAAATCTTTTCTAAAACAAAATTGGCAAAAATCATCCAAACAAATTTCTTAGAGGAGTTCAATTTACCAAAATTGTCTTTGCAAAAAAATCTACATTAGAAGCAATTATTTGCTAAAAAGCTGATAACTGAATCATAAAGTCGTTTTTATGATCGAACTAACTACCTCACCAATTTTCATTTGCCGAAGGCAGTGCAATGACGCACACAAAAAGAAAAAACGAGTAGACGCGTTCTTAACTGTTGGTTAAAAAGCAGAAGGCACAGAAAATAATGGGAAGAAATTAGCTCTTTCTGGTGTATTCCTTCTCTTCCTTGGGATAATGGCATAATAAGAATTGAATTTGTTTTTACGTTTGGAAGAGCTGGGGGAAACACCCCGCTCTATAGTTCAAGAATTCAACCTCAATCACCCTGAGCGATAGCAACCATTAAGAATTTTATTTGCCAGCCAATGCCGACATTCCCAGTAATGTTTCTTTGTATGAAACTCTTGCATCATCACCATCTTGGCAATGCTGGCTTCCAAACGCCATCCACTAAGACACCATTCAGCATTTCACAATTTACGATAGCAGACAAAACTATTGCGTGCATGCAAGGTAGGAGCGTAGTAATTTAGTTTTTCTTTTTTCTGTTCTTTTAGGTGCACAACCGCACACTAATTTGATTCGTTATGCGTTATACAAGTAAAAGTTGTGCGTCTTAACGTATAATACCATTTGTTGCTGTTTCCTAGTTTTGGCTCTTACTTTGATATGTTTATTGGCCAAAAATAAATGTATCTTACCACTACTAACAACAACAACAACAAGGATGCGATAACTACTGAGTGCCGGAAAATTAGCACTAAAACGCTCAGGAGTGTGAAAGACAGTTTGATATCGAAAATTGGTGTTTGTTTCATTGCTGTAGGTTCACAGTTTGAGCATCTGTTATGATTGTGATTAATAAAAACGTTTTTTGTGAAACAGTGGATGGTGCGCGACTTCTGAGATACCCTGTACGTCAAAGCCAATGCAAAGTGACGTTGCACTAGCTAAATCTGTGTTGGTCATTTTATGTAGAAACCGTTTCGAAATAAAATATAATTATCACCTTTAATTCAGAAAATGCACGTTTAGTGCAATGATTATATGCGGTGGTCCAATTTAAACCATTTATCAAACCGACTACTCTCTTCCTGTTATCGCACCAATGCCCATTTTTTAACTCACCGATAATCGAACTGCAGCCCTGAGAACAAGAGTCTTATTGCACGTATTGTTTTGTCGCACTTTACTTTGTTACAATTATCTATTTCTACACTCGGACCTAAGCACACAAAACGCGTGGCTTCAGGCTCTTACTAATTATGTATATAAAGAAAAAGAAGTTACTTCAAATTCTATTTTTGGTTCTTGAATGTTGCTGGTTCAATCGTAGTGGATAAAAGTCTAGTCAATTATCTCGCGCTGGCCTATTCGAAGTTTTATTGTTATTCTGTCAATAAACCCATTGATTTTACTGTTTGATTTTAAACTGGTGCTTGGATAGAGAACAGTGCGAGGAAGGTCCTGGACGTCCGCCTGTGACAACTATAATAGAAGATTCATCCCTTTCGAGTGGTGAATCCTTAACATAAAGAAATTGACTAGACTAAGAAATCTTCCGAAAGGTGATTCAGGCTCGTTACCCCCTTTCAAAGATTCGCGTTGGATTCTTTGAACTGGTGGAAAAGTTTGCGCGATTTGAGAAATCTTCGGCCTATCAACATTTTCAGTTGGAAATTCACGATTTGAAGGAACATCTTTACTTCAAGTTCAGTTGGAGCGTTGCAAGGTGCCGTCTGTCAGTCATTTTTATTTTGAAACTGACGTCAAGGACTCAGCTATTTTACTTGGGAGACTGGCAGACATCTTATCTTGGCTCTTCTGCAAAACTGATTCTGCAGGAAGTTGAAGTCACTGTGTAATTCTACATTTTTTGCGAAGAATTCTCGAAGATCCTTGGTGCAATTGCGCGAGATCAGCGACATCGGATCTTCAGCGCGACAGTTCTTTACCGAAGACCTGGATCATCCTTTCCTTACGAACGGTTGGAATTTGTTTATATTATTTATTTAATTAATTTTTTATATTTAACCTACATACTAAAGTACAGTATGTCTTTCATTTCTAACATTAAGAATTGCGAAAATAACGTAATTCAATCGACATGTAATGGGGCGCCTTCCGCAGGGCATGTGGAGGGTGACCAAACTGCTACAGTTGGGGAACTAGGCAACGACCTTGCATCCCAAGCCTACCCGATCATATCAGAGGTAAATACTCGTAAACTTTTAACGACAAAGCGACAACTTTCCATGCGTTTAAAGCGATCGCGTGATGCCCTTGCAAAATGTTCATCGCACGAACATTTTGCCAAAGCCCTCGAACAATTTGATGAAATTAAAATTGACTACGCTAAATATAAAACGGCTTTAAACGACATCCTAGACCCTGAAGTTTCAATCGAGCTTCTAGAAAGTGTAGCTGATCTGTTTAATCAATGCCTTGATGTTTATGAAAATGCTAAACGGGGTATGTTGACCTCACCCAGGAAATTTTCGGTCCATCATGAGGACAATGGTACCATTGATGTCGAGCCTGAGGATAGTGTATCGCAGGTTGCTGAAAGTGTCAGCGCGACATCAAGTAGCACCTTTATAGCCCGGCAAGTTAAATTAGATAAGAAACGGGCTGAACTTGAAGCTAGACATGCTTTCGTAAAAGCGGAGGCGGAAGCCAAACAACAACATGCTCTCGAAATCGCAAAAGCGGAGGCGGAAGCCAAACAAAAACATGCTCTCGAAATCGCAAAAGCGGAGGCGGAAGCCAAACAAAAACATGCTCTCGAAATCGCAAAAGCGGAGGCGAAAGCCAAACAAAAACATGCTCTCGAAATCGCAAAAGCAGAAGAGCAACTTAAAATCGCTGCTGCTGAATTAGATGCGGAAGAGAGGCTGATTGCGCTTTCAGAAAGGGGTTCTTCAGTGGCTGTCTTAAGCAGGGCAGGCCCCAATAATTCCTTGAATAACTTATTTGGAGGGCGCTCAAACTTTCGTGAGGCGTTTCGCGCAGACCTAAAACCGCTCTTAAAGAAAACGCTGTTAGCCAATTGTGCTGGAGAAACGAGTTCTTCTTTGTTAGAAGGATCGGTAAAAAGAAATATAGTTAGAGTTAAAAATAATACAGGCTTCTCGCGGGAAAATTCTGAATTTCCCAAACGAGAGAAAACTGTTTATAAATCGGCTGTTCCTAATTTTCAATCGGCGTTAGATCGCGTTGTGACTGATCGAAATGATCTTCCTATGAATGGTAGCAATTCGCAAACTCTAGTGAAGTCGCTTGTAGGCCCTGCTGTTGGAGATGGCGAGTCCTTGAGGCGGCCTTCTGTTGCTCATGGTGAACCGGCATTACGCGCCTATATCGAACGCCAAGACAGAAATGAATTTATAAATCTTGCCTCACAGATAGGCTATGACGGTAGAAACATAGACTTCGTTTTTTATGAAAACCAAATTCGGAGGCTTATGCACGAGAGTCCCTATGATGAACGTCGGCTCGAAGTTTTGAGAGCTTCGTGCATTGGCCAGCCTCGGGAAATGGTCAATTTGTTTTTTGCGCCTATGAGAAATATGAGTGCCTCTAGGCGCATTGAAAGAGCCTTGGACCGTTTACGTTAGAGATATGGCGTTTCTGGTGGGCTTACTTCGGAACCTAAAATTGCGAAAATCCGTACCGGACCTAAGGTGGCAATGAGCATCGCTTCATTAAAAGCGTTCAATGAAGATCTAAACACCCTTGAAGTGTATGCACATGCCCATGACGAGCTAGATAAGCTATCTGGGCAATTAATGTTGGATACCGCAAATCGGTTACCTGGCGTACTTAAACGAAGATACCTTGACTACCTTGACAAAAAGAGTATCAATTTAAATCAACCGGGATTTGAGTCTTTGCGCGAATTTGTAGTGCATGAACTAAACTTGATGACCTCGGACTATGCGCAGTCGTTTTTCAAATCAGACGATAAAGATAGAGCAAGTGGGCCTAGCAACGGACATACGGCTCTTCGCGTCAGACAAGTTGCTGTGATTGGAGAACGTCCTGGCGCTCGCTCAGCAGAGACCGTTGGCGAAAGCTCGCGTAGCTGTAATAAAACTCAACATTCTACTAAACCTCCCCCGGTGTGTTTTGTATGCAACGACCCGCGTTCAAAACATTTTTTAACTGATTGTGAACAATTTAAAAGCAAAACTCCTGAGCAAAAGCGTAAAACTGTTATTGATGCTGCTAGATGTTTTAATTGTCTTTCTTTGGGACATTTCTCTAGAGAATGTACTTCTTCGTCGAAGTGTCGCTTATGCGGGCCACATTTTGGCCCTAAGCATTCTACCGCCTTGCATGACCTATATGTTAGGTCAGACTCGGTAAACCTTGGGGCCGCCAGCGCTGGGCATTGCCAGACTTCGGTGATGGCCGACGCTGGGAAAAAACAGACAGAGGCTGAACAAACAGTTGTGAGAAAACTGACCTTTAATAACGATTTGGTGATGCTTCGTACGAGTGCCGTAAGGGTTATAAACCCAGTGACGGGCAAGTCTACTTTGGCATATGCACAGCATGATACTGCTTCTCAGGCTACATTGATCTCAAAGAGCTTGAGGGACGAGCTTAGGCTCGCTACTAAAACGGATCATTCAATAACCATTCGCACCTTAGCTGAACAAACTATGCACAGTGGTGGTCTTACAAACTTTGAAATTGAATCACTTTCAAATAAAGAAACTTTTGCTATAAAAAATGCTTTGGTTGTCCCGGACTTTATTGATGATGAGAACGTTTTGCCTCATGCCGTAAATACGCAAAAACTTAGGCATTTCGAAGGGGTTAAAATTCCCACTATTCCTCAACGGCAAAGGATTGACATTTTGATAGGACAAACTAATAAAGAGTTGCTCACTGTTTTGGAGGAAAGAGAGGGTGTAAATGCGAGTGAACCTAACTACGTTCTGACTCGACTGGGTCCTATAGCCAGCGGTGGTCGCGTTGGGGTGAGATCGGATTCGCACCAGGTCTTGAAAGCAAGAGTAAACGTTGATTGTGACACAAACGAATGTGAACAACTTAGACAAGAAATTACTGAGCTAAAGGCGGCTTTGCGACAAGTTGAATTGGAGAACGAGGAGACTCAACCCTCTAGGAGTGAGGAGCTTGCGCGTTCGTTGGTGGAACCTAACGTCAAAGTAAAAGATGGTCGTTACGAGATTCCGGTTCCTTTGAGATCGGATATTGTTAAAAAGATTCCCAATAACTTTTCAAATGCCTTAGAGCGTACTATGTCTTTACGTCGGAAAGCTCTAGGCGATCCCACTTTAAACCGAACCCTTACAGACACATTTCAAGAGTTGCTTGCTGAGGGTTGGTTGACGCATGTGCAGAAGATAAAAGTTGATGGGCCTACTTGGTATTTGCCTTTCTTTGTGACGAAACAAGAAAAATCTCGTGTTGTATATGATGGTGCAGCCACATTTAAGGGAGTGTGTCTTAACCATGCTGTTTTGCCCGGCGCAAATCTTTTGAATAGGTTGACTGACGTTTTGACTCGTTTTCGTTTGGGTAGATTTGCGTGTATGGCCGACTTAAGCAAATGTTTCTTTCAAATTTCTATTCCAGAAGACCAGCGGGATCTCTTTCGCTTGGTCTGGTTTAAGGATAACGACATAAAACTTGGTGAAACCAAAATATTTCGGTTTTGTAGACATGTCTGGGGGATAAACTCCAGTCCTTACATTGCTCTTCATGCAATACAACGTTTGATTGAGGAAAATCCTACCAAAGCAAGTCGACTGACTTTGGAAGCTATCGAAAACAATCGGTATATGGATGACTTGCTCATTACTGCTGAATCCCTGGCTGATATTAAGGTTATTTCTCGAGAGTCGAAGTCACTGTTCGAAAGCAGAGGCTTTAGACTGTGTAAGTGGTCGGCAAATCACCTGGCTAAGCCGGTTTTGCTGAGTATTCCCAAATGCGATCTCGGCTCTAATATCCGAGAAATTGACCTTGGTTCAAACTCTATGCCTGACTCTAAAGCATTGGGCCTAATATGGGACGTGGAAAAGGACTGTCTCAAGGTTCATTGTAATAAAAATTTGACTATGCCAGCTAGACTCAGTCGTCGCGAAATGCTGCGCTTTCTTGCTGGCCACTTTGACCCACTGGGTTTTATCGCTCCTTTTCTCTTGGGAGGCAAGCTAATTCTTCACCGAGCTACCTGTGCTGGTATTGGCTGGGATGACGAGCTTCCGAAAGACATGATGATCAATTGGAGAGCGTGGCTTTGTCTTTTACGGCCTATTTCAGAGGTTTCGATCCCCCGGTACTGCTTTTGGGAGGCCGAAACAGAGACCGGCGATGATAAAAACGTTAGCTATCAGCTGCATGGGTTTAGTGATGCTTCGAATGATGCCTTGGCCTGTGTGGTCTATCTGAGGCGCTTAATTGGGCGACGATCGAACGTCGCCTTCGTGCATGGCAAGTCGAAACTGGTTTTGTTGTCTCAGACGAATTGGACAATCTCTCGAAAAGAATTGGAAGCGGCTAGGCTTTGTTCTGAACTGGTGTTCGTCGTGTCTAAATCGTTACAGCATTTGTCTTGCAGCTTCCACTTGTGGACAGATTCACAAGTTGCTCTTAAATGGATTGTAAACCCGGATCTTCATCTTCCGCGATTTGTAAAACGCCGTGTAGATAAAATACACCTTATGACTTTGGCTTGTGACTGGAATTATATTCAAGGATCTTTAAATCCCGCTGATGTTGGTACACGCGAAGGCAGCGTAAGGAACTCTGATTCCTTTGCATTGTGGCTTGGAGGACCTCCATTTCTTTTACAGGGATCTTTGGAACCCAAGCCCGTGAGCCCCGCCGTGGTTGTTCGTAGTGCCAGCATTAATTTAGATCTTTTGTCTCTTAAAAGCAATACGTGCCTGGATCGGATAATTGAAAGCGCTCCCGATCTATACACATTAAAAAAGCGTGTGGCTTATCTTATTGCTTTCAAACAGTATATTGTCGCCAAATCACAAAAGCGTAACCTTTGTAAACCGAAACTTGATGCAGACTACTTGGATAACGCCTTCATGGAAGTTGTAAAATTTGTTCAGAAAACCCATTTTGGGACCGCAATTAAGCTTCTCCAGGAGAAGTCATCAGATGCTTATGATTTGATTTTAAAAAAATTAGGTAATAGCTTGTCAGATTTAGAACATGTCCGTCGTGTCTCTGAATTAAAAACTCTGCGAAACCTGCGCCCCTGTGTGGACAATAACTTGATGTTGCGTGTTGAGGGTCGCCTGGAAAACGCTGATCTCCCAACAGACACTAAACATCCTTTAATACTCCCTAGCAGGCACCCACTTACTAGGTTGATCATTCTCGATGAACACGCTAAAGCTGGACATGCAGGTCCATGCTATACGCTAATGCGTACGCGGCAGCGTTTTTGGATTGTGTATGGAATTTCGAGCGTTAAGCGTTACCTGACGGAATGTGTAAAATGTGCAATGCGAAAAGCAACCCCTGTTCGACAGCTGATGGCCGATCTACCGGCTTGTCGAGTTACTGCCACAAATAAACCCTTCAAGTATTGCGGCGTAGATTATCTTGGACCGTATTTTTATCGCCAAAATCGTAGTAATTGCAAATGTTGGGGTTTACTATTTACGTGTTTATGCACTCGTTGCATACACGTGGAAATCGTCACTAGTCTTGACTTGAATGAATTTTTGCTCGCATTTTCTAGATTTACAAATCTTCGGGGAGCAGTTGACACTGTTTATTCGGATAATGGCTCGACGTTTCGGGCCGCTGCTGATCGGCTTTCCTCGTTGCTTGGTTCGACAGAATTCTGTAATTCTCTTAGAAAGCGTAACATTAATTGGGTTAAAATCCCTCCATACTCTCCTAGTCAAGGAGGTAGTTGGGAAAGTATGGTAAAGTTATTTAAAGACGCCTTTAATCGCGTTTTAGATCAATCTCGACGTAAGCCTTCACTTATTGAAATACAGACTTTCACTTCAGACGCGGTGCGCATAGTAAACGATCGCCCGCTCACTTCGCTTAGCGATAAACCTAATGATTTGGCTGTAATCACTCCTTCGTCTTTCCTGGGGCAAGGTCTTGCCCCCAATACACCTCTAAGTGCATTTCATGATCGGGGGGACTTGCGTCGTGACTTTCTTTATAATACAACTTTGGCTCATAAATTTTGGCTCTGTTGGATGCAAGGTTACCTCCCTACTTTACAAGGTAGAAACAAGTGGAGGGTAACTCGGAATAATATCTACACTGGCCAATTGGTCCTAGTTGGAGATGCTGAGGACATCTCAAGGCGCGGGGCTTATCGTTTGGGCCGGGTACACCGGGTGCACCCTCAGTGGCGTAACGGAAAAGAATTAGTCCGTAGAGCAACTGTTGCTGTGTTGAAAGATTGCGGGGATGGTACAAATAAAATCGAATACATCCTTCGTGATATATCAAAAATTGCTCCCGTATAATATTTTATTGTATTTTATCCTTTGTTTTTATATTTGTATTTCCCGAGCATTATTGACATTTTTATGCTTCAAAATCTGTAATTATATATCAGAAAATTCGGACTTGGCCTTTAGCATACGTGTTTAGTCACCTTTTCCTTTATTTATTGCACCATCAATATGAATGTTAATGATGATGGTGGACTACCATCAAAAAGAACGTCGTATACCTGACCACTGCATCAATGTTCTTTGAATATGTTAGTTAATCTTATTATTGTAGCGCCTTGGTGCTCTATATGTATTATGTTTTTGTTTGAAACTTCACCCTGTGTTCTTGTTTCAAAGGGGCCGCAATGTTATCGCACCAATGCCCATTTTTTAACTCACCGATAATCGAACTGCAGCCCTGAGAACAAGAGTCTTATTGCACGTATTGTTTTGTCGCACTTTACTTTGTTACAATTATCTATTTCTACACTCGGACCTAAGCACACAAAACGCGTGGCTTCAGGCTCTTACTAATTATGTATATAAAGAAAAAGAAGTTACTTCAAATTCTATTTTTGGTTCTTGAATGTTGCTGGTTCAATCGTAGTGGATAAAAGTCTAGTCAATTATCTCGCGCTGGCCTATTCGAAGTTTTATTGTTATTCTGTCAATAAACCCATTGATTTTACTGTTTGATTTTAAACTGGTGCTTGGATAGAGAACAGTGCGAGGAAGGTCCTGGACGTCCGCCTGTGACAACTATAATAGAAGATTCATCCCTTTCGAGTGGTGAATCCTTAACACTTCCAAGACGCGCGACTTGCATTAGTTAGTGCACAAAATTCTCCACTCTCCTACTTGTCGTAGGAGGCGACTTGTCATTATGTTTTGAGAGATGCCCTCAATTATATTCGGTTCTTGATATTTCAGGATAACCTTGTAAATATCAAGCGATGAAGAAAGAATCAAATTGAGAGTGAGAACAGTTGGTGCCTATCACCAAAGATGGCCAAAGTAATCTAAAACTCTCCTTGAGTAGAAGTATTTGTTACTTACTAAAAAATACTCATGTAAAAGTAAAAAATGAGAATATAAATTTTTACTTGAGTAAAAGTAAAAAAAGTAGTCGAGAATCAAACTACTTAAGTTGTGAAAATAGAAGTACCGTACATACTGGTAGATTGGTCGCACCTTTTTTTACCAAAATTTTCTTCAAAAAATAAGGGTTTGAACCATCCATTCGACATACCCGTAAAAACTAAAAGTGGTGCATTGAAAAAACCTGCATTGCGCTTAATTGTGGAATGGGTGAAAGAAGCGTAGGATAGTATCCTAGGAGATTTAATAACCAAGTCATGTAAAAAAATGTGGGATCTCAAATGCTATAGTTGGACTGAAGATTACATGCTATATGAGGATTTGGTTGCCTCAAGCACAGAGAAGACAGAGAATGGAGATACCGATATAATTGCTTCAAGCTGATGCATGACGGAAAATGAGAATGAAAATGAGCATATCATAATTGGGACAAGTGATGATGATCTGAATGACCATTATGACATGGCCACCGATGACAATACAAAATCTGATGAACTGCTGAGAAGAATGTTTGACAGTAATGATGATGATATAATTGACAACGCTTTATTCATATTACCAACCACGTTAAAGGTTAAAGAGCATGATGCAGGCACTGGCGTCACTTTTAAAAAAGTCCAACCCGGGAGACCCTTTCTTAGGAGGTGACACTATTTCTAGAATACCCTCAAAAGGTGTTTCTAGTGGTAATCTCCGAAGCAAAAGACTGATATCACCTTTTTTAAAGAAAACTTTGTAAATTTGGAGAAGGTTTTTTGGTTCATTCGGGGTGATACAAATTACGATGCGACGAAGAGTGAAAATTGAATTTTTTTTCTTTTGAGAAAGACGAGATGCCAAATAATAAGTTGAGATTCGTTGCTCCAAACCTAAATGGTACAGTATGTGCAGACACGTTGGCCCAATTCTATAAATACTACCTTTTCTTGTAGGTCTATTTGATAATATTTTTGGTTGTTGTCACCATGCATTTGATAAAGTGCTCATTACTGTTCTATCAAAAGCGTAAAACAACAGTCATTAAAACGTGGAGCGACTCAATGAGATCAATATTTTTTTCAATTCTAACCAAAAACCTTAGACCTTTATGTTCTTTTGTATTTATTTCACAAAAAGTAAAGCCAACTGGAGGGGTTAGCAAAAATATAGGAAGAAAGAAAAACAAAATCTTTATATTGTGTAGTATATTTTCGGTGATGATCTGTTTTTCATCCTTTCTAGAGACTCTGCAGAATTCTGGTAATAATTGGGCGTGTTAAGCAAATTTTAAAGACCTTTGCCCAGGATAAGCTTGCGGTGTATTCTGTTTTAGAGGGTGCTAAAGAATTTAAATTTTTTGAAAAAAATAAAACTTTTATAAATTTTTTGAAAGGGTAAACAAATTAATTTCGGCTTTAGATGATAAAAGAAACTTCAAAAAATTATAAACCCCGGAGAGCATATTTGCTTTTGGGGCCGAAAATTTTTTAAAATTAAAAGGTAAGACAACAAGGCCCACTGATGACAACCAAGGTGAATTTAGGCAGTGAAAAACCTGCCTTGACCCCCCTTTTTAGAAAAATAAGGAACCACCATTTACGGGCGAGTCCAATAAGCTATTTCAACCTTTCAAAATAGTGGTAATCTCCAAAAAAAGATCTTCATTAGAAACCTGGACACTTAGGGAGCCCCTAAAATCGTTAATTTACCACTAATAGTAACTCATTGCACCTTACCTATAGTCAGCATGAAGCAGTAGTAGGCCTACTAATTGGTGTTTAACATCCGAACCAAAGGCCAACCGCTTCGATAAAGCATTCGCAGAAGGGTAAAACATAAATTCAAAGCAATTTCTTACACCAGCATACCGCATTTCGATTTACCAGAAATCGAATTTTTAGTAATACAGTCAAACCTCTGTTTTTAAACACAATTCGTTCTGAAAGGCTGTTTAAAAACCGATTTGTTCGAAAGCCGAATCATATTTTCCCATTACAAATAATAAAAAAGAGATTAATTTGTTCTATACACCAAAAGAATAACATATTTACACTATAACAGGGGTGGGCAATTGTTTTGGCCTGCGGGCCGCATTGCGGTCATGGAAGCTAGCTGAGGGCCGCTCTTATTAAGAAATGCATTGCGAGGGGCCGCACTGAGGATTGAAGAGTCGGTCGAGGGCCGCATTGACCAAGTATAAGTGTGCCGAAGGTCAGTGCTCAGGATCTTGCAATAGCCTGCGTCAGCTTCATGTTATACGAGACCTCCTTACATTGAACTTATACCGCGCGTGGACATGGTGGTCTCCAAAAAAACAGGTCATCACTCACTAATTGGACGGAAAATGCGTCTGTACAATCTATCAAAGGCTCTTTTCAACGTGGCATGTAATACCTTTTTCTTGCCTCTGTAATACGGCAATTGTTTCTCCACTTATCATCGTAAATCAGCTTTACTACAGTTTCAAAAGTGTTCGCGGGCCGCACAAAATGCTCTCGGAGCTCACAAAATGCTCTGTTGAGTTGTTTGAGAACCGAATTTTTGTTCGAGAACCCAATGATTTTCATCTCGAATTTTCCGTTCAAAAACCGAAGTGTTCGAACTGCAAGACGTTCGAAAACCGAGGTGTGACTGTAGTTAAAACCATTTAAGTAGCATTACTTCCAATTCAATCTACTCAAGTAAAAACAAAGGTAGCAAAAATGAAATTACTGAAATCATTAGCCACAAAAGCAAAAAAATAAATAATTAACTAAGAAATTAGCTAATCAAACAGTTTTTTCAAAGCTGTATTAAAATAATAATTAGCTGGTAACTAAAAAGCCTTCTTCGTTACTGACCATTTTTGTAGATCACTACCTCCTGGCTGCAAGAATAGGTGGGATTAAAACAAAATAGATGCTGTAGCATTTTTAAATATTACAAAAGAGCCTTCCTTTAGGTTCAGCAGCCTAAATCAAGGCATTGGACTTGGGCAAGAAGACTTGTGAGTTTTTGTCGCGGACCTGGACTCGCAAAGACAAGTCTTAGCTCCATATGATTAAATGGAAAAAAATGGTCATTTTTGTACACATCGCTCAATAAATAAACTGTAAAAAAATTTTTCTGGTGTTTGAAAAAAAATATCTGAATGTCATATGCAGTTACTGTAATTGATATAGTCTTTCACATTTGACTAATTCTTTGATCTCTATTCACAGATTTTTAGGATAGGACTAAAAAGTAATGTGAATTTAATTACATAAAGTCGGACGTGGACTAGTGCAGTAAAGTCGGGACTTGAATTTGCCTAAGAATATCTACCTGTCCAATGCCTTGATCTAAATCTTGATCTACTAAGCGTTCAACTCCGTATTGGATCCAGCCACAAAGACTTTATTATTAACAAGCTATACGATTTAATTATGTTGATTAAGATTTGGTCCAGAGGGGACAATATTGATGTCAAACTTGGCTCCATTGTCACACAACATATGCGTAAACTTGCGAGCAAAAGTCGATATTTTAAAATCAATTTTTCTTCTCAATTTTATTTATCATAAGAGGAAAACAACACGAATATAACAATCAACTTCGAAAAAGTGGCTGAAACGGTAATGGATAAAATCAAAACACAAAACATAAGTCGTACAACGTTTCAAAATATTTGTGGAGCCAGTCCTGTTATGGAAGTTTACATGGTTTGAGGCTGTTTATTTTCAATGGAGAGAAACTAATTTTTGTGTTTGTGATGCTTCTCCACTGGACTCTTTTCATCTTTTTTCTTTTGAGGAGAAAGCACTTTCATGGAGCGAATGCACGATAACAATGCAGTTGGCCGCGACGTTGATTTATTTGACGCAGACGATAGTGACATACTTAATTTTGGCGTAGACTTCTTTGACGTCATTAATGACTTTGCTTTTCTTGGGCTTTGCAATAGTGAGGTAGATGGCTGCCATGCAGTTGAATGTGATGTAGATTTGCGTGATGTAGACTGCTGTAAGAGGGATTTTTTTGTTGTATACGGTTGCGACGCAATTGATTTTGACAAAGATTTTTTTGACGGCGACACTGACGTAGAATGTAGTAAATAGTTTGTTGTCGTCATCTGCTGCAAATGCGAGGTTGATGGGTGCTTGTCCTTCTGCTCACGTTGGGAAAGTTCTTCTCCTGAAGAAGGTGATGCTTCTTCTGCGACATTCAAAAATACATTTGCACATTTATATGCCGAAGTGTTTATCGAAAAAGGACGAGAGTCTTGATTTGCTTCTATGCCTTGTAAGATGCGGCAAATCATTCCGATCCAAATTTGGTTTACCTGGTTCCAGTTTGAAGGGAAATTAGATCCTTTTTCGACTTTGTAAATATCAATAACTCCAATATGCTCGGCCAGTCCTGCCATGATTAATGGTTTGGCTCCTGTTTTGGTCACGTATTCATTTTCAGAAACTTTCTTCAAGAGACTGCGTACGGGAATGTATTGTCGGTAATTTTTACTGTGAACGAGAAAAGACAGGCCGTCAATTACCTCCACTTTAGCCCAACATCTTGCTACCAACATATCTACCAAGTCCGCTCCGTACTTCTCTCTCGCTTTAACCAGCTCCACTTTAGAAACACCTTCACGCAGCTCCTCTATTTCCAGCAAGTTGTGCTCCAAAAATTTCTGTCCTTTTTTTGTTATAACTAGAGGGCCCTCACCCTTATCGTCAATGCGTTTAAAAGTACCTGGATAATTGAAGTTGATATCTTGTACTGCTTCCTTGACGAAATCATTGGCAACCCTGAACTTTTCAGCAACCTGCGACGATAACCTTGCGTTACGACCATAATTTATAAATCAAGCAAAGCGGACAAGCGACCAAAGAAAACTGATGTAAATTATGTTTGATTCCTGGTTTGTGGCGATGACATCATAAATGTCTAATATTAGTGCTGGTTAAAGTACGCTTCCCCCTTCTCATTAGCAAGTATTTCCCTCGTTTATTATTAAATCAGCTCAGCTAGTATATTTTGTTACGTAACAATAAAATGAAACTAAAATGGCCAACTTTGCACATCATTTGGGATTTACGTCAATTATTCAGGGGCAACAAATCAAGATAACAAAAAAGTGGCCTCCAAAAATTATAAAAAACAAAAACTTTGGTTAGAATTCCGCGCTTTTCAATTTTCATCCCTTAAGTATTTTTCAGCCTCTTAGAACAAATAGGTGGCCAAGTGTTCCAGCTGCAGCTTTCGCTCAAATCGTGGAGAAAACTATGAAAATGTTTTTATATTGCTGACAATCTTCAACACTTCTCAGCCAAAATACAGTTATCCACTACAGCAGTGAACAGTGTTTCACCCGCTGCATTTTTCTATCTTTCTGCCTTTTATACAGTAAACAGCAATTTTTTGATCTTGATTGGCTGCAGTTCTTGATAAAGAATTGCGCTCGTTTGGCAAAAATAATAAGCAGAACTAAACACTAATAGTTTGATGAGTGCTCGTTACAGTTTTCTAGAGCCTGAAGAACGAAATATTTAGTTGCTGTTATCCTATCCCTCTCTCGGTTTGGGAGCTTTAAGGAGGAAGAACATGGAATCCCTAGTAAGATATGACTATGTTCGATTGTGACGTAGTTATATAAACATAGCCATAAACTACTGTATATGTCTAACAATCCCAAAGCTGTTACTGTGGTATTTCAAATGACATGAGGAGAACAAAATGCATACCTTTCCCCTACGGCTATGAGGGGGAGCTTCAACCGCTCTCGGCGAATTTAATTTCTGTAAGGTCGACCTAGAAAAACCCCACCTCAAATTTTACCACATCGTTCCCTTTACATTTAGCATATTGCTTGCAAATTGTAAAAAAATTGCTGTTGAAGTATTATACACATCATCCCGTGTTTATATAAAAACTTTTTAAATAGATTCTGATTGAAATATTTGCTTTATTTCAAAACAAAAAATTTTCTGTTTAAATCTTTTATGATGTCCAGGCAATGAACACTTGGGAATATATACTTCGTTGCCTACTGTTTCACATTACTTTCGCAATACACTTTTACCGCGCCTATTTAACATTTTCACAAATAATCATAAAGCACGTGATTAATGAGAGTATTTTGCGGGGATTTGTGGTAAGTGACTTACCTGAAGTCTAATATTCGGACGTACAACCAGGAAATTTGTAAGAAAGCTCTACCCAGTAATGTTTAGTCATTTAGTGGCAAAATTGTTAAGGGACTCTAAATAGATCCTCATTTTGTTTTTAAGCATAGAATTAGGTCTGAAGAGTGGAGCTCAGTTCCCCAAGCCTTGATTTTTTGTTTACTACGTAGCTCATGGTTATTTAATTCAGCTTTTAATAAATAGAATTTAAAAAATAAAATACCTCATTTGTGTAGATGGATCCTGATTCATAAACCATTGCTAAAACCCAATGATAAACTTTAGACTTGTTGTCTTGAGGAAAATAAAATGGAACTTTCCACAATGATTGAGATGAAGCTGCTGGACTTGGGGAAATCGGGGGCGCTGTTGGTTTTTTTTTTGCTTTTTCTTCGCGCTTTTTATTCATATTCCTTGGTAAATATCAACTAAACCAGTGACGAATATAAAACTTGTCAATCTACTATGCTTTCTTCCAAACTGTCGTAAAGTAATTCAAAATTTTCAAACCAAACAGCTTGCTTTGCTTCAAACAAATCATATAATCACCAGCATAAACAAAAAGATTTAGCGCTTGCCTTGCTACTCGTCTACTACAGTTCGGTTCTCTGGTCGAGTCATACCAAAAATGTTCCAAATAGTTTTTCAGCCAACAGCTTTCCTTACTGCCTGTCAGCAAAAAGTGTAATGATATGCGAAGCTTTGAAAATTTACTCATAGTTGATAAAACAAGTGCCAATGCTGAAAACGGTCCCAGTTTAAAACAGCTAAATTTCATTTTGTCAAAAAGGCAATGGTGTGCTCGTTATCAAGCAGGTAAATTTAGGTTTGTGTTGCCTGGTGTAATCGTAAATTTTGAAAGTTAAATTGACACATCTCTGGATGCAACGAAAGTGCATGTTATATCGTTCAGAGCTGCAAACTGGAGCAATTTTTATTCGAGTTGATGTTTGAGTGTAAGTTCACAATATTTTTCCCGTTCGAGTTTGGTAATTTCAAGTTTTTCGAGTTCAAATTTGAATTGGGCAGAAAATTAGCGGCATATTAAAAAAAATTTTGAAAAGCACGCACAAGTTACGATAATAGCGTTTACAGCTCCCAGGACGATGGTTTCTCTCAAACACAAATCAATAAATATAATCGGACCCGCCGGATAATGCCAAAGCAAAACAGGCGCAGCAGGACTAGAAGGAAACAAAAAAGCTTCTTGAAGTTTAATTTTCCTTTTCGTCTTTTTCCTTGTCTAGCATTTAGCTTTCTGTGGCATAAAGCTTAAAAAATTGTTTTCTTTTTTAAAATTGCATAGTTAATAAGCTTGAACCGATTGATTTTTTTGAGGTCAAGTTTATTATTTTTTCGATTCCAGTTCGAGTTTGTTTTCGGCAAAATTACCGAGATTTTTGATTTTGATTTTGAGCTGGCAGGCCTCATATTGTGAATGGAATATGCCATTGAGTCAAGGACTAATACTTTTGCGCTACACTACATTTAAAAAGAGTAATTGTAAAGAACGTAAATAAGACAAAGGAAAAATAAACTAACAAAAGAGCCATTTCTTAGTAAATGGTTTCGATTTCTCTCCAAAAAATGAGACCGCTTTATTAGCTCCGTGTGAGCAGGTTTGCTTTGTAAGGATGTGAGTTCAATGCTTGGGCAAAACTGTTGTGCCCTTAAAAAGGCATTCTGCAGCAATCTTCCTTGCTTGGTTGTGGTGCTTGTAAGAGAAATGTCTTTTGACTCTTGCTCTCAATTCCGAAGCAGGTCAAAAACAGTTAATTTCTAGTCAGCAGTCGCTGTCTTCTCGGTTATCCTTGCTGTTGTCGCAACTAAAAAGGCGAGAAAAAGAGCGTTGAATCTTGCAGCCAGAAGTTAAGTTCGCTCAGTGTAGAGAGCAGATTCGGATTCAATTTATTTTTGTTTGGAAGAAAAGCTGTTGGAGTAAATACACAATGCGTCTTCTCAAACGATATTCTTAAACTCGACTTTAAAATAGGTACCCTGCTGGGGACACCGACAGAATCAGTTGGCATTGAATAACTTAATTAAACAAAATAAATATATAATATACAGTATAATGTCAGATGCGGTCAAGCCAAAATAGAAGCGAATATAAATAATTCAAAAATAGACATGAATAAGTTAATGGTTGAAACGAAATAGTTGTTAAGTATAAGGTTTCTAACTCCAACCTCCGTGTATCATTCATCTCTCTCAACATACAACATTAATACACCAAAGATATAGAACGCTAAACGACCTTGCGTGTTATAACAATAAAAATAAAGCTATTACATTTCACAACGCGTTGCCCAGCGAAAACGTCATTTGCTTTTATGCTCTCACATCAAGCTTAAGCTGTGCTAAACGCTCACCACAAGAACATGGCAGAAGTGGGTGGCCGCTGACTTCAAAACTTTATATTTCGCCGTTTTCCAAGCTTTCCTTTCATTTTGGGCCCGCTTCAAATTCTTTTTTCGGTTTTAGTTCCGTGTTTCTTTTCTTTTAAGTTCTATTACTTTTTTGATAAGTTTCTATCAATTTCTATTCTTCTTAAAATGTAAAGTTCGTTCGCGTCCACACAATAAATAGTTGGCATACAACAAAAAACTGTTGCTGACGGGTGCGACATAAAAATCGAACCTACGCTGATACATCAAAAACCGCCGTCGGTTATTTAAAGACAGAGTTGCGTAAAGGCTGTTAAATTGTGCTTGAGGACGTGAAGATTTAAAATGCAATTGACTCAAGAAGTAGTTATTCAACAAACATCTCTGCTCTTATTTTGTAAAGTTGTAGCTGTGTTCAAGTCTGATTTTAAAAATGGCAAGCCATATTGACGAAGAACAATGCTTTGAAGATTTTTTTGCTAATGAGCCAAAGTTGCAACTTCATTATTTCATGATCAAGTCGCTTTATGAAGGAGATCGCGACCCAGTTTTGTACGATTGGCAGCTTGCCAGGCAGTTCAGAATTCAAAAATGCGGAGTTTACACCGCGGTCGAAGATATCAATCAATGGAGTCCAGAAGCGGTTAGCTTTAAACAAAATTCCGGCTACAGAAAAACCATTATTACTCAAAAAGGAAAAACTGTTTTGCAACATGATCTTGCCAAGCTTGTGCCACAAGATGGGGTTTTTTTAAAAGATCTCAAAAAAAGTTTTTCAAATGAACTTATAAACGAATATTTGCTTTTCAACTGGCTAGGAAAAGATAAACGTAACAGAAAAGTTATAATTGTACGAGGAGAAAAGTATGAAGAATTTGTCATGTTGTTTACTTCTTTGGGCCTGTTTGATAAATCAGAGTTTTTAAAAAATGAAAAAGACTTGGCAGAATTTGGATTGATTGAATTAATTGAGGGGAGACTGGAAATAACCCGCGGAGTAAAGTTCCCCATTGTTCACCACGAAAAATTACTATTACTTTACAAGTTGGCTGAAGATTGTTACATTCAAAACATTAAATGTATTAAAGTTACTTTAAACAGAATCCAGCAACAAGAAGAAGCTTTAGATAGATACCTAGAAGATCTTGTCAAAGAAAGAAATGGTATTGATAAAAATATTGAACAACACAATGTGAACTCTTTCCGCCTCATTTGGCAGCAACAAAATATAATATTGATGGAAAAGCACATTAGCAGCATGCAGCCGCTCGATCTTGCCCCACCACATCTTAGGCAGCCACAAATGCAACCGATTTCCTTCCCACCCCCAAACCTTCTGCTTACACAGCCCCAAGAACAACTGCAACAGCAAGTACCAGAGCATTTTCTTGCATTTCCATTTGCAAAGCAGCAACGGTTTCCAATACATGTTACTGTTAATCAGCAGCAACAACTTGAACTGATTCGGCAACAGCAATTGCAACAGCAATTGCAACAGCAATTGCAACAACCATTGCAACAACTATTGCAACGACAGCAGCATCAATATCAACAGCCACAGCCGCAGCAAATGCAATGGCTACCGCAACAACAATGGCGACTTCAACAGCAAATGCAAATACCACATCATCAACAAATGCCACATCCACAGCAACAACACCAACAGCTGCAAATGCAAGAAAGAGAGCAATTCCAACATCCACAATCATTGCAGCAAGCACATTATTCACGCCAACAACCGCAACAAAATGCTGAAAGAAGCGACAACCCAATGCTGCCACGCACAGAAGTGCAAGAAAGAAAGCAATTTCAACATCCACAATCATTGCAGCAAGCGCATCATTCACGCCAACAACCGCAACAAAATGCTGAAAGAAGAGACGACCCAATGCTGCCACGCACACACCAGTCCTCCTCCTCGGCTGTGGTGGTCAAATTGGAAAAAGAAGACGAGTCTGGTGACGTGTTTGTGGACAATTAATTGCACTCGTATCTATGCTGCTTTTTAAACCAACATATTTTAGGGATTACTAAAAGAAAGGAGAAAAGTACTGACGCTTAACTCCCTTTTCTTTTTAATCTAAAAATTTGTGTCAAAAAAATTAGGCTTTTCAAAACTGGAAGTCAAAAAACCTTTTTTGCTTTCTCAAAATAATTTTTCAAATACATCTTTTAACCATGTTCAAGTTGAAAAAACCTATTTTTTAACCATGTTCAAGTCGAAAATTAACCATGTTCAATTTTCAACTTTGTGCTTTTATCTAAGAAAACTAATTGTGGTAGAAAACGTACCAGTTTTATTATCTTTTTTAAATTTTTTTGTAAAGACTAGCTCTTTCTTATAAAAAATTTGCATTTCAAAAGCTGAGGAAATTTTTCGTGCTTACTGTGTTTTTAACATTGTTAAAACTGTTGTATGCTTGAGGAAAATACATAATTATAAACACCGATGGCAATTTTGCTCCTTTTTTTGATTTATTTAAATTTACACTCTGTCAGCAATGCAGCCAGAGTTGAAATAAAAGCAGCTTAGCCAGGCAAAGGTCATTACAACTTTGTAGAGAACTCTGGTGCAAACTTGAGGTTAGATTTCGTTAACTCGCACTTGTTAAATATTTACGTTTTTGCTTGTTTCGGTTCTTGCTGACGCCTTGATGCAAGTAGTCTAGCTTTTTAACAGGTTTTCAAACCTAAGTTAAAACTGCAAGATATAAAAACATTAACAAGACTTTTGACAGCATTCTTTTTTGTTTAAAAGCGTTGCTCATTGTGGAATCGGAGCTTAAGCAACAATGGAGCTAAAAGTCAACTACGGTAGCGAAAAAATAAGTCAGCATTAATGAATATAGTTGGCGGTTTGCTTTTCGGCGCCACACATGTTTTTTTGCAGATGACGATGCGCTTCAGTTTGAAATGACGAGTTTAAGACAGCTGACCGGTGCAAGTCGGCTTGCTGATGTAACTTAACGAAAGTATTGGCCGGGCATTGCCTATGAAACTGGAAACGAATAAATATATTCTCGCTTATAAGACGCTCTCTATCGATCGTAACCACTTGGAGCTAGCAATATACTTCATTCTTCTCAGATGTTGCGGTGCATTATGTTAGATGTTATGATTCAATAGATATTGTCTTTGGACAATAACTAGATATTTTGAGAAGAAGGGAACATGAGAAATATAAGAGTTGGTTTTAACAGTAATTGGCTACAACGCAGCACATGGCTTGGCTGACTAAAAATCAACATTTTTGCACAATACGGGTGCATGATATGTGTTTAGCCTTTTTATTGGTGGAGAAAGTTGGGCAAAATGTTTTTCTTGTTCCCTATCTTGTACCTGCCCGTTTTCAAAGCAGACCTATAGCCTACATGGGGACCTATACATGGTTTTTAGTAAATCGACTTAAAATTCTAACTGAGCAGGAGATTCCTGATCAAGACATGTTAAAATAAGCAAGTATAGCGTTGAAAACTTCAGTTTTTTCTTTGATGTTAATTCTTAACTTATCTATTGGTCTTTATTTTGTTTTAGTGAAAGAATGTTGGCGTAGTTTTGGTTTTGCTGGTTGCTCAAAAGTTATACTAAGACGCAGACAATATAAATTCTTTCCTACGTAGACCATTTCATAGCTCAGCAAATAGAGTTGCACCTTAAATTAAGAGTACCATATTTGTAACATCTAAACTGAAGACAATCTTTTGCCTAGCACAATTTTTTGTTTGCTTCTGAACGTGAAAACCTTGTTTGTTTCTGAACATGAAAATATCAACTATTCATTTTGATGACTTGGATCTTTTATTTTCCAACTCGAAAACTCATTTTTTTGAAATCACTTATTCAACAGCGACGGATTTGCTCATGGCGGTGAACGATCCTATTTACGAATACTCTACGTGGGTTTTTGTGGAGAGATTTATCTTTAATTGTAAAATGATGTTCATTTGGGCATTTTCTGGTGTTCTCAAAGGACAACACAACAGCCCTCGCTTATTAAGCCATCCCGCTTAATAAGCCAAAAATTGTACCGTCTGGAATTACTCCATTTATTTCTGTGATAAAAAAACCCGCTTTATAAACCCAGAATCCCGCTAAATAAGCCCAATTTTTGAACACATTTGCTTAAAATTGGGTGAAAGAGCGTCGCAACTCAAATTTTATCTTCGTTTTGCTTTCGACGGTTTCACACTCTGTTACGCCGTTGACCTAGTCTTAATTTAACTATTTCGTTACAGATCGTTTATTTGCGCCGTAATCGATCGGCAAAACAAATGCTGCGCTGTAGATTTCATTTTTGGCAACTTTTAGCCATAGCACAGGCAGCCATACGCATTTATGCGCATGAGAGTGGCGAAAATTTGTTCCCCGGTTAATAAGCTCACCCGCTCAATAAGCCCAAAATCTTTCGGTTCCGAGGTGGGCTGTACAAGCGGGGACAGCCGTGTTACTTTTTTGCAACAGACAACATGCCCTTCATAACGAAAATGTCTCAAACCTTCCTTTGATGCTTTTCGTAAAACGACTTGAAAGGCAGTGTGGCATTGTGTGGTCAGCTTAGCTGATCTCCAAGGAAGACTTCTTTTAAAGTCTTTAATCTTGTTTTAATTTGACGACTGGCATTGATAGCAAAATTAAAGAAAATTAGCGTATTTTGTAATCCTTGTTGGTTTATATCTCTGTCGTCTCAAACAAAACAACAACAAGAGAAAAGATCATTAGTCAGCGATAAAATTTAAATCAATTTGACTAACTGTACTATTTCGTTCAACAATTTGTTTACCACGAAGTGTCGCCATTGGTTTACAATGGCCGAGTTTTGTGTGAGAATAGATTGCTAACGTAACGGCTGAGCGAGAAAAAATCACCGTGGTGTACTTTTCAAATGTACCACAAAAAAGCTGTGCGTGCATTAAACAACCCATCACTTGTTTGGAATGATGCTGACCATATCTACAATGAAAATCATACAGCTCCAATCAGCAGCCGCCTCAATGTTGCGTTGCGGTCCCCGACCCCTTTTGGGTTCGGTCAAAATGGCTGTTGGGCTTACCGAGGGCTCCAGTTATCCCGGGCACTCCCCTCACACGAACCAAATATGACCTGGTGAGCTAGATCGGTACAATGCTGCACCTGCTCCGAACGGGTCCATTTAAGGTGCTCACTTCTCTCCTTTTTTAGATTCAAAACTCTAGGCAGCTCTCAATCCTGGAGCTGCTCTTCTTGCTGCGTTTCTTTTGGAGATTCCACACCAATCAATACTGTGACTTTCTCCTCGGACTCCTCCAGCTTGTATAACTCCACTGTGCAACCTGGCCGATCTGGCCCCCTGTGCTAATGCAGCACTCCTACCCCGCTCTCGTATTCAAACCTCACCATGACTCTCCCCCACCTCACGATCTGGACTGATGGATCGGATCCTTTTTCTTTTGGCAACGACGGCAACTGCTCTTTTCTTTTCTTATTTTTTTTGGCAGGCCCAGTAAGTTTTTCCTCCGAAGCCAATGCCATTCTGCAAGCTCTTTGCTGGTCTTGGCAGCACCAACAAGTCTGTCACTTTTCTTTCCTCCTCCTCCTATCCGACTCTTGCTCTATCCTCGCTACCCTGTCCCCTCCTCCGTTTTTCCTTTTACCTCAAACTCTCTGGCAGATCTGGAAAAAGCTGTGTTCTCTCTTTTCCTGTTCTATCAGGCTACATTGGGTCCCAGATACTTGTTACTCCCGGGGAACGACGTGGCTGATCACCTGGCCAGACGGGGAGCACTACTCGCGCCCTCTACAATCCCTTGTAGTTTCTCTCCTCTTATCTCTCGTATGCACTCTTGTCTTTTCTCGGACTGTAGCCATACTGCCTCATCGAAATTTTTCGACACACAGATTCCCTTGATTTTCACCGAGGAACTTGTGCTCCCTCGTCACGTGCGATCTCTCCTCTTTGCTGCAACGGACACAGCTTACTGTAAAGATCTTATCTGTCTAGGATTGGCAGAATCGAGAATTCTTCCTGCAGCTCCTGCGGACACTTGTCCCAGGACACCTCTCATCTCAATCTGCACTGTCCAGCTGCGGACTCTCTGGGCTGGTCGATCTTTGGCGACTCTCTCTCTCTCTGTGCAACCTCTGGTCCAGACCCTGGAGAGTTTCCCAGCTTCTGGGACTCTATGGTCTCCCGCCACGCCCCCATCCCTGGGAAGAGGTCGGGTAACAACAACAACAACAAAATGAAAACCATACCCACGTTTAAAATTAAAAGTTCTTTTTTTGTAACCAAGCGTAGAGTTGCTAGCATGAAGGTTTTGGTGTTTTTGGCGCTTTGCAGTAATTGCAGCTGTTTTTAGTATCAGAATATTTTCAATAATATCTTGGTACCTTTTGCTAAACTTCAAATTTTTATTCCCACCAAATTATCACCGCTTTGGGTCAAGCAAAAGATTTGTGATTACAAGTTTTATGTTTTTAAAATGGCTCGACAAGAGAATTGAACCTAAGTCTACCAAATGCAAAGCACACGCTGTAAATACTGCACAATTATGCTTTAGGGTTTGAGGGATCAGACTGCAATACCAATTGACGGTATTTGGCAAATCAGCTCTGCTTTTATTTTGTTTAGTTTTAGCTGTGTTTAAGACTGATTTTAAAAATGGCAAGCCATGTTGACGAAGAAGAATGCTTTGAAAATTATTTTGCAAATGAGCCGAAGCTGCAACTTCCTTTTTTCATAATTAAGTCGCTGTATAATGGAGGTCGCAACGTAATATTAGACGACAGAAATCTTGCAAAGCAATTCCAAGTCAACAGATTTGAAGTTCTCAATGCCGTTGATGAGATAAACCAATGCTCTCCTGAAGTGGCTTGTTTTAGGCAAAATTCCGAGTACAGAAAAACCATCACTACTGAGAAAGGAAGAAATATTTTGCGATATGACATCACTAAGCTTGTGCCAAGAGGTGGGGTTTACTTCACCTATCTTAAAAAAATTTGTCCAAACGACCTTATAAACGAATATTTCCGCAAGAAATGGCTAGATAAGAACAGAAACGCCCCCCAACTGCTGGTTGTGCGTGGCGAAAAATATCTTGAATTTGTCCACTTGTACAACTCTCTATGTCTTATAGAGGAGTCAGATTTAGTGGCTGATAGAGAAGACTTGGATGAGATGAACTGGATTAAAGTGATTAGTGGCAGATACGAAATATATCGCGGACCAAGGTTTCCTGCATCCAATTTAGAAAAATTGACATTTCTTTACAACCTAGCGGTCAAAATGTTTGATCAAAATATATCGCTTGCTATGGCATTTTTTAATTCGATCCAAGAACAAGAAAAAGTTTTTGAATATCATCAAAATAAGGTTATCAGTGAAAAAGATGGTATCAACAAAGAAATTGATGACTACAATTTTACTTCTTACCGTCTTTCTCAAGAGAGGCAAAGTTTGCTATTGATACAGAAGCATATTAACAGGTTGCGGGATCGTGGCTTTTCTGTACCACAGCTTAGAGAGCTAGAAATACCAACGGAAACACGCTCATCTAAGAAAGTGTTGCTTCCACAACCACAAATACGATTATTTTCACGTCAACAAATCCAAGATCTGCAAGAGCAAATGCAACAGCATCGATTTACGTTTTTGCCGACATTGCCACAGGTACAACAACACTTTGAACAAGATAAACAACATGAACTTCAGTTGATGCAGCAACAGCTCCAGCAACAATCTTTGCATCTGTCGCAGCTACAGCACTGGCTACCGCAACAACAAATGCTACATTTACAGCAACAGCCCATGCAGCTACCACATCAACAGCAAAGGCGAGAACCACTGGTGCGGCAGCAAATGAAAGAAAAAAAGCAATTGTTACAGTCACAACCATCGCAGCAAGCTAACCAATCCAGCCAACAGACGCAACAGCATTTTGAAAGAAATTACGATCCATCATTGTTGCTTCGCACGGACCGGCCTTCTTCATCGTCCGTAGCAGTCAAAATGAAAAATGATTAATCGTAATGACTTGTTCGTGAAAAATTAGATGTATGTTGTATTTTGTATAACTTATTAACCTAAACGAATGAATTTGGGGGTGTGGGTGAAAAAAAAGGGTTAAAAAGTCAAACCATATTTTAATGACTATAAAATCTGGATTTGTAACAAATTAATTTTTTCGAATGCTCAATGAGAAGAAACAGTAAATTTGCACACACTCTTTCCGAAATTGTCTTTCGTTGTCTATTCACTTAGAGTTGGCTTAAAAGTAGTAAATTCATTAAAAATTTGAAATTTTTCTTCGGATGACATAAGGTTTTTACCAATTTTTTTCAAGTTGTGCAATGTTTTTGAAAATTAAAAATGATTTTACAAACTTGTGCTTTTGAAAATATTTGATCAGCTTTTTGTTAAAAGGATTTAAGAATTGCTAGTATAACTGACTACTACTCGCTTAATGTTTCGAAAATCAGTCCCACCACTAGGATAATTTCGCCTCTTTTTGCTAAGTAGTATTTAAATAGTCTTTTGCCTGTTTAGTCTCGCTGCCATAGCTTATAAAAAGTAGAGACGTCATAGCGAGAGTAAGTTGAAACTTGGGTTCAAAATTCTGCTTGAGCTAAAATTTTTGATTTCGTATGTACAGTGATTAGTTTTTAAAGAAAACGCTCTTATTCAATTATTTATTTCATGTCAGATCTTTCCACCATCTTGCTGCAGTTTCAGATGATTTTTTGACTGGAGTCAACACTGCTATAAGTAGAAGTATCAATCAACAAGAGAAAGCGTTTCTTTCTGAGAATGTGTTTAATTGTGTGGACAAATATCTGGCCACACACCAAGTGTCTGCATAATCATGGGAGAGCAAGAAGCTACAGCAGCCAGGATCCTTTCATACCTTCAACCCAATCGGCGTATTAGTAAGACATATTTAACGGATGATTTATGACAGAGGTGCGCAAATCTCCTACCAATAGTCATACTGACCCCCTAAAGAATGAGACTTGTGGCCCAAATTCACAGATTATCTAAAACAAAGGAAAGAATTGCGGGTTAAACACTGCGCCCTTTTAAAGTTGATGTCCAAATGAAATGGTCTTTAATTAAAACTTAGTCTTTTTGATGTTGATCACCCCAAAAAAAGATACTCGAAAAAAAACACCTTTTTGAGGCTCTGCAAAAAGAAAGGTCTTAATTTGAAAACTTTGTCCCCTTTGCATTGATCTCAAAAAAAGATCTTCAATTCTAAAAACTGCGGCGTTTTGAAGTTGATTTGTTAACCCATTACCTCCCATAATTCATTCCGCTTGAATTTTCTCGTGAAATTTGAATACCCATAGTAAAAAAGTGTGAGAAACACAATGCAATTGTCAGAAATTCAATATTTATATAAATAAAAGAGTTATTAGGTGATCTCATATGAGATCACTGGTAGGATGTGGTAGCAATGACTATAGTACATCTCGAATATAATTTATGGTTTAGATCTTCAACACTACTTTTTCTAGACTCAAAAATGGGTGAATACAAAGATAGTTTTAAACATGAATCCTTTATTCAAAAAAAAATAAACACCATTTAAATATAAAGCACTCATAAAATACTTTATTCAGAAATAAATGTTAGCTAAACAACAAAAAAAAATATGAGTAATGTTATGTTATATACTAAGTATGTCCTTTATCATAATTATAAGCGTACATGTGACATCACAGAATTAGTTATTGTTAATGATTTCATGGTAAAGCATTGTATTTATGGTAAGAAGAGAAACAGTTAACACATAGAGTGACTGTACATTTGGAACAGTATGTTCTCGGTCTGGCAGAGCATGGCTTGTTTTGGCATCGCCTTTGATCGCTTCGTCTCATTATAATGTGTCCTTTGCAATCAAATCGAACATCTTGAGGAACTTTTGAAGGTGCTGAACAGCTGGGCTTCCTACCAGGTTTTTGCTTGTTCGTTGGAATTTTCAGATATGATCGGCAAATAGCTCTTCTGAACGACAATAAATCCATTTTTGTCGCTGAATCTTCATCATCTTCACATATCAAGTTATAGATGATGTGTGCATTCACAACTGCCATGTCTAAAATTCGAATAAATATGGGCCAATACCACTTTTTCGCTCTGATAGTTGTTGCATATTTACTTATCCACCAGTCGTGTTTATCGACACCTCCCATGTATTGGCAGTAATTTTTAAATACGTGAGGTTGTGAAACGGCGTCCTTTGTTTTAGACTCCTTCAAATATCGTTTCACCTTTTGAAGAGGTTCAATTGTGTCATAATTAGTTCCAATAGTGACACACGTATTGTCAAGCCACCGTACAAATAGAATTTCTTCATTGGTATCGAATCTGAAGCAGGTTGTTCCTCTTTCCTTTTTTTTCATTTCCTTAGTTTCCATCAAAGGGCATTTCTTCAGCCTGTTTTCGCGGATAGTTCCAGTTGCCTGATAACCAAGATCGCGAAGATGAACTAATAACTCATATCCGGTAAATAGGTTGTCAAAGAAGACAGCATGAGACTGTGGTTCATCTACAACGTCTAGCATGGTCAATACGACTTTTGATCCAAGAAGTAAGTCTGCTCGATTATCATCAGATGAACTTTTGCCACAATAAAGATCAAAATTGTAGCAATAACCGGAAACGCCGCACAGTGCCCAAAATTTATAGCCAAATCTTATAGGCTTGCCCCTAATGAATTGCTTCAAAGCGTGATGGCCATAGTATTTTACGATCATCTCATCAACAGCCAAGTATTTTTCGAAAATTCCAAACTTCATGAATGACCTTTGTGCAGCAGTAATCAGGTTTCTCACTTTGAAACCTTTATCATTCTTATTATTTTCAGCTTCATTGTTGTCACAGAAATGCAGTATACTTTTTATATCTTGAAATTTTGATTTAGAGATGGCACTTTTCACTATTTGCAAGCCCAAATCTTCATCATTAGACCAGTATTGTGTTTGTGCGGGTAGCTTATGATAGCCAGATATCAGTAACACTCCAATGAATTGCTTTATGTCATCTGAGGTAAGTGAAGTCGAAGGCCTGTTTTTCCATTCAGTAGCATATCTGACACTTTCTTTTACAATGAGATCTACTATTTCATTAGAAAAAATTTCTTCAAATACTTGAAGTGGACTGTAGCCTTCTAATTTTTCTTTCATTTCCTGCAAGAGTTTTTCATGACCATTGCTGCGTGCATGAACTTTTGTGTATACTGGTGCTTTATTGCGCCATGTTGGCTCTGAATTACACAGCTTTCTTTTCTTTTTTGGTGGTTGGCTTTTTTCAGCTCTAACTTCCAACTGTTTTCCTTTTCCATCACCATCGATTATTTGTGCAGCAACGTGTAACTCTAGTGTTCCAGCTACGTCATCCACTTCAACATTTCCAGTACAGTCATCATCAATATCTTCATTGTCAGTTAGAGCGTCAGTTTCTGGTGGGATGATAACTGCATCTGCTGTTTCTACATCATCTTCTTCTAAGACTTCTTCAAGCATTGCTGCAATCTCATCCAGAGATAATGATTCGAAGCGCCTTTTAGACATCTAAGGGAATAAAATAATTATAAATAAATTGTTGTTGAAACGTATACTATATAAGTGTTTAAAAAAATTTTGATCTTTTGATAAATTATAAACAAATAAAGTATCTTACCATATATAATATATTTATATTATTTATGTGTATATCACACTAATAACAAAGATTACCTTACTTAGAAGAAGCAGAGCTGATGTCTGTCAACAACCTGTTTCTTCAATTGAATGAAAGTGTACAAAAAAACTCACTGCTTATATAGGGATCAATTATAACACGTATCAACCTGTGGAAGCAACAGACTCAAAACATGTTGTGACTTGCGCGCTGGGCAATCACTTCTTCCTGCTGATCTCATATGAGATCAGTGACTTTTAATGCCTATTATTTTTAAAATATCACAACTACTACTGTTTTTATGCATTAAACTCTTTCATTATTACTACTTCTATATGTATTATATGATAATTTGTTCTAAGTGGAGTTTATTAAGATTATATATGCACTTAGATGTTTGGAGGTCTCAACAGAACATTTTCCACATATTCAAACGTGTATATAAATAATTTTAAACCAAATTTTGAAAAAATAGAGTGTGGATAAGAAGGAAATACATCTAATAAATATAGTAAGAATGTTATATATGTATATATAGACGGGATAACCATAAAAAAGTCGATTTTTTAAGTGATCTCATATGAGATCACCGGGAGGTAATGGGTTAAGTACATAAGTCTTGGCCCGTTGTGTCATTCGGTTAGGTAAAATTGGTCCCTGCAAAATATATCCGCATCTCAAAATGTGGGAAAGAGAATGACGAGGAACGCCTTGTGGCTTTGTTTTATTCCTGATGCCAGATTTTGGTCTGGATTACGACATAAACTTGGAAAGATATGCCTGGAACAGGCTCAACCAATTTCGAGCTGGTGCTGGTTGGCTTTGTTCCGCTAGTTGCTGATGGCAGCTCGTTTCCTCAAGGTCCTGCGAGTATAGAGCAGAGGAGCAAACAACAGGCCATGTTGCTCACTGCCGCTCTGATTTTCGGGTTCCAAATAGAGTATTAGCCAAATAAGTGACAAACCTGGGTGACCAATTTGTACAGTTGCTGCTAGAATCGTTTGCTTTTACGTGCAGTCGGAATCTTCATCTCGCTCAATCGAAGACAAATACAGTTGCCGCTATCATCATACAAGCTCTCACATAAATTAGTGCTTTGTCAGATGTTTGTTGCGGCTTGATTAGATTGACAAGCCACCTAAGCATCAGTAACTCGCGCTGATTCACTGATAGCGCAAATGTTGTCAACAAAATGACATATTACGTATTCACGTTATCATTTGGGCAAAATGAAATGAAGGTAGTATTTAGAAACACCTAAAACATATTTGTAAATATTTAGAAAAACTTTTTTTCGTAGATACTTTTTCTGAACTTAAATCCTAAAATGAGCCAAGATATTTTTTTCAGCGTTTACGCAGTTTGTAGGCTAGGTCTTCTCTTTTCAAAACCCTGGTGAACTCAAATTTTCAAGTTGATCAAACAGTAGTTAAATTAATCACCTAAAGCTTAGGCTTGCATAAATTACGCAGCGTTTGTAAGATAAGGTACAGTTTCTTTAGCTGGAATTTCATATCCAAGGAAATTATTTTCAGTAATTCAGCTGAAGATGTGTTGAACTGAAAGACTGCCAGCCGTACTTGCTGTAGTCTACACATCATAGCAAGTTCGTAAAACTCGAGTTAAAAACTGTGCTCGGGCTGTATACGGTATATTTTGCGAGTTTTTAACGTCATTAATTTTTGTCGTCTGATATTTTCAATCATGGCGGAGAAAATGGGGTTTCATAATGCATCACTCCTATTGCTGTGTGTCAAGCAAGAGATCTGCAAGTGTTGTTCTGCTCACTACCTGTACTTACTGCAGAGCATTTGTTAAAAATTTTGTGAACTTATCTGATGCATTTCTGTTATGATTCGACGGGGATTCGAACTGAAGTGTACTAAATGCAGAGGTTGCTTTCTCGCAACAGCACAATTGCGCTTTAGGGTTTAAGGATTCCTACTGCAATTACATAAGCAGTAATTATTCATTGAATCAACTTATTTTGGGAAGTTGTAGATGCAATTAGAATTGATTTTGAAAATGGCAAGTCAATTTGACGAGGAAGAATGTTTTAAGAAATATTTGGAATACGAACCGAAGTTGCGAATTCATTTTTTCTTGATCAACTCGCTGTATGATCAGAGAAGCAATGGAATATTGGATTGTGCGGATGTAGCAAGACAATTGAAAGTTTTAAAAAGTCAAGTTGATCATGTGATTGATAACATAAATCAGTGTAGCCCTGATATAGTAATTATTAAAAATAATCCTAATTATATGAGAACCATTATTACTGACATGGGAAAAAATGTCCTGCAGTACGACATCAGCAAGCTTGTCCCATTAGAGGGCGCTTGGCCATACCATTTGGAAGCAATTTGTCCCAGCAATGTTATAAAAGAGTATGTTCGCCGTAATTGGTTGTATATAAGCAGAAGCAGCAAATACAAAAAGTATGAGCGAGGAAAAAATTACTTGGAATTTGTTACTTTATATACCTCCTTATGCAAATTCACTGAAACAAACAACTTGACCAATGAAAAACTCTTGCTTGACGCCAAATTGATCAAAATAGTAAGAGGTAGACTCGAGATAATCCGTGGAACAAAGTTTCCTTCAGCTAAACACGAAAAACTGGTGTTATTTTACAAGCTCGCTGTGGCCCTGTACAAGCAAAACTTTGAAGGGGCAAGAACAACTCTAGGCATGATTATAAAAGAGAAACATAATATAAATGCTGAGCAAATAAAACTTAATAACAAAATTGAAAAGTACAATCCAAACGCTATCTGTGCAAATAATCAACATCAAAACTTATTGATGATACAGCCACTGGTCAACAATCAGTGGAATCCCTACTCTTACTTACCGCAAACACCACCAGAAGTAATTCCACCGCTACCACTGCTGCTTGAACAACCGCAAAAAAACGTAAACTCAATTCCACCATCGCCACCACCGTTACCGCAACAACTGCAACACCCACAGCAGCTGATTCCACCATCACCACTACCCTTACCGCAACAACCGCAACATCCACAGCAGACGCAATATAATCTTCGAAAGCAATATGTGCAGCATTTACAAAGCGTACAGCCTCAACAACAACCACAGCAACAGCATCATTATCATCAGCTATCACTATCGGAAGATTAAAGAAGAAACGACGCATCATTGCATTCGCATTCCCTGCCTAACATCTCAACTTTTTATGATGAAAAATGAGTCATGACGAGGTGCTTATGAACAATTAAATCGATATTTGTGCTTTATGTTCTTGATGAAATCGTATTTAGAAAAAAATAGGTCAACAGATCAAAATTGACTTCCATCTTTTCTAAAAATAAAGAGAAACCCTAAATTTTTAGCACTAGGTATTAATAAAACTTGAAGAGCTTGTTTGGCGTTAATAATTTTTCTTCACATTTTTTTGAAATACGTTGCAAAAACTAAATCGAGTTTGTCGCCTGTTTTAAAAAGAATATTTTTTTATAACAAAAATCAAGATTTTATCGCAAAAAATTTGAAAGATCTCATCTTTATTCGTGGAATTTTTATCTTAATTGAAATGTGTTCTGTGCGAAACATGGTTTTCAAAATTATAGTGATTTTACAAATTATCTTTTTTGTTTTTGAAATTATGTTTGTTGGGGGTAAAATTATGCTCTAGCTGTCAATAGCGGCCTGCATCATATCTACACAATCAGTTCTTGCTGCATCATTCTGGGCTGTTACATTTGGTCGAGTCTTGTTTAAATAGACATCCATACTACAAGAGGTATGAAGTTGAGTTAACAGAAAATTATCTTAACAATTAAAGTGACATCAATTCAAAAATTTATTCAAATGGATAAACTTAACCTTGTCAAAAAAACCAGACCATGTGCGGAACAGGAGAAGATAATTATTCATACTTTTAGAAAAGTAATTACGATATCGATCAATAGTCAATTACAGTATTTGATACACCACATGCTTGTTATCGGTGATGATGAAAGAAACACAACCCCTGATTTTTTGCAGATTAAATTAATTCAGTGGTTATGACTTTAAATCTATTTTGCTGCAAGTGTACCATTCAGGTGTCTACATTCTGCAGCACTTATCATTGTAATACTTATTTGGAAATTTTCAGATATGCTTAGGCTACGCTGTTGGCTATTTACAAAATGTGATTTGGTACGTCAGTCTGTCAGTAGGCAAGCTGCATTCATCGTCTTCCAGGCTACATGATGAAGTGTACTGCTACTGTATGGGATATATCATCCTAAACTCATATATCTTCAACTTTTATTGAGACGAAATCTACTGCCCGCTATGCATAACAAAAACAACACTTTTCGTCAGTTGTTATCCTCATCAGTTTTTTCTCTTTGTGTCGCAGCGCAAAAAAGTACGACCTCCAGCACTGAGATTTGCGCCACATGAAGAAGTGAATATTCTTCTTCGTGTGGAGGGGCATTCGCAATTCGCCACATTCGCAAGTCGGCGAGGAAGCGAGACCACGTTTGTACATGGACAAGTAAAAACGCCCAACGCCAGTCCGGAGGCGATTGAGCTTAACCCAAGGTGTTCTGGGCAAGCCCAGTCCAAGGGGCCTAGAACTGGCTTTGGGAATGAAAACATGGAGTACGGAGGTGCGTTTGAAATACTCTGCGCTCCATCCATAATTCGTCCACTGAGCCACGCGGACGCCCAGTTTAGATAGATTATTTAATAGTTTCCGTGCAGCCACAAATGTGCGTCTGGACTTCAGTCTTTTTTGGGGAAAATCCAGTAACCCAGCTAGTTGACCGTGTAAAATATGGTCTGGGTCCAAGGTGCCACGCCTGGCCAAGGAGAGTGTCGCCTCCCAAGCGGCGAAGCTCATCGGCTGGATGCCTGAAAGGATTGGCAGGTGGTTCGTTGGCGTAGAACGCAGGCATCCAGTGACAATGCACAAAACGTCATTCACAACATCGTCCATGAAACGGGTGTGTGTGCTGCGACACCAAACTGGTGCGCACTGCTCAGCTGTAGTGTAAACCAAGGATAGGGCAGCTGTACGCAGTGTTTTGGTTCCAGCATCCCATTCCAAGCCCGCAAGTCGCCTCAGAAGCGTGATGCGGGTAGCTAATTTTTTGCGCTAGGTCTCGAGATGGTGGCGGAACGTGATTGATCTGTCCAGTTTTACCAGAAGATTATTTGGAACTGGGCAAAATGGCAAGAGGTTACCATTAGCGTAAACTTGAAGCTCACGTTTGGCCTCTCGACTGTGAAAATCAAAGGCCGTCGTCACCGTTTTCGCATGGCTGAGTTTCAGCCTCCAAGTCTTGAGATACGCTGAGAGTGTGGCCATGTCTTAGCTTAAAGCTTCCTCCAAGCCCTTCCAGTCCCTAGATGAATGCATCAAAGCCAGATCATCGGCATAAGCATACTTTCTGGAGGTTGTGGAATGAGAATGAGTTTTACAAGTCTCTCTCATCAACCAGTCGTAATGTTATTCCGCTTAGCCCAAAAATTTGTTTGCAGAACAAAAAGCGATTAATTTCAATCTGAGGAACTTTACGTATGGTTATCGTTTGACTGCTTTCATAAATAACAAAAACGATAAGATTTGAATAAAATATTAAAGCACACTGCAAAATAATGACGAGTAACTTTTGAAAATTGCCAATAGAGTAATTTCTTTTTTACTTTCGTTTCTTGTCTGCAAAAAAACGTTGCTGCCGTTGTGTGTGTGTGTGTGTGTTTACCCCTCCTCTTCCTCGGGATGGAGGTACGGCATGAACGGCAATTCAGGTTCATGCCGTCAACCTAATTGATATTAGGCTAGGGGAAAGATGGCAGCCCATTTCGAACCAGTCTTGAGTGACTGGTAGCCCCACCACTAACAAGGCGGACTGCCACTGGTGGGTACCCAAGAGTCGTCTGACATGCTGGGTTAGCAACTTTACAATTATAATCCAATGAAGTACGGGTGGGGCCACCTGTCTGCCACATAAAGGTGGAGGCGTCCCGTTAAGTGCCTTGCCCAAGGACACAACAAGCAAGCTTTCCGGCTTGTTCTCCACACTATTCCTTTTATATGCTAAGCGCCAAGCAGGGAAGCTGTGAATACCATTTTTTAAAGTCTTTTGGTATGACTCGACTTAGGGAATGAACCCCAGGTCTACCGACTACAATGTGGACGCTCTAACCACTGCACTATCTGCACCATTGCTGCCGTTGTCGTTGCTCACCATTGCGAATGGATGTGACCAAGCGAGCTTGCAAGCACTTCGCAAGCACCCCATCAACATCTTTGCAACTATCGCAGCCAATGCGTCACCATTCGCCAAGGCTTCAAGTTGTAGGCCTACTGCAGGTAAGCCTAAACAAAATTCGCGCCAAACAAAATAAGTCAGATACCTGCTGGTCTTAAGGAAATTCATACCTTAATAAGAATGCAGTTTTATTTTATTCGCTGTGAATTATTCGACATAGATAGACCATCTATTGCATATCACATTTGATTTCACTGGCCAGAAACGCAGCGAAAAAAACGGGTGAGGGAACAAAGCTCCCATTGCCATGGTAATTAAAGAGAATGAAATTCAAGAAAAGTTCTTAAATATTTTTCAAGGACTTTCAAAACGTTTGACATAAGGTGGTATGATTAGATAATTTTCTCCGCTCTTTTACAAAAATTTGCCCCCTGTCGGTGGCGACGCTAGAATTTAGCTAGACCCGTTGTCGGACGTAACATAAAGTTGAGATATATCTCAACAAGGGCAAGGCCAGCATGGGGCCTAGGGGGCGGGGGGCCCTGGATTGATGGCTTGGCCCCCGATAGAAATTTGCTTACTAAAGCACTCTCGCCCTCTTTTAATACGGGTACCGGTAATTTAATTTATTACATTAGATATTACATAGTTTGTTGTAATACAAAAATTATTTTTTCTATTGCTCTGTCTAGATAGGAGAAAGATGTAACGATCATTTTGCTCAAAGCAGCTTATCCTTTTATGAGCGAACAGTCGAAATCCATTAATTGCCTATTAATATAATTCGCTTATTGGAAACATTTTACATCACAGTGTCACTTGTCGGGAGAAAGTTAGTTGTTAGCAGTATGTTAGTCTGCGGCTACATTTAAATGCAAGCGTAGAAGTCCAATTTTCCTGTAGCCTCTAGACAATAGAGAATGGTAAAAGTTTTATACAGCATCTTTAGATTCTTTATGGTGCTATGCTGCTGCAGTCAGTCGTTAGCTACAATTCAGGTTTGATGGAATGACTAACAGTGGCGTATTTAGGAGGAATAATGGGTGATGCCTCCCAAAACGGAAAGGCAGCAGTTTTAATTGTGAAAAGGAAAAGGTGTTTGCCTCCAATCGGAGGCCGAAGTAGGAAAAACTTCGGTTTCCATAAATTGATCCCAAAAAAAGTCTTCGGCGTTACAAAATACTCTGAACTCCAAAATTTGTTTTTATATACGCCACTGATGACGAGTAATATTTTTCATACAGCAGTTTCACTTGTGGCTTCCTACATTTTTGTACTTTTGATCTGACAGCAAAGGCCGTTTGCAGCCATTTCGAACGTTTGAGCATTGCTTATTTTGTCCTTCACATTTTGCCAATTTAGTGTAAACAGTGAAAAGCTTTTTATAAGCAGTTCACTATTTTCCTTGTTTTAATTAAACTATTTGGCATTTAGCTGCGTCATTGCCAATTATCGGAGCGGGAAGATGTCTTGATGGATATAAAGATTGATGTTGATTGCGGCCTTTGAATCGGCTAAGCCGTTTATTTGCCCAGTTCACATGACGTTGTGCTAGTAATAAATATTCAAAATTTTTGCTGCTTCCTTATTTTCAGTTTTGCTTCATTACTTATTCAGCGTAACTGTGTTTCAACCACAAGGACAATTAAAAATATAAAAGTTTTAGTAGGTACTGCATGAAGTATCCTGTCTGTAAAATTTCAGTTAAAGTTCAAGTGCTGCTTGCAACAAGGCCGTGCAAGTATGCTGATCTTAACGCAGTTATCTGCTGATTAAGACTACTATTAGCGGCAGGCACAGTTTTGAAGTTGCGTTTGGACTGTAATGGCGAAAATTTCAGCAGTTTGTGAAGTTTTCTTTTTTATGTTTTCATAAAGTAAAAAGGTAGACCTATGCACTTACGCAGAAAGTGTAATGCCACGAGGTATATTGCTCTTGTTTAATGCAAAGATTTGCAATACCGACAGATAGCAAATTACATGCTAGGATGAATTACATAAGCTATCGCAACTAGCACGAATTGCTGTTGTTGGTTGGGCTGTAACATCATTTTCGCAGCGGAAGAGTAGCTAGCGATAATCAATATATCGTTCTATAACTCCATCGGGCCTCGATATAGTAGGACACTCTTTGCCTATGATAGCGCAATCAATTGAAAAGTTAGTGCATGTTATATGAAAGCGATTTTCCCACCAAACGTACTAGAAGAGATAGTCGCTGTGAGAGGGGAAGGGGAGGAATAGTGAGACCGCCAGAGGTAGCTTAAATCTTTTGGATCTAGCATGAAAAGATTGCCCTGACCAAAAAATTGGGTAGCTTTGCTTTTTGATGTGATAGAATATAGAATATAGAATACATGATTTCAAAACACCCGATTAGCGATTAATGTTGGAAATACTACATCGAAATAAAAAACTTAACCAATGCCATTGCTTGGGTTGCTTTCCGAAAGGTCACTACAAAAACTTTTCAGACTATATTAAATTTTAGTTAGTTTCAGGCGCATGCAGAGGTAAGCAGTTAATACCTGGAAAGTACCACTGCGCCTAAAGCCGTACTGTTTTGAAAAAATATTTTTGAGTAATCGAATTTAGAAAACGTTGAATGAGATTTATGGAGAAGGATAATCCAAAGCATTCAATGCGCTTTTTTACTTTTGAAGAGAAAAACAATCAATAAATATCTGATGAAAACTTTCTCCTTTCTTTATTCTTTGAAATGAGATGACTATGTAATAAAATAGCATTTATAAAAAGTATAACAAGTTAAGACTTTGCTGCAAAAACATCAAATAATTTTTGAACTTACCCTCGTGAAATTACTTAGGTAGTATTTAAATTTTTCCGCTCAATGACTGTTTTGTAAAAACAGGTTTTGTTCAAAAGTACTGGCCAAAAAATAAACTAAACGTGTATCAAGGCATCATCATATATACAATTGTTTAACGGTACCATTGGTACCAGAACAAAAAAGTACCAAGATTCCGCTCACCACTGCCTGCATATTGCGAACGCTAAAATAAGTATTCGTACAGTGACTTTGGTAATAGACTTCACCGAAACCATCGAATCTGTTGCTTGTCATGTCTCTTGCCACCACGAACCGCCTATGAGCAAAAACGAGGACATTTTTTGTCATTTATACATATAGGTTTTTGTTCCATCAGTTCTTCAAATCCTATCATGTATAAGCTTTTGAAAGTGTAGTGTACGACCCCTGCAAAAAGCCCACGACTTTAAACTATCGTGACTTTGTTAATTTAAGTAGCGCCGCTGTAATGATTTTACATTGAAAGTAGGATTTCTATACAATTCAAAAACATGTCTTCCTGTTTCGGTAACTGCATTGCCTTTGTCCACATAATTGTTCAGTTTGACATGGCCTGAAAGCATAAAAATCTAGAGATTTTACCATAAAAAAACCAACTTTTTTCTCACTAACTCACTTTTGTAAAAAGTGATTATTCTCTGACCCTTAAGTCTCATGGTATGTTCGCGTGTGTCTGAGCGTAAAACTTTGTGGTTTAATTTCATCAATCATCACTTTACAACACGTCGAAGACTTTAGAGCTACAAAACTGAGATAACTTCTAATTACTTTAATCCAGGGTTGTCCAACCTTTTAATTTAATGGGCCGAATTGCAAACTTAAATATTTGTTTGAATAAGAAAGTGGGTGTATGATTGCATGTGTTAGTTGCTTTCGATAGCTTGGCCAAACAGTTGTGAAACTTTGTTATAAATTTATTCGGCAGTGGTTTGGCGCACTTAAAATCCATAACATGGGTTTGTATCTCGGCCTGCTGTCTTCAACGCGTCACGAATATCGCCGGCGACTGAGTGCTGGATACACGAAATCGCATTTGATGAGGTTGTTTTATTGTGGTGACGCGTTGAAGACTGCAGGCCGAGATACGAACCCACGTTATAGATTTTTAGTGTGCCAAGCCACTGCCAAATAAATTTATTACAGCATTTGTGGAATATTTTTGGACATTAGCATCATCTCGGGCTAAATCGAAGGCCTTGTTTAAGCATGCTGTGAATAAACACAAAGTGTGCAGAACAATTAGCACAGGATGAACTGAGAATGATAGTACAGTAATTCAACACAAAAACTGAAAAGCCATATCGCACCCCCTAAGTACTGCCTCGCACCTTCAAGGGGTGAAGCACCTCTGGTTGGGAAACCCTGCTTTAGTGGATGAAACCAAACTCGTGGAACTGACTCCTTAAAGGATAAATAATTGTGCAACGCGAAATTGACGATCTATCGACAAATCCTTCCAAGGGTCTACCTCAGAAAAGCAAACACATTCACAAAACTCGCCTGTTGATCTTCTACGATCATCCAGCATTTGAAGGCCCGTGTCAAAGTACGGTGACCCAGCTTTCTATTTATTTATTTATTGAGTTATTTACCGCCTACGTTACATTAGCTTAACCTCGCCAGTCTACTGTGCTTTTTTGTACTATTTTTCTTAAATCTTCCCTCATTGATGTGTGGGAGATTGTAATACTACAAAACTCCTATTTATCCGCTCATTATTTCCAACTGTTATCCGGTTCCGTTATCTGTGTACCTTTGCGAATTTAGTTTCATAGTAGATGAGCTAAAGGTAACCGGTTGACTCGCTTCAGCGAATAAAAGATTAATTCAGGTTATGAGTGTTTTCACAGTAATTCCACACAAGGTTACCAAGTAAAGTAATGTAAATATCTAAACGAATAAAAATTTCCGTACAAAAGTGCTTCAGAGCAAAAAATGCACAAAACCGGACAATAAGCGTACAAAAACGTATTTTGTGTACATCCACTTTACGTAAGCGAGCTGTCACAGAAGAAAAATTTGGTGCCGATCTCGTTTTTGTAATTTCATAGTTTTATGACAAAACCCTTTGATGGCGCTAAAAAGAATTTAGAGAAGCACTTGGTCCGTCAGTAGCTTCAATTTTGAACGCTGGCGAAACGCAACGATTTCAATAACCCCGCCGACTGTAATTAGCGACGCTCCTTTTCCCTACTTTATGCTGGCAAAAACTTCAAATGAAAGACAGACGAAAACGTTCAAGTTTTTACTCATCAACTAAAAGTGTGCAATGAATCCATCCTCTAAAGCTTTATTGAAAGCTGCTTCGAGGCACCATGTTTACTGCTTTTCTACTTCTGGCTCTTAAACTTGACTGCGCTTTAAACCAAAATATAAAACTCAAATTGCAGTCACGAGATCGCAGCGATTGCGTTGTAATAAAAATAAACTTACGCAAAAGACCAGCAACGCATTTAGTGCATTCGTAACCTAAACAAAGATTTTTAAATAGGCTAAAGCAACACGACACAGACAAAAATCTCAAAATGCAAACAAAATATAAAAAAATTGAGGCAACACTTTTATTTAAAAAATGAACTGTGGTTGTGTTCCGCATCCAGAGATGAGTAGTTAATTAAACGTTTTGCAAACAAAGTCAATTACTGCTGGTAGTTTGGACAACACCGATACGTTGTAGCAATGCACATTGCACACGCGCTGCATGACAACAAAAGATACTGCTGCTTAAATGCCGATCTAAAGAGCAACACGGCACAAAATGCATGCAAACATCAAACTTGCAATATTTTGATGGTCTGTTGCACCAAAATCATTTTGCAGGCTAACAACAACAGAAGATTTTTTTGAACGCTTTCTGCACATCTCTGAAACGATGTATGTAGATAACGGGATTAATCAACGAGTTTGTGAATGAAATGAGGAGAAATATGTTGGTGGGTGTCACATACCGTACATCTATTTCTCCATAAGAAATACTAAACACTATCCCAAGCGGCAGTGTGCTTATGGTGAAGCAGAACAATATGAGCACCAGAGTGCGCAAGAGAGCAATATCACGTGAGCTCATGTGCAAGCTGCCGGGCACGATAGCGGAAGAGACTTTCTTCAAGTAATTGCGATTACCTCTGGGCTCCGTTTCTTCTAATGAGGAGGATATTTTTTGCGGTCGAGGCTTTGAAAAGTGAGGACGGTCAAACAAGTTCTTGGATTCTCTCCTTTCGGCATTTGTTGATTCTCTCAAGTTGGGAAGGGATTGCACTTTATTTTGCTCAGTTATCATGGCTCGAGTAGAACAAACTGAACCCAGTTGATATTTAGAGCCAGCCGATTCATCTAAAACAAGACCAGGCATAAATTGTTACCACTCTTTATTGCATACTTAAGCGTTGACAAATTAACGCGGTTGCTACGACAACACCCTTGATACGTTTGGCCTTTGCCTTTTTTCCACGTAAAACATTTTTTGTGAGATTTCAAAGCTAACTAGGCTCGCAACCTTACCTAAAGAAAACCAAAATTACGTTGTTAATGAGAACATCTGCCATTTGAAACGATAAAAATAGTACCATAATATCAGAAGCTTGTGTCATAATGTCAGAAGGCACCATAAATTACCGTAGTTAGCCTAATGGTAGGCCTGTACTGTCAGCAGATCAAAGAATTTGTTGATCTCTCTTTCGCAACAATCAACAAAAAAATATATAAAAAGCCTTTTTACTTCCATCAGAAAAATACCTGTGTATCAAGGCCGTATTTTACTTGGAGGGAAGAGGGGCAGAAATTAATTCTTATTTCTTAAAACATCAGATAAACTTTAGTGGAGAATATTTTGCAAAATTAGATCCTCAATATTACCATCATGGGCTGCTACAGTAAAGTATGTTACATATTTTGTATTTGATTACTGTTGTTCAGTAATGTTTTAATAGCTACAGCATCGTAAGGCTCTATCAAGCTAAAACAAGGCATTTCAATACCGATATTTTCGAAGAATACCTTCCGTTTTGCCATCTCACCTTTCCAATTCTGGTTTTGACCTTCACTGAGAACTTAATTACGAGTACCTTTATCTTTTTCTCAAACAAAACTATTGCATGTACCTTGATTGCTCTAGCAAGCACAGTTAAATTACCAGTTTCGTTTGCTAGGATCTGTAGGCTGCGTGACTTTTGCATTTCAAGTTCCAAAGAGTTCGTGCTGCTAGAGGAATTCTTTGACCTACGATTCTTTCTAGACTGATTAACAATTTTGAAAATTTTGATGTAGACCGTGAAAGGAACAATTGGCATCACCACGAAGAACAAACCAAGGTAGAGCATAGTTGACCTGGTAAATGGTGGAATAGTCTAAAAATATATCGTTTTTAGTTGTTATTTGCAAGTAATTAAAGAAAAGTAATTCTCAGCAGCTAGACCACAATCACCATTATCTCGCCTCACACTTTGTACATTTCCTAAAAACGTCATTATGACGTCATGGCATGACAGTCATCAAAACGCCATTTTACGATCATGTAATTGGGTGCGTAGCTAGAAAAAATAGAAAGGAGGCAATATTTAATCGTTTACTTGCTGTGATAAATTTTGTCAGCAAAGTGACGTCATCACGACAAGCATTAAATCTAATTTGCAAGCACACTTAACAAATGCATACTCTGGCGTACTGTTGTTACATTTACTTTGATTTTCAAGCAAAAAAAGCGCTCCATTGAAAACCAACGCAAAAGTTGGTTTGAATTGGACTCAACTGGGGTATTGTGTACGCTCTTCCTCATCCTAGGGATGGAAGCGCGGCAAAAAACAGTAATGCAAGTTCTCACAGTAAACCTAATCAAAATCAAGCAAGAGGAATATAGCGGTGCTCAGGCTAGAGAAAAGCGGCGGTTCATTTCGTATCAGTCATGAACGCAAATTGCAGACTAGTACCTCACGACCATCAATGTGGTCTCCGACGGGTTGGTAAGCCAAAGTCGTATTTTGCGACATGTTGTTTCACAAAGGTTACCAACGGCTCAATAAACACCGAAAAAAGCCCTTTCACGAAAACCTGCAAATCGTCGTCTTTTTTCGTTGTACAGTAGAATCCATCTTGTTAGCTTTTATTTTAATTTCTTACCATTGAGCATTCGTGAAGAGGAAAACAAAACATGTACAAAAAATCTGAGGTGTCGTTTTTTGATTTGTAGCAGCTACAGTTGCTGACACAATTCCAGCTCGTGGCAACTGGTGCAACGCACAACAAAAGCGGTATTATCCAAGTCGTCAATAAGCCAATTATTGTTGCCCTATAGAAAAGTTAAGCTGAGTTACACATCTTTTGTTTTCAGCATCAGAAAACTTCATAAAACATTGTGTTGAGTCCAACTTTGTAGTAGATAAACTCTGGTTCTGTGTACTTCAACCCACGCTCTGCAGCCAAGTAGGAATGACTGTTGTAGCCAAAAGACAAGGTCCTCGTCTTCCTTTATCCGAGGTTGAAACTACCCCGAGCATTGTTTCAAGTTTCTATCAATCCGGTTTAAAGAAGAGAGCCCCTAAATATAGATTCACAAGAGGGAGAGGGCATCACGTTCTGAATGCGAAATTAAAATAATTAGGTACTTACAATTTCAAGTTTTTTCCTCCCCATCCTGAAGATGGAATTTGTTGCTGAATCGCAAAATATCGGTGTAATGCTATCACTAAGTGGTTAAGCATCGACGAGCACACTGTAAGAGTCAAGATGTTTTTCGGTATCATTTCGGACAGAGGTGTCCGCACTGGTAGAGCAACCTAAATGAATAAATATGCATATTACATATGCATATTACATCTGCGATGGCGTAGTGATTAGAGCGTCCGCTTCGTAGTCGGTAGACCTGGGGTTCATTCCCCTTGTCGAGTCATACCAAAAGACTTTAAAAAATGGCATCCGCAGCTTCCTTGCTTGGCGCTCGGCATTTAGGGGAGGTTGTGGAGAACAAGCCGGCAAGTTTGCTTGTTGTGTCCTTGGGCAAGGCACTTAACGGGACGCCCCATCTTTATGTGGAAAACAGGTGGCCCGGAAATGGCAACTCCCAAGCGAGTGCGGACTTCCCGTCCAAAGTATAGCGATACATCGCTTTCTCGTGAATGAGGATAAATATGGCAAATAAAACAAATAAAACAAAAACAAAACATGACAGTTCATGCTCTGTTGCCAACGTTTGTTAATGTTTGCGTACTTCCAGGCGCGAAGCCAAGAGAAAGGAAGAGTTCTGTCTAGTTTTTACCGTTCGTCTGCTATTAGGACGCAATCATGCCTTAGAACTGTTGCATGTTTAAAATTGGGGGCATCAATTACACCCATGCATACTCAATGAGAGATTTGCATGGTGCTAGTCGACCTACCGCTTTACCCTATTAAAAACTGCAGCAAAGAGGTCTTTTCCTCTAGGCCTTAAGCACTTAAAACAGTCTTCATTGACATTTTCTCTAGTTTTCCTGCCCCTGGTGTCAGAACATTCGATGCATAAAGTCTGCTTTTGTGAAATTTTTTCTATTTGACCGAGACCAAGACAAAGAGTTCAGACACGATTTTTCAACGCAATTACGCATCGCGAAATCGATGTTTTGAAGTTTTTAAGCAATGATGGTCATATCACTGCGAATAAACAAACACAGTGTAGAAATACAATAAAACGCCTGGTAATTTCCCAGTTGATATAGATATTGCCAGTCTTACTAAAAAACATCAAACCAGTTTTAAAAATCTGTCAGTTTTAGATTTATCAGGATCCACGTTAGATGGAGCACACTACATTCACAAAAACTAGATTCATGGTTCACAAGAACTACCAGCACGATGGAGTGGGCTAGAGTCCCGTTTGAAGGCGACTACGCTCGAATGAACGTTGGATCGAACTCCACTTGAGTGGCTGAACATTGTGTCTCAAAACTGGCACTTTACGACAATTTCCTTTGCTTGATAAGTGGAAACTAGCGGACTTCAGCGTAAGTCTGCTCAATGGACAACCCTATCGGCCTGATACTTTATCCTGAGGCAGGAAGACAAAAATGCATTACAACAATAAGAGTAAACACATATGAGCCAAAGAATTTGGCTTCTTACTTTTTGAAATCCAAAGTACCATATCATTAGAAGCCCAGTTAGGAGATCCGCTATTGCGAGATTACACATACAAATGTGCGTTACTGTGTGGAGGGTTTTATCACAAGCTATTATTATAACAACAACCAAGTTAATAATGGCAATCACAAAGCCGAGAGCGGCAGCTAACGTATCGATAAAGTCGGCGCCGATTTCTTGGCATTTAGGTATTGCTTCGTAGCCATGATCCCAATACATCTCCGAACTAATATTAGCTGGCATATTAATTAACTTAAATCTAAAATATGCATCACAGCTTAATGCAAGACACATAGTTTTTACCTAAGCATGCTGCCCAGATTTAGGTCGACTGGACTTCCAATCAGGCCGAAGCAAAAAATGCAGCCCCATTTCCAAACAAGCAAATTAAAAATCTTGGTAATAGAATCCTGTGTTCAGGCTTAGCTAAAATTTTGTTTTTCTTCATCAAAAATAAACGCCCTGTTTAAGTGGCTGCCCTGTGCGAACCGAACATTCCTAGCCAGGCCGCTGCTTGAGATAACTGCAGAGTTCATTTCTGTCTCTAAATTGCAATTTAAACTGATGCATTTTGACTGCTTAAACTTAATGTCGTATTGGCTGAAAGTTCTATTGGAAAGACAAAATAGCGCTTTTTTGTAGTAGTTGGAATACTTAGAAAAAATCAATATCTAATAAAGGACCTTCATTCACTATATCACTTCAAATTGAGCATTAAAAAAAACAATAGCGTATTCAAAAGAAAAGACTCAGTTCAGCCAAGTAAGCCTTGCCAACGCCTCGAACACTGGCATTGTCAGCGAGCAATAGGTTAGAAAAACAAATCAAAAAAACCTAAGTGCCTATCATCTTTAAACCGCTCGCGAATTCGAGCTTTTGGCAAACCACGTAATGAACTACAACTTTTCAGTCTATTTTGGGAAAAAATATTTTTTTTTATTACAAATTCTATTTCAAAGATTTCGGGCTATCTTTAATGAAAGCTAGAGCACTTCAAATTGATTTTCATCGCTTGTTTTTTACATAAGCTGTTGCAGACCTATTTTTGCCATAATTTCGCTAAATTTAAAAAGGTTCGCGCGAAATTGTTGCTTGCTGGTGCTGAACTGATTGTGTTCTATCCTAGCGGTAGATAGTGTCGCTTTTTAAATACAAGCTTTACAGTAAAAAAAGCCTGTTGAAACATCACGTCTGACGCTTAATAAACGAAACAAAGGTTTGCAGCATAAATGAGTGGTAATCTACTGTAGTCTTTACCGCTATTACGCAGTATACAAACGTCATAATCCCCACACTGCTTAATTTACCTGAAAAAAACTTTTGCATATCATACGCCAAATGGAAAACGCTTTAATTAATTGCGTTAAAATTTTGAAACGATTGAAGTTAACTTGAAGCTTTCCTATTAACGACGTCCAAGGCTGCGTTACGGAACAAATGCCGTTTTCATGAGATTGATTTGTCGCGAATATTATTTGGTTGCAGCTTTAAAAACTGTTATTTTGCTATTTGCAACTCATTATTTTTCCAAACTTGTTTACAACATTTTAGTACACCATTCCGCTTACCTCTGACAGAGCCTTATTGATGCTGGGAAAAGTTAACGGCAGTGCTGCAAAACTTAAATTGGAAGTTTCATGTCTTGCACAGCTACACTGAGTGGCTGTAGGGAAGATTTGGGGATATGTGATACCTGGAAGGAAAATATACTAACGAGAGATATTGATATTTTAACAAAAGCAGTTTACGCACTCTTTTCTCGTTTCATAGAGAAAAGAGCTGAATTGAAAATTATTGTTAAGGCATCTAAATATGGAGTTTTTGCCTTGAGACCCAGCAATGAAGTCAGGTGGTTATAAGGACATTTTGAGGACTAATGAGGGGCTTTCGATAAAACAAATATACAATAATTTAAGATTACAACTAGCTTTATGATGTCATAATCCTTGGTACGATCAACACAATCTTACGCCAACAGAGATCATGATAGTATGATGATTTTTTCAAAAATTGCACCTTTTTGCAAAATTAGTTAACTCAAAAACTAATTTGTGACCTCTTTTCTCAACCGATTTTTAAACTGTTTTCACCAAATTAAAGGATATTTTAAGGCAATTTCGTTAGCATACATCATTTGTCTTTAGTAAAATATTTTACAGTAAAAAGACGAAATTTTACTACCTGTGCTGTAACTTTTTTCCCCTCCCAAAAAGTGGTAAGCTGAGAAGAAACAGATAAGCTTAATAGATAATATGATATGATAAAGTACTAAAAATTACCGTCCTTTATAGCTTAAGAAATTTCCTTTCCAGCAATATGTGACTTTAATTACTCAAGACTAACGGTTAGTTTATAATGGCTGATCAAAAGTTGGTTGCCATACATAATGTTGTAGTTTTAGTTGAACAATTATTCTACTATACCTAAAAAACTTGCAATTGTTGGACAAAGTTAGTTCTGTGGTACATTTTGACCACTTTTCCTCACAAACATGGCTTTTTTGCCACTATCTGACGACATTTTCAAAAACCTTCATCAAAAAATGAAGTCTAAACGTTTATGGAGGTAGCTTGTCGTTTGAAAACGCTCAAAATGGTGGTGCCTGCATTTCAAAAAATTGCGATTTCTGCAAAAACTAATTACTATGGTACATTTTGTCTATTCTTTCTCGATAGCATGAATCATGGGCGTTACCTATCTAAATATTCAACAAGACTTATCGAAAAAATGAAGTCTCTAAACATTTTGATATGTAGCGAATTTGAAGTAAAACACTTGGTGAACCTCATCAAAAAGAGAGGGGAATACAGATGGTTCGGTTTTACCTTTTGCAACAAAATACTAGTGTCGAGCTACATATGATCTAAATCAGGGGTCACCAAACGTATGCTCGTGAAGAGAATTCGATGTGCCCGCCAGCCTGCTTTAAAATTTTCTCAAAAATTTTTGAAAAGTCGATAAACCTTGACTTCTCCTGACGTGTCCGTGATTTTAGTAAATTTGACCCGCTTGTTTGAGCTGGACACTCGGATTCCGTGAACTGATTACAAAATATACGATGGGTGGAGGCAAAACAGGTGATGATCTTTTATTTTTGAAAAACACCTCCATTTCGGGCAAATAGTTGCAACGGCCAAGGTAATGGCACCGCCTGCGGACTCCTGTACGACATGACGTCCGGAATTTTGTGCACTGTGCGATAAGTGCCCCTCCGTCCTGATCAGCATTCGAAAAGTAGCCCATCGTCCAAAAAAGGTTGGTGACCCCTGATCTAAATGTTGAAGCCATTTCTTTTGGAATTGGGCGAGGCTGGCGCAGCCAGCTGATTTAATATTCATAACCTCGACATTATTAATGGGGCCTCTGCTATTGCTATAACCTAACAATGAGTGCTTCATTTCGGGTAAATTTGCTCTTTGCATAGCGATGTTTATGCCAGGACCAAGCAACATGCGCGCAGTCAGAGGCGTTAGCTCGTTCAAATTCGCTTATAGCTACAAAAAAAGTCGTGAAGTAGCGGTTCTAACATTTAATGGATCAATCCTGGAAATACATATAAATTACCTCCCACAACTTTGATATACAGGGTGGGCCGCAAATAACGCACCAAAGATTTAAAATAAATTGTGATGTGAAATAATGTAAATATCTTTTCTTTGGGTATCTGTTAAATTTAATTTCAATATCAGTTACTATAACTGTTAAATTTAATTTCAATCAAAGTTTTTTAGTTATGATTTGCCTTTTAAAAAAAATTTATATCATTTTTAGGGTAGGCACTTAACAATTAAAGAACGAGTTGAATTAGTGTTAATGTCTGATGCCGATGGTGTTTGTTATTATTATCTGAATTGTTTTATATGCTTTGGTGCGTTATTTATGGCCCAAAACGTTTGTTATTATTATCTGAATTGTTTTATATGCTTTGGTGCGTTATTTATGGCCCACCCAGTACTTTCAAGCACCTGTGGAATTTAATAGATAAAGTTCTGTGTAGTTTAAGAACGTCTATGCTGAAAACAGGGCAAATAAGAGGTTGCCAGCACGCGATAAACTTTGGAGACATGTAGTGGCTCTGCCCACCCACCGATAATGTATTTTTAAGTGATTGCGTTTAAAGAAAAGTTAATTTTTGCTAAAAGTAAGTCTATAACATCTTAGAGGAAATTGAAAATTTTTTTGATCTTATTACGTAATAACTAGCTGTGAGTGCGTAACAAGATTTAGTGCAATTTGTTGCAAAATCCTCTTTTTAGTTTTTAGTTAAGCATAATGCAGTGTTTGCTTCCTTTTAGTAGTTAGTTATCCCCTTGGTTTATTTTCCGTTTGTAAATAGTTATAACTAGGTTCACGGAATATTATTAGCCAGTTTTGATTTTTCAATTCTCATTTTTCACCACTTTGAGATAGTTAGTACTGCTTTCCTTTTTAGTACATTATTACTGCGGCAAGTTGATTGGTGCATTTTGTTTTTCATTTTTTATATAGAAATTGAAAATCCCTGTGTAATAGCGAAATTGATTTTTTTAATACTATATTAGTTCAGCGGATCTGGCATATCATGATTTATCGATCTCTAGTTGCGAAAGACTGTGTTCACCGTACCAGACAGCATTATGACATCATAGAGAGAGCTGAAAGCGTGCAAGCGAAAATGAGAAACATGCTTAGAAGGCTTAAAATGCTGAAATAAAGAATCGCTCGTTGCATTGTCAAATGAGCTTAAATTGTAGATTTGCTTTATCAAAAGCACTTTATTAACACGTTCGCTGCAATGTGACCCACGGGTGGCTCATGGGTTACTTCCTGCTAGTGCAATATGACCCACTGGTGGGTCATAATAAAAATGTTATTATCTTTTTAAAATTGTGAATTTTTCTGCTTTAACCTAACTTTTTTTACGTTTGCTGCGATATGATCCACGGGTGGGTCATGGCTTTTTCTCTGCTACTATTTCGTGACCCACCAGTGGGTCATAATAGAAAATTTACTATTTTTAAAAATCCATTAATTGTTTTGCTTTTTTTTGGCAACCGCACTGCAAGAAAATAATGTAAAATTGAAATCGCAGCGAACGTGTTAATGTCTGCAAAAATGCGTGTAATCACATTTCTACGACCAGTAGTTTTGAAAAAATACGGATACCAAATTGTCCAATCAAGCATTGATTGTGATGTCACTTTAGACCCCAAAAGATTAAAGTTTTTGTAAGGTGGTAGGTTGGGTGCTAGCTTTTATTTGAGCACAAAATGTTTTTTGTTTGCCAAGACATTTAAATTTTGAAAAAATTATCTTCGATGATGACGTCGTTAGTCACAGAGCCCCTTTGTGACACTCACCCCGAGGTGGTGATCCAATCGTGCCAAGTTTAATGTTTGTACGTCCAGTAGTTTCGAAGGTATTAAAGTGCCCGCACATACGTACCAACGCACCGACCAAATTGTGCTTTATAAATTAGATTTAATGGATATAGGACCAGGTAGGCACTTTTAAAGGATAACGCAATCTGTAGAAAAATACCAGTTTTGTTCCTGTTTGGCTTACCTGTTGGTTCCTTACCAAAGCATTAAACAGTACGGGTCCTGTTTGTTCCTGTTCGTTTAACAATACGGGTCCTGTTTCTTGTTTTTGTTTATTCTTTACCAACACAACTTTATCAATATTATTCACAGCATCGAAATAACGAATAAAACTCAAATTCTAAATTTTTCTATTCTTATAACCACTCACTTCTTCTCGTTACAACAGCTCATGCTGGGCGTCCGCCAAATAATCACGCTACTTCTTCAGCATTAAATTGTTTTGCAAATATATGGCTAAATCATATAGTAGCTAAATTACTGCAAAACTGCTATCATTACGTATATAGTTATGCATTGGTGACGAACCAACGCAATAAACATTCAGAATTTTCCAATGCTTTATTTGCGAATAATAGTGCGGGGACTGCACTTTCATTACAAATCACAAGTCCACGAACTCATGCGTCTTGTTAGGACCACTGCCATTGCATGAAACTTTAGGCTACGTGATTTTTTCTGAACATTTTTCGTGCTTCAAAACCCCCGTTTCCCAAAAAAATAACTCAACAGATCTGCAGGAATTAGAGAAATTGCTTTAAATAGAAGTGGGCGGGGAAGTCCACCCCATTCCCCTCGCAGCACCGCCCATAATGTTTAGTGACAAATTTTCACAGACAGAAGAGCAGCATCTTTAATTGGTTTTTCCTACTCATTGGCAACATCTAAATCTCCTGTAACGTGGTCAAGTAAGCTAGAGCGGTAGGTACGGTGCTAATGATCGTGGGTTCAAATTTTATAATGAATGCTCTGTCGTTAGTTTTTCCAGAAAGACACTTGATGGCAGTTTGTGTTGGTATAGAATATATTGTTTGTGTAGGTACGCAAGGAGTTGAGAGTACTTCTATCACGAAAATGCTTTAAAATTTTTCAAGTATTATTATTTGTTTTATGAAATGATTTTCTTTCTCAAAGTAAAAGCAATTACTTTAACTTCTAGATGTGTTTTGACAAGTAAAATTGCTGTACATTAAGGGAGCAAAACGAAGTGTAGGTGGTGATTGCTTACCATGACACTAATGATTTAAAATTTGGTGCTTTGATATAAAAAATAATTATAATTACAATTTTCAAGCACGTAAAGAATAAATTGTTCCTTGCCAAAAGGAAAATTTTGAAAAGCCTTTCACCGATTAAGCAATACAGCTAGGATTAACCGAAAACAACGCCGAGAAATAATTACACACTACATCAAAACTCCACTTTGTGTTTGAACGCAGTTTTTTTGTTGGCATTGATAGCGGTCAGTTTGTGAAAAAAATTCAAAATATTGAAGTTAGCAAATTTGTTTCATTTTGGATTCTACAATGTATACTGTAATGACCAGAATTGGTCACTAACGAAGTAATCTTAACTAAGTAGGTTTTTCAGTAACGAGCTACTTACTTAAATAGTTTCAGTTTTTACTGCTTCTACTTTTACTTGAGTAGATTTAGTAGGAAGTAACATTACTTTTGAGTAATTATAACTTTATTCAAGTAAATGCTAAAAATTAAACATTTGTTGAATTGAAATGCAGTAAACTAGCATAAAAACAATTTTCCATTCAAATTTTCCTTTTGTACATTTGTGCAATCCCTCTATTGGAGAGTAGGTCTTCTTGGTGCAAACTTTGAAAACCGATTGGTAGACCAACTTCTGTTTAATGCTAACCAGGAAATGTGCGCTAAATTACTGCCGATGGGTTGTTGATTTAAAACTTATGATTTTAAAAAGTTTTTAGGAGAAGAAGTAAATTGAAATACAGGGGTGGCTATATAAGTCACTTTACCTAGTGTGTTTATTATTATTTGAACTTGGTAAAGTGACTTATATCCACCCCTGTTATTGTCCAGGGTGTAATTTTTGAACAGTTGTTAAGTGGTACCAAATTTCAAAAAAGCTTTGAATAAATCTTTAGAGAACGGATTTATTGCACACTTTTAATGCAATGACTAAAAACTTATACGTTTTTGTTGGACTTTTATCAAAAGTGATCGCCATAATTAAGCAAAAAGAGAAAGTGTTCTTATTTATTATGGGTTGGACTACAGGATATATGCGTTTCGTCATCGTCTAAAATCAAAGTTGCTAGTGATTTGTAGCGCATAGACAGAATTTTGGCGTAGTACGGATTGTTTGTTTTTGATAAATGCTGCTTCAAGGGTGGCTGGATGGAAAGACGATCTAGCTGTTGCCAACTCTGTAAGCGGTGGCATAGTTTTGATCTTGAAATAAATATTGTCCAATTTTCGAGTTACAGTGGGAGGGAAAGGAATTGTCTTGCATTTGCGAATCGATACTTATCTTTCTATTTTCGTGTCAAGTCTAATGAATTTGAGTACATGATATTTGATTCTGTGCTGTGGTCTTATGGATGTGCGGCCAACATACCGGCAGTCACAGAGGCACACTATTCATATACTACATTGCCTAGAAAAAAGGCAGTTATAGCATCCTTGCAGATTGCGGGTAGAATACATTTGGTAAAAAATTATCACTCGAAGTTCATCTACTCTGTAGCAGTTATTTACCGTAGTTTTGATTAGCTTCTAGCATTTAAGAAAAGTGTCACAGATTCATTTTTTTTTGTTTTATTTACAGATTCATAGAGGTTTTAGGCAAACTAGGCGTTTATGGGAATCTTCCTTCTAATGGTCACCACATTTGGTGATTGCTCTGAACGTACTTACCTGAAAACACTGTTTGGGCAGCCATTTTTGCGAAGAATACTTTTGATGTTGTTCAGCTCTCGTAACAGTTTGAATTTAGAGGAGATAGACAGAGCCCAGTGCACTAGGTTTTAAATAAGGTTCGTCTTTCGTTTTGGGAAACCAAAAGAATTCAAGGAGTGTATTGTCAGGCAAAAGTCGGTTTTTAATTTTTTGAATTAAGGACGAGAAGAATTTTGGATCACCTTTCTCTACCAGAACGCTTAGAAAGGGAAATTTGCCATCAACTTCTTAATCACAAGTAAAGGTTAAGCAAGGATGTGAAGAGTTCATTCTCGTAGCAAAACTGCCACAGTTGGATTCCTCATTGATGCTGGGAAAGGTGTCATCAACGTAACCGATGTTCAGGACAGGTTTGCTGGTTTGTTGAAACAATTCCTTTTCGTAGCATCCAACAAATGTGTTGGCAAGACCTGGGTCAAGTGGAGAGTTCATGGCAGCACCATTAATCTGATCCTGCATTGCAATGTTGAAACTGAATTCAACTGTAGTAACTGCGGTTAGAATCTTAGTAAAAAGTGCCTTCTGAAGCTCCATTAAAAGCAATTTAATTAATTTTTTGCAGTTAGTTTTATCTTTTGAAGCACACTTTAGTTTGTTCATATAACAACTATTGCTCTTGACTAGGGAGCAGCTAGAGGAGCAAAAAAAGAAATCACCTTCTTAAAAAATTTGTAAAAGAATTCTCTTCTACCGCCAAAGAGATGTCGTGTAAGCTATTCAGCAAATATATTTGAAATTTGCTGAATACCACTGAGTCTTATTGTGTTTCGGTCACACCTCCAAAAAAATAATCAAAAAAGGCCATTACTAAAAATGTTATCCGAGTCAAAAAAAAAGAAAAACTTTGCCTCAATGCCCTCAGAAATTTTTAGTTGACTACATCATTTGGCTTTAGTTTTTACTCTGAAGTTGAAATATTACAGCATAAGGTATAAGTTTTTGTTTAGAGAAATAGTTCTCAATTTTTTTTATCTGTAAACCACCCGCAAAATTTTTACTGTTGTTGCCTACCGCCAAAGGTGCAATTACGAGGAAGCGAGGAATCCTCCGCAATAGGCGTAGTGGTTCGGTAGACCTGGGGTTCATTCCCCTTGTCGAGTCATACCAAAAGACTTGAAAAAATGGTATCCACAGCTTCTTTGCTTCGCGCTCGGCATTTAGGGGAGGTTGTGGAGAACAAGCCGGCAAGTTCGCTTGTCGTGTCGTTGGGTAAGGCACTTAACGAGACTCCTCCACTTTTTTCTAAAGACAGGTGGCCCAGACGCCTCGGAAATAAAAACTCCCAAGCGAGTGCGACGTCCCATCCAAAATATAGCGATACAATTTGCTTTTTCGTGAATAAAGAATAAATATGGCAAAATAAAAAATTAAAGAAAGGATAGCCATATTCTTTTAGCTATACACCCAACAACTTTTCTTAGAACACAGTGCAAACATTCATTTTTAGAAATCTATATATATAAAACTCAAAGTGTGTCTGTCTGTCCGCTATAGAAATAAAACTGGAGACATTTAGATACAAACAAACATATGAATCTTATATAACTTTTTCCAGGAAAGCCAAGTACGGTATTTTGATTTTTGATCAGAATCGTCTATGGGGGGCTACGAGCCTATATTTATTTTCCTTCTCTTTACATTTTACCCGATCAACGACGGGTGGAAATCTGCTAGTCCTTGATAAAATATGTCTCCAAAAATTACTAGGTTTGCAGCTTACATTATTTGATTCTAATTATGACAACAGAAAAATAGAGTGTTAGTTATATTGATGTTATGTAGCCTACGTGTGTAGTGGCACGTCACTACAACTACTTCCCTTCTACATCCTAATTATAAACACTGTTCAACAAGGGGAATCCCCAATGTAAATATATCGTGGCAAAAAAATCAGAGGAAGGATGTCAGAGTGTGTTGAATTGCAGGTATTAGAGTAATAGCTAACAATATCTTATTTGATGTGGATTGAATTGCTATAAGTGTTGTTAGAACCAACTAAATAGTCTTCATCTTGTTCAACCAGATTGGATGGCAGCCGAAACCACCCAGGAATTGCTTCTAATAATTCGTTATTGGTGAGTCAACTCATCATTTCATTATCATATCGTGGGCAAGCCTCACATGTGATTGACGATAAAGCAAAAAAGCAGGAAAAGCAAGTTTTAATTTTACTGTAATCAATAATGTTCAAAACAGATCAGGAAAAAGTGAGTTCTGACTTTCATTCCATAGGTTTTTTAATTGAAAAAGAGCAGGAAAGAGTAAATTTCAGCTTCCTTTCCATATTTTTTAATTTAAAAAATAGGAAATATCAACATTAACCTTTTTATTGGTAATTCTTAATAAAGCAGGAATTTCGAGTTTCAGCTCTTGATCACTTTAGGTCTATATTAACGCATACGATAACATCACTAAGTATAACGCGAAACAGCCCGCTTTAATTTCTACAAATTTTTTTGTCATAGTCCTAGTGCCAATATTGTTTGGTCATGTGATGTTTTCCTGTCATTTTAGCCTGCGTAGAGCATACGTAAATGTGATGAACAAACTTGTTTATTTTATACTCTTAAATTTGCTAAGATGAAGGCACTTAGAGGATTTATCACGAAATTATATAGATTTCTCTCAATATTGAATTTTTACTCAAATTGATGCAGTACCCAACATTCCAAACTGCTAATGCAAAATGGTTAAGATTTAAAAACTTTCAAAAATTCTTGTTTCTGTCAAGTTTACAATACTATTTTTTTGGGCTGGTTTCAAATAAAACAAAACTTGTTTGAGTTTCAATAAGTAAAGCTACTAGAGAAAAGAAAAAGATTTGCTAATTACTTTTGGCCTCCATACCTCTGGCGTATTTAAGGTAGGGGCCAGTTAATCAGCAGCTGTTTTGAACTAAATTACTCAATACCGGGTAATACGCAATCAAGCAAGGAAGACGCCTGCAAAGAGGAAGAAGGCCTCTCGAGAAACTTATTTGATCTTTAAAAATATTTTCACAATGTCAAAAGCAGATCCTAAAAGGTTTTTCTAAAAGCTGGTAATTTCTCGGATTTCTAGGGAGAGTTTTTGGGTGTGGGGCTCTAAAAGTATGCCTAAACGATTGTAAGAATATAGCCAAAAAGTCAAGTACAACAAAAAACTTTCACATACATGTTCACTCAAAATCCAATCACGGTTTGAAAACTTGATATTAGCCGTATAGTTCGCATTAGTGTCCAGATAATTTTCAAAAAGAATGGAGTGACATAAAAATAAGTGTTTTGATTTTTGCTTTGTCGTCAAAAATAAAAGTGGGCAAGACACAGCGATAGTTACAACTACAGACAATACAAATTCATTGAACACAAAACACTGCACGTCAGTGGAAAACTGCTATCGCATCGCTGGTGATGCGCGTACAACAGTTTGTAAACGTTGGTTTAAAAATAAAATAACATTGTTCTCATCGAGTTGCTTGCATTTTAATGACATTTAATTGTTGACAAACGTTGTATCAAAAGCATGAGATTACAATTAAAACTATTCCTGATCAAATAGACTTACAAAAGAAAGTAGAAAAAATTCATTAACCTTGATTAAGGTACCCCTTCCAAGAGTCTTCTAAAATGGTATAGCCGACTAACCAGGCACGTAGCCAACCGTACAATGTTGAGGGGCAAGAGCAAATCTTGGGAGGGCAAATATTTTTTCGTTTACTCTGGTGATTATATGGTTTGTAACACCGAAATACAGTTTTGTTTGCTTCTTGCAGCAGCAGTGTAAAGAAGACTCGTGTCTGTTTGCTATTTACCACTCTGAAAACTTTCAGTGATACGTCATACATACCCTTTGCATAAAACATGTTGCTACCGACACAAGGGAATAACCTTTGGAATAGCACACATACGCGTTTTTTGCGTATCATAACTATAGCTTGCAGGGAAAATTTAAAAAACATATGAAGCCTAACAACAAGGTTTTAAATTTTCGCAACACATAATCTTTTTTCGACATAGGATAGCATCTACACTGGCCAAATTAACGTCGTCTTTTGCATTTGAATGACACCAATTCTAAGATTCAAAATGCTAAAATGAAATTTGATTATGATTATTATTATTATTATTATTATAGGCAGTGACGCAAGAGAAACTGCTGCAATTTGTTTCTACACTCACATTCTGTAGACCTTTTGCTGGCCCATAACAACAGTCATTGCTAAGTTAAGGATTTTCGTGATCTGCAACTTACTAAAACTAGAATGGAGAAATCCTGCAGCTTGGATCAGACTGTCGATGTCAGTTGAAGGATTGCAATACTCAACTCACCAAGATACGGTACGACTTGTAGACTATAGTTCTACTAATTTGTTTCCTTCCTGCCAATAACTAGTTCTACAGCGCTTTTTGCTACAAAATTAGATCTTCGTGCACATGGGCATAGACTATAATATTTATAGTCCATAGATTAGTGGTTCCCAACCTTTTCAATAGGTCACCTCCTTCGGAAAATTGAAAACCTTTTCACGATTTAATTGGTGGGGGAAACCTTAAACTCTTTGGCAAAATACCTTCTCTCTTGCATGCCTGATTAAACCTTAAATGGCACTATTCTTTCTCTATGGTAACATAACAACTTATTGGTTTTCTTGAACTTTGCAATAAATCTCCACCATAGTTTCTTTTCAATAGATTAAATATATTCAAATGTATATTTAAACTTAAATATCTTTATTAATTTTATATTATTATTGATTTAAGTTAAATAAATGTTGAAAATTAAATATAAGTTAAATATGTATAAAATATATATTTGAATATATTTAACCTATTGAAAAGAAACTATGGTGGAGATTTATTGCAAAGTTCAAGAAAACCAATAAGTTGTTATGTTACCATAGAGAAAGAATAGTGCCATTTAAGGTTTAATCAGGCATGCAAGAGAGAAGGTATTTTGCCAAAGAGCCTAAGGTTTCCCCCACCAATTAAATCGTAAAAAGGTTTCCAATTAGCTCGCAAAGCTGAATGGGAGTTTCTAATCTTCGAATGAATGAACCTCATAAAAAAATTGGACGCGCTAAAACATTAGTTGAGGAGATCAGGTTTCAATTAAACAGCAAATTAAATCCCGAAGACTTTAATGACCTAATGAATTATTCGGATTATAATAAAAGTAAAATCGTTCAAAAACCGAATACATTCTCAACCAAAAACTGAAACAGCTTATTCCCAGAAAGCGAGAAACAAAGAGCTTCAATCGAAATTGGGTCAAAAATTATCCTCGCGTTCGCTCACTAATGCTCAGGAATTACTTTTGAAAAAAGGAATATATTTGCAATTGCGCCATCAAAAATTCCTGGTTTGGACATTATAAGCGGAGTTGAATTAGGTCTAAGCCAAGTAAACTTTTCCAACAAGTGTTCAATTGATTCCGCGCGATCCAAAGTGGTGGAAATCTTGAAAAGAGCCAAACCACTAAAACCAAATCTATCAAAGGCCGAAAAGCGCGCAATGGAAGAGTTGAAACAATATGATGACATCGTAATCCTTAACGCGGACAAAGGTAATAACACTGTAGTAATGGATAAACTGGAATATGATAAACAACTTTTAGGGTTGTTATCTGATTCTGCAACATACCAAGTAATTTAAAAAAATCCTATCTGTTCTATTGAAAAGCGTTTAAATGGTTTTATTGGAAGTTGTATAAAAATGACAAGATTTCCACTTATTTGTATAAAACTTTAAGTAGTAGTGATTCAGTTTTGCCAAGAATATATGGACTTCCGAAAATTCATAAACTCAATGTTCCTCTTCGTCCTATTGTTTCCTTCATTGGTACAGCTACCTACCAGCTTGCCAAATTCCTTAAGCAAATTCTTGTTCCCTCAGTTGGAAACACCCAATACACCGTCAAAAATTTCTCCCAATTTTTATGATTGATTTCATCCATTAAACTTGGCAAATCTGAATCACAAGTTTTGTTTGATGGCGTAAGTTTGTTTACTTCGGTTCCACTGAAAACCGCCAAAACCATTGTGGCCAATAGAGTCGGCGATGATTGCACCTTGGGAGGTAGAACAAGCCTTACAAAGCCGGAACTGTTTACAATCACCGTTTTTTGTGTACAATGACGTCATTTATAAACAGATCTTTGGTTGTACGATGGGCTCTTCTTTGTCACCAATAATAGCTGCTATTATGGAAAAAACTGAGGTCGAGCCTTTTCATGACTACTTAATACAATACAATATCTACTTCAATAAAGTTTACTAAAGAATTGGAAAAATCAGAACAATTAGCCTTTTTGGACGTAAGCGTACAACAGATGGAAGATGGATCATAAGGTTACTCAAGATATCCGAGGATTTATAAAGCCAAGTATATTTTTGAGTCATTGGTTCAATACTTTGCTTACCTGGAGCCAAAAGATTGAGAATAGTTCAAAAATGTGTCAGCTTTTAAGACTTTACTTTTGTTGTTATGAGAGAAAATGTCTGCATCTCTTTTTTACTGCATATAGTATGTACAATCATTGGTGCGCGCACGAGATACGTAGACAGTGAGGTACGGAGGGGAGTTCCTACGCGTGTACCCCCCCTCAGAAAACCGTTCAACGTCATATTTTCAGTCATCACGTTTGTAAAGGTAACAAACAATCCCATGATATGGCAGAATATTAATCTCCCAAAAAAAAGATCCACACGAGATTTTCCTGTTAAATTTGCAAAAAACTAATTCTCGCAAGGTGTTAACCTGACTAAGGTAATATTCTTTAAGTATTTGGGATGAACGATGCAAAGAAGAAGAAAGCACGGCTGTGATGTAAAGAAAAGAGTCTTCGCTGGGTGAAATAGATGAAGAAGGATTACGAATGTAATATGTGATGGAAAGGTATCTGCCAAAGTAAAAAGAAAAGTTAAATTTGTGGTTGGATCATCAATGATGCCTGAATTAGAAACGGTACGAATGACTAAAAGGTAAGCATCAGAGCTGGAAGTGGCAGAATTAAAGATGCTGCGCTTTTCAATTGAAGTTACTAGGATGGATAAAATATATCATTAAAAATATAGGTGGAACAGCACATGTGAGCAGAACAAAAAAAAAGTTGAGGAAGACAAAATTGAGATGGTTTGGGCTCTTTTGAGAAGAGAAAACAATTGTGTTGGGAAAAGAACAATGGAAATGAACCTACAAATAAAAAGAAAAAAAACGAAGGTTTGTGGATACCGTGAAGGATGATTTGAAGGTGGTTGGATTGATAAAAAGGATGCAATGGACGGAAAAAGATGAAAGAGAATGATCTATGGTGGCGAACATTGAATGACAAGAGCCGAAAAAAGACGACTCTACCATCATACCGTTTTAAATCAAATTCTTAAATCAAGCAAAGGCAAGTATGAAAACTATAATAAGTAAGATACAGGTGAACTCCAAGTTTAAATGCATTTGCGCAATAAGTCTTGTCCATGACCAAATTTAACCTCTAATCTTAAAACACCTGGATTACGTGTAACCACATGAAAAAAAATGAAAAGGTTTAATTTAAATGATTAGAAAAAATTATTCTTCTTTTTTACAGAAAATTCTGTTTGGAGGATTATCCATTTAAACCACAACGTATGCGAAGCACTACACGCGCAGCAATCTGTACCAATCAACAGCCGCCTCAACGTGGTGGTGCGGTCCCCGGCCCCGTTTGGGTTGGGTCGAAATGGCTGTTGGCCTTCCCGGGAGTCCCAGTTACCCCGGGCACTCCCCTTTATTTTTTCGCTGTGCTGCTCCCTGAACGACCGCCGAAGGGCAGCACGCAGCATCTTTAAAATCGATCTCCTGTTTTCTCTTTTTCTTTTCTCCTGCCCCTTACTTGCCCTTCTTCGTCTCCTCATTCTCCTCCTTCTCCTGATGTGCGGCAACGTTCATCCTAACCCTGGCCTTATCTTTCCCTGCTCTGTGTGCGCTGGAAATGTGACCTGGCGGGGCAAGTCAGTGCAATGCTGCGCTTGCTCCAGATGGGTCCATCTAAGGTGCTCACAACTTTCTTTATCTAACTTCAGAGCTCTTGGCAGCTCTCACTCTTGGAGCTGCCCCCCTGCCGTAACACTGTGACTCCCTCCTCGGACTCCTCCGACACGTATACCTCCACTGTGGAATCTGGCCCCCCTCTGCTAATGCTGCACTCTTGCCCCACCCTCGTCTCCAAACTTCTTATCCCCCATCTGCCCATCTTATATCTCCTTTCCCTGCCCTCCCACCACCGTCTCTTGCTCCTGGCTATACTTTTGCACCTCCTGCCTCCTCTCCCCCCCGACTCTCTCAGGGTTCTTCAATGGAATGCTGGAGGTCTTCGAGCCAGGAGCACTAAACTTCACTTTCTTTCGTCCCATCCTGTCGACCTTATCTGCATTCAGGAATCCAATTTTAACTTCTCTTCCTCTTTCCGAATTCCTGGATTCTCTGCTCTGCGCTCTGATCGCACCCACTCCCAGTCTGGCATTCTCTCCTCCAATACCACGCATGCCAGCGGTGGCGTTGTCACTTTCGTCAGGCAGGGCCTATCCTTTTCTGAACTTTCTACCTCCTTTCTTTCTTTGCTTGATCCCTACTCTGATTATGTAGGTATCAACATCTCTCTAAACAATTCCTCCTCGGTGTTCTTTCTCAATGTGTATGCCCCCCCTATTCGCTCCTCCCCAACGGATGGCAGAACTGACTCCTTTTCTCCCTCCATCCTTCCCTCCTCCAGAAATTTCTTCATTCTTGGGGACTTCAATTACCATCACCCCCTCTGGGACTCAAGAGGTACTTCCGACCCCCGAGGCGAGGAAGTATCCGACTGGGTCATCTCCTCAGACCTCCTCCCCCTCAATGACCCTGACACACCCACCTTTCTTCATCACTCCTCTGGCAGTCGCTCTTCCCCTGACATCTCGTTTGCTCCCTCCTCTCTTGCTTTTTCCTGCTCCTGGGAGGTGCTACAGGATCTTGGTTTTGACTACTTACCAATTTTTCTATCTATCCCCCTCTCTCCGGTCTTTCGCCCCAACGAGCGTCCCCCTTCCTTCAATTTTCAAAAAGCTCGCTGGGATGGCTTTACCTCCTACTTCGACTCTCACTGTCCTTCAGCAGAGAAATACTCGTCTCTTTCTCTTTCCTCTGCTGCTGCTCTCTTTACCTCTTTGACTTTGAATGCGGCCAAATCTTCCATTCCTTTCGGCCGCATCAAACGCCCTCCTAAAGCATGGTGGTCTGCTGAGGTGGAACAAGCGGTTAGTGAAAGACGCAAGGCTTTTGCTGCCGCTCACAGAAGTGATGAAGATCGACAGGCTTACATCTCTGCTTCTCGACGCCCCTCGTCAGTCATTGCCAAGGCTGAGGCATGGCAGACGACTTGTTCTTCTCTCTCACCTAGGTCTAACCCTAAATCTGTACACTCTCTTCTTCGCTCTATCGCTGGCTCTCCTTCCTCGTCTTCTTCCTCTCCAAACTTTCCTAACTGTTCTTCTCCCAGGGAATCGGCTTCGGTTTATGCCGCTTACCTGAGATCGCACTTTTCCGTTTCTCAGCCAAAGGCCCTGCGTAGCAGAGCCAGAGTACCTCACTGAGCTCCGCCGAGCCACGTGCCATGTGGAGTCTCATTCGTCCTTTTGCTCTCCCTTCTCTCCCGCGGAATTTCTTGCGGCTGCCTCCAATCTCACCCCATCCACTGCCACTGGCCCAGACAAAATTGCCTATCCCATGCTAAAGCACCTTTCTCGCTCTGGCATGGATTTACTTCTTTACATTTTCAATCTTTCCTGGTCTTTACATTCCTTTCCTTCCATCTTTAAGACATCTTCTATTATTCCCATCCATAAGATGGGAAAACCTCTCGACTCTCCTGCTTCCTTCCGACCTATCTCTCTCACCTCCTGCGTATCAAAGCTGTTTGAACGCATCATTCTATCCCGTCTTCTCTTCTTTCTGGAATCTAATTCCATTCTCTCTCTTCGCCAGGCCGGTTTCCGCCCTGGTCGGTCTACACTCGATCAAATTCTGTACCTTTCTCAGTCCATTTCGAATGGGTTTAACAAACCCAGGCCGGGCTCTCGGACGATCCTGTCTACTATTGATTTCTCTAAAGCTTTTGACTCTGTCTGGCATCCCGCTCTTTTCCACAAACTCATTTCGGCTGGCCTCCCTCCTTGCTTTGCTCGTTGGACTCAATATTTCCTTTCTGAAAGGCGCGCTTCCGTGGTCTATCAAAATCACAAAATTTGTTCCTTTCGAGTCCGTCGAGGTGTTGGGTAAGGATCCGTTCTTGGTCCTGTACTTTTCTTTCTCTTCATTAATGATCTTCCTGCTTCTTCCGTCAGCTGCTCTCTTTACGCTGACGATCTGGCCATTTGGTCCTCCTTCCCCCTCGGTCCCCACTGCGATGGAGGCCACACAAGGAGCTCTGTTTCGATTGGAGCGCTGGTCTGAGTACTGGCGTCTTCCTCTGAATCCGAGCAAATGTGAGGCCTTGTTCTTCTCAGTGGATTCCCACCAGGCTAACCTCCAGCAAAACCTCCTCTTACTCGGCTTCCGCCTCCGTTTCAATCCCACTTCAACTTTTCTCGGTGTCATCTTCGACCGCACTCTTTCCTATTCTAAGCATGTATCTTCGCTGAAGGCCAAGTTCTTCCACGTCTCAAGGCCTTACGCAGTATCTCTGCTTCCTCATGTGGCCCCTCTAAGGAGTCCCTCTCTGTTCTGTATAAATCTTTTCTTCGGTCCTTTCTCACATACGCTTCACCCGGATGGTTTCCTTTCATAAGCGCTACCAATCTTACCAAATTGGAACGCCTCCACCGAGCGGCCAGTCGCGCCATCACCAGCTGTCACTCGTCCTCCCCTATACCACTTCTTCTCTCCGAGGCTCTCTACTTCCCCTACAAGTCACCCTGACTCATTTCACTCTTTTTTCTTATGAGCGGGCACTTCGTCTCCCAATCTCTTTTCTTATTTCAGGATTGGCCAGACTTGGAGTGAAACCAAAACTCTGCAGATCGGCCCGGAGAGCTCTTGCGTCCACTCACCCGCTCATGCTTCCTTCTACTTGTTCTAAGGAGGCTCTTCTTGCTTGCCCTCCCTGTCCTCCTTGGAATCTGCCTTCGTTAACGGTGGAGTCCACCCTTTCCTCTCCATGCTCTCGCTCTGATCCCCCTCACTCTCGCCCACCTTGACTCTCTCCCCCCTCATGATCTGGTGCTTTGGACTGACGGCTCTGTTCCTTTTTCTTTTGGTAAGGGCGGCTCCGGCGTTCTTGCCAACTGCTCTCTCTGTGGCACTGAGGCCACTCATTCCTTTTCAGCAGGCCCAGTATGTTTAAGTTTCTCTGCTGAAGCCTGCGCCATTCTGCAAGCTCTTTGCTGATCTCGGCAGCACCATAAAGTCAGCCATTTCTCTTCTCTTCTCCTATTATCTGACTCTCGTTCTGTCCTCTCCTCCATCTTTTCTCTTATCTCAAACTCTGTGGCAGATCTGGCAGGAACTGTCTTCTTTCTCCTCCTGTTCTATCAAGCTACAATGGGTCCCCGGACACTCGTTTCTTCCGGGAAACGACGCGGCTGATGAGCTAGCCAGACGGGGAGCGCTGCTTGCGCCCTCCGCAATCCCTTGTAGTCTCTCTCCTCTTATCTCTCGTATCCACTCTCGTCTTATCTCGGAGTGGAGGCGTACTGTTTCATCGAAGTATTTTGACACACAGGCTCCCTTGATTTCCACTGAGGAACTTGTGCTCCCTCGTCATGCTCGCTGTGTCCTCTCTCGTCTTCGCTGCAACGGACACAGCCTTCTTTTAGGTTCCTATCTCTCCAGGATTGGCAGAATTGACAATCCTTCCTGCAGCGCCTGTGGACACTCGTCCCAGGACACCTCTCATCTCATTCTGCACTGTCCAGGTACGGACTCTTTGCGCCGCTCACTCTTTGGCGACTCTCTGGAGAGTTGGCCGGCTTCTGGGGCTCAATGGTCTTCTGCCATGCCCCCATCCCTCAAAAGGGGTCGGGTAAACAACAACAATAACAGCCAGACGTTTTACGTTGTTTAATTAAGTCTAAAATTACAAAAAAGTTGTATGCAACAAGTTTATTAGGCCCATTAGCCTTGGACTAAATACTGTAAAATGTAAATACACAGAGTAACATTGTACTTGACAGTTTCTAACACACTGTTTGTAACGTTGTAATTGACAATTCACCTCACTATTATTACTTTGATGTTGCATATCCAAAGTAATCAGTTATATCGAAATTCAACGATTTACATTTTGATGCATACAAGTAGCCATTTGTTTCACCGCTTGTTGCAAACGCAACATATTCAAGATGTCCTGTGTTATCTTGTCTCGCTTTTCATTTAATTTTTGAACGTTTTTGTTGTAGATATCCACAGCAAGGTTGTACTGCAAAGTCAATTTTTCCACAATGACTGAAGGAAACTTAGGTCCACGTTGGATTTCAAATCTTCCTTCGATTATTGCAATCCACTTGACATCAACCAAACTTTCTTCATTCGTTAAACAATTTGCTTCGTTGTACTGGTACAAAGACTTATACAAGTTCAAAAATTCGCAATATTTCTCACCCCGCACATACTTTATGTCTTCGTTGCTGCTGTCCATATACAACCAGTTGTTACGTAGATATTCGTCCAAAAGATGAGAGCTAATTGATTTTGTCAAATAGTCGGCCAAAATCCCTTCTTGCGGTACAATCTTGGTGATGTCGTATTGCAAGACACTTCTTCCCAACTCAGTGATAGCGATTTTTCTGTAACTTGGGTTATATTCAATAGTCAATGCATCAGGACAGTGTTGATTTATTTCGTCGACTGCAAAGTGCACTTTAGCATGTGAAACTCCAAGCAGCTTCGTGACGTCATCACATGGCAATGCACTTCCATCATTTTTATCATAAAGCGAGTTTATGATGAAGTAATGACTTTGCAATTGTGGTTTGCTATCAAAAAAATTCTTTAAATATATTTCGTCGACAACTTGGCTCTCCATTATCAAACTTTCAGAAGTACAGTGTTTAGGTTTAAGTTTTACTTGAAATTATATCTGTAAGAAAGAGTTATTTTCAGTTATCTTGTGCTAGAAAGCGTTATTTCGTCTGTTTGTGGGTAGGCTTATATTCGCTTTAACTGTTCCAAAACTACTTGGCGTACAAATGTAAAACTTGGATTGATTGATCATCTCTTCGAGATGAGTGTCATTGGGATGGAGTTCGGAATGTCATGATGATGATGTCATAATTAAAGATAAGTTTTTTAAATTTGCATTACCTAAAAGAAAAAAAACGATTTTTGCTCAAACGAAAGAAAGCCCAAAGTTATCAATTTGCAATGGCTTTATCTGTTTGGGGGGTAAGATGACGTCACAGTTGACACTTGATTGCCAAATTTGTTTGCTGATTTTCTTAAAAAGTACTCACCACAGAAATGCGATTTAAGGCTGTTTTGTGAAATTATAACAAGGTGTTTTCGATCAAAAATTCCACAACAACTTAAGCCGAATTAGCAATGCAACAACAGATTTTTGTTTAAGCACTTTAGGCATACCTTTTTCCTTGAACGCTTAAAGCTAGCTTTATGATGTCATAATGTGTCTGGTACAATTAATGTGAAAAAAGCTATAGGAAGCAGCTACGCTTAAAGCTGTTATACTGTTATTTCAAAACCTGACAGCTTATGTGTTACATGTAAAATTAAAATGATAAATTAGAGTATTAATGTACACTAAAATTTAAAAGCTTGATTTTTAGTAATGCAATGGCAAGTGGAATTGCTTTGTACAGTCGTGTCTCACATTTGAGTTATATTAATCTCCATTTGAGTTATATTAATCAAGTTTGGTCGATGGTATATACTCTTAAACCACAACTTAACTTATTGCAATAACTTAACCGCGAGTCATTAACTTTGGATCCGCTTTTTCTTTTCGCAGGTGCAGTTATGTCAGGACCTAGCAGCATACGCGTAGCCAGAAATTTTCGGTTTTACATGAGCGTACAATTACGGAGGAAAACCGTTTTTCGCTCAAACGAAAGCAAGCCCCCAACTACCTATTTGCAAATTTTTCATCCCTCTCAGGTCTAAGGTAATGTCACAGTTGACGCTTGACCGCAGAATCTGTTCTTTGTATTTTCTTAAAAAGTTTAGACAATAGAAATGTAGTTAAACATTTTTTTGGAAAATATTAACAAGGTGCTTTTGATAAAACATATTTTAAAACGATTTAAGCTGAATTGGCAACAATATTTTCAACAACTACTTTTTTTTAACATTCTAAACACTCTTTTTCTTTTTTTCTTGAACGCTTCAAGGATATGCCTGGTACGATTAAAATGAAGAAAGCAGCAGGCAGAAGCTATACCCGCAGAGCTTCTATTCACTGTTTTGCAATCAGTGAGAAGATAAATATATTACGGTAGAGTATTAAGATAGCAGTAGGGCAAAAATTCTACTTTTTAGTTATGCAATGACATGTCACAATACTTTTGGAAAGTCGCATCAATAGCCTGACTGATCTTATAGCCTCTGACACATATAAATCAAATGTAGAAAAGTTAAACAAATTGACGATTTTTCGCGTTACATCTCACAGGAATTTCAAATCTTCTACCACCAAACCTGGTCTATGGTTATATTCTTAAATCATTCCCTAACGTGTCGTAACAACATAACTATGTGTTTAACTTTGGCTTAGATTGCACTTCCCCTGGCTGCGATTATGACAAAATCTAGAAATACACGCTCAACCAGAGATGTTAGGTACACAAGTAGGCATACAATCGAAACGTTCTAAGTAAGATGCCATATATTTGATGGCTTATTTGTGAAATTACACAACAATGACTTAGCGGCCCTTGTCCCCTATCACTTTATTTTAGTGCTTTTATGCAACCAATGATGCAACCGTTGAAGTGAACGGATAAAAGCTGGTAAACTTATTGGCTGTTTCAATGGTGAGCAAATTCGCTTTTAAAGTACGTGCTGCCAACACGGCAAATAAGACATTGCAAGAGATTTCAAAGAGTTTGAGAAAAATATAGCGACTACACGGTATGGCTCCTCATGTTTTTCTATTCGATTACCATTAAAAACACGACACTTTTAACTGTGAGTGCATTACTTCGGATTAATATCCTCTGCCCAGTCGCGTTTATGTTAAAACGAAGCAACACACTCTCATCCAGAAGCCTTTACTCTTACAAATTCACCTACCGTTGGGAAAAAGTCGTAAGTAGTGGTCTTAATATTTAATTGCTTAATTCTAAAAACACATGTCAATCTTCTTGGAGCCCTTCCACAACTTTGAAATGCATATTAAGCACTTGCCGAAATAAACGGATAAAAGTCTGTTAAGTTAATGACGCATATGGTAAAAACAGCAAATAAGTCGTTGCCAAAGACTCGATTTACTTGGGAGACATGTAGCGGTTATACGCAACCCTTATTACATTTCTTCAATCGATTCCCTTTCAAAAAACGATAATTTTATTTCGGAAAGAGATTGGACTATACCAAAAACATACACATTTTATTGCTACTTTCACAACTATAAGTTGGGTAAATCCGGCGACGCAGGCTGGGGCGATTTTTTTTTTTTTTACTTTGACATTACTGATGGGGGCCGTAGTAGCATATGTTTGATACCTTATTCGCAAAATTACGCAACTATCACTTTGGCGCCCTCCCACAATATTCCCTCCCGCCCTCCCACAATTAACCTTATTATGTAATTCTTGTTCATGAATTTGTGATGAAATCAAAACTATAAAAGTATCAGCAATAATACCGTACATCAATTGTGGCAAATCTTGCTATGTATAAATAAAGTACTTCTCTATAATTCTCTCGCATAATTATTGTTATTTATCGTCATTCTGTTAAAGCTTAATGATACCGCTATTTGCTACTTTAATCTTTCTATTGTAATATATTTTGCATCCAAATAAAGTGTGAGGTTTAGCTATTTGTTGCAGTTGTTTAATTATTCTAGAAAACTTGTCACAGTATCAACGTCATTCATACATGTTTAATCGGATTTTTTCGTCTCTAAATTGGATTTGATTCCATCATCAAGAGTGCCTTTTGATACCGCGATTGAGTTTGCGCTGTGCGCTAAGACCTTCCCCCAAACACTGTGACTGGGATAGCAGCAGTCACAGATACCTTATTCTTAAAAATATACAACTAACACTTCGGCAACCTCCCACAATTAAATTCATGCTACCATGCAAGCTATGAGATAAAGGGACAAAAGTTTGTAAAACTATTGGCTGTTCAATTATCAGCCAGTCCAGTCCAAAAGTGCGCCAATGATGGAAACCGGGCAAACAAGTCGCAGACAGGAACTTCAAAAACTTACGGGAAAATCAAACGGCCATGCGCAACGACCAATAATGTTTTGTTTCTCAGTTTCCATAAAAATGGCTTTTGATTTTTGAACAGGAATTGACTTTGTCAAAAATATTAATTTTTGATTATTGTTCTCACAGCTACCCACTGGGAGAAGCCAGGGCAAGCGGCTGAACAGATATTCTTAATCTAGACATTACTGATGGGAGCCTTGCAAGTGTAATAACTAACTATAAATGCACGACTTCGGATTAGATTGTACTTTCCGTGGCAGCACTTATGCCATGACCAACAAACACACACACGCAAACACAGAATTTCGATCATGCTGATTGGCTTACGGTTACAAAAACAAAAAAAGGCTTCAGAAATGGACCTAAATTTTCATAGCATATTGCTTGCATTTTTATCTCAGGAGGTGGTTAATTTAGGAAAAGCCGGTTATTAAAACCACTGCTTCTTGTATCCAACATCGGTTGGTTCAAAACGGAATTCTATTATACTTGCACACTGCATGCCGACCCGGCACGCTTGACTAATTTCAACTCTTAAGACATATTGCTGTTGTGCAGCAGAGTGGAACAGGATGCCGGGATTTGCTGTGAACTTGTGCAGAATCAAAACGAATGTCCGCTTCCTGACATTAAAAATAAATCGTGGAATTATCGACTTACGCCGTAATTTATGACAATAACTAAGCAGTAGTTTCTGGATTCGAGTTAGACTACCTGCCGACGTTCTTCACCCTGATCTTACAAATTGGGGGATACATCGGTCATTTCGCTATTTTCTAGCTGTGTTTTAGCTGAAACCAGGGTCATCAGAGCAACCATAAGCTTTAGGTCACAAGCACTACGACCTCACAAAAAAGTTGTAAGTTGGCCTACCACTTAAAATTTATTTCTTTGAACTTATCAATTATTTTGAGGTCCACCTAAGCTTTACCCTTGTGGCCCATCGCCGTGCTTAGTGTATAATAATAATGCACATGTTCTAAGATCAGTCTAGATTGTAGAGCAGAAGATTTGGGATGACGCGCAATTTGGCGCCAGCCCTCTTTTTTTAGAAGGGACATAACAAAGCTTTTATTGGATGGAGAACATTCTAGTTGTTGAAGTTGTGGATTATGTGTATGAGGTGGGGGCGTATCTTGCATTTTTATTTGGAAATCTGCACATTTCTTATTTTATTCTGCACGCTCACGTCGTAAGTTAAGCTTTTGGTAAAATTATCAGCTTTACAAAAAACTTGGTGAAATTCCACTTCCCAATTCTTTTTTATGTAGCATAATATATCCTCCAGTCACGGGAAAACGTTTGTCAGCAATTCATAAAACAACATGGAGTTAGACCTAATTCGTTGTTGTAATAATGTAGAAAAACAGTCTGCATTTCTCCTTAAGAAATGCAACCTAGTGCGAATATTTTTGTCAGGCATTCACAAAAACCTCGATTATCTACAAAATTTTTGTAATGATGTTTAATTTTACTCTTTGCAACGTATGCTTTCACATTGTTCTGGCATCAAATTTTCATCTAGCTGCCTATTTGTAATTATAGAAACTACAATTTATTGCAACCAACTACTGTACAGTTATATCAATGGAACCATTGTTTATTCAGTAATGCAATTCGCTTCTTTATTATTAGACTTAATCTCATGCACTAAATTAGTTTAAGAATTTTGAAATCTTAACTCAATCTGCAACAACAACGCTTTACTCATTCTTCGGCAACCAAACTGTGCATTACGACCGATGCAGTGACTTATATACGCACCACGAGAAATCGCTTTCACAATGCATTGCTTGTGATAATGAAATAAAGAAAAAAAGCTTTTGTGCCCTAGAAAACTTGTGTCTGGCCAAGTCAAAATAGGTGATATAATTAGAAATGGCTTTAATTGTCATGTCAGCGATTCCTGATGGTGCGAAGTTGAAAATCAAATACATGCTTTGTTGATCTCTATTTACTATTCATTAACTGCCTTTGTTTAAATACAACGCGAGAAGGGCTATTGTGATTTTAGAACACCGTCATTTGTATGGTTTTCTTCGTCTGCAAGAGCTGGGTGTGATCTAATCATTATAATCGATAGCATTGCCTTCACGTAGCTGATTGAATCATTTAATACCAACAATAGAATTGTAATCTCCTTTTGTGCTGTTTATTTGACTTTCTTTGTTCGGACCATCAGACAGTGCAGTTTGAAACAGGTGCGACATGTGTTGCATCTAATTTTGGCGCAAAAGTCATTAAACGAGAAAAAGGCAGCTTGCCAGCCCAAAAATTAGATGAAAGCAGTGACGTGCAGAGGGGGAGGGGGGGGGGGGTGGCGAACGGAGCGAGGGCCCGGGCATCCAAGGTAGGGGGGCATCAAAAGAGTGAAATCACAAAAATCGCATTTTATTAAATTGTCAAAAATACTGTATATATATGCATTTTCGTATCATAATCTATTAAGACATGCTGCATGAATCTTATAGGATCTTGCTAGGGGGGCATGGTGTGATTACGTTTCGTCAAAAATCTTCTGCATTGTCAACTTTTATACTGAAATTATTATTCACAAATTTTCAATTAGTTTGCTATGTACTGTACAAAGACCAAACATCTAATTACCTTTGTCTTTGTTATGCTCCTTCGAGCTAGAGGAAATGCAGTTCCCTATAATCCTAAGCATACTCTTGAATGTGTAATGCAGTTTGGGAGGGATGTGTTTCCAACTTTACGTTTTGCGTATAGGTTGCTGCTCACTATCGGATTTTCAATTGCATGCTGTCAGAGGTTATTTTCAAAGTTGAAATTGATAAAAACATGTATAAGATTGTCTATGCTACAGGAACGCTTAACGAGTTTGGCTGTAATCAGCATCGAAAAAGAATTCCTTTAAGCATATGTGAAAAAATGAGTTAGTTCAAATATTTTCCGATAGGATAGCTCATATGGGAAAGAGAAATCATAAAGTGTAAGTGTCCAATTCAGGGGTGGGCAAACTTTTTAGTCGGAGGGCCACATTGGCAATTCAAGAGTTGGCCGAACCCCGCATTGATTATTCAAGAGTCGACCGAGGGCCGCATTGACCATTTAAGTGTGGCCGAGGGCCAGTGCTTAATATCTTGCAGTAGCTATATACAATGTAAGAGCTTGTATTAGCGTAAAATCTTGCAATAACTTCTTGCAATGTCGTATTACGTGGCTTTGAAAATGATAAGTGTCCAAAAAAAGGTAATCACCCTCTATTTGGACGGAAAATGCGTCAGTTGAAACTAAGAATTGCGTAGTTGCTCTTTCAAAGATGGCTTCCAACGTTTTTGGCTCTTTAGTGCGATAAGTGTGGCCTACCCCTGTCATATTAAATTAGATATATGGAAGTTTCTACAAGTGTTGGCGGGCCGTATTAGTTGCTCTGGCGGGCCGCATGCGGCCCGCGGGCTGTAGTTTGCCCACCCCTGGTCTAATTGATTTGTGGACGTCATCACATTTTCTAGTTTAATAAAAAGAGTTACTACTTCGTTTGCTTTCACTAAATAATGTTCTTAAAGCATTTTTATTGTATAGCTCACAAAAACATCAAGGGCAGTAAGCCAGCCATGCATCAAATTACATGGTTGCACTTGTACAATTTCAGATAGGCTACTATTTCTAGTAGAAAAAATAGACAGCTCTATCTCCTGTTATGCCTCACGAAGTTATATATACACAGGGTGTTTCAAAAAATTTGACATCATTTTGCAATCTAATAACTTTGGCAGTTCCTGTTTAAATGACTTTAAATTTACACAGCATGTGTAGAAACAGACCAAAATTTTGTGCTTAATATTTGATGTGTTTATCTTATCAGGTGTAGAAATTTTTAATTGATAAATTATTCGTATTGAGTTCAAACCTGTGTGTTTAGATGTTACTCACTAACAGAGAAAAGACGTTTTGTGTGTTGGAGTATGCTCGCACAAACTCAAACAAGATTGTGCAGCGTGTGTTTGTGAGGAAGTTCTCTAAGAAGTCACCAACAGCAAAGTAGATTTGGAGCTGCAAAAAGAAATTCGAAGACGAAGGCTGCCTGTGCAGAGCAAAAGGATCTGGACGACCAGCAACAGCAGAAGGGAAGATCGAGCGGATTCGCCAAACACTCTTGCGAAGCCCCCAAAAGTCTATAAGAGAAACAAGTATGGAGACCCTGATACCTTTAACGATAGTTTGTCGGGTAGTAAGGAAACGTTTGGTAATGAAACCCTACAAACTGCAGGTCGTTCAAGCCATAACTGCAGCTGACAAGCGAAAGCACAAACAATTCTGTGTTGATATGCAAAAGAAACTTGAAAAAGACGAGTTCAATGAACGTCTTGTATTCAGTGATGAGTCCACATTTCATACAAATGGCAAAGTCTATAGGCATAATGTTCGCACTTGGGACGAAGAAATGCTCCATGCCATTGTTGAGCACGGGAGAGACTCACCAAAAGTGAATGTGTTTTGTGCCATCTCGAAAAACCATGTTGATGGCCCATTTTTCTTTGAGGGAAATATGACTGGCGATGTTTATCTGCAGATGCTTCAAAACTGGCTATTGGATGAGCTTATTGCAAATGAACACGAAGATTTCATTTATTAACAGGACGGTGCTCCACCTCACTGTGCGGGCTTATCTCAATGACAATCTGCCATGGAGATGGATCGAGCGTGCTAGTGGTGAAGACAATGTGATATTGAAATGGCCTCCACGTTTACCTGACCTGACCCCCTGCGACTTTTTTCTCTGGGGGTATGTGAAGACCTTGGTTTATGTCCCTCCTCTTCCTGTAAATGTAAACGAGCTCAAACAAAGAATCACTATCGCACTGGAGACAGTTACCCAAGACATGCTGTACGTGTTTGGGGGAAGCTAGAAAACCGCCTTGACGTGTGCCGAGTAACAGACGGTGTGCACATTGAACATTTGTGAAATCTTTTATCAAATTCATGTGTCTTTGAATTTCTCATTGAAATATACAGGAATAAATCTTGTTTTGGTTAACATTAAAACCTGCTGAATTTTATTTGATTCAACTATTAAGTTTCTGTAATATCTACCTGTCAAATGATGTCAAAATTTTTGAAACTACCTTATATATAATATAGATCATTTTGGTGGGCCTATTTGATAATTATTTGCATCTATAAATGCAATGTCTTGTTCCTCAATGCATGCCTTTCAGCAAACAAATTTTTCTCATAAATGAATGCCTTACCCTTGAATTAACACATCAAAACAAAATATACTTTTTGAAATATTTTAGTTTATTTTTCGAAATTTTTTAGTTTAATTTTTCGAAATTTTTTTCTCAACACTAGCTTTTACGTATTTTGAATGTCTGTTTTTGTCACATTCTTGAGAACTTGACAGCTTGGGAGGGGGCACACAATCAAGCAGTTGGCCCCGGGCATCACTACACCTCTGCACGCCACTGGGTGAAAATTTCATATAAACGCTTTTCTTGAATTAAAATCGATAGCTTAAAGCTGTATCGAATGTAACGAGTCACAAATAATCTCTTGTGCACTTGATGCTTTCTAAATATTCTAAATCATTATATTCCACGGATACAAAAATTGCTATGCTTTTGCAAAAGATAAAAAATCACTGCTTGCTATCAAGCTAAATTCATATAAATTTTACCATTAAATGTAACTTCATTTAACATAGATAAAGTTGTTTGAAAACATAAGAAGCATCTTGTAAGTGCAAAAAATACGATGCCGTTTTCCACTTTTCCACTTGCAATCACTACACATATAGAATGTACTTTAAGAGTAAAGCATACACTACAGCATGGGCGTTTTTAGAAATAGTAAATGTTTTCCCGATTCAAAAACCGGCTTTAGTTGTGTTTGCTTGGTCTTGTAATGTTTCCAGATGACTGCTTGCAAGTGAAGCTCCAATGGTTGGGGGATGGAATAATCGAGCAAACAATCGGCAATCGAATGGCCACCCCAAAAACACGCCTTATCAGTCGATAATCGACCTACAGTAAAATGCCGTTTCGGGTCCGATGGTACTGTAGAAACAAAACTTTGTTTTTTCAAAATGATTTTCCATTAAAAAGGCTTCTTTTAAACAAGCTGGTACACCTCTGTACCCCCGTTACGTTTGCAGGCCCTTGAAAATTTTGATAGCCTATACTCTGGCTTGTATTACACGCACGGTTGAAAAGCACTGGTAAAGGTGAAGCTGAGCATTTGCCTCCAGTTCTTAATCCTTTGAACCCTGCAGACCGGAAAACCGGCCTTCAGGGTTAGAGAAACCAAGGTTGAAAGGGTTAAGCATGCTGATCAGGGCATAGGACTTGGACGAGCAGTTTTTATAGGTAAGTCTGAGTTCAATAAAGTTTATTGTAGTACTCGAATAAATGGTAGTTTTGCACAACAAACATACTAGACTAAACACATCCAAGGCTGATATCTTCGTAATTAAAAAAATTTTTTTTTCAATCAGTTCTTCTCAAACTGTGCGTCTCGTCATCTCGGATATCGTTGCAATTTTCCAAACGTGTCAAAAAGAATTCGTTATTGCGCCAAAGAACCTTGCTTGCTGTAAAATTTTCTGTAGGAATAGGATCAGGAGAACTTGGTCTTGGGCTGGTGCAATGAAATCAGACTTGGGACATGGACTTACCTTAAAATGTCGGTAAGTTCAATGCTCCTATTGTTGATAGGGCTGCCATGCCTGGTTTAAAATCCTTTCCCAAGAATGCAATGTATTTCAATATGTTCTTTTCAAAATGAAATGTATTCTTATGGCCAAATCATCACCACAGACGTATTTTAGTTGACATGATGTTGAATAACGGTTATTAATGTGACACTGAAAAGCATTGATACCAGAAGGAGCCGTTTAGATATCATATGACGCCATGATGGTGGAGAAAGAGGAAGCATTTCCGACATATTGGTGTTGAGGAGTAGATGAATTGAGGATTTTAGGGGCCGGAGGCAAGATTTCATTAGGGGTCTCTTATTGGTCAGGCACTCATTGTAGACCTGTGTTTTATTCATTTGGAGATCAGCTCTATTTTGAAGGTTTGGATTTGGAAACATATAAGCGAAGATCTTTTTTTTTCTCGTAGATCATTTTTGTTGCTGCATAGTTACACTAAATCATTATATACTTTTGATAATTTATTTACATAACTCTTCGCTAAAGGTTTTCGTTTTACATCCAGCCATTGTTAAAGCATCTATAATATCAAGTATTAGAACTTATGATATAGCACTAAAACCCAAAATGTTTATACAGGCTCAAATATTATTGTAGGCTTGATTTAGGTCGAAGACGTTTAGGTTAGAGAGTATGCAAATAAATTATCAAGAATAAAATGTGATTTAGTGTTGCAATGCAGTATTGTTTTTTGGATTCTGATTTCAGAATCCCTTCCAGAAACTCCCTTCCAAAATTACATCTGTGGTTTGTTGGGTTGAAACACACGGGCTGGTTGAAAATTAGTGTTACGGGCCAAAAGTTACTGGTGAGAAATTTTGTTTTGGGGAAGATCAGCATTATTTTGCAGGGACAAACAGCAAATGAAAATTGTCTGGAAAGGGTACCTGAGGCAGCTGCCTCAGTTTCCTGATCCTAAATTCACCTTTGATAAAGAAATAAGAAATATCATTACAAGACAAACTTTCTATTACAATGAAAAGAGTTAAAAGCTTTCCATTGTTTCAATAACCAAGGTTTTGAGGCGAATTGGAGAAATAAAAATTTATTTGAATCAGCTGCCTTTTTTTATAACGACAGTTTGTTAAAAGTAAGGCAGTTTTATTTAAACCACTTGGTAAATTGCGAAATTGCGCGTTGATGTGCAAAGAATTTGTTGCGAAATGAGCTTTGTTTTCGTCAAAGAGTGCTTTTTCATCTTATCGAGGTGCTAAATTCTTTATCAACAGATAGTTCTAAATTCGCAGCGGGCGGTATAAAATTGATGTACGATTGCATCATCAAAGACGAAAGATGCCACAAATATTGAGAAAAAATAAGTTACTTCGGCCAGCGAAACTTTTTGGCACAGAAGACAACAGTGTTACTACGGTACATTAGGGATCCTGAGTTCGAAAATGACGTCAGTTTTTGCAAATTGGTTCTAGGTTTCAAGCTATCAAACTATTTTGTTAATTGCGCTTTGTGTTTAGAGCTGATCATTATGCATTGTATTGTAGCCATCATTAGGTAAAACAAGCATGTTGAATAGTTGTTGTACACATTTTAGCAGTAACGAGAAGCTTGGGCTCAGATTTAATTTAAAACAGCAATTCATTCTCTCATCAGGCTACTATTAATTTTGCGTAATTCGCTTCTATTCTTCTCGCTTTTGAAAGAGCGACATTCACCAGATTCAGTCGAGAAAATAACTTAAAGCAAAACGAACATACGTACATAGTAAACTACTATATACCCACAACTTATACATTTTGTGCAACAGCTTCAAACAAAATAGCGTTCAAAATATTTCATACCTATTTATAAAAAAAATTACGAGGGACAATATACCAAACTTTTGTTGATGTACATGAAGCAATTCCACCATTTTTCAATTAATGTGCTTTTCGTTTTTCCGAGGAATTTTTTTTACTGTACGTATGGCAGACCAGCGTCAGATTAAATTGCAGTCTGTGCAATTCGAAGCTTTGATCTTAAACCGGTTTACGAATTGCGTTCCATTGAAAATTCCTACTTTAGTTTTTTACAACTAAAAATTGGAAATGTTTTTAAGATCTAGTCAAAACAAGCGCCATCTTTTCTGATGTTTTGACTGGTTGTTTCGTCACGACCAGTTTATGGGCAGTTGAGGTAAGGTAGTGAGACTGTGATCAACCAGTGAATTGTTCACCTTGTTCATATTTATCCTCCATTCACGAGAAAGCAAATTGTATCGCTATATTTTGGATGGGACGTCCGCACTCGCTTGGGAGTTTCTATTTCCGAGGCGTCTGGGCCACCTGTCTTCCACATAAAGGCGGGGGCTTCCCGTTAAGTGCCTTGCCCAAAGACACGACAAGCGAACTTGCCGGCTTGTTCTCCACAATCTCCTCTAAATGCTAAGCGCCAAGCAGGGAAGCTGTGGATACTATTTTTTAAAGTCTTTTGGTATGACTCGACAAGGGGAATGAACCCCAGGGCTACCGACTGCGAAGCAGCCGCTCTAACCACTACACCATCGCGCCGGTATGTTTGGTATGTGATTTGCTTATGATGTTTTAATATTTTGCTTGATGCTGCTCACGCTCGAGCCAATATTTTTAAGCCAGTGTTAATCAGTGGCTCTGCTATCTCAGAAACAAAGGAAGGATGAATATTTATATGAGCCACTACGCTGTCCTAAGAAAAAGTAAACTGTTTGAAAATCGACGCGTTTGGTCAGTTATGCTTACTTCAGCCCTTTTTCTTCAAGACTACTTTTATGCTTAAGTGATGTTTCTTTACAACTACTGAATGTGGGTACGGCACACAGGTATAGTAATACGCATGGGACACATCCCAAACCATGGGAACCTCGAACTGCATTGCCTTAACATTGCCTTGGTCTCATAAACAAAACATTTTGGTGAAATACTTGAACGCACTGTGGGGTATCCAGGATTTCTCCTCATCCTCCTGGGTCACGACAAAGTTAGCTTTATACGCGTTTTAGAAACAACCTCGCACATTAAAGCAAAGAAATTTTATTATGTATCCACCACAAATGAAGCCACATGCTTTTAAATGATTTTGTTATTGTCTTTGTGTAAAACTCCTTACTCCTATATTCATGCATAAGACCTCATGTTCTGTTTGCATGTATTTGGTCAAACTGAGCCAGCTCGACGAGTAGAATGCACGGCCTCACCACCTTGTGCCATACAAAGATGGGGTATCCCGTTAAGTGCCATACTCTAGAACAGGGGTCCACCAATCACCGCCAGCCAAAGCTTTTATCCGGCCTACCGAGTCCTCTTCGTAATTGCAAAACAAATGTACAGATGTACAAATGTACAGTGCTGTGTTTCTCAGAGGAAGCCACTGGAATCTATCAAGAAAAGTGATTTCCTTTTTTTGGAGATCACTACTTTTTCTGATAACATAACACGAGTTCCGGCATTATCAACCGTTACTTTATGGTAACATTAACTTAATCTTTGCTCCCGAAGCTTTAAAAATTCAGTAATGTAGCTCTCTGGGAAAAAAAGTTCGCGGGCTCCTGCATTGAAGCTCAACAAGCGGACTTGGCAGCTTTTCCTCATATTATCATTTCATTTTGAACGGCAATGAGAAATGCTCTGAATAAAATTTTTTAAAGTCTTTTGGCTTGGTTCAACAAGGTAATTTAATCCAGGTCTACCGGCTGCGAAGCAAACGCTCTAACCATTACAACGCTCTAACCAGCGCCGGAACCTATTACTAGGTGCAATATTAGATATGCGACCAAGTGGGGTCTGCATTCTGTAGAACTTTCTCAATTAAAAGTAAGCTATTCTGGGAAATCATCAGTAGAAAAGTCTGCTTGTGTTAGTCTTGTCGATTTTGCTGTTATTTGATCAGAAGCAGAGTTTGCAGGCATCAGCAAATGAAATATGCTGGGTAGTTTTGATTTACAAAACTTTCGCTTGTTTGATGTGACAGGGCACTGGTTATCTAAAGCGGAGAGGTCTCCTCGGCAGTTCACACCCTTGTCGACGTTATTTTTGCAAGTTTTCTAATGATGGTCGAGACTGCATTTAGAACAACGTTCTTTGTCTTGGTATTTAGCCGCAATAGGATAAAACTTTTGCCTTTGTAGCAGCGTAGAAATTTAGGAATAAATAATTTTACCCTAATTGTCATATATTCGATGGACGCATATTTTCGCAACTAAAGACATGAAAACTGGAATAGGAAAATAGGACTCACCAAATTAAAATCTTTTTCAAGTAAAATCATTGATTTTACATCAGGTTTGATATAGCTCAATTACTCACCTTTTTTTATTGGACGTGAAACGTCAAAAATGACTCCTTTGGCACCTTGAGGTCAAACTACTGATGTCATTGCAGGAATTCAATTGTCTGTCGAGTCAGAAAAATGTTTCAAAATAAATAACGTTTCAATTCGAGCTGCACTGTTTTATTTTATCAAAAGGTTGCCATTTGGCAGCGGTCTACATATTAGCAGTCATCTATTATTTTTCTAAAGATTTTGATGCTTTTTCTGTTTGATTTTGCAGTACTATGGATAGTATTTCAGTAGCAGTAGACTTTTTAAAATTACACGCAATTAGATTGATTTGGACAAACATTATTGAGGTTTTTATTTTATAGCTTGTTTTTGTTAATACCGTGAAATCATGATTAGGCGATTCACCATATTTGGCGCCTTCGTGAGAAGTAGCCTACTCATGATAGAGTCTCTCATATCTAAAATTTCGATTTTGGAAAAGATTTTTCAGTTGAAATATGTAATAATATAAAATAAAGACAGCAAATCAGTTATATTGTAATTCAAAATCGGAGTTCAAGTTTACAAATCTAAACACCACTGAAAGTGCTTAAGAATATGTTATAAAGCTACACTACCCTGTAAACAAAAAAACTAAGCTCATATTCATCAAAAAGAAAATTCGATGCAAATCCGCAATGCAAACATTGAATGGCAAAAGATTTTGGCCAAATATTGAAATTTCTGTCAATGTAACCAAATCAATTGCTAGTAAAAACATGAACTTTTCACCACGTAACCTTCAAGAATATTTTTCAAGTTAATAATTTAAGCCTATGTCATTCGTCATCTTTTAGAGTAGGGTTTTACAAAGTGCTTCGTACGGAGCCCCAGGGCTCCGAAAGAGAAGCTCAGGGGCTCCGCAAACAAAGAGTACAAACAAAAGGCTTTTTATTCGGCTCGCGGAGCACTTTTGACAATGGCAATACAAATGAACAGCGCAGTGTTGTCAGTGCGTACAGAGCTACTTTGATGCATCGATCCAATGAAATGGACCTCGAAAACCATAAATTTTGTGAGCGAGAAAGGCGATAATCTTTTTTTTTTTGAAAATTACTCAAATTTCGGGCAAGACAGCACGTTCTCAGGCGTTATTTAAGTAGGATTTCCTTCTTGCGTTTAGCCCGACTTTGAGATATTTAATCATTTTCAAGTACCTAATGTTTTGTAGGCTCCGCAATCTTTAATCTATGCAAGGGCTTCAAAGCATCAAAAGTTTGGGAAACCCTGTTTTAGAGCAGTGGTCTCCAACCTTTTTTACGAAATCGCCCCCTTTCAAAAAATGCGGGTCCCAATCGCCTCTCCCCATAAAAAAACAATTACTTTTGGTTTGAAAGTTTTGGTCCCGAAATATATGCAGAAAGCTTTTTCACAAAAATACCATACACACTAGGAAAAGCAAAGGCAATTTATTAAAATACAACAGTACTTTGAAACTAATGTGACTCTTGCGCCTGGTGTTGCTCTGCAAGATTAGCAAACAGCTTAAGTCGAAATGAGTTTCCCCAGTCATATTCATGTCGAGTCTATTGCGATATTTATTTTGCTTGTACAGCACTTCACTAAAGCCTTGTTCAGTAAAATAAGTAGTTTGAAAGGCCAATATAAATAACACAAAAAAGATTGCATCCTTACACAGGAAATGTTTTCAAAAATTTTATCGCGATTGGTTCTCATCAGCCTTTTAATCATCTGCTTTTGAATCATAAAAAAAGAATATAGAATTCACCACAGTAACTTTTGACAGGGATCCTTCAAGAAACCGAAATAAAAGAATATAACCAAAAAGAACTCTTCAAGAAAGGTTGACTTTTTGACAAAACGATTTATTGATTTCTGAGTGCATTATTTCATTCATTGCTTAGGAAGCAAAACTGTGGTTTTTCATGCGTACTCATTGTGAGCTCATGCTCAGTTTGCTAGTCTTGAGTTATGCTGAGCAACTGCGTTGGGAACACTTCTTTGCTTCATTACCTGTCTGCCAGATAACAAAGAAATTGCCCTCTTCAGTATTTTTTCCAAATACACAAATAGCATACTTTCCGGATCTATCTTGATGAAATTCTCTGTAATCTGTGAGCATCATTTTGAAAGGTTTTAGCATTACTCGACAAAAGAACCAAACCCCAGTTTACGGAGTGCAAAGCAAACGATTCTAACTCCTACAACACTGAGTGAAACAAATTTTGTTGTTGACGCAGACATAAGTAAAAAGTTTACCGTGTCGAAGCCTGAAGAAGCCGAACTGCTGTGTTGCCTAGTTCAGATGCTGGCAGTGATAGAGTTGAGCCGGCACCTTGTTTCATCATCCAAAACTATCAGGCCCATTATTGCTCGAGGTGCTCTTTGTGTGGAACATGTTGAAATAATGTAGTCTGCAGTTTGTTCAGTAGCGCCACACTCGCATTTTGCTGAAGAAGCAAGACCTCATTTGTGCATGGACGAACTGAAACGTCCAACGCCAGTACGCAGGCGATTGAGTTTGACCCAAGCTGTTTTGGTCAAACTCATTCCAATGGGTTTTGTGCTGACCATAGAAATGTAGACACCGAGCGCTGACATACTCTTGGAGTACTCTGTGCCCCATGTCAAGTTCGTCCATTGGGCGGCGCGGATGGCCAACTCAGATAAGTTGTGTAAGAGTTTCCGCGCGGCACGAAAAAACGAGCGTCTACATTTTAGTCTCTCCTTGCTAGCAGCCCTCGACTCAGTCACCTGTCCATGCAGAATGTGGCCAGGGCCTAAAGAACTGCGATTAGCCAAGGAGTGTGTTGCTCCTTGGCGGCGAAGCTCAGCTGGCTGGATGCCTGAAAAAACTGGAAGGTTGTCCGTTGGACGTAGGCATCCAGCGACAATGCGCAAAGCGTCATTAAGAACGCTGTCAATGAGGCAAGTATGCGCGCTGCGACACCAAGCTGGTGAGCAGTACTCAGCAGTTGAGTAAATCAGGGACAAAGCAACTGTGCGCATCGCCTTATCACCAGCGCCCCATCCTGAACCCGCAAGTCGCCTCAGCAGCGAATCGCGCGTAGATAGTTTTTTACGCAATGTCTCAAGATGATGGCGGTACGTGAGCGCTCTGTCCAGTTTCACACCGAGATAGGTCGGAACAGGCCAAAATGGTAAGATTTTACCATTGTTCTTAACTTTTAGCTCACGCTTTGCCTCTCGATTGTAGAGATAAAAAGGCTACCATCACCGTTTTAGCATGGCTGAGCTTTACCCGCCAAGTCTGGAGATATGCAGAAAGTGTGATCATTTCTTCGCTCAAAGTTCTTTTCAACACCTTCCAATCTCCAGATGAGTAAAGTATTGTCAAGTTGTCAGCGTAGGCATACATCTTGGAGGCTACGGAAAGCAGATCGCAAATGTACATGTTAAAAAGAAGAGGAGCCAAGACTGATCCCTGCGGAAAACCATTATTCAAGCGACGGAGCCTGCTTGGCTTGCTGTCACCAGTGGTCAGGGTAAAGCTTCTGTTCCGAACAAGTTTCATAATCATCTGGACCATGTACTTGTCCGGCAGAAGTCTCAGAAGCTCGCAGGTGAGGACACGGTGCCAGAGAGTGTCATAACCAGCTGTCAGATCGACAAACACGGCACCGGCCTTCTTTTTTGCCTCAAAAGAATCCTCAATATTTTGCGTAAGCAAAACGACCTAGTTTGTGGTAGACTTTCCGTGTCGAAATCCAGCCTCTTCCTTTGGAAGCAAGGGGTCGACTATTGGTTCGACGCGATTGTAGATTAGTGTTGTTGTTGTTGTTGTTGATTACCCGACCCCTTCGGAGGGATGGGGGCATGGCGGAAGACCATGGAGCCCCAGAAGCCGGGCAACTCCCCAGGGTCTGGACCAGAGGTCGTAGAGAGACAGAGAGTCGCCAAAGAGTGAGCGGCGCAAAGAGTCCGTAGCTGGACAGTGCAGAATGAGATGAAAGATGTCCTGGGACGGGTGTCCACAGGCGCTGCAAGAAGAGTTCTCGATTCTGCCAATCCTGGAGAGATAGGAACCTAAAACAAGGCTGTGTCCATTGCAGCGAAGACGAGAGAGGACACAGCGAGCATGACGAGGGAGCACAAGTTCCTCAGTGGAAATTGAGGGAACCTGTGTGTCAAAATACTTCGAAGAGACAGTACGCTTCCAGTCCGAGAAAAGACGAGAGTGGATACGAGAGATAAGAGAAGAGAGACTACAAGGGATTGCGGAGGGCGCAAGCAGCGCTCCCCGTCTGGCTAGCTCATCAGCTGTGTCGTTCCCCGGGAGAAACGAGTGTCCTGGGACCCATTGTAGCCTGATAGAACAGGAGAGAGTAGACAGTTCCTGCCAGATCTGCCACAGAGTTTGAGATAACAGGAAAAATGGAGGAGAGAACAGGGTGGCGAGGACAGAACGAGAGTCAGACAGGAGAAGAAAAGAAGAGAAATGGCAGACATTATGGTGTTGCCGAGACCAGCAAAGAGCGTGCAGAATGGCGCAGGCTTCAGGGGAAAAACTGGAACAAACTGGGCCTGACAAAAAGGAAAGAGTGGCCTCAGTGCCACAGAGAGAGCAGTTGGCAAGAACGCCGAAGCCGCCCTTGCCAAAAGGAAAAGGAACAGAGCCGTCTGTTCAGAGTACCAGATCATGAGGGGGGAGAGAGTCAAGGTGGGCGAGAGTCGCACCTTGGCGAGAGTGAGGGGGATCAGAGCTAGAGCATGGAGAGGAAAGGGTGGACTTGACCGTGAAAGAAGGCAGATTCCAAGGAGGACAGGGAGGGCAAGCAACAAGAGCCTCCCTAGAACAAGTAGAAGGAAGCATGAGCGGGTGAGTGGACGCAAGAGCTTTCCAGGACGATCTGCAGAGTCTTGGTTTCACTCCTAGTCTGGCCAAACCTGAAATGGGAAACGAGGTTGGGAGACGAAGAGACCGCTCATAAGATAAAAGAGTGAACTGAGTCAGAGTGACTCGTAGGGGAGGTAGAAAAGCCTCGGTGAGTAGTAGAGGGATAGGGGACGACGAGAGGCAGCCGGTGATGGCGCGACTGGCCGCTCGGTGATGGCGCTCCAATTTGGTGATATTGGTAGCGCTTAGGAAAGGAAACCATCCGGGTGAAGCGTAAGTGAGAAAGGACCGAAGAAAAGATTTATACAGAACAGAGAGGGACTCCTTAGAGGGGCCCCATGAGGAAGCAGAGACACAGCGTAAGGCCTTGAGACGTGGGAAAAACTTGGCCTTCAGCGAAGATACATGCTTAGAAAAGGAAAGAGTGAGTGCGGTCGAAGGTGAATCCAAGAAAAGTTGGAGTGGGATTGAAACGGAGGCGGGAGCCGAGTAGGAGGAGGTTTTGCTGGAGGTTAGCCTGGTGGGGATCCACTGAGAAGAACAAGGCCTCACATTTGCTCGGATTGAGAGGAAGACGCAAGTACTCAGACCAGCACTCCAATCGAAACAGAGCTCCTTGTGTGGCTTCCACCGCCGTAGGGAAGGAGGACCAAATGGCCAGATTGTCAGCGTAAAGAGAGTAGCTGACGGAAGAAGGCAGAGAAGCAGGAAGATCATTAATGAAGAGAGAGAAAAGTACAGGGCCAAGAACGGATCCTTGTGGAACACCTCGACGGACTCGAAAAGGAACGGCTTTTGTGATTTTGAAAGACCACGGAAGCGCGCCTTTCAGAAAGGAAAGATTGAGTCCAACGAGCAAAGCAAGGAGGAAGGCCAGCCGAAATGAGTTTGTGGAAAAGAGCGGGATGCCAGACAGAGTCAAAAGCTTTAGAGAAATCAATAGTAGACAGGATCGTCCGAGAGCCCGGCCTGGGTTTGTTAAACCCATCCAAAATGGACTGAGAAAGATACAGAATTTGATCGAGTGTAGACCGTCCAGGACGGAAACCGACCTGGCGGGGAGAAAGAATGGAATTAGATTCCAGAAAGAAGAGAAGACGGGATAGAATGATGCGTTCAAACAGCTTTGATACGCAGGAGGTGAGAGAAATAGGCCGGAAGGAAGCAGGAGAGTCGAGAGGTATTCCCATCTTATGGATGGGAATAATGGAAGATGTCTTCCAGATGGAAGGAAAGGAATGTGAAGACCAGGAAAGATTGAAGATGTGAAGAAGTAAACCCATGCCAGAGCGAGAAAGGTGCTTTAGCATGGGATAGGCAACTTTGTCTGGGCCAATGGCAGTGGATGGGGTGAGGTTGGAGGCAGCCGCAAGAAATTCCGCTGGAGAGAAAGGAGAGCAAAAGGACGAATGAGACTCCACATGGCACGTGGCTCGGCGGAGCTCAGTGAGGTAGCCTCTGGCTCTGCTACGCAGGGCCTTTGGCTGAGAAACGGAAAAGTGCGATCTCAGGTAAGCGGCATAAACCGAAGCCGATTCCCTGGGAGAAGAACAGTTAAGAAAGTTTGGAGAGGAGGAAGACGAGGAAGGAGAGCCAGCGATAGAGCGAAGAAGAGAGTGCACAGATTTAGGGTTAGACCTAGGTGAAAGAGAAGTGCAGGTTGTCTGCCATGCCTCAGCCTTGGCCTTGGCAATGACTGACGAGGGGCGTCGAGAGGCGGAGATGTAAGCCTGGCGATCTTCATCACTTCTGTGAGCAGTAGCGAAAGCCCTGCGTCTTTCACTAACCGCTTGTTCCATCTCAGCAGACCACCATGCTTTAGGAGGGCGTTTGATGCGGCCGAAAGGAATGGAAGATTTGGCCGCATTCATTGCCAGAGAGGTAAAGAGAGCAGCTGCAGAGGAAAGAGAAAGAGACGAGTATTCCTTTGCTGAAGGACAGTGAGAGTCAAAGTAAAAGGCAATATCATCCCAGCGAGCTTTTTGAAAATTGAAGGAAGGGGGACGCTCGTTGGGGCGAAAGACCGGAGAGAGGGGGATAGATAGAAGAATTGGTAAGTGGTCAGAACCCAGGTCCTGAAGCACCTCCCAGGAGCATGAAAAAGCAAGAGTAGAAGGAGCAAAGGAGATGTCAGGAGAGGAGCGACTGCCAGAGGAGCGATGGAGAAGGGTAGGTGTGTCAGGGTCATTGAGGGGGAGGAGGTCTGAGGAGATGACCCAGTCGAATAGTTCCTCCCCACGGCGGTTTGGAAGTACCTCTTGAGTCCCAGAGGGGGTGATGGCAATTGAAGTCCCCCAGAATGAAGAAATTTCTGGAGGAGGGAAGAATTGAGGGAGAGAAGGAATCGGTTCTGCCATCCGTTGGGGAGGAGCAAATAGGGGGGGCATACACATTAAGAAATGACACCGAGGAGGATTTGTTTAGAGAGATGTTGACCCCTACATAATCAGAGTAGGGATCGAGCGAAGAAAGAGAGGAGGTAGAAAGTTGAGAAAAGGATAGGCCCTGTCTGACGAAAATGACAACGCCGCCACTGGCATGCGAGGCATCAGAAGAGAGAATGCCAGACTGGGAGTGGGTGCGATCAGAGCGCAGAACAGAGAATCCAGGAATCCGGAAAGAGGAAGATGAGTTAAGATTGGATTCCTGAATGCAGATAAGGTCGACAGGATGGGATGAAAGAAAGTGAAGTAGTTCAGTGCTCCTGACTCGAAGACCTCCAGCATTCCATTGAAGAACCCTGAGAGAGTCAGGGGGGAGAGGAGGCAGGAGGCACAGAAGTATAGCCAGGAGCAAGAGACGGTGGTGGGAGGGCAGAGGAAGGAGATATAAGATGGGCAGATGGGGGATAAGAAGTTTGGAGACGAGGGTGGGGCAAGAGTGCAGCATTAGCAGAGGTGGGGCCGGATTCCACAGTGGAGGTATACGTGTCGGAGGAGTCCAAGGAGGAGGGAGTCACAGTGTTACGGCAGGGGGGCAGCTCCAAGAGTGAGAGCTGCCAAGAGCTCTGAAGTTAGATAAAGAAAGTTGTGAGCACCTTAGATGGACTCATTTGGAGCAAGCGCAGCATTGCACTGACTTGCCCCACCAGGTCACATTTCCAGCGCACACAGAGCAAGGAAAAATGGGGCCAGGGTTAGGATGAACGTTACCGCTCATCAGGAGAAGAAGAAGAATGAGGAGACGAAGGAGGGCAAAAGTAAGGCAAGAGAGAAGAGAAAGTGAGAACAGGCGACCGATTTTAAAGATGCTGTGTGCTGCCCTTCGGCGGTCGTTCAGGGGGCAGCATAGCAAAAAAATAAATGGGGAGTGCCCGGGGTAACTGGGACCCTCAGGAAGGCCAACAGCCATTTCGACCCAACCCAAACGGGGCCGGGGACCGCACCACCACGTTGAGGCGGCTGTTGATTGGTGCAGTGTAGATTAGTCGTTCGAGGATATTGCAAGAGACGCAGAGCAGAGTTGAGACGGTAGCTCTTTGGGCCCTCTACAGGGTTTGAGGGCTTAGGGATCGCGACTACCAGCGCTCTTCCCCACACTTTTGGAATTTTGAGTTGGCTCAAGCAGGAAGAAAGGAAGCCACGTAGTCAGAACTTCAAGCCGGTACCAGCATGGATTAAAAACGCTCTGGGCAAATAGAGCCAGGGCCCGGAGCTTTACCTGGTTTTAAGTGATGGAAGGCAGCAGCAAATTCTCTTGAAGAGAAATCTCCGGAGATATTCACTGCGTCAGGAAATGAAGCCCTCCAAAGATCAGACAATTCCTGCATAAGGGAGCGAGAAATCTCTCGTATTCCACCCTCGCACTTCCCGTTTTTTACCAGCTGGCTAGCAATAGCATTTGCTGAAACGGGACATTGACGAGGGGATTGTCGTGACCTACCAGTAAGATTGTTTAACGTATTCCATGCTACCCGGCTAGAGTGTGAAAAGTCAATGTTCTGTACAGCCTGACACCATCGATTTCTCCATTATCCTGTCAAGCCTGGCAAGCAAAGCTGTAGCAGTTCTGCTAGATTCATGCCCTTCAGGGTATTGCAAGAATGTTTGACAGAGGTTTCACACTCGGCATTCCAACATGGTATACGATTATTTCGTTGGCCGCGTGGGATACACTTTTTACCGCACTGCTGATGGAGTTACAGAATTACTGATATGCCTGATCCAAACCAGGCGAATCAACTGGCGGAAAGGCCTTGGCAAGCTTGTTTGTAAGAGCAATATAGTGGCTCCGCTTGGCCTTGCGAAAGTTTCATCGCTTTACAGGCTCGCTTGGTACAGGACGAGCAAATCTGGATTGAGTAATAAGCGAGGGTCAATATTGAGACCTTCGAAACTTTTCTAAGATTTGTCTGTCAGGTAAACGACAGTCTGAATCGATACTAACAAATACAAGATCTGGGTTGGTACTTGTATTCCAGCGCCCAGAGTGGAAGCTGGCGGCATCTTTTAGATTATGGAGTAGGACAAGATTGTTGATATTTGCCATCTGCACTCTTGGCATCACAACCCCAGTCAAAATGATGGCAATTAAAGTCGCCAGCATAGAGGCAGGGATGTGGGAATACTGGGAAATCGGATATTTGCAAACTAATTGGTGGAGGCTTGTAAACGTTGACTATCTTGTATTCATCAACGTTAACGCACAACCAGCCAATCTCCGATGTACGTGGAGATTGGTCAAAAAAGGTCCACTTCAGTCGTTCGTGGACAAACGTAGCAAGACCATGCTTCCTGCTTAAAGGGAACCCAGCTAGTTGGTAATCCGGTAGAACTAATTTCTGTGCAGACGTGCAGTGGGTCTCCTGGAGTAGGATGACAAGTGCCCAACGCTGTGCAGCAAGATTGTAAAGAACGCTTATCTTGCTTGCAGTGAGGCCTTCGATGCTCAGCTGAAGAATGGCAGGCCTCTGAGCTTGTTGACGATGAGTTTTGATGCGTCGCCCCGCCACTTACTTACAAGGTCTTGCCAGAACATCGGAAACAGTAGATGCCCTACCGTTTGGACAGATTTGATTTCGGTCTGTCATACAAGTTCGGAGGACAAGCGTACTCATGGACTGGGCTACAAAAAAGCATCTGTCGTTCAGCCCTGAAAAAAAAAATTCTTGATGTGTCTGGTGGTAGACAAACACTTGATGACAGGTTTCGCTGCTATAGATATTGTTTTTGTGTAGAGTATTAAACGCTAGGAGTTGACTGAGTTCCGAAATGTTTTGAAATTTTCTGAAGTTTTATTATTTGTTCGATAAAACAATTTTGCTTCTCCGAGTAAAAACAATTATTTTGAACTTCTTGATGTGTCTTGATAACAAAAATTGCTATACATTAACAAAGCTAGTGAAGCAGGGCCAAAACTACCGCCTGTGCAATGCATCGAGGTTCCAGTACGAGGGAAGTCGCGCATTGCTACATTTTATTGTAAAATATTTTCGTTAAAGGCTGAAGTAAACTTATTACTCTTAAATGTCACAATTCATCAAAAATTTTGGTTTATATTTAACCATCCAATTAGTTTGAAGTATTTCTTAATATATTTAAAGTTTCAATTGTGACCTATTCACTTTAATTGCGTCGTAGTCATGACGTAATCGGTACGCTACCCCACTCAAATCTGTTTAGTAAAATAGGTTTAAGCTATAATGATCATATAAAATCATATTTATCCGTTACATTTTACTTTGTAATTGCTAATAAGTTTTGCTTTATGACGAATGTCATACGTAATTTCACGAGATGGCTTCGAGGTAATTCTACAATTTTCCACCATAGTTCAGTAACTAAACAGTATCACATGTTACATAACATGTTTACCAGCCTTTTAACTTGTTGCTTTGTGACGTAACAATAAATGCCTAGTTGGTTTGTATCGTCGTAAAATAATTAATTAAGAAAATATAGTATGTTCTCGAAGTTGCTAATATTTCCTGGTAGATTTTTCCCGCTTCATAGAAATAGGTAAAATCGTAATTTGTGCTGTGAAAGTCAGCGCTTTGTTGTGTTACTGTTTTGCCTGTGTGGCAGGAGTTAGAGTTTTAAGGGTTAGTGAGATGTAACGACTTAGTTTGTGAGAGTAGTGATTATTTCAGGGGTCGGCAACCTTTTAGACGCGGCGTGCCAGTTTTCGAATAATATCAAAATGTGAGCAACTTCGCGTGCCAAACTTTTTATGTGTTTGGTTTGCACAGTCAGCTACCTGATTTGAATAGCTAACGAATAAGACACAAATTTATTTAATTCACTTTAGTGGATAAAGTCAAATAGAGTCAAAAGAGTAGCTTTAAAAGAGGATTCTTGTTCTTGCTCAGCTCTACAACATTGGGGCTAAATTTGGACACTTTCAGTTAAACACATATGCTTCCGTATAATCTTTAGTAAGTCGGCTGCGATGGGGGCTGAGAATAAACTTTATGTGTGAAAGTATTTGTTCACGCAAGCAAGTGGATCCAAATGCACACAGCAAAGCTATTGCCATCTTCTTCAGGTAGCTAAATTTCTCCGGCAAAGATTCCCAACTGTTGAAATGCTGTTTGCTTGTTTTTAATCGTTTCCAGCGATTTCTGCTAATCAACAAATTTCCATGTCGCCAAAATAGATGCTTTAAAATCGATCAGCAGCATCTGGAAGTCTTCAATATCGATCCATTCAAATTCAGATAATTTCAGGTTTTTGCTGCTCTCGAGCTTGATGAGAAAAGAAAACAATGAATCAAAATGCTGAAAATTTTGAAATCTATTGCAAAATTGAGAAGTTTGATCCTTCATGTACATGTCAATTACAACTGTATTAACATAATGATCCACTGAAAAAGCCTTCAGATATTAAAGATGCAAAAAGTTGCAGTTTACGCCGTAAATGTCCCGTGTGTAGACATCTAGTTTAGATACAAATCCTTTCCATATCTCAAAAACACGCCTCACTGTTTGTCCTGTAATCGAAGATAAAGTTCGTTAGGATGCATGGTGGTATCCGCTAGAAACGTCAGTTTTACTAGCCACTTTTCATCCTCCAGTTCAGGGTCGACCTTTTTTTATCCTATTAAAAAGGCCCTTATCTCAACTAGACATTCGACAAACGTCAAACTCCCATACGAGTCACCCTGACTCATTTTACTCTTTCATCTTATGAGCGGTCTCTTCGTCTTTCAACCTCCTTTCCCATTTCAGGTTTGGCCAGACTTGGAGTGAAACCAAGACTCTGCAGATCTTCCTGAAGAGCCTTTGCGTCCACTCACCCGCTTACGCTTCCTTCTACTTCCCCTAGGGAAGCTTTTCTTGCTTGCACTACCTTTCCTCCTTGGAACCCCCTTTTTTCACTGTGAAGTTCACCATCTCCTTTTTATACTCTCGCTCTGATCTCCCTCACTCTCGCCAAGGTGCGGCTCTCACTTACCTTGGCTCTCTCCCCCTCACGATCTGGTGCTTTGCACTGACGACTCTGTTCCTTTTCCTTTTGGCAAGGGCGGCTCCAACGTGCTTGCCGGCTGCTCTCTTTTTGTGGCACCGAGGCCACTCTTTCCTTCTCAGCAGGCCCAGTATGCTCAAGCTTCTCTGATAAAACCTGCGCCATTGTGCAAGCTCTTTGCTGGTTTCGGCAGCACCAACAAGTCTACCACTTTCCTTCTCTTCTTCTCCTATCTCACTCTCGTTCTGTCTTCACCACCCTATCCTCTCCTCCATCTTTTCTTTCACCTCAATCTCTCTGGCAGATCTGGCAGGAACTGACTTTTCTAGGTACTGTCTCTCCTCCTGTTCTATCAGGCTACAGTGGGTCCCGGGACGCTCATTTCTCCCGGGAACAACGCGGCCAGACGGGGAGCGCTGATTGCGCCCTCTGCAATCCCTTGTAGTCTCTTTCCTCTTATCTCTCGTATACACTTATCTCTCTTTTCTCAGACTGGAGTGCTCCCTCGTCACTCTCGCTGTGTTCCTCCTTGTCTACGCTGCAACCAACACAGCCTTCTGTTAAGTTTTTGTCTCTTCAGGATTAGCAGAATCGAGAATCTTTCCTGTAGCGCTCGTCCCAGGACACCTCTCATCTTATTCTGCACTGTCCAGCTACAGACTATTTGCCCCGCTCGCTCTTTGGCGACTCTCTCTCTCTCTCTTTACAATCTCCGGTCCAGGCCTTGGGGAGTTGCCCGGCTTCTGGGGCTCCATGGTCTTCCGCCATGCCCCCATCTCTCGGAATGGGTCGGATAACAACAACAACAAACGTCAAGAGAACCTTACCTCGACTTAACCACCCAACACTGCAGTGCAGAAGCACATTATGTTATGCACTTTCCATCTTTTCAAGCAAAGATCAAAACTGTCTGTGTGTGTTAGCAGAGTGTGCGACAAGGAAACTCTCTATTTTTGTTACAGTTGACATCACGTCATGAAGAGCAGAATTTTTAAATCTTTGCACAAATACTTTTTTGATGAATAATACAGTGCAACTTCATAACAGGGTGCCCAATCTTTTGCTCAGCCATAGTAACAAATCCAAGATGTTGCCCATCATAACAGGTCCGCCGTCTGTTGTAACTGAGAATATCTCGCTTATACCAATCTCTCTTTCCTCAAAGTTCTTGGTGAAAAGTCAAGTATATCTTTTCCTTTAGTAGTGCCATACATAGGTTTCAAGCAACAAAGCTCTTTATGTACTTCGCCGTTACTGCAGTATCTAGCTACAACTGCTAAACGTGGATTATTGTTTATATCTATGCTTTTGTCAAGGAGCTACGCTGAAAACATTTGGTGCTTTTAACGCAGCAGTTTGTTGCTCAGTTACATCGGTAGCCATATCCGTGATACGTCTCTCTACTGTCCGAGGAGAAACAGGCATATCCTTGATCCTCGAAATTAGTGTGCATTTGTTTGGCGAATCATCAAACAACACTTCAGCACAACTGATAAAAGCCTCCTTCACAAACAATTTATCAACAAATGGTTTTCCATGTTTAGCAATGCCCTCTGCTATTTTGTAGCTACCTTTGATTGTTCGATTCGTGCTACAAATCACTTTCTTGAAAATGCCGCTTTGCTTTTCATAGTGTGATACTGCCTTTTTTAAAAATTCGATCTTCTCCGCACAGTCCTCGAAGGACTGCTTATGCTTCGTTTCGAAATGTCGTTTTATGCTAGATGTTTGGCAAACGACACTTTGACAAGAAAGAGCATACACAGCTTTGTCGTCTCGAGAAACAAATCTGAAATCTGTCTTGCAGAATTCTTGGAAAGAGCTCACATCTAAATTAAGATTCTTAGCAGTCCCGTAGCACTCCAACTTCGGCCCCCCCCCAAAGTAAGCGCAAGAGCCCCTGCGCACAGGTCATATCACTTTAGAGGTGTAAATTTGAAAAGCTGCATTAAGAAAATACACCACAATTTGTACATAAGTAAACAGGCTAATGTCAGAATAAAGCATGCCGATACCGAAGGTGCAAGTCATAAAAAATTCGGCACCGATGCCAGAGTTCAGTAGGACACTTATGCAGACACTGCGAAACGAAAGCAATGACACTGAAAAACATGAAAAAGTTATAAAAACACAGTATCATTTAAATAGTCTGGAGCGAACCTTTTTGTTCGCAAATGCTGTTATGACATTGTCATAATCAAGAGATCGGGCGCAGTCATTTTCGATTGACAACATGGCTAATGAAGATAGTCTACTGTCTGTCATAGACGTTCTATTAAAAGTTTTGATCAGTTTCAATTTGCTGAAGCTTCTTTCAGCGCTGGCAACAGTCACGGGGCAAGTTAGTAAGATTCGAAGTGCGATGTACACATTCGGATACAATTCAAATAAATGAGTCTTTAGAAGATAGTTCAGAAAGTCTTGAGCCGTTTTGAGATTGCGTTTTTTTTGTAAAATTAAAACAAACCGCTGTAGCTCAGCGCTCATTTCATCAGAATCAATGTCACCGAACTTTTTTTGGAACTCTTTACAGCAAGTAAGAAGAGCATTTTCTTGTTGCACAAGCAAAAGTTTGTCTCGTGTGTACAAAATCGAAAAGGCGGAAGAAACCTCACGTAACAAATTAAAGCGCTCCTTTATTGACATAATAGCCTGGTCTACTAATGGATAGAAAAAGTTGCTTTTAAATTTCAGTTCAGGAGTAGCTCGTTGTTCCTCTTCACCTTGGTAATCAAACAATCTTCTTTTCTTTCCACTTCTTGACGGAGGAAAAGAAGGATCAATATCCAATTCCTGTGCTATTTCAACAGCAGATGTTGCGGCACTGTCATAACCCGTTGTGCGATAGTTTTGCAAAAACTTTTCAGTTGCCTGGATTTCCGTTTCCATTGTATGAAGGGAGACTCCATACGATTGAAGAATCTTGCTTGCTCTATTGACTTGGAATAGGATATCATACCAAATAAACACCGACAAAAGAAAACTCCATGTTGCAGTGAGGAACCGCTATACCAGCCGTTTCACTGCTGCTTCTATTTGGGAGATCCTGTCTCTAATTGTCTTGCTCACCAGAGGTCCTCGACGCACGAGCACACACCAACTTGCAGAACATGAAGACTGTATTAAAGGAGAACAGAAAATTTTGCTCACAAATTAGCTGCACCACACGCATCAATTGCGACACGCTAGACGTATCTAGCTCTAGTTGTGACAAGATATTAAAGACTACTGAGAGATCTCCTAAATACAATTCATGCAAATAAAGATATAAGCGAATGCGAAATAAGGGTATATTATCAATTAAGGCTAGCATTAGCTGACAATACAAGCAGATTATTGTTTCCCAATTGATTTAAGACACAGACAAGCGCTTTCAAAATACATAGACAACTTGCCACTAGCATTAGTTGGTGATGAAATATTAGGTTTCTATTCGCTACCACCCCATACTAAACACTGCCAAAGTAGAGTGAGCTCATAAACAGTCAATAGGCCTATTTATATCCACAAATAAATATGAGATCAATCAACGAAATTGTCACATAACCATTAACAAGAAACGAGAATAACAGGCGTTAAGTAAAGAGAAAACAACTTGCCGTATTAATTTATAAATGATTCACCGTACCAAACTTACGGTTTTCCATTAAGTGTCGAACGTAATAGAAAACAATTTGGGAAATATAAAAAACAATTCATTAGTCATCACATACTACAAAACATCCCTATTCCTCACTTATTACAAATGTCAATCTATTAAATGAGGCGGCAGACACAACAGCTTAGAAGGCGAAAGCTTCCGAACAACTATGACATCAAGAACATTAACAGTCACTTTACTAAAGGCACAAAAACAACTAAACCAATGACAGGGCTCATAAATCACGTTAACACTCCATTTTGATAAATGAGCTATCAACGATTTTGTTTCTGAGGCAGCTCTTCCATCTTTTCTTTCTATGGAAATGGCTTCCAAGTTTTTCAGTGCCAGCAACACCTCTTTTAAATTGTATCGAAGAGGTTTGATGCATTTAATTCTGCTTTCCCGACGAGTATCAGATTGTGACTTTATGGACAGCTCCACATGTTTCTTCAAAATTTCCCAACGCTGAGCAGAGGAAGAAAACAGCACATACAACCTTGTAAGTACTCCAAAAAATGTCAATGCTTCCGTCGATGAATTAGCACTGTCAACAACAACTAAGTTAAGGGTATGGTTTGCACAGGGCACGTAAACAGCTTTGGGATTGATGTCTAGCATTCTTGCTTGGACCCCAGAATGTTTTCCTTTCATGTTAGCACCATTATCATATGACTGACCTCGACAATCAGACAATTCGAGTTGCAGTTCGGTCGCTTTTTCTAAGAAAGCGTCCAACAAGTCTTTCCCAGTACTGTCACTTATTCTCAAGTAGCCAAAAAATGTTTCTTTAACAACAGCAGCTTCTTCATTACATAGTACATAACGGAGAATGACAGACATTTGTTCATGATGTGACATATCTGGAGTGCAGTCCAAAATTATAGAAAAATATTTTGCCAATTTCAATTGCTGTAAATTTTCTTTTTCAACTTCTGTCGCTAGCAATTCAATTAGTTCATTTTGTATGGTAGGACTCAAATAGTGATCTTTAGTGTTTTTATTCTTGATTCTGTCTTGAAGCTCTTTTAGGATCGGATCTCTTCTTGCCAAAAGCTCAAATATACCCAGAAAATTTCCATTGTGAGGAGATCCTAAGACTTCTTCAGATCCTCTAAAAGCAAGATTCCTTTCCGATAGAAACAAGGCAATGTCGATAAGTCTCTCTAAAACATTTCTCCAAAAACGTCTTTCATTGAAAAAAATATTCATCTCGCGTTTGTCGATAGTGGATGAATTTCTTATCCCTTCAGCTAGCAACATCCATTGACTGCAGCATTCTTGGTGGGAAATGCCGTTTTCATGGTCTTTCAGTTTTTTCGAAAAACCCTCCCATGTATTTATACCACTACAAAAGGGGCTTAGTGTTTTTCCAAATAGCTTACAACAAAAGCAAAAAACTTGATCTGATTCCCCAGAATAAACTAGCCACGACCGTGAAACACTTTCACCATTAGGTAACACACGTTTATAATGGTTGGAGGAAAAACGTCGCCTTGGAGTTGTGTTATTATATGGAAAATTCATTATTAGTTGATGTGGTCCACGCTTTACTATATCACATCGTTGAGCATCAGAAATACTTTCAGGCCATTTACATGGGTCATCAGGGATAGGGGTAAATTGAGATTCAGTTATTTTTGATATTGAAGGTTGCGTATTGGCAGGTAAATCACAACTTACATTTTCTGGAAATTCACAATCACTTTGATGCTGATCGTCATAGTCTTCTTTTTCTTGTACACTATAGTTTTCTTCATCCCTCTCGGTACTAGTGCCAGGTCTACTCTGCTCAGTAATCTTGAAAAAATCTGTCATCTTGGGCAATTTCGCTACAGCATCTCGAGCAGTGGCTGCTTCTTTTCTCTTTTGAGCACCACTTTTTGAACGTTTCATTCTATACAATGTCAATAAAATACTTTATCTGCACTCTGCAGTGTATATATATTGTCCCGGTATTTATAGCCAAACAGAATTCCAGACCATTCTATGATTGTTGCGTAACAACGGCATTGTTACGTCAATCGAATATTCAAGATTCTACCAGAAAATCAATCGAAATATTCTAGATTCTGCGAGATAAAATGACGTTGCATTCACTTATGATGTCACAAGCCAATTTCTTCCTACAGTTTAAATCGGTTGTAAACAAGTCTGCTGAACTGAAAATAGTCACGTAGCCAAAAAGCAATTTCAGACTAACTTGGGCCCCCAAAGTTGGCCTGGGCCCCCCCAATTGGGGGGTTTGGGGGGCGGTTGCTACGTCTCTGATTCTTAGAAAGCCTAAATCCGTAATTTTTTTAGGTAGAGGCTGTTTTTGAAATCAATTAAAAAAAGCAATAAGCAAGCAAATATTTTATTAAAAACTATTCAAACGCTATCGGTGAAACATTCAGCCCTCATCAGGAATATACGGTACATAACTAACACAACTGTTCAGCAACAACAGTAGATATAACGAGCATTGCTTCAATTATTGTTACAACACTGTATCAACAAAATTATAGCGTGTCTACATCACAATTTTATTCATTGCGCCGTCGCTCCGCCACATTTTTGTTTATTCTAATTTGTTTGTGTTCATGGGAGCTCACATGACTGGCATGTCTTGAGCCAATTTTTTCGCTCTCACAAGGAGCTAGTTGTGAGTGTGACTGGCAGAGCCAGAACAGACATCTCCGACATAGAAATTGTCTCGTGATTTGCATGCTTGACTAATTTGAAGACTGTTGATTTCGTGCAGTTTAGACAGCTTGAGCATGTAATTACGCCGCGCAATCTTAAGTGTAGATTTCACATGCGCGTCCAATCACTTGGCGTGCCATGAAATATCCTCTCGCGTGCCACAAGTGGCACGCGTGCCAGGGGTTGCCGACCCCTGGATTATTTTGTTTAAATAAGCTACGTAGATTAAGTTAAACCATCTGGGCGCTAGACTTCATTCTATTAGTCAGTGATCAGATTTGTGATTTCTGTTAACAAACTTTTTTGTTGTTGCTCTTACTCGACCCCTATTGACAGTGGTGGATATTCAAAACTGGGGGCCTGATGCCAAATTCTAATAAGGGGCCCCAAAAAATTGATGTAGCTATAAATAATTGCGATCAAACAACGCTACCTTCTACAACGCTGCAGGGTTGGCTATAGATTGTTGCAAAAAAAATGATGCAGATACATTAGGGTATATTCATAATCAAAACCATACGATAGAAATGTTGAAAAGCTTTTTTGTAGTAACTAGTTGCCGCATTTCACACAGTTAATCACGCTTCAAAAAAATTGGAGTAATTTGCTGTCGAAAGCATTACAATAACAACACAATTGGAAGGAATATTTAAATGATTTGCTGCGACACAAGTGCCTTAAAAATTTGGTGTGACTTAATTGTCATGAAACACACCGAAAAACGAAAATGTGCAGAATATTCAGATGTTGTGCTGCAACATACGCTATTTTTTTGTTAAAACATCTGAAACCACATAGGTCTATGGTACAGTGATCATATGGAGTATAACTTCACAAGCAAATATGCCAATAAATGCATCAAAAGCTAACACTTTTTACAATGCCACAGCCTACTGTGAGATAAGGGCTGACAGTATGCTTAGCAAGTGGGCTGCTAGAAAAAGCTTAAACTTCCTAAAAATATGAGTCTTCACATGCTTACAAACGTTATGCTTGTAAAAAACCATTAAATTTAATCATAATGCGTTGAGATAGGAGTTATCTAAAATTTTAAATGCTGGCCATGGTTAATTGTGTTAGGTTTATTGAAAAAAACCACGAAGTTTAGTTGCAATGGCTGTTGCCTTGTTTTTTGCTGAGCACAGGTCAGCAACCACTTCACCAATAACAATATCCTGTACATTATTATCTTTGAACTCACTGACACTTGATTACATAGGGCTACTGGTATCATTTTCTGTTTCATCAACAAACATAACTTGGATGCTTGAAAATGCACTTTTTATCTCTCAGTTCTGTATTATTATTATTATTAGTAGTAGTAGTAGGGCTGTTTATTACAATAAATCTATGAATAAGACTTTTGCGTCATTGATGTTTCCACTTTCTTTCTTTCGCTTTGATTTGGATGCAATACTTTCAGAGACGTAGCAACCGCCCCCCAAACCCCCCAATTGGGGGGGCCCAGGCCAACTTTGGGGGCCCAAGTTAGTCTGAAATTGCTTTTTGGCTACGTGACTATTTTCAGTTCAGCAGACTTGTTTACAACCGATTTAAACTGTAGGAAGAAATTGGCTTGTGACATCATAAGTGAATGCAACGTCATTTTATCTCGCAGAATCTAGAATATTTCGATTGATTTTCTGGTAGAATCTTGAATATTCGATTGACGTAACAATGCCGTTGTTACGCAACAATCATAGAATGGTCTGGAATTCTGTTTGGCTATAAATACCGGGACAATATATATACACTGCAGAGTGCAGATAAAGTATTTTATTGACATTGTATAGAATGAAACGTTCAAAAAGTGGTGCTCAAAAGAGAAAAGAAGCAGCCACTGCTCGAGATGCTGTAGCGAAATTGCCCAAGATGACAGATTTTTTCAAGATTACTGAGCAGAGTAGACCTGGCACTAGTACCGAGAGGGATGAAGAAAACTATAGTGTACAAGAAAAAGAAGACTATGACGATCAGCATCAAAGTGATTGTGAATTTCCAGAAAATGTAAGTTGTGATTTACCTGCCAATACGCAACCTTCAATATCAAAAATAACTGAATCTCAATTTACCCCTATCCCTGATGACCCATGTAAATGGCCTGAAAGTATTTCTGATGCTCAACGATGTGATATAGTAAAGCGTGGACCACATCAACTAATAATGAATTTTCCATATAATAACACAACTCCAAGGCGACGTTTTTCCTCCAACCATTATAAACGTGTGTTACCTAATGGTGAAAGTGTTTCACGGTCGTGGCTAGTTTATTCTGGGGAATCAGATCAAGTTTTTTGCTTTTGTTGTAAGCTATTTGGAAAAACACTAAGCCCCTTTTGTAGTGGTATAAATACATGGGAGGGTTTTTCGAAAAAACTGAAAGACCATGAAAACGGCATTTCCCACCAAGAATGCTGCAGTCAATGGATGTTGCTAGCTGAAGGGATAAGAAATTCATCCACTATCGACAAACGCGAGATGAATATTTTTTTCAATGAAAGACGTTTTTGGAGAAATGTTTTAGAGAGACTTATCGACATTGCCTTGTTTCTATCGGAAAGGAATCTTGCTTTTAGAGGATCTGAAGAAGTCTTAGGATCTCCTCACAATGGAAATTTTCTGGGTATATTTGAGCTTTTGGCAAGAAGAGATCCGATCCTAAAAGAGCTTCAAGACAGAATCAAGAATAAAAACACTAAAGATCACTATTTGAGTCCTACCATACAAAATGAACTAATTGAATTGCTAGCGACAGAAGTTGAAAAAGAAAATTTACAGCAATTGAAATTGGCAAAATATTTTTCTATAATTTTGGACTGCACTCCAGATATGTCACATCATGAACAAATGTCTGTCATTCTCCGTTATGTACTATGTAATGAAGAAGCTGCTGTTGTTAAAGAAACATTTTTTGGCTACTTGAGAATAAGTGACAGTACTGGGAAAGACTTGTTGGACGCTTTCTTAGAAAAAGCGACCGAACTGCAACTCGAATTGTCTGATTGTCGAGGTCAGTCATATGATAATGGTGCTAACATGAAAGGAAAACATTCTGGGGTCCAAGCAAGAATGCTAGACATCAATCCCAAAGCTGTTTACGTGCCCTGTGCAAACCATACCCTTAACTTAGTTGTTGTTGACAGTGCTAATTCATCGACGGAAGCATTGACATTTTTTGGAGTACTTACAAGGTTGTATGTGCTGTTTTCTTCCTCTGCTCAGCGTTGGGAAATTTTGAAGAAACATGTGGAGCTGTCCATAAAGTCACAATCTGATACTCGTCGGGAAAGCAGAATTAAATGCATCAAACCTCTTCGATACAATTTAAAAGAGGTGTTGCTGGCACTGAAAAACTTGGAAGCCATTTCCATAGAAAGAAAAGATGGAAGAGCTGCCTCAGAAACAAAATCGTTGATAGCTCATTTATCAAAATGCAGTTTTCTTTTGTCGGTGTTTATTTGGTATGATATCCTATTCCAAGTCAATAGAGCAAGCAAGATTCTTCAATCGTATGGAGTCTCCCTTCATACAATGGAAGCGGAAATCCAGGCAACTGAAAAGTTTTTGCAAAACTATCGCACAACGGGTTATGACAGTGCCGCAACATCTGCTGTTGAAATAGCACAGGAATTGGATATTGATCCTTCTTTTCCTCCGTCAAGAAGTGGAAAGAAAAGAAGATTGTTTGATTACCAAGGTGAAGAGGAACAACGAGCTACTCCTGAACTGAAATTTAAAAGCAACTTTTTCTATCCATTAGTAGACCAGGCTATTATGTCAATAAAGGAGCGCTTTAATTTGTTACGTGAGGTTTCTTCCGCCTTTTCGATTTTGTACACACGAGACAAACTTTTGCTTGTGCAACAAGAAAATGCTCTTCTTACTTGCTGTAAAGAGTTTCAAAAAAAGTTCGGTGACATTGATTCTGATGAAATGAGCGCTGAGCTACAGCGGTTTGTTTTAATTTTACAAAAAAAACGCAATCTCAAAACGGCTCAAGACTTTCTGAACTATCTTCTAAAGACTCATTTATTTGAATTGTATCCGAATGTGTACATCGCACTTCGAATCTTACTAACTTGCCCCGTGACTGTTGCCAGCGCTGAAAGAAGCTTCAGCAAATTGAAACTGATCAAAACTTTTAATAGAACGTCTATGACAGACAGTAGACTATCTTCATTAGCCATGTTGTCAATCGAAAATGACTGCGCCCGATCTCTTGATTATGACAATGTCATAACAGCATTTGCGAACAAAAAGGTTCGCTCCAGACTATTTAAATGATACTGTGTTTTTATAACTTTTTCATGTTTTTCAGTGTCATTGCTTTCGTTTCGCAGTGTCTGCATAAGTGTCCTACTGAACTCTGGCATCGGTGCCGAATTTTTTATGACTTGCACCTTCGGTATCGGCATGCTTTATTCTGACATTAGCCTGTTTACTTATGTACAAATTGTGGTGTATTTTCTTAATGCAGCTTTTCAAATTTACACCTCTAAAGTGATATGACCTGTGCGCAGGGGCTCTTGCGCTTACTTTGGGGGGGGGGCCCGAAGTTGGAGTGCTACGGGACTGAATACTTTCATACTCTCTATTCAACCGATGCACTAAAACTGTCTTGTATGAGGTAAGGTATACAGCAAATCAAGGACTGCTATCTTAATTGAACTGATAATTTACAAATAAATCTGAATAATCAAACCTTTATGATAAACATGATTGTAGTAGACTTCATGTTTGGATAAGTCACCAGACAAGTAAAGCATTAACCACTTGACAGCGGATGACGTATATATACCCAAATTTCAATGTAGATCTATAAGTGGATGACGCATATGTGCGCCGATTTATTTACAAAAAGCCCTGGCTGTTTTCTGTTGTTTTTGTCATCGTTTAGCAATTTAGTGCTTTTTCTCTAAACAACGTTAAACACCATCGCTCTTTAACCATGTGAAAGCAAATCCGGCTAGCAGAACATAGATATGCTTTTAAAAATCCGCTCCTAAGTGGTTAAAGCCAAGATAGTGGCATATACCAATCATGAATAATGACTCAACTAATTCTCCTTTTACAAATTTCTCTAAAAAGCTAAATATAGGAATACAGCAAATTTGCCATTGAATCATTGGCTCGAGTAGAGCACAGCAAGCACAAAGATGCCAAACAATTAAAACTTAATGTTTTTAAATCTTGCAAAAACTTTTTGTGCTTGCATATCTCTGATACTATTTTGCACCACAAACACAACTGACCAATTATTCTTTGAAAGCAAATTTATTTTCGCTTCCACCAGTATCTCACTAACATCAATAGACTGCTCATAAAAAGATGAATTAATTAATTCACGTTTTGATACAACTGAAAACTGGACCGATTTCATAGATAAATTATCACAGGTCACAGGCAAAGTCTGGTTTGCTCAAACAGCCAAAATTATAAGTTGTTCTGATCACATCAGCAAAATAAGGTTCCACCCTAAAAAATATGTTAAACCCACATTGTCACAACAGTTTCTGTCAAAAGAACTGGAAAGCCTTCAGCCCAAAACAGTAATAGAAAAAATAAATTTTAGTTTTTGGTTTTTATTTAGGCAGTGGCTATTTCGCCGTCAATGACATTTACCCCAGCACTCTATTTTCCATTGAATATTTGTGATTGGTCAATATCAGTTACATATTAAAACAGTGACTAGTCGTTTGTGATGAGTCAATCTCTATAATGCATTAAAATTGACAAAAAGCGACAAAAATGGATCTGTTAGCTTACACTCCCACTTATATCCACAAACTGCCATTCCCACCTTAATGTATACTGTCTCTGATTAAGTACCCTGCCTGCAAAGATTCGAACTTCTAAACATTTTATTCATAGTTAGTATCACTATCCAAACAATACCGTACTATGAGCAGGCCAAAACAAGACTATGAACACTGCAGCAAATAAGCCAATTTTGAAGACACACAAACGTTGAACGGCAAAATAGATTGCAAGGGTAAAATGCTGTCAAAGGCAAAATAGCCACTTTTAGTTAGCACCTCCACAGTTGTTGAGACCAAGGACCCATTTCAAAATGCCACAAAATATCCTAAAACTACACATGCCGTTTTTTTAAAGGGGGGGGTCCCTCAACAACTCCAAGAAGGGAGGCCCAAGGCAGCTGCCTCATTCGCCTCACCCAATATCCACCACTGCCTATTGATGGATAGGGAGCATGGCGGGAGACCATTGAGCTCCAGAAGCAGGGCAACTCGCCAGGGCCTGGACCAGAGGTCGTAGAAAGACAGAGAGTTGCCAAAGAGTGAGTGGCACAAAGAGTCCGTAGCTGGACAGTGCAGAATGAGATGAGAGGTGTCCTGGGACGAGAGTCTACAGGAGCTGCAGGAAGGATTCTTGAGTCATCCAATCATGGACAGATAAGATCTTAACATTAGGCTGTATCCATTGCAGCAAACACTAGAGAGGACACAGCAAGCGTGACAAGAGAGCACAAGTTTCTTGGTGGAAATCGAGGGAACCTGTGTGTCGAAGAATTTCCATGAGACAATACGACTCCAGTCCGAGAACAGAGAAGAGTGGATACGAGAGATCAGAGGAGAGAAAATACAAGGGATGCAGGGGGCACGGGTAGCGCTCCCAGTCTGGCCAGCTTATCAACTGCATTGTTCCCCAAACGAAATGAGTGTCCGGGGACCCATTCTAGCCTGATAGAACAAAAGGAGAAAGAAAACAGCTCCTGTCAGATCTGCCAGAGAGATTGAGGTAAAAGGAAAGATGGAGGAGAGGACAGGGTATTAAGGACAGAGCGAGAGTCAGATAGAAGGAGAACAAAAAAAGAAGTAGCAGACTTGTTAGTGCTGCCGAGACCAGCAAAAATCGTGCAGAATGGCGCAGGCTTCAGCGGAAAAACTTGGACATACTGGGCCTGCTGAAAAGGAAAGAGTTTCCCTCGGTGCCACAGAGAGATCGATTGGCAAGTATGCCAGAGCCGTCTTTGCCAAAAGAAAAAGGAACAGAGCCGTCAGTCAAAAGTGCCAGATCGTAATGTGGAAGAGAGTCGAGGTGAGCGAGAGCCGCACCTTGTCAAGATAAAAGGAGATCAGAGCGAAAGCATGAGGAGGAATGGATGGACTCCTCAGTGAGAGAAGGCATGTTCCAAGGAGGTGATGGAGGGCAAGCAAGAAGATCCTTTCTAGGGGAAGTAGAAGGAAGCATGATACGTTGAGGGGATGCAAAAACTCTCCAAGACGATTTGCAGAGTCTTGGTTTCACTCCTAGTTTGCCAAACCTCAAATCAGAAAAGAGGTTGGGAGACGATGGATCCGCTCATACGATAACAGAGTGAAATGAGTCAGAGCGACTCGTGGGGAGGTAAAGAAGCCTCGGAGAGAAGAAGAGGCATAGAGGAGGACGAGGTGAAGCTGAAGATGGCGCGACTAGTCGCTCGTCGCAGGCGTTCCAATTTGGTGATATTGGTAGCGCTTAAGAAAGGAACCATCCGGGTGAAGCGTAAGTGGGAAAGGGCTGAAGAAACGATTTATACAGAACAGAGAGGGACTCCTTAGAAGGGCATCATGAGGAAGCAGAGATACAGCGTAAGGCATTGAGACGAAGAGAAGAACTTGGTCTTCAGCGAAAATACATGTTTAGAAAAAGAAAGAATGCGGTCGAAGGTGATTTCAAGAACAGTTGGTGTGGGATTGAAACGGAGGCGGAAAATGAATAAGAGGAAGTCGGGATGGAGGTAAGCTTCGTGGGAATCCACCGAGAAGAAAGTAGCCTCACATTTGCTCGAATTCAGAGGAAGACATCAGTACTGCGATCAGCGATCCAATCGAATCATAGCTCCTTGTGTGGCCTCCATCGCAGTGGGGACCAAAGGCGAGGAGAACCAAATGGCCAGATCGTCAGCGTAAAGAGAGCAGCTGACGGAAAAAGGCAGAGAAGCCGGAAGATCATTGATGAAAAGTAAGAAAAGTACAGAACCTAGAGCGGATCCTTGCGGAACTCCTCGACGGACTCGAAAGGAACGGCTTTTGTGATTTTGATAAACCACGCTAGCGCGCCTATCAGAAATGAAATATTGAGTCCAACGAGCAAAGCAAGGAGAGAGACCAGACGAAATGAGTTTGTGGAAAAGAGCGGGATGCCAGACAGAGTCGAAAGCATTCGAGAAATCGATAGTAGAGAGAATCGTCTGAGAGCTCGGCCTGGGCTTGTCAAACCAATCTGAAATGGACTGAGAAAGAAACGGAATTTGATCTAGAGTAGACCGTCCAGGCCGGAAACCAACCGGTCGGGGAGAGAGGATGGAATTAAATTTCAGAAAGAAGAGTAGACGTGATAGAATGATGGGTTCAGAAAGCTTTGAGACGCAAGAAGTGGGAGAGATAGGCCGGAAGGAAGCAGGATAGTCGAGAGGCTTTCCCATCTTATGGATGGAAATAATGGAAGATATCTTTCAAATGGAAGGAAAGGAATGCAAAGTCCAAGAGAGATTGAAAATGTGAAGAAGAAAATCCATGCCAGAGCGAGGAAGATGCTTTAGCGTGAAATAGCAAAGGCAATTTTGTTTGGGCCAGTGGCAGTGGACGAAGAGAGTTTTGTGGTAACCGTACGAAGTTCAGCGTGTGAAAGGGGGAGCAAATGGACGAGTAAGACTCTTTAGGGCACGTGGCTAGGCGAAGCTTGGAAAGGTAGCCTCTGGCTTTGCAACGTAGAGTCTTTGGCTTGGAGACAGAAAAGTGAGATCTCAGGTAAGCGGCAAAGACCAAAGCCGACTTTTCAGGAGAAAAACAGTTGGGGAAGTTAGGAGAGGAGGAACACAAGAGAAAAGTGCCAGCGATAGAGCGAAGAAGAAAGTGTACAGGTTTAGGGTTAGATGAAGGCTCCACACATCATGCGGAGGCGTGTGTCATATATGAGCAATGAAGAAACAGGGGAAGAAGCGCTGCACGAGTCTTTGCTACAAAAGAACAAACTTTTGGCAAAATGTTTTGAAAAGATTAATGAACATTATGTTGATGTTAGCAAAGTTCAACTAATTTTTTTGCGGGTCCAGTGAAGAACTTTCGAAGGATAACAAGGACAATTTTCTCTCTATCATACAGCTTCTTGCTAGACAATACACTGTTTTAGACAAACGTTAACAACTACCTAAAGATCTTCCAAATACTCGTATTTAACTCCTTTGATACAAAATCAGCTAATATCAGTACCAGCTGACAAAGTTCTTCGTGATATAAAGCCAACAACAAAGCCTACTTTGACGAAATATCCGAAGCAAGAAAGTTAAGCGATCCTAAAAAGCGATTTTGCATAAATGTGTTTCTTCCGATGGTAGGCATATTTTCTGCCAACTAATTAATCGGTCTGAACAAATGAAATTAGTGGTGACGTCAAATCAAGGTTTGGAACAAAGTTTTCTATCGAATGCTTCTCATTTGGATCTTGAGATTGAAGCAATAATTTACAGTAACCACCGGCAATAATTGACAACCACCGGCAATAATTTACAGTAACTTATAGCCTACTTAATTAATCTCAACGTATTGTGTTTTATTAGTTTGCGTCTTTTGTGGTGATGTCAGTATACTGTACATTAATTCTTTTTGGATTAAACAATTTATCCGCATTGCATAGCACATCTCCATTTTTTTTTCAAATATCGTTAATAGTGCTCACAAAGCATCTTTCCTCAAAAGGTTGCACGCAGTTTTTTTTGGCACTATAAAACGAATTGGATTTGTGACGTTTATTTGATTTAACTTTTATTATACAAACAAGAAATTGTTGTTGCAGCCTGCCCCTCACTAAATCCTTGCTATGCCATTATTTCAATTCAAATACACTGTAACCACAAAAATTATGCTAAACCTGGCAACCTTGGTGAAATTTTATTCCAACTAAAGCCTTTCATTTGCAGGCACAATAAACTTCGCTTTTGCTCTTTATAACTGTTCAGCTCAATGCTTTTTTGTCTCATTACTTTAATCAAAAAATCTTTCTGTAACGCGGAGTCGTCAGTGATTCTTGTGTTGAGAAAAATGGCTCAATCGATCATTAAGTACAGAAAAAATGGGGACCTCATAATAGATATTTGCACTGGGGCACCCCCACCTGACAAAGTTACGGTCCTGAAATGAAGTGTAGCAAGTAATTGCTTATTATGACACTAATGAATTGAAACTTAGTGCTTTGATGTACATATAACTCGAATAGTTAGAATTTTTAAGCTCAAACAAGAAATAATTCATTTTTTGTATCGAGAAAAATTAAAAAATTCTTCAAACCAATTAAGCAATACAACTAAAATTAACCAAGCACAGCGCCGGCAAAAAATTAAATCCTGCATTCAAACTCCACTTGTGCCTGAAGGCAGTTTTTCATCACGCATTCATAGCCGTCAGTTGTGAAAAAAAATCGAAAGTTGCAAATTTGTTTCAATTTAGACAGGTTTGGTATTTCGTTTTTCATCTTGTCTCATTGCTGATTGTTGAGGGATAAATCTGCAAAAACCCCAGTTCAAATTTTTAGTGCAGCTCGACAAAGGAATTGAAGCCATGTCCATTGATTACAAAGCAGACGCTTTATCTACGACACAATTTTGCTTTAAGGTTTGACAGATCTGACTTCTAAAGTAGGCACAATTTGAAGAGTCTGATTGCATTTGCTCAAGTTTTATTGTGTAAAGTGGCATCTGTACAACGGACTAGTTTTGAAAATGGCGAACCAAGTTGAGATAGAAGAAGTTTTTAGTGAACATTTTCAGCATCATCCAAAGTTGAAAATTTGTTATTTTATAATAAATTCGCTGTTTGATAGAAATCTATTTGAGTTCTTGGATTGTAGACAATTAGCAAAAACGCTTCGTACTTCATTTAAGAAAGTTACAACTGCAGCTAAACATTTACAGCAATGCTGTCCGGATGTGGTGATATATACTTGTTACCCAAATTACAGAGAAACGTTCATAACCAAATTGGGAGAAGAATTTTTGCACAACGACATCAGAAAGTTTGTGCCACAAGATGGAATTTCGTTGGAAGAATTAAAGAAAATAACATACGCATCTACTTTTAAGACATGTGTACAAAAAAATTGGTTGGTTTTTGAAAAAAGCGCCGATAAGTACTTACCTGGAAAGAATTTTTCTGATTATGTTAGATTATACACCGCCTTAAACAAGTACAAACAAACGAAAGATTTGACAAATCAACAAGACTTGGTTGCTCAAAAATACATTCAAATTATTAAGGAAAGACATGAGATAAGACGTGGAACATTGTTTCCTTCAGATGTTAACGGAAAATTGTTTGTGCTTTACGAGGTTGCTGAGTATATATACAAAGAAATGCTAGAAGATTTACAAGCAAGTTCAAATCATATCAATCGTTTTAAAAATTGGCTACGAGCGCATCAACAAAATGTTTGTGATAAAATTAAATCACACAATGAACGAAGGTGTTTTTTGAAAGAACGACAAGAGAAATTGATGATCATACAATCACAAATGAACAGCTGGCGGCAAAATTACGCTCTTCCAGAGCAAAGTGTCCAACCACAATCACCACCAGATATAATTCCACTGCCAAAGCAGGTGCCTCAGCAACCACAAAACCAAGGCAATTTGTTGTTGCAACCACTATCACAACTTCCTGATCAACAAATGCAGCACAGACCGTTACCACAAGAAAACAAACGGCCAAGTCAAAAACGAGGTGTTACTGAACAACCACATTATTTTGGAAAACAACCACGAATTGAACCTCAAGGAGAATATAATCCAAGTTTGCAATCCGCTTCTCAGTTTTACGAATCACTTGAAGAACAACAGTCATCAACACATCGACAACATGTAACGCAACAAGCCAATTATTCAGGACAACAGCCACAAAGCGAATTTCAAGGACAATATAACCCATTGATGCCGTCTGCTTCCCAGCTTTCCCAATCACTTGAAGAACAACATTTACCGACACATCAACAGAATGTGATGCTACAAGCAAATTATCCTAGACAATGGCCACAAGTCCAACCTCAAGGAGAACACAATCCATGGTTGCCGTCCTCTTCCGAGCCCACCCATTTACTTAACGAACAACATTTACCGACACATCAACAGGGTGTAATTCAACAAGCCCATTATTCAAGACAACGGCTGCATACAGAACCTTATTCGGAAGAAGATCTGTTGTTGCCATCCATTTCCCAGCCTTCTTCTTCGTGCCATACACTTGAAAGAAAAGATAAATGGTGATGGCTTGTACAGTATGTGAGCACTATTAATAAAACTAATTTATTTTGTTTATGTGTGATGAAAACAATTAAATGTATCAATAAGAATGGGAAAAAATACGGTCAAAAAAATTCAACTTGTTTTCTGAAATTTGAAATTAAGACTTTACTTTAGAATTATTTTTTGCAAAACCCTAAATGTTCAAGCTCTTTACTTAAATAACTTTTGATTCCGAAAACAAATTTGAAATGAATTTTAAATGTGATGTTCATTCCAAAGCCTGTGTTTTATTAGAAAATGTCAAGAATGTAGCATAGCGAATTTTCTGTAGAAGTCAGGAGATTTTTTCAAAGTGTGTTTCAAGCTTTTTTAAATTGTGTCATGTATTATTAAAATAAAATTGTTTTTATATTAAAAATTGCTTCATATTAAGGAAACAATAGAATTAGAAAAGTGAAGAAGCAGGTTTGATTACTTTCTAATTATTTGGAGCTTGGTGTTCCCAAATACATCAAAACTCATAAAATAATAATATTAATTCCTATGAAAAATAACGCTCTTTTAACTCTTACGATGCGTTTAAATCAAATTTTATATTCTCTTTGTCATAGATGCAACTGAACTTAAATAAAGGCAGCCACTGTCTTATGCTTTGTGAGGTCCAATTATCTTAACAAAAGTAACAGCATTCTGCTTGTTATTTACTAACAGTAAGAGGAATGGGTGTCGTGATTGATCAAAGTGTAAGACAGAGGTGCAAATATCAGGGAAAATGCTTCCGCTTTAATAATTTTTAAGTGGGAATCATCAGCAATTACCAAATACATGAAGAATTTTTAGAAAAGTAAAAGCAGTCGCTTTGTAACTGTGCTTCATATGAGATGTGTTGGAGATCGATTTGTAGTGAAATACCTTTAGGCTACACAATACTAACTTTTTTTCAAATGCTCTTGCAACGCAGGGGTTCTTAAACTAGGGGCCATGGAAATTTGCCAGAAGGATGTGAGCCCAGAATGCCTTAATCATTCTTTAAATGAACGAAAAGATTTGAGAAAACGGCGCACTAAAACAGTTGATCTCTGAAAAAAATCTTCAAAATGGCCTTGACATCAGTTGTGCCGTAATCATCTGAAATATGGCCGTCATTGAAAAAATGAAAGGTTGTCACCAATATAGAGCGCGGGAGTCTTTGTGATCTTACCAAAGTCGTACATCTTAAAAAGCTTATGAACACCTGTTTTGATGTGTGATCTATGAATATAGGTTAGGTCTTAAGTAGTGGTCATGTCAGATTTTAACTTTTAATTTTCCTCAGTATTTTATATTGATTCACTGAACTAGTGAGTGACGCAATGCTATTATAAATTCATTTGCTGTAAACTGCTATCAATATGATTAATTTGATGACAATGCGTGACGTCGTGCTTACATTTAACATGACAGAATGGGCCACGACAATCATGATTGTGATATCTACATTCTAGGCCGTAGCTACATTAAAGCAAGGGTAGACATTTTCTGTTTTTAGATTTTTAGAATTTTTACAAGGAAACATTGGTAAAAAGTTTAATGAAATCTTATTTCAGAGTGAATCTATCTCAAAAAGAGCGAGGCAGCACATGTATGTTATTTGCCCAACCTAAAGTAATTATACCAGCCCCTCACAAGTAACTTACCTAGTTACTGAAACCTAACAAAAATTAGAATGCACTTTGAATGTATTACTTGTTTCCATTAAGGTTTGACTTTGGCTTGGGCCTAAAAATTGGAATAACAGCACTGCTTTGTTTCAAATTATTCAATTTTATCAAAATTTCTTTTAAATTTTTAACAATAATTTTGTGATATCTTTCGCAAAATGCAGCAATGTTTTAAATCACATCTACTCGAATCTACCGCTAAAGTGATGATAAAATGCTACCGATATTAAAGATATACCTTAGTTTTTACGTATGCAGAAAATAAATATTTAAGTCAAATGCAATGGTGCTACCAGTTCAACATATCCGTTTCATACAATATTTTTACGAGTATTTTAAGCAGTGCAAGCTTTAAATTATTTTTATCCTATTTTGTGGTATTACAATGTTGGAGTTACGATCTAAACTAAAGCAGCTTATCTGGATCATAATCATTAATGCCTTATACGAAGTTTTTTTCTCACATAACTCCGATTAATTCTTCTGCATTTTTTACTGGAAAATATATTTTAGCAAATTTAAATTAACTCCTTAAAAAATTTACAAACAAGACATTGTTAATATTAAATTCATCTAGCTTGGCTGCAAAATGTGACTCTATAATAAGATACTACCAAGTGAAAAATAATTATGGTCATCCACATGTGTTTAAAGTTCAATTAAATATACCACAAAAAATATAGATCTGAAAAGTCAGTTGATGATAAAATTATGAGAAATAATGGCATTTTAATTCTAGTGACAAAAAAAAACTGTAAAAATTATCTGATTTTAGAATTACGGCGTATTGCGGCCTAAGCTACAATCATTTATTCAATCAGTTTGTTCTGCGATATGCCTTGTGTTTTCAACAGTAATCACAAATAATTTAAGTGACATTTTACTGAAAATGCATCATTGATATTAATAGTAGCTTTTACTCAAAGACACAACAAATCTTAAAAATCTGATTCTAAAACTGAAGATTATTCTACTAATATGATGTTGAAAGAGATAGATATATCGACTCCCACTTTTCTCGGGGTCACCTGTGACCGCACTCTTTCCTTTTATACACATATATCTTTGCTAAAGATCTAGTTCTTCTCTCGTCTCAAGGTCTTACGCTGTATTCTTGCTTCCTCATGGACCCTCTCCAAGGAATTTCTTCTGTACAAAGCTTTTCTTTAAACCATTCTTTTCTATGCTTTACCAGAACAATTTCCGTTTTTTGTTTACCCGAAGCATTTCCAAGTTTACCAAGTTGGAACGCCTTCGCTGTACGGCCAGTCGCGCAATAAAATGCTGCCTTGCGTTCTCCTCTATCTTTCTTCTTCTCTCTGAGGCATTCCTACCATCCTTGCGAGTCGCCCTGACTCATTTCGCCATGTCATCTTATACGCCGGCCCTTCATCTTCCAACTTCCTTTCCCATTTTATGTTTGGTTGAACTTAGAGCTAAACTAAGACTCTCCATGTCGCACCAAATAGGAAAATAGGCTTCCCACTAACTAGTTCGTTTCTGTAATTGTGAACACAACCACCTCTTTGGCTCCACCACTATTTCTAACTTTATTTCCCGCTTACACTTTTTGGAAAGAAGGAATGATAGTTTGTGAAATCTTACTTCTTTTGTGAGTATTACCAATCTTAATTGATAAAATCTAATGATCCCCATAATGTGTGCAGGAAGTATGGTTTCCATTTTCGACAACTTTTTGTTGCCGCTCTCACAGCTGATTCTGCGGTGAAGTCATCACAGCTTTCTGAAGCAATACGTTTAAACTCGGCTTAAATGATATCAAATCCTGCGTGCGTAAAATCACAACATATTTGGAAAAGATATTTTTTCTATTTTGCTTGATACATCTTCATGCTACTGCCAATTCAAATATTGATTTTAATTGATAAAATTGACATAAAACCTTTTTTCGGCAGCAGAGAAGGCGAAGAGGCTAGCATTTTCCCGCCATGCCAAAAATAGTGACCGCAGAAACGCGCTTGAAGCATTTTTTTAAGAGATGAAATAATAGGCCGTTTGCAAACGACACCAGCTTTCATCAAAATATAGGAAGTGTTTAACAAGAACAATTAAATTATTATTTGATATCTTGCTAAGATTTTATGCTACTTTGCTACTTGGCTTAATATTGAGCGTTCAACTGCGTCGTCTTTATTTTGCGCTGTAGGTAGGATAACTCAATTGCTAGTGTAAACACTTACCACTATCAATTCGCTTGGAAACGTGCCGCATAAGATGCAATAGAAAGTTCAGGAATAGAGACATCATTTATCCTAGCATTTTTTTTGTTTCTTTACTGTACATTATTTTCAGGAGGAGTTGCACTAACTCGTGAAACAAGCTATTACCAAATAATTGATTTTTGTAATCGTAAAACAAAACCCATTTCGGCGCCCATCTTTGACTTTGCATTTGTTTTTCAACACATATTGGAAAAAACGAGTTGGGTTTGCGAAATAACAGAGAGTTTCTGAAACCTCTCTTAATTCATGTACAGCATAAGTCTAGTACCTCTACCTTTGGCGCTGAGATGAAACAAAGAAATACGATATGAGGACGTAAAATGTGCTGTAACAACATAAAGATAAATGTTTTACAACTCATGAACAACTGTAGCACACTTTGAAAATAAAACAAGCGACCAATGGCTATCTGGTAGTTCTTAAACTGAGCGTTGCGACATCTTAGGGCGTCGTTTCAATTATACAAGGATGTTGTAGGATAATTTGTACTTACCCCACAAATTTGTTTCGAACCTAGTGTTAACATTTATTTTATACCTTAACAAATCGCTTATATTAAATTACGAATTATAGGAGCTGGTGTTAGCCTGTTTAAGATATTACTATTAATTAATGGATATTAAGGCATATATAGGCTAACTGCAATCAGTTGAATAAAATACCATTTCCACGACCGATTTCGTTCCTATTAGAACTCGTCAGTTGGACTCAGGTTTTGAACCGACGGTAACATGAATTGCTTCACGCAGTTTATGCCACTCCGCCATCGGTCCTTTCAACTGATGCTGTTAATTTTAAGCGTATATATGGTGCACGCTCACTACAATGAGGTTGATGCGATATATGCTTTTAATTCCCAGCATAGCCAGTGCCTTTATTACGTTATAATACGAATTATAGGAGCTGGTGTTAGACGGTTTAAGATATCACTTTTAATCAATGCCTTAATATTCATTAATTAAAAGTATTATATTAAATTGCGTCATTTCAAAACTTATCAGTCTGTAACTGCAATGTTGTAGTACAGTAACTGACTAGTCACTTAATAAATACATTGCGCATTTTTAGTTTACGTTAACGCCTAATAACTGAACCTGCGGCAGTCGCAAAAATATTTGAAAACAGGAAGTTGGTGCTGCATCTCGGTGAGAATAAGCAAATATTTATGATTAAATGACTCGCCTAAATCAAACGTGCCTGAGTGCATCTAGAGTTGATTAGATTGTTGGATCACACTTTTTCTTACAGAACGGTAGGCTTAATCGTTAGTGTTGTGGTTTGCTACGTCGCAAGTTTAGAAAGTGTTTAAATGTGTAGAATCGAAAAAAACTATGAGAACCAGTGGCTATGCCAAGGCATAAGGTGATTTCAAATGCTAAATTCTTAAGTGTATTTAAGGAGGGAGAGCATAACCAATTGTCAAAACAATAGAAGCAAAAACTGTACAAGCCATATTCTTGGAAAATCGTCAATATTTTTCACGTGACGACAATGTGAAAAACGATCATTCTCAAAAATTTGATTTCAAAAAACGTCCTAAGATAAAAAGAATGCAAAGTATCAATTGGAATTCCAAATCTACAAAAAAACCTCCGGCTGGTAATCACAAAGTTGCATGTAAGCCCTATTTGATAATAGTACAGAAAGAATAATAACACCCATCTTAGGTTTGGAATAGTTATTTCTTACTGGTTGGGATTGTGTGGTTCAGGATCGGTTCGGGTTCACCAGCGCCAAATTTTAGGTTTGGACTCAGGAAAAATGAGCGATTGTTTATTTATTGGTTCGGATGCGATTCAAACGTCAGCAAATAATCTCTGCGCATCATTGTCTGATGAGTTTTGTATACCGCAAAGCCAGGCCGACCATGTTCGCAGCTTCCACACATTCCAAACACAATGATAACTTGATCAATAAAGCGGGCAATCTACGCATGCTCGCCTCCTTCACTTTCATACCGCGTCCAGAAATTTTGCATTTTTCGCAAGATTTTGGAGTAGGGAAGAACTTCACCAAAGAGTAATGGATAAATTTTCGATTAAATTTGCTATAATGCGGCCAAGTAAGCCAACCAACCCAACTCTGCCAAACAAGCCAACCAATTCGTTTTCATTTTATTTGTGATATGTGGCCTGTCGCTTGTGGCATGCCATGTCAGGTGAAGAAAAGATTTTCACTTTGATGTGTTAGGTTTTAATAATTTATGGAGTAAGCATTAATTCTAGTATAACAATAAGATGTATAAAGTTTTAGGCTCATGGGCCCATTTTATGGACCCTCAAGTAAGGTCTCAACCGTATGACCCTCGAACTTTTTGAAGCTATATTTTTAGTTCCTGTTGTCAGATTTTCTTGTTTTGGTACCACATTTTTTGTAAAAAAGTGATCTTTTAAATGACAGTACGCATGAAGTCATTACTGCGCTAATCGATTGCCCCCTCAACGTGATGGTGCGCTCCCCAACCCTGCTTGGGTTGGGTCAAAATTGCAGTTGGTCTTCCCGAGAGTCCCAGTTACCCCGGGCACTCTCCTTCATTTTTTGGTTATGCTGCCCCCTGAACGACTGCAGAAGGGAAGCACACAGCATCTTCAAAATCGATCGCCTATATTTTTTCTCTTCTCCTGCTCTTCTCTTGGCCGTCTTCGTCTTTTCATTCTTCTTCTTCTCTTGGTGAACGGTAATGTTCATCCCAACACTGGTCCCATCTTTTCTTGCTCAGTATGCGCTGGAAATGTGACCTGGCGAGGCAAGTCAGTGCAATGCTGGACCTGCTCCAAATGGGTCCATCTAAGGTGCTCACAACTTTCCCTCTCCAAATTCAGAACTCTTGGCAGCTTTCACTCTTGGAGCTGCACCCAACTGCCGTAAAACTGCGACTCCCTCCTTGGACTCCTTCGACATGTATATTTCCACTACACAACCTGGCCCCTTCGGCTAATGCTGGACTCCCGCCCCACCCTGGTCTTCAAACCTCTTATCCCTCGTCTGCTCATTTTATATCTTCTCTCTGTGCCCCCTCACCACCTTCCCTTGTTCCTGGCTGTCCTTCTACGCCTCCTGCGTCCCCTCCTTCCCTGACTCTCTTAGGGTTCTTCAATGGAATGCTAGAGGTCATTGAGTCAGGAGTACTAAACTACTTCACTTTCTTTGGTCCCATTTTGCTGACCTTATCTGCATCCAGGAATCCAATCTTAATTCATTTTTCTCTTTCCGGATTCCTGGATTCTCTGCACTGCGTTCTGATCGCACCCACTCCCGGTCTGCCATTTTCTCTCGTGATTCACTTTAGCGGCGGCGTCATCATTTTCGTCAGGCAGGGCTTATCTTTTTCTGAACTTTCTACCTGCTCTCTTTTTTTGCTTGGTCCCTACTCTGATTATATATGGGTCAAAATCTCTCATAACAGCTTCTCCTCGTTCTCTTTTCTTAACGTGTACGCCCTCTATTCGCTCTTCTCCGGCGGATGGCAGATCCAACTCCTTTTCTCCCTCCATTTTTTAATCATCCATAAATTTGTTCATTGGGTGGATTTTAATTGCCATCACCCTCTCAGGGACTTAACAGGTATTTCTGACACCTGCGAGGAGGACGTATTCGACTGGATCATCTCTTCTGACCTCTTCCCCTTCAATGACCCTGACACACCCACCCTTCTCCATCGCTCCTCTGGCAGTCGCTTCTCTTCTAACATTTTCTTTGCTCCCTCCTCTCTTGCATTTTCTTGCTCCTGGGAGGTGCTTCAGAACCTGGGTTCTGACCATCTACCAATTCTTCTATCCGTCCCTCTCTGTCCGGTCTTTCACCCTAACAAGCGTCCCCTTCCTTTAACTTTCAGAAAACTCGCTGGGGTGACTTTGCCTATTACTTTGACTCCCACTGTCCTTCTGCAGAGGAATACTCGTTTCTCTCTCTTTCTTCTGCTGCTGGTCGTTTTACCGCTGTGACACTGAATGCGGCCAAATCTTCCATTCCTTTCGATTGCATTAAACGCCATCCTAAAGCCTGGTGGTCTACTGAGGTGGAAGGTGCGGTTAGTGAAATACGGAAGGATTTTGCTGCCGCTCACAGAAATAATAAAAATCGCCAGGCTTACATCTCCGCTTCCCGACGCGCCTTGTCAGTCATCGCCAAGGCTAAGGCTGAGCCATTACAGACGACTTGCTCTTTTCTTTCACCCACATTTAACCTTAAATCTGTACACTTTCTACTTCGCTCTATCGCTGGCTCTTTTTCCTCGTGTTCCTCCTCTCCTAACTTCCCCAGCTGTTCTTCTCCCAGGTAATCGTCTTCGGTCTATGCCGCTTACCTGAGATCCCACTTTTCCGTTTCTCAGCCAAAGACTCTGCGTTGCAAGCCAGAGGATACCTTTTTGAGCTCTGCGTAGCCACGTGCCCTAAGGAGTCTCACTCGTCCTTTTGCTCTCCTTTCTCTCCGGCTACATTTCTTGAGGCTGCACATCCAACGTTTCCTCCTCCACTGCCACTGACCCAGACAAAGTTTTATCCTACGCCAAAAGCATCTTCCTCGCTCTGGCATGGATTTTCTTCTTAACATCCTGATTCTTTCTTGGACTTTGCATTCCTTTTCTTTCATCTGGAAGGCATCTTCCATTATTTCCATCCATAAGATGGGAAAGCCTCTCGACTATCCTGCTTCCTTCCGGCCTATCTCTCCCACTTCTTGCGTCTCAAAGCTTTCTGAACCCATCATTCTATCACGTCTACTCTTCTTTCTGAAATTTAATTCCATCCTCTCTCCCCGACCGGTTGGTTTTCGGCCTGGACGGTCTACTCTAGATCAAACTCCGTTTCTTTCTCAGTCCATTTCGGATTGGTTTGACAAGCCCAGGCCGAGCTCTCAGACGATTCTCTCTACTATCGATTTCTCGAATGCTTTCGACTCTGTCTGGCATCCCGCTCTTTTCCACAAACTCATTTCGTCTGGCCTCCCTCCTTGCTTTGCTCGTTGGACTCAATCTTTCATTTCTGATAGGCGCGCTAGCGTGGTTTATCAAAATCACAAAAGCCGTTCCTTTCGAGTCCGTCGAGGAGTTCCGCAAGGATCCGCTCTAGGTTCTGTACTTTTCTTACTTTTCATCAATGATCTTCCGGCTTCTCTGCCTTTTTCCGTCAGCTGCTCTCTTTACGCTGACGATCTGGCCATTTGGTTCTCCTCGCCTTTGGTCCCCACTGCGATGGAGGCCACACAAGGAGCTATGATTCGATTGGATCGCTGATCGCAGTACTGATGTCTTCCTCTGAATTCGAGCAAATGTGAGGCTACTTTCTTCTCGGTGGATTCCCACGAAGCTTACCTCCATCCCGACTTCCTCTTATTCATTTTCCGCCTCCGTTTCAATCCCACACCAACTGTTCTTGAAATCACCTTCGACCGCATTCTTTCTTTTTCTAAACATGTATTTTCGCTGAAGACCAAGTTCTTCTCTTCGTCTCAATGCCTTACGCTGTATCTCTGCTTCCTCATGATGCCCTTCTAAGGAGTCCCTCTCTGTTCTGTATAAATCGTTTCTTCAGCCCTTTCCCACTTACGCTTCACCCGGATGGTTCCTTTCTTAAGCGCTACCAATATCACCAAATTGGAACGCCTGCGACGAGCGACTAGTCGCGCCATCTTCAGCTTCACCTCGTCCTCCTCTATGCCTCTTCTTCTCTCCGAGGCTTCTTTACCTCCCCACGAGTCGCTCTGACTCATTTCACTCTGTTATCGTATGAGCGGATCCATCGTCTCCCAACCTCTTTTCTGATTTGAGGTTTGGCAAACTAGGAGTGAAACCAAGACTCTGCAAATCGTCTTGGAGAGTTTTTGCATCCCCTCAACGTATCATGCTTCCTTCTACTTCCCCTAGAAAGGATCTTCTTGCTTGCCCTCCATCACCTCCTTGGAACATGCCTTCTCTCACTGAGGAGTCCATCCATTCCTCCTCATGCTTTCGCTCTGATCTCCTTTTATCTTGACAAGGTGCGGCTCTCGCTCACCTCGACTCTCTTCCACATTACGATCTGGCACTTTTGACTGATGGCTCTGTTCCTTTTTCTTTTGGCAAAGACGGCTCTGGCATACTTGCCAATCGATCTCTCTGTGGCACCGAGGGAAACTCTTTCCTTTTCAGCAGGCCCAGTATGTCCAAGTTTTTCCGCTGAAGCCTGCGCCATTCTGCACGATTTTTGCTGGTCTCGGCAGCACTAACAAGTAAGCCTCTTCTCCTTCTATCTGATTTTTGTTCTTTCTTCGCCACTCTGTCCTCTCCTCCATCTTTCCTTTTATCTTAAACTCTGTGGCAGATCTGACAGGAGCTGTTTTTTTTCTCCTTTTGTTCTATCAGGCTACAATGGGTCCCCGGACACTCGTTTCTACCGGGGAACGACGCGCTTGATAAGCTGGCCAGACTGGGAGCGCTATTTGCGCCCTCCGCAATTTCTTGTATTTTCTCTCCTGTTATCTCTCCTATCCACTCTTCTCTGTTCTCGCACCGGAGGCGTACTGTCTCACCGAAATTTTTTGACACACAGGCTCCTTTAATTTTCACCGAGGAACTTGTGCTCCCTCGTCATTCTCGCTGTGTCCTCTGTCGTCTATGCCGCAAGGGACACAGCCTTCTGTTAAGTTCTTATCTCTCTGGCATTGTCAGAATCGTGAATTCTTTCTGCAGAGCCTGCGGACACTCGTCCCAGGACACCTCTCATCTCAATCTGCACTGTCCAGCTACGGACTCTTTGCGCCGCTAACTCCTTGGCGACTCTCTGTCTCTGTTCGATCTCTTGTCCAAGCCCTGGAAAGTTGCCGGGCTTCTGGGGCTCCATGGTCTTCCACCATGCCCCCATCCCTTGGAAGGGATTGAGTAATCAACAACAACAAGATGAAGTCATTAAGAAAAATAGTTTAATGTTTGACTTCGATCTTTGACTTCGCATTCCCTACAATCAGAACTTAAATGGGCCGATTTTGTTATGTAAAGATTGCATCATTTTTAGCATACCCATACACCAAAAACTAGAGTAAGATCTCTATTGAAACAGAAATAATGGAAAGTGATGTTTTCCTGTGTCACAGCAATAGGCATCGATTACAACAAACTACCATGGGAAACATCTGATTGTTACACTGTTATTCAGTTTTATCGCCCAGATTTTTGAGCGTTGAAGTAAATTTCACTGCATGAGAAATTACTTACTGGTTGAGATAAAAACTAATTCTATGGACATGCCAAAAAACTGATTGCCCGCATTTTATTGTAAAATTATCTTGTTATTTGTGTTGGTTTAACAGTTTTTGGACGGCAGACAAAACTGCAAAATTGTCCTATTAATGCCATCTGTTTGCTTTCGGATTGAAATGCATGTTGTTACCGTATTGTGAAACTCTGCTTTTCTTTTTTTTATACAGCGGGCACGAGGAATGCTTGTTAAAACTGCTGGTGGACAAAATCATTAGTGAACTGAAAAACATACCGATGCCAATGATCTGGCTTTGCTGCATTTATCTAGGGACTGGAGGAGTTTGAAGAAACCTCAAGCCAAGACATGGCTACACTCTCAGCGTATCTCAAGACTTGGAGGCTGAAACTCAGCCATTCTAAAACGGTGACGGCGGCCTTTCATTTACACAATCGAGAGGCCAATCGTGAGCTTCAAGTCTACGCTAAAGGTAAACTCTTGCCATTTTTCCCAGTTTCAACCTATCTTAGGGTAAATCGGGACAGATCAATCACGTTCCGACACGATCTCGAGACATTGCGCCAAAACTATCAATCGGCGTCACGCTTCTGAGACGACTTGCAGGCTCGGGATGGGTTGCTGGCGCTAAAATACTGCGTACAGCTGCCCTACTTCCGATTTGCGCTACAGCTGAGTGCTGCACACTAGTTTGGTGTCATAGCGCACACACCCGTCTCATCGACAATGTTTTGAATGACGCCTTGCGCATTGTTACTGGATGCTTGCCTTCTACGCCAACGGACCACCTGCCAATCGTTTCGGGCATTTAGCAGACTGACCTTCGCCGCTTGGGAGCGACACTCTCCTTGGCCAAGCGTGGCAACCTGGACCCAGATCATATTTTGCACGATCAACTAGCTGGGTTACCGGATGTGCCCAGGGAGAGACAGCAGTCTAGACGCCCATTTGTGCCTGTTGCGCGGTAATTATTAAATGACCTGAACTGGGCATCAGCGCAGCTTAGTGGACGAATTATAGATGGAGCGCAGAGTATTCTAAACACATATCCGTACTCCATGTTCTCACTCCCATGGCCAGTGCTAAATCCCTTGGACTGGGCTTGCCCACTCCCATGGCCAGTTCTAAATCCCTTGGAATTGGCTTAAGCCCAATCTCCTGCGGAATGGCGTTGGGCGTTTTTACTCGTCCATGTACAAATGAGGTCTCGCTCCCTCGCCGAATTGCCTATGTGGCGCGACCGATCAAACTGCAGACCACGTAATCTCAACGTGCCCCATACATCAGGCACCTCAAGGAGTAGCTGGTCTGACGGTTTTGGATGACGATACTTGATACTGGCTTAATACCACCACAGCCAGCATTTGAAAACATCGATTTTTCTCCTCCATACGTAGAAGATCATTAGTCAGTCGAAGTTAGCTGTAGCAATAAAGATGTTTTTTAAAGGGTGCGGCAATACATTTGACTAGGGTATATCCCGTTTTTGCGATCTTCTTTGCGTATTCTCTGAATTGTACTTGATAGACATCTCTGAATTGTATTTGTACTTGATAGACTTGATAGACATAAGATTTCTATTTGATAATTGAATTCGGCTGGTGCATCCCAATGTTTGTTTCGGGATCACTTCTAAATCGTTTCTCTGTAATTTCTTTTTGTAATTTCAAATATTTCTTCTAATTCTAATGAGAAGAGAAGATTGAAGAAAGTTAGAAGCAACTTCTCCACAAGAGAGCTTAAACTGTAGTTAATTCAACCTACAGCTTAAACCGTAGTTTATTCAAAACATTGATTGAAAACGTTATCCCAGAGAGCAGAGACTTGATGAAGATGACACACGTGTTCTGGTGTTCCTTTGTCACATGTTTAGATCGTTGAAAACCAACTATGTATCACGTTGTTGATGGTGTTGGTTTTTACGTCGAGAGCGCGCGTTTAAGACTGTTTGCAAAAACTAGATTGCTTCTTATGTTTCTATTCACGTGACAAAACCTGGGATTGATCGCTGAAAAAGCATAGGTTTATTGACATAGCGCAGTTTATCGACAAATATTCAGAAAGCTTCGTTTACTTCGCAACTGTTGGTAACGTTATTGTAAATACACTGAGTAACATTGTACTTGACATATTCTAATACACTGTTTGTAACGTTGTAATTGACAATACACCTCACTATTATTACTTTGATGTTGCATATCCAAAGTAATCAGTTATATCGAAATTCAACGATTTACATTTTGATGCATACAAGTAACTATTTGTTTCACCGCTTGTTGCAAACGCAACATATTCAAGATGTCCTGTGTTATCTTGTTTTTGTTTTCATTTAATTTTTGAACGTTTTTGTTGCAGGTATCCACAGCAAGGTTGTACTGCAAAGTCCATTTTTCCACAATGACTGAAGGAAACTTAGGTCCACGTTGGATTTCAAATCTTCCTTCGATTATTGCAATCCACTTGACATCAACCAAACTTTCTTCATTCGTTAAACAATTTGCTGTGTTATACTGGTACCAAGACTTATACAAGTTCAAAAAATCGCAATATTTCTCATCCCGCACATACTTTATGTCTTCGTTGCTGCTGTCCATATACAACCAGTTGTTACGTAGGTATTCGTCCAGAAGATGAGAGCTAATTGATTTGTCAAATAGTCGGCCAAAATCTCTTCTTGCGGCACAATCTTGGTAATGTCGTATTGCAAGACACTTCTTCCCAACTCAGTGATAGCGATTTTTCTGTAACTTGGGTTATATTGAATAATCAATGCATCAGGACAGTGTTGATTTATTTCGTTGACTGCAAAGTGCACTTTAGCATGTGAAACTCCAAGCAGGTTTGTGACGTCATCACATGGCAATGCACTTCCATCATTTTCATCATAAAACGAGTTTATAATGAAGTAATGACTTTGCAATTGTGGTTCGCTATCAAAAAACTTCTTAAAATATCTTTCGTCGACAACTTGGCTCTCCATTATCAAACTTTCAGAAGTACAGTGTTTAGGTTTAAGTTTTACTTGAAATTATATCTGTAAGAACGAGTTATTTTCAGTTATTTTGTACTAGAAAGCGTTATTTCGTCTGTTTGTAGGTAGGCCTATGATCGCTTTAACTGTTCCAAAACTACTAGTCGTACAAACATAAAACTTGGATTGATTGATCACCTCTTCGAAAGGAGCATCATTGGGATGGAATTCGGAACATCATGATAATGTCATAATAAAAAATAAGCTTTTTAAATTTGCATTTCCTGACAGAGGAAAATGGATATTTCGCTCAAACGAAAGCAAGCCCAAACTTATCAATTTGCGATGATTTTATCTTTTTGAGGTGTAAGATGACGTCACAGTTGACACTTGATTGCTAAACTTGTTTGCTGATTTTCTTAAAAAGTACACACCACAGAAATGCGATTTAAGGCTTTTTTGGGAAATTATAATGAAGTATTTTTGATGAAAATAAATTCTACAACAACTTAGGCCAAATTAGCAATGCAAGAACAGATTCTTGTTTAAGCACTTTAGTCATACCTTTTTCATGAACGCTTCAAGTTAACTTTACGATGTCATAATGTGTCTGGTACAATTAAAGTGAAAAAAGCAATAGACAGCAGCTACGCGTAAACTTGTTACATTGTTATTTCAAAACGTGACAACTTATATGTTACATGTTAAATTAGAATGAAAAATTAGAGTATTAATGTACACTAAAATTTAAAAGCTTGATTTTTAGTAATGCAAAAGCAAGTGGAATTATTTTGTACAGTCCTGTCTCACATTTCAGTTATCTTAATCTTTAAGGCATTAACTTAATTTGATGGTGGCTTTGGGTTTGCATTCTTTTTTTGCAGTTGGAATTATGTCAGGGCCTAGGAATATACGCGTAGCCAGAAATGTTTGGTCGTACATGAGTGTACAATTACAGAGGAAAACCGTTTTTCGCTCAAACGAAAGCAAGCCCCCAAGTATCAGCTTGAACGAATTTCATCCCATCGGGTCTAAAATGATGTCACAATTGACGCTTGACTGCAGCATTTGTTCTTTGTATTTTCTCAAAAAGTTTTGACAACAGAAATGTGATTAAAAGGTTCTTTGGAAAGTATCAACAAGATGCTTTTGATAAAACACATTCTAAAACGATTGTAGATTGTAGTCGCCGGAAACTTCAAAAACCTACGAGAAAATCAAACGGCTTGCATTTTTATTTGGAAATCTCCACATTTCTTATTTTATTCTGCACGCTTACGTCGCAAGTTAGGCTTCTGGTAAAATTATCAGTTTTAAAAAACTTGGTGAAATTCCACTTCCCAATTCTCTCCTATGTAGCATAATATATCCCCCAGTCACGGGAAGACGTTTGTCAGTAATTCATAAAACAACATGTAGTTAGACCTAATTCGTTGTTGTAATAATGTAGAAAAACAGTCTGCATTTCTCCTTAAGAACTGCAACCTAGAGCGAATATTTTTGTCAGGCATTCACAAAAAACTCGATTATCTGCACAATTTTTGTAATGATGTTTAATTTTACTCTTTGGATCGTATGCTTTCACATTGTTCTGGCATCAAGTTTTCATCTAGCTGACTATTTGTAATTATAGAAACTACAATTTATCGCAATCAACTACTGTACAGTTATATGAATGGAACCATTGTTTGCTCAGTAATGCAATTTGCTTCTTTATTATTTGACTCAATCTCATGCACTAAATTAGTTTGAGAATTTTGAAATCTTAACTCAATCTGCAACAACAGCGCATCACTTATTCTTCGGCAACCAAACTGTGCATTGCGACCGATGCAGTGACTTATATACGCACCACGAGAAATCGCTTTCACAATGCATTGCTTGGTAAGGATTATTGTGATTTTAGAACACCTTCATTTGTATGGTTTTCTTCGTCTGCAAGAGCTGGGTGTGATGTAATCATTATAATCGATAGTACTGCCGTCACGTAGCTGATTGAATCATTTAATTCCTAATAATAGAATTGTAATCTCCCTTTGTGCTGTTTATTTGACTTTCTTTGTTCGGACGATCAGACAGCGCAGTTTGAAATCGGTGCGACAAGTGTTGTGTCTGATTTTGGCACAAATGTTGTGTTAGAGTTGCATTCTGTATAACTTGTGTAAAATGTGAACCACCTTGGTTCTTCCTGTTCACTAAGTCCACACCAGTATTGCTCAGATGAGGCTGCGGCCCGTTGCTGTGTTGGCGATAATTTGTTTTTTGATGTACCGATTGAATAACGTGGTTAGGGAAGGAATAAAGGAAGTAGGACTTAGCTTTTCTGGTTCAAAAATCTCAGCAACATTGATGGCCCGGACAGGTTGCCGGCGAAACAACAAATAGGATTAAATAACGGTCGACTGAACACAATGCTGGCCCCCAATTCGTAAAGGAAATCTGTTTAGTTCTTTATTATTTCCGCATCATCAAGTCAATGCACAACAATTATATAATTTTGCAGTAACAAATTCGAGAAAAAAAGAAAATTAATTATCGACTGTCTTCGCAGATGTGGCAATAACGAAAAAATCTTCGGAAAAAGAATGATCGTGATATTCATAACTAATTTACTAACGCTTCCACCATTTGAATAGATTGGCTTCCAGTGTTGAATGCTTTCATTCTATCGTAATACATTTTTCTAGTTTACAAAGACAATCTAGAATGTCAAAGCTCTTTATTCTCAAACGGTGAGTCAACAGCACTGTAAGTCGAATGGGTTTATAGTTACAAAAATGAACATGAAAAGATTAACCACACATGGTCTAGGCCAAAGAAACAAAACAAAAGAAGATAAAGGCATTCAGTGCCAGAGAAACAGGGTTGCCGTTCCAATAATTACGTCTTGATTGATTTGCTATTCGACAATCCTAATTGGTAAATCTTGTACGCGTAGCCATTTCGAAATTTCATTAATTTGTAATTTTTGTAATAACTTATCATTTTTTGCTCTGGTAATATTGACTGTTCCGGCCGACGAATGTTTGCCCAGATTAAGGCGTATCCAAGGTAATTTGTCTAGCCATTATTCACAGGTAGAACAAAGGAAAGGACTTAATTTTTAAACGCGACAATTCACGACTCAGTGACAATGACACACAGCCGTGTGACAATTGCTTTCACGATGCATTATAGTCATAACGTTGAGCACCTTGCAAATGACTTTTTCATTAAATAAGGTTTGGTCTGGCCGATTCTTGTATACCAATGCAGAATCGAAGAATATCCTACCAATAAAATGAAAATGATATCTGGCACATTTTTATAAGGCAAAAAATCCATTGCTAACTGCATTTACAGATATTGCGATTAAGAAAGCTTTGCCAGAAGAATGATCATGCTATTGCAATATTCATCGGGACTACAATATTCATCGGGACAACAATATTCTTTTAAATTGGCTCGCGTGCTTTGTTTAATCAGGCCACCTTCTGTTGCTTATTATCACAATGAATTTTTCACTTTTACCGCAAAAACAGCATTTGCCATATCCGCAGCTTCAGGTAATTGGACCAACAGCAGTGTGTGGCTGAAATGTCCTCATTCTTCTTCTTCTTTCGGCTTCTCCCTATTCGGGGTCGCCACAGCGCGAAAGTATTTTCCACTTCTCCAAGTCAACTTTGTCTCCTTCTTTAGCTCCAACCCTTTCCATGTCTTCTCTTGCCAAATCCATCCACCTTCTCTTTGGCCTTCCTCTTTTCCTTCTACCTGGCACCGCCATCTCCATCATCGTTTTTCCGACGTAGCCTTCTCTACTTTTCACGTGGCCATACCTGCGTAGTCTTGTATTCCGAAATTTGTCTCCTAGCTTTGCAATTTTCGCAGTCCCTCTCACGTATTTGTTTCTTATTTTGTCCTTTCTTGTCACTCCCAGTGCCCATCTCACCATTTTCAACTCTGTAACTTCCATTTTTCCCACCTGTCTTTCCGTCACTGCCACCGTTTCCATTCCATAAAGCATGGCTGGTCTGAAAACACTCTTGCACATTTTACCCTTAATCCTTGCTGATAACTTCCTGTCGCACAGAACTCCAGACACCTTCTTCTAACTCATCCAGCCTGCTTGGATCCTTCTCCTCACTTCTTCTTCACATCTTCCATCGCTACTAACTGTCGAACCCAGATATTTGAAATTTTTTGTTCTCTTTAGCTTTTCTCCTTGCAGCTTCAACTCTTCTCCATCATCCACATCCCCAGTCTTCCAATACTCTGTCTTGATCCGGCTCACTTTCAGGCCTCTTCTCTCCAGTGCATTTCTCCACATCTCCAGATCATCCTCTAGCTCCCTGCAATTTTGTCTAGACAGCATTATGTCATCTGCAAACAGCATATCCCATGGTGCGTCCTTCCTGGTATCCTCTGTCAGCTTGTCCATGATGATGGCAAAAAGGAATGGGCTGAGGGCTGAGCCTTGTTGAAGTCCAACACCTATCTTAAATTCCTCCGTCAACCCAGCTGCACTTTTCACAGTTGTTGTCGCTCCGTCATACATGTCCTTAATAATCGTTGTATAGCACTCTGATGTTTCAGCTAACTGCAAGCATTCCCACAGTTCCTCAATGGGTACCCTGTCGTATGCCTTCTCCAGGCCAACAAGGGCACAGTGCACCGCCTTCTGCCCTTCAGTCCACTTTTCCAGCAGCATTCTCAAACAGAAGATTGCGTCGGTGGTACTCCTTCCTAGCATGAACCCAAATTGTTGCTCAGCAATCGTCACCTCCTTCCTTATCTTTGCTTCTATTACCTTCTCCCACAGTTTCATAGAGTGTCTCATCAACTTGATTCCCCGGTAATTTCCACATTCTTTAATGTTTCCTTTGCCTTTGTACAAAGGTACAAGCACGCTCCTCCTCCATTCATCTGGCATCTTCTCCCCTTGTAGGAGTCTATTAAAAAGGTTCACTAGAAACTCCACACCTTTATTCCCTAGAGCGATCCTTACTTCCACTGGTATGTCATCAGGTCCTTGCGCCTTTCCCTTCTTCATCTTTCTCAACCCAGTCCTGACTTCTTCTACAGAGATATCTTCCACGTCCCTTTTTGTCTCTTTTGTTCTCATTTCTCTTCTCTCTCTAGGGTTTTCCTGGTTGAGTGAGTCGTCAAAATACTCCTTCCATCTCTGTTTCACTTTCTCTTCTTCCATCAGTATCTCTTCAGATTTACTCTTGATTATTCTTACTTGTTGTACATCCTTGCTTTGTCGGTTTCTTTGCTTTGCTATCTTAAACAACTCATTTTCTCCCTCCTTTGTTTCCAATTTTTCGTACAGTTCCTCGTATGCCTTGTTTCGTGCCTTTGCCACTTCTCTCTTAGCTTGTTTTCTTGCAGTTCTATAGGCCAACTTGCTTGCATCATCTCTCGTATCCCATGCCTTTTTAGCATTTGTCTTATCCTTAAGTTTCTCCTGGACTTCCTGGTTCCACCACCACGTCTCCCGCCTACCTACCGTGCTAATTTTTCCTAATGTTTCACCCAATTCCATTCTGGCAATGCTCCGTATCATCTCCGACATTCTTTGCCAGTCTTCCTTTCCAACAAGTATTTCGCTTTTGATCACTTCCATTTTAAATTTGTTCTTCACTTTCAAGTCTTTCACCTTCCATCATTTTATTCTCTTCACTGGTTTTGGTGCTTTCCTCCACTTCGTCCAGATGATTATCGCACTTACTACTATTCTGTGATGTTTTGCTACACTTTCATTGACAATAACCTTTGTATCCACCACCTCTTTGATTTTTCTTCTTCTCACCATAATGTAATCCACCTGTGAACTGCGTCCACCACTGTTATAGGTGACTCTGTGTGCTGGTTTCTATACAAAGTAGGTGTTAATGATCGCTAGTTCCATTTTCTTAGCAAAATCCTCCACTGCTTGTCCTTCGTTATTTCTCTTCCCCAATTCATGTCTGCCCATGCGTTCTTCATCACCGTTATTTCCTTCTCCTACGTGCCCATTCAGGTCTGCGCCAACCAGAATTCTTTCATTCTTTGGTATCTTTTCCACAATCTCATTTAGATCCAGCCAAAACGCTTCCTTTTCTTCACGTATGCACCCCACCTGCGGCGCATACGCACTGATAATATTCAACATAACACCATCAAGTTCCATCTTCAAGTATATTATCCTGTCTGTTACTCTCCACAACTCCACTACCCTCTCCACATGCTCCTTTTTCAATATGATTCCCACGCCATTCTTTTTGTTTCCGCTTCCACAGTACCACATTTTATATCCTCCACTTACGCATCTTGCTTTCTCCCCCTTCCAGCGAGTTTCCTGCACACACACAATATGTCCACCACTCTTCGCTCCATAAGGTCCGCCACTTCTCTTTTTTTCCGGTCATGGTTCCAACGTTTAATGTTGCAACCTTCAGCTTGATCTTCTTAGCTTTCTTCCTCTCTTCATTTCTCTCCTTTTTTCTTCTCCATTGCTTCCCCCTCTTCTTTGCATCCAAGTAGCATGTACGCCAGTGGCCCTTGATGCCCAATCACTGGTAACGGTCGTTGTTATCTCGGGCCTCGACTGATCCGGTACAAAGTCAGATACGACGCGCATTGAAAACATTTAGCTAGAATTTTACGCCGGATGCCCTTCCTGTCGCAACCCTCCCCATTTATCCGGGCTTGGGACCGGCAGCAAAGCTGCTCTGATTTGAACAACCTTAGAGGCTGGGTTGCTGAAATGTCCTCATAATCAACAAAAATGTCCTCATAATCAACAAAATTTTGTAAAAGCTGGTTGCTCTTATTTTTGTGAGTCTTTTGTGTGGACATGGCAAAGTGCATTAGCTGTCATTCTTGTGGACTGTTGAAAAGGACAAGAAATATCATTTGAACACTATAAAACCAACTGCATTTACTAAAGAACAAAATTTGATATTCTGAAAAATGCTGAGCTATAATATCAAAAGTAGTAAAAAACCTTACCCGGCTCTTTTACAAATTTTATAAAGTTTTATAAATTTCGTGTCTGTTCTGCAGATGTTCAATTGATAATCTTGTTATTAAGCCGAGAATCGTAGTCACGTAAATCATTCAGCTTGATGCGAAACTCGGCCAATAATTGGTCACGTGTGTCTGTGCCTAAAGAATGCTAAAGTTTCGATATTCAAATCAATTTTTGTTCCCATTTTCAGTTCCTTGCTAATAATCATGAATTCTGGAAATAACGAAAGATACTAGTCTCGAATGCAAGCATTTAAATGAGATTTTAGAACAATTGAGGTTATACGCTATCACAGATGGACAAGATTGCTACATCGGAATGCAAGGTTCTCAACATCGTACAGAATCTTGTCTGTATTGAAAGATTTTAGTTGGGTTGATTTAGCCACGCCAGAAAAGTTCTCCGATAACGGCACACTTGTCAAGTTAATTTGCCACATTTAACGAGAAAAAGGCAGCTTGCCAGCCCAAACATTAGATGGAAGTTTCATATAAACACTCTTATTGAATTAAAATCGATAGCTTAAAGCTGTATTGAATGTAATGAGTCACAAATAATCTCTTGTGCACTTGATGCTTTCTAAATATTCTAATCCAATATATTCCACGCATACAAAAATTGCTATGCTTTTGAAAGAGATATAAAAAAAACACTGCTTGCTATCAAGCTACATGTAAATTCGAATAAATTTTCCCATTAAATGTAACTTCATTTAACATAGACAAAGTTGTTTGAAAACATAAGACTCATCTTTTAAGTGCAAATATACGATGCCGTTTTATACTTTTCCACTTACATTTACAGTATTACACACATACAGTAGAATATACTTTAAAGTAAAGCATACAGCTTGGTCGTTGTCTAGAAATTATAAATGTTTTCCCAATTCAAACGCCGACTTTAATTGTGCTTGCTTGGTCTTGTAATGTTTCCAGCTGACTGCTTGCAAGTGAAGTTTCAATGGCCGAGAGATGGAATGATCGAGTAAACAATCGACAATCGAATGGCCACCCCAAAAATCACGCCTTATCAGTCGATAAACGACCTACAGTAAAATGCCGTTTCGAGTCCGATGGTGCTGTAGAAACAAAACTTTGTTTTTTCAAAATGATTTTCCATTAAAAAGGCTTCTTTTAAACAAGCTGGTACACCTCTGTACCCCCATCACGTTTGCAGGCATTTTAAAAATTGTGATAGCCTATACTCTGGCTTGTATTACACGCACGGTTGAAAAGCACTGGTAAAGGTGAAGCTGAGCATTTGCCTCCAGTTCTTAAGAATGCTGATCAGGGCATAGGACTTGGGCGAGCAGTTTTCACGGACAAGTCCGATTTCAATAAAGTTTATTGTAGTACTCGTATGAACGGTAGTTTTTGTGTAACAAACATAATAGATTAGATTCACCAAAAGCTGATATCATTATTTAAATAAAAACTTTTTTAAACCAGTTGTTCCTCAAACTGTGCTCCTTGTCATCTCGGATATCGTTGCAATATTCCAAACATAATTTGTTATTGCGCCAAAGGATCTTGCTTGCTGCAAAATTTTCTGTAGGAATAGGATCAGGAGAACTTGGTCTTGGGCTGGTGCAATGAAATCAAACTTGAGACATGGACTTACCTTAAAATGTCGGTGAGTTCAATGCTCCTATTGTTGATAGGGCTGCCATGCCTGGTTTAAAATCCTTTCCCAAGAATGCAATGTATTTCAATATGTTCTTTTCAAAATGAAATGCATTCTTATGGCCAAATCATCACCACAGACGTATTTTAGTTGACATGATGTTGAATAACGGTTATTAATGTGACACTGAAAAGCACTGATACCAGAAGGGGCCGTTTAGACATCATATGACGCCATGATGGTGGAGAAAGAGGAAGCATTTCCGACATATTGGTGTTGAGGAGTAGATGAATTGAGGATTTTAGGGGCCGGAGGCAAGATTTCATTAGGGGTCTCTTATTGGTCAGGCACTCATTGTAGACTTGTGTTTTATTCATTTGGAGATCAGCTCTATTTTGAAGGTTTGGATTTGGAAACATATAACTGAAGATCTCTTTTTTTCTCGTAGATCATTTTTGTTGCTGCATAGTTACACTAAATCATTATATATTTTTGATAATTTATTTACATAACTCTTCGCTAAAGGTTTTCGTTTTACATCCAGCCATTGTTAAAGCATCTATAATATCAAGTATTAGAACTTATGATATAGCACTAAAACCCAAAATGTTTATACAGGCTCAAATATCATTGTAGGCTTGATTTAGGCCGAAGACGTTTAGTTTAGAGTGTATACAAATAAATTATCAAGAATAAAAAGTGATTTAGTGTTGCAATGCAGTATCGTTTTTTGATTCTGATTTCAGAATCCTTTCCAAAAACTCCCTTTCAAAAATACATTTGTGTTTTGTTGGGTTGAAACACACGGGCTGGTTGAAAATTAGTCTTACGGGCCAAAAGTTACTGGTGAGAAACTTTATTTTCGGGGTAAGGTAACACCATGCTACTCTCGACTACAGGATGTGTTTTAACTAAATTTACCTGCAACGGCAGCTGTTGGTTCTGGGTAATACACGTAAAACCAACAAAAATAGCTGTTATCATTTTGGCCGAGATCGAGCCAAAAAGACAAACGTAAAATTTGTTGATTTGTCATAAGTGAACACAATAACTTATTTTTCAAAAACACTAGCAACATGGCTTTCTTTTTGTTTTGGATTTTAAAACTCATTGTTCTCGTAACTGAGTTTTTTTTATAACGCATGGCAACAACAAGTTGCCGAAAAAATGTCAAGAAATAGGGATCTTTATGCATTGAATTTTGTCTCTTCAGGAACTTTTTACGCATTTCAAAACTCTTGGGTTACAACAGGTTTAAATGACTGGAGGCATTTATCGCAGCAAATTCGAAGCCATGAAAGCTCCACACATCATGCGGAGGCGTGTGTCATATATGAGCAATGGAGAAACAGGGAACAATAGAAGAAGTGTTGCACGAGTCTTTGCTATAAAAGAACAAACTTTTGGCAAAATGTTTTGGAAAGACTAATGAATGTGACGTTGATGTTAGCAAAGTGCAACTAACCTTTTTGCGGATCTAGTGAAGAACTTTCGAAGGATAACAAGAACAATTTTCTCTCTATCATGCAGCTTCTTGCCAAATACGACACTTATTTGGACAAACTTTTACAACTACCTAAAGGTCTTCCAAAATATTTAAGTCATTTGATACAAAATCAGCTAATATTAGTACTAGCTGAAGAAGTTCTCCGTGATATAAAAAACGAACTACAAAACGCTCCTTTTTATGCCATTTTTCTTGATACAACTCAAAATGTCAAAAAAAAGACTAGTTAAGCGAAGTATTTCGTTACGTCAAAATTGATTACCACGATGATGGAATGTTCTCAGAACTGAAAGTTGTCGAAGCGTTTTCCTCCTTTATCGAAGTTCAGGATTCATCTGCTATTGGATTGCACAAACTTATGACAAATTCCATTCAGCAGAAGGGGCTTAGCAGAAAAAAAATTGCCGTGAACAAGGATATGATGGCGCTGTAGTCATGAGCGGGTGTACTCCAGCTTGCATAAGATCCAGATGTGGCTCAACATCCTTACTACGTGCATTGTGTCTCGCGCAATTTCAATTTGGTATTAAAAAAATCCTCCATCAAAGCTGTGACTAATGCCCGTCGATTTTACGACACCATTGAGTTGGTGTATAATTTTTTCTGACATAGTATTGTGCGGTGGCAATTGCTTCAGAATGTCCGTGATCGTTCTTGCTCGAATCCTACATTTAAAGCGTTAAATCCAACTCGGTGGTCTGGTGGATATGATGCTGCCGATGTTTTGAAGGAAAGATTTTGTGACGTTATAAAATGCTTGACTTACATAATATTTACCAGCACGAAGCCAAAGGAAAGACATAGAGCTATGGCAACAAAGAAATAGATGAAAAGCTATGACTTGTATGCATGCTGATTGTGCAATGCAACATTTTGCAGATCGTCAACATTCCTTCGAAAGCTATGCAGTGTAAAACAATGAACTTAATTTCTGCTCATAAACTTCTGCAAACTGCTGCTGAAGACATTGTTCAACTCAGAAAGAGTTTTGACGCAGTATCAAAGAAAGCTTCCATTATTGCTTCTACATGAGATTTGCCAAGACAGGTTTTAAATAAAAGAGCAAAGAAAACAAAAGCCTACTTTGACGAAATATCCGAAGCAATAACGTTAAGCGATCCTAAGAAGCGATTTTGCGTAAATGTGTTTCTTCCGATGATGGGCATATTGTCTGCCAACTAATTGATCTCTGTAAAAAAATGATATTAGTGCTGACATCATATCAAGTTTTGGAACAAAGTTTTCTATCGAATGCTTCTGATCTGGATCTTGAGATTGAAGCAAGAATATTTGTTAACAAACTTTCTGATAACGTTTCTCCGTTGTTTTCTAGCCAAATGCTCTCCATCAAAACGCCGTTCAGAGAAAAAGAAGCCCATTTAAAATCTGCTAAAAAAATGGCTTCTCCGTTGATTGTTGAAAATGTATCACTTTCCACAACTTATTCTGATGTTTGTACGACATACATAGTGTGTATGACAGTATCTGTAACAGTTGCTACGGCAGAAAGATCTCTTTCTAAACTCAAACGGATCAAAAACTTTCTTCGAAGCTTTATGTCCCAAGAGAGACTTAGTGGTTTGGCTCTGCTATCGATAGAAAATGAACAAGCTGAAAATTTAGATTTTTGAAAAGTTATCCAGCAGTTCGCTAGACGGAAACATTTCAAGTTTCCAATCACCCGTAGGTAATTTACGGTAGCCAACTTAATTAACCTCAACGTATTGTGTTTTATTAGTTTGTGTTATTTGTGGTGATGTCAGTATACTGTATGTTGATTCTTTGTGGATTAAGCAATTTATCCGCATTGCATAGCACATCTCCATTTTTTCTGAAACATTGTTATTAGTGATCACAAAGCACCTTTCTTCAAAAGGTTGCACGCAAATTTTGATTAAACTTTTATTAAACAATCAAAAAATTGTTGTTGCAGCCTGCTCCACACCAAATCTTTGCTATGCCATTATTTCAATTCAAATACACTGCAATTATAAAAATTATGTTAAACCGTGCGACCTTAATGAAATTTTATTCCAATTAAAGCCTTTCATTTGCAGTCACAATAAACTTCGCTTTTGCTTTGTATACATGTTCAGCTCAATGCTTTTTTGTCTCGTTATTTTAATTAAAAATCTTTCTGTAACGCGGAGTCGTCACTCAATCGAATATTAAGTACAGAAAAAAATGGGGTCCCCATAATAGATGTTTACACTGGGGCACCCCACCTGACGAAGTTACGGCCCTGAAATGAAGTGTAGCCAATGATTGTCTATTGTGACACTAATGAATTGAAACGTAGTGCTTTGATGTACATGTAACTCAAATAGTTACAATTTTTAAGCTCGGACAAGAAATAATTCTTTTTTTGTATCGAGAAAAATTAAAAAATACCCCACTCCAATTAAGCATTACACTAGAATTAACTAAAAACAGCGCCGACAAATAATCAAATCCTGCATTCAGACTCCACTTGTGCTTGAAGGCAGTTTTTCATCACGCATTCATAGCTGTCAGTTGTGAAAAAAATCGAAAGTTGCAAATTTGTTTTAATTTAGATTCTGTAAATTTTGAGCAGTTTTAATATTTTGTTTTCTACCCTGCTCTCAATTCTGATTGTCGAGGGACAAATCTACATAAAACATCAGTTCAAATTTTTAGTGCAGCTCGACAAAGGAATCGAAGCCATGTCTATCGATTACAAAGCAGACGCTTTAGCTGCGACACAATTTTGCTTTAAGGTTTGACAATTCAGACTTCTTCAGACTTAAGGCACAATTTGAAGAGTCGGATTGCATTTGCTCAAGTTTTATTCTGTAAAGTGGCATATGTACAACGGACTAGTTTTGAAAATGGCGAACCAAGTTGAGATAGAAGAAGTTTTTGGTGAACATTTTGAGAATCATCCAGAGTTGAAAATTTGTTATTTTATAATAAATTCGCTGTTTGATAGAAATCTATTTGAGTTCTTGGACTGTAGACAATTAGCAAAAACGCTTCGTACTACATATAGAAAAGTTATGAATGCAGCAAAACATTTACAGCAATGCTGTCCGGATGTGGTGACATGTGCTTTTGACCTAAATTACAGAAATACGGTCATAACCAATTTGGGAAAAGAATTTTTGTCCTACGATATCAGCAAGATTGTGCCACAAGATGGAATTTCGTCCGAAGAATTAAAGAAAATAACATACGCAGCTACTTTAAAGAAATGTGTACGCGAAAATTGGTTGATTTTTGAAAAAAGCGCCGATAAGTACTTACCTGGAAAGAATTTTTCTGATTATGTTAGATTATATACCGCCTTAAACAAGTACAAACAAACGAAAGATTTGACAAATCAACAACACTTGGTTGCACAAAGATTTATTAAAATTATGAACGAAAGACTTGAGATAAGACGCGGATCATTGTTTCCTTCAGATGTTAACGGAAAATTGTTTCGGCTTTACGTGCTTGCTGAGGCTGTGTACAATGAAATGCTAGAAGATTTACAAGCAAGTTCAGATCAAATCAAACAGAAAAAAAGTTGCCTACGAATGCACCAACAAAATGTTTGTGATAAAATTAAATCACACAATGAACGAAGGTGTTTTTTAAAAGACCCACAAGAGAAATTGATGATCATACAATCACAAATGAACAGCTGGCGGCAAAATTACGCTGTTCCAGAGCAAAGTGCCCGACCACAATCACCACCAGATATAATTCCACTGCCAAAGCAGGTGCCTCAGCAATCACAAAAACAAAGCAATTTGTTGTTGCAACCACTACCACAACTTCCAAATCAACAAATGCAGCACAGACCGTTGCCTCATAAAAGCAAACGGCCAAGTCAAAAACGAGATGTTGCTGAACAAACAGATTATTTTGGAAAACTGCCACGAATCGAACTTCAAGGAGAATATAATCCAAGTTTGCAATCCACTTCTCAGCTTTCCCAATCACTTGGAGAACAACAGTCATCAACACATCGACAACATGTAACGCAACAAGCCCATTATTCAAGACAACGGTCACAAATGGACATTCAAGAAGAATACAACCCATTTTTGCCGTACACTTCCCGGCTTAAAGAACTTAAAAGACGCCAATCATTGACTCATCAGCAGAGCGTAATTCAACAAGCCCATTATTCAAGACAACAGCCACATACGGAACCTTGTTCGGAAGAAGATCTATTGTTGCCATCCACTTCCCAGTCTTCTTCTTCCTCGTGCCATACACTTGAAAGAAAAGAAGATAAATGATGATGGCTTGTATGTGTGCACTATTAACAAAACTAATTTATTTTTCTTATGTGTGATGAAAACAAATAAATGTATCAATAAAAACGGGAGAAAATACGGTTAAGAAAATTCAACTTGTTTTCTGAAATTTGAAATTGAGACTTTACTTTAGAATTATTTTTTGCAAAACACTAAATGTTCAAGTTCTTTACTTGGACAGCTTTTGATCTTGAAAATAAATTTGAAATGAATTTTAAATGTGGTGTTCATTCCAAAGCCTGTGTTTTATTAGAAAATGTCAAGAATGTAAGATAGAGAATTTTTTGTAGAAGTCAAGAGATTTTTTCAAATTGTGTCATGTATTATTAAAATAAAATTGTTTTTATATTAAAAATTGCTTCATATCAAGGAAGGAATAGATTTAGAAAAGTGAAGAGGCAGATTTGATTACTTTCTAATTATTTGGAACTTGGTGTTTCCAAATACATGAAAACTTATAAAATAATAATATTAATTCTTATGAAAAATAACGCTCTTTTAACTCTTGCGATGCGTTTAAATAAATCAATTTCTATATTCTCGTTTTCATGGATGCAACTGGATTTAAATAAAGTCAGCCACTGTCTTATGCTTTGTGAGGTCCAACTATCTTAACAAAAGTAACAGCATTCTGCTTGTTATTTACTACCAGTAAGAGGAATGGGTGTTGTGATTGATCAAAGTGTAAGACAGAGGCGCAAATATCAGGGAAAATGCTTCCGCTCCAATAAATTTTAAGTGGGGTCACCAGCAATTACAAAATATATGAAGAATTTTTAGAAAAGTAGTAGTAGTCGCTTTGTAACTGTGCTTCATATGAGATGTGTTGGAGATCGATTTGTAGTGAAATGCCTTTAGGCTATACAATACTAACTTTTTTTTTCAAATACTCTTTGTAACGCAGAGGTTCTTAAACTAGGGGCCATGGAAATTTAACAGGAGGATGTGAGCCCAGAATGCCTTGATCATTCATTAAATAAATTATTACGCGTATGAGCTCATGCTCGGTTTGCATGTCTTTCGTGAGACTGGGCCACCACGGCGGGTAGACTGCTCGGCCCCACCATCTGTCTGCCACATAAAGACGGAGGCGTCCCGTTAAGTGCCTTGCCCAAGGACACAACAAGCAAGCTTGCCGGCTTGTTCTCCACACTATCCCTTATATGCTGAGCGCCAAGCAGGGAAGCTGTGAATACCATTTTTTAAAGTCTTTTGGTATGACTCGACAAGGGAAATGAACCCCAGGTCTACCGACTGCGAAGCGGACGCTCTAACCACTACATCATCGCGCCGGTTTTAAATAAATGAAAAGGTTTGAGAAAACGGCGCACTAGAACAGTTGACCTTCGAAAAAATTCTTCAAAATGGTTTAGACAGCAATTGTGCCGTAATCACCTGAAATGTGCCCGTCATAAAAAGGTGGCAAGTCGGAAGCTGATTTTCGTTCGAGCAAAAAGCGGTTGTCCTCTGTCAAGTATTTGCAAATTCCAAAAAAAATTAGTTTCGATTATGAAGTCACCAATACCCTTATAGCACTCATCACGGGGTGGTGATCAATCTTGCCACGTTTGATGCTTGCGCCTATAGCAGTTTCAGGGAAGCTATAACAGAAACACAGACACCCAGACAGATAGACAACATACACACAGACAGACAGACCAAATTGCGCTTTATATATTAGATCAGGGGTGCCCAACCTTTATTGACATGGGATCTACTTTTACATTTTCCAGTCTCTTGAGATCTACCAATCTGGCAAAGCTGTGAAACAAAACAAACGAAGCCCATGCTGGTGGGCCTATCGTTATATTTCAGTTACATAATGTAGTGAATAAAAAACATAATGCATAATGCACTAAACTAAAAACATATTTAACTAACATTTATTTCATGGAAATACATTCATTTTTAACGTTAGTGAGACACCTGGCTCTGGGGCGATGTAGGAAGTTCCTCTTAGCCAGGGCAGTGGTTGGTGGTTACAAGTCTCAAGCAAGCCAGAAGATGTTGATCGATCATAACCGATCTGTGTCTGAATTTTGTTATCTTCATGCGAGAAAATACAAAGTCACACGGGTAGGTTGATTCAAAACAAGCTAATAGACAAAATCAAATCTTTTTATAATGGAATATTTCTCTTCTAGCAGCAGTTCCAAGATCTTGCCTATTTCAGTGCATGCCCTGGATTTTATCTCTATGTCATTTTGAAGGGAAGAGTATTTCATTTTCCATTGCAGTTATATTCAGCTGAAAGAGTGCTCCAATTTTGCAGGCAATGTCGTCCACATCTATATCTGTCGCAAATGGGAAAGCACGTGTAGATGACAATAGGCTCAACTGATGTAAAGTCAATAAAACGCTTGTCAAATTCTGATGACAGGCTTTGCATCTGCTTAATGTAACGTGCACTATTGAACTGTGCAGTGATTTTGCTCTAAAGCTCAAGTTTTGAATTTACGTCTTGAAAGTAGCGCGCAGATCATGGCGTTGCAGCTCGGTTGAGAGCAGCTGTAGCTTGCGTTTAAATGGGTTTACAGAGCTGATCATGTCAACTATATTTTTCTCTTTTCTTTGCAGCTTTAAATTTAGTTCATTTATCAGCGCAGTAAGGTCAGTGAGAAAAGCCAAATCTAGGAGCAACTGTTCATCCTTAAGCTGTGCATATTCTGCATCTTTGAACTGCTCGAGTAACTCTTTTATTTCAGGCAACAGCTCACTAAATCTTTCCAAAAATCCTCCTCTGCTCAACCACCTCACATCTGCTTGGAGCAGTAGGTCTATGAGCTCTACCTCAGCCTCTTCCAAGTGAGCGCGGAAAAGTCTTCTCTGCGGGCTCCTTGCACGAACTGAGCAAACAATTTTCATGGAAATATTCATCATCTCTTTCTTATTTAATAATTTCTCACATAGAGCCTGTTGATGGTTGAAGCAGTAATAATGAATAAATGTTGGATAAGAGTCATTCTGTTTGCGGAAAGCAATAAACCAATTACTACTGTCCACCATAGCGGGTGCCCCACCAATTATAATGTAAATAAGCTTGACCAGTGGCAGCTTGGTTTTGTTAGCAAAATTTATGAACGCTTGGAATGTCTTCATCCCGTGTATGTCCTTTAAGAGGCAACATGCAAAAAGCTCCTTTTTTGTAGTCATGTCCTCAAACACCATTCTTATGAAAGTGCACAGTTGCGCCATAACCACAGAGTCTGTTGACTCATCAAATTGAAGTAAATAGCATTCCCACCTACCAATCTTTCTCTACAACAGAGCTGCAAGGTTTAGATTCTTTCAAATCGCCTTGTCAGCGTATTTCTCGACAACTAAAGGTCTTTGATTGATGAGATAATTTCATCCTTGTTTTTAAAATTTTCTTACAGTCAATCAGCAGCTTTTTATAAACGCTTCCTTGACCATTTCTCCATCTTGAAACGATTTCTTATACTTGCGAAGAACGTGGCAAACTCGATATGATGTTATCTTAGCTGCCTTACTTCTCGTGTTTGGCTTAGTAAAAATAAACTGTTGTGCAGCTAGTTGTGATTTCTGCTCCTTTAATTTTTTTTCATTTAGAAAAAACGTTTTTTAAAAAAAATTTTAAAGTTAAAATTTTGCAGATTCCAGTGGCATAATCAGAATCGTCAGTCATTGCATTAAGTGTCAACTTTAAAAAAGAAATTAATTAAATTAAAGAAACACCCACTGCGCTTGTAGAAAGCTGTTACCAATAGCGTTGCTAACAATAACAGTGTTGCTAGATTGAAAAAAATTTACAAATAGATAAGGATTTAAGGTTTAGTTCGGCAAACTCTTAAACCTGTAAAAAATCACTCGCAATCGATTTCCAAGGCTTTGAAGATCGACCGGTAGATCGCGATCGACTGGCTAGGCACCCCTGTATTAGATTTACGAGGGACAAAACATGTTAATGTATATGAAGCAATTCTACCGTTTGTAAATTAATGTACTCAAAATCTGTCAATTACTTCCACAACCTATTTGCTTAAGATGCATCATTTGATAAAAGGATTGTACGGCGAGTTTGCTTTTCAATGAAAAAACTTAGTTTATGCCAAGTTGTACCGTCTTTATTGCGTTGAATTCACTTGCTAGAAGTCCTTTTCTTTGAATTGTGCCTGTGACTTCGATCAGTACAGTAACGAATCAAACTCCAGATCTGACGTCAAGTCAGTGCCCCTTTGACCTTAATATTTTTTTCTCGTTGTTTCAACATTTCGATGAAATTATTCAACTTTTTCTCATTTGCATAGCCAATGTTCTCTGGTAAGCCGATTCAAGTGACCAAATAGTGAATTTTGATGCTCATTCTCGCTGGAAGAGCTTCGATTTGCGAGCATCACTTTCATGAGATCTTGGCAGTTACCTGATTTCGTTTTTCCAAGTAATTTTTATTACTGTACGTATGGCAGACTGCAGATCAGCGTCAGATTAAATTGCAGTCATGTGCAATACGAAGGTTTGATCATTAACCGGTTTACAAATTGCGTTTCGTTGAAAATTCCTACTTAAGTTTTTTACTACAAAAATTTCGAAATGTTTTAGAGATGTAGTCAAACCAATGCTCATTTTTATGTGATGTTTTGAGTAGTTGTTTTGTTAGGCCTAGTTTCATGAGCAGTTGAGATAAGGTAATGAGGCCAAGATCAACCAGTGGTTTCTTTAAGAGGTTTTAATATTTTGCTTGATGCTGCTGACGCTCGAGCCAATTTTTTAAGCCAGTGCTAATCAGTGGCTCTGCTATCTCAGAAACAAAGGAAGAATGAATATCTATGGAAGCCACTACGTTGACTTAACATAAAGCGAAACATTTCAAAATCGACGCGTAAGATCAGTTATGCTTAGTGCAGCCCACTTTGTTCAAAACAATTGCCATTTTTCTAAATGAATGTGCAGAACTAGTGCAACCGTTTAAATAATAACGTCCATCTTAGGTTTGGAATAGTTATTTCTTACTGGTTGGGATTGTGTGGTTCAGGATCGGTTCGGGTTCACCAGCGCCAAATTTTAGGTTTGGACTCAGGAAAAATGAGCGATTGTTTATTTATTGGTTCGGAATGCGATTCAAACGTCAGCAAATAATCTCTGCGCATCATTGTCTGATGAGTTTTGTACACTGCAAAGCTCGGCCGACCATGTTCTCACTTTTCGCACATTCCAAACTCAATGATAACTTGATCAATAAAACGGGCAATCTACGCATGCTCGCCTCCTTCACTTTCATACCGCGTCCAGAAATTTAGCATTTTCGCGAGACTTTGGAGTGGGGGAGAACTTCACCAGAGAGTAATGGATAAATTTTCGATTAAATTTGTCATAATGCTGCCAAGTAAACCAACCAACTCAACTCTGCCAAATAAGCCAACCAATTCGTTTTCATTTTATTTGTGATATGTGGTCTGACGCTTGTGGCATGTCATGCCAGGTGAAGACAAGTTTTTCACTTTAATGTCTTAGGTTTTGATAATTTATGGAGTAAACATTTATTCTAGTATAACAACAAGATGTTTAAAGTTTTAGGCTCATGGGCCCTTAAGTAATTTCTCAACCGCCTGATCCTCGAACTTTTTGAAGCTATATTTGTAGTCCCTGTTGTCATATTTTCTTGTTTTGATACCACATTGTTCATAAAATATGATCTTTCAAATGACAGTACGCATGAAGTTATTGAGAAAAAATAGATTAATGTTTGACTTCAATCTTTCACCTCGCATTTTCTACAATCAGAACTTAAATGGGCCAATTTTGTTCGGTAGAGATTGCTTTATTTTTAGACTACTCACACAACAAAAAACTAGAGTGAGATCTCTATCGAAACAAAAATAATGGAGCGTGGTGTTTTCCTGTGTCACAGCAATAGGCATTGACTACAACAAACTACCATGGGAAACATCTGATTGTTACACTGTTATTCAGTTTTAGTGCATTTTAGACTTTTCTTGATGTGCCCAGATTTTTGAGGGGTGAAGTAACTATTGCATGAGAAATTACTTACTGGTTGAGATAAAAACTAATTGTATGGACACGCCAAAAAACTGATTGCCCACATTTTATTGTAAAATTATCTTGTTGTTTGTGTTGGTCTAACAGTTTTTGGACGGCAGACTATAGTTGAAACTGCAAAATTGTCCCATTAATGCCATTTGTTAGCATTCGGTTTAAAATGCATGTTGTTATCGAATTGTGAAACCCTGCCCTTCTGTTTTTTTATATAGTGGGCACGAGGAATGCTTGTTGAAGCTGCTGGTGGCCAAAATCATTAGTCAGTCGAAGTTAGCTGAAGCAATAAAGGTGTTTTTAGAAAAGTGCGGCCACACATTTGACTGGGGTATATCTTTGTTTTTGGGATCTTCTTTGCAATAGCCTTTATGAACGGTGCATCCCAATAATTGATTTCGGCTGGTACATCTCAATATTTTGATTCTGGATCACTACTAAATCGTTTCTCTGTAATTCCTTCATGTAAATTTAAATATTTCTCTTAATTTTAATGAGAAGAGAAGATTGGAGAAAGTTAGAAACAACTTCTCCACCAGAAAGCTTGAACCGTAGTTTGATTCAAAACATTGATGGAAAACGTTATCCCAGACGACAAAGACTTGATGAAGATGAAACCCGTGCTCTGCTGTTTTATTGTCACGTGTTTAGATTGTTGAAAACGAATTATTTACAACGTTGTTAATGGTGTTGATTTTTACGTCGCGAGCGCGCGTTTTAGACTGTTTGCAAAAACTAGATTGCTTCTTATGTTTCTATTCACGTGACAAAACCTTGGATTCATTGCTGAAAAAGCTTAGGTTTATTGACATAGCGCGGTTTATCGACAAATGTTCAAAACGTTTAAGTCAGAATATTTTTACATCGTAGCAATAAATTTCAAATTACTAATAAGCACTCACTAGCTTTGTTTACCTTCAAATAGTTAGTAACGTTATTGTAAACACACTGAGTAACATTGTACTTGACATATTCTAATACACTGTTTGTAACGTTGTAATTGACAATACACCTCACTATTATTACTTTGGTGTTGCATATCCAAAATAATCAGTTATAATCGAATTCAACGATTTACATTTTGATGCATACAAGTAGCCATTTGTTTCACCGCTTGTTGCAAACGCAACATATTCAAGATGTCCTGTGTTATCTTGTCTCGCTTTTCATTTAATTTTTGAACGTTTTTGTTGCAGGTATCCACAGCAAGGTTGTACAGCAAAGTCAATTTTTCCACAATGACTGAAGGAAACTTAGGTCCACGTTGAATTTCAAATCTTCCTTCGATTATTGCAATCCACTTGGCATCAACCAAACTTTCTTCATTCGTTAAACAATTTGCTTCGTTGTACTGGTACAAAGACTTATACAAGTTTAAAAAATCGCAATATTTCTCATCCCGCACATACTTTATGTCTTCGTTGCTGCTGTTCATATACAACCAGTTGTAACGTAGATATTCGTCCAAAAGATAAGAGCTAATTGATTTGTCAAATAGTCGGCCAAAATCTCTTCTTGCGGCACAATCTTGGTAATGTCGTATTGCAAGACACTTCTTCCCAACTCAGTGATAGCGATTTTTCTGTAACTTGGGTTATATTGAATAATCAATGCATCAGGACAGTGTTGATTTATTTCGTTGACTGCAAAGTGCACTTTAGCATGTGAAACTCCAAGCAGGTTTGTGACGTCATCACATGGCAATGCACTTCCATCATTTTCATCATAAAACGAGTTTATAATGAAGTAATGACTTTGCAATTGTGGTTCGCTATCAAAAAACTTCTTAAAATATCTTTCGTCGACAACTTGGCTCTCCATTATCAAACTTTCAGAAGTACAGTGTTTAGGTTTAAGTTTTACTTGAAATTATATTTGTAAGAATGAGTTATTTTCAGTTATCTTGTGATAGAAAGCATTGTTTCGTCTGTTTGTAAGTAGGCCTATGATCGCTTTAACTGTTCCAAAACTACTTGGCGTACAAACATAAAACTTGGATTGATTGAACATCTCTTCGAGATAAGCGTCATTGGAATGAGAGTTCGGAACGTCATGATGATGATGTCATAATAAAAGATAAGCTTTTTAAATTTGCATTTCCTGACAGAAGAATATCGTTTTTTGCTCAAACGAAAACAAGCCCAAACTTATCAATTTGCAATGACTTTTTTTTGTTGGGGTGTACGATGACGTCACAGTTGACACTTGATCACTAAATTTGTTTGCTGATTTTCTTAAAAAGTACTCACCACAGAAATGCGATTTAAGGCTTTTTTGGGAAATATAAATAAGGTATTTTTAATGAAAATAAATTCTACAACAACTTAGGCCGAATTAGCAAGAACAGATTGTTTTTTAGCACTTTAGTCATGCCCTTTACCTTGAACGCTTCAAGCTAGCTTTACGATGTCATAATGTGTCTGGTACAATTAAAGTGATAAAAGCAATAGGCAGTAGCTACGCTTAAAGTTGTTACACTGTTTATTTAAAACCTAACAGCTTATGTGTTACATGCTAAATTAGAATGATAAATTAGAGTATGAATATACGCTAAAATTTAGAAGCTTGTTGTCAATAATGCAATAGCAAGTGGAATTGTTTTGTACAGTGGTGTTTCAAGCCAGAATTTTATTAATCTCTAAAGCATTAACTTGTCGATGGTATATGCTCTTGAACCATAACTTAACTTATTGCAATAACTTAACCGTGAGTCATTAACTTTGGATTTGCTTTTTCTTTTCGCAGGTGCAGTTATGTCAGGACCTAGCAGCATACGCATAGCCAGAAATTTTCGGTTTTACATGAGCGTACAATTACGGAGGAAAACCGTTTTTCGCTCAAACGAAAGCAAGCCCCCAACTACCTACTTGCAAATTTTTCATCCCTCTCAGGTCTAAGGTAATGTCACAGTTGACGTTTGATTGCAGTATTTGTTCTTTGTATTTTCTCAAAAATTTTGAGACTAGAAATGTGATTAAAAGATTTTTGGAAAATATCAACAAGGTGCTTTTTATAGGACATATTCTGAAACAATTTAAGCTGAATGGACGATTCAACAACCAATTTTCTTTAACTTTCTAAATACTCTTTTTCTGTTTTTCTTCAACGCTTCAAACATGTGCCTGATACAATCGAAATATAAAAGCAACAGGCAGAAGCTATACCCGCCGAGCTTCTATTTATTGTTTTGCAGTGAGTGAGAGGATAAATATATTACTGCAGAGTTTTAACATAGCAGTAGGTCAAAAAATCTACTTTTTACTATTGCAATGACATGTTACAATATTTTTGGAAAGTCGCATCAATAGCGTGACTGATCTTAGCCTCTAACACATATTAATAAAATATAGCATAGTTAAACATATTGACGATTTTTTTGCGTTACATCTCACAGGAATTTTAAAAAGTCTCTTCATCTTTACCACAAAACCTGGTCTATGGATTATACTCCTAAATCATTCCTAACGTTTTGTAATAACATAACTATGTGTTTAAATTAGGCATAGATTGCACTTCTCTTTGCTGTGATTACGACAGGATCTAGAAATACACGCGCAACCAAAGACGTTAGATGTTAGAACTTAGAGCTAAACTAACACCCTCCATGTCGCACCAACTAGGGAAATAGGCTTCCCACTAACTAGTTCGTTTCTGTAATTGTGAACACAACCACCTCTTTGGCTCCACCACTATTTCTGACTTTATTTCCCGTTTACACTTTTTGGAAACAAGGAATGATAGTTTGTGAAATCTTACTTCTTTTTTGAGTATTGCTAATCTTAATTGATAAAATCTAATGATCACCATAAAGTGTACAGGAAGTATGGTTTCCATTTTCGACAACTTTTTGTTGCCGCTCCCACAACTGATTCTGCGGTGAAGTCAGCACAGCTTTCTAAAGCAATACGTTTAAACTCGGCTTAAATAATATCAAGTCCTGCGTGCGTAAAATCACACCATATTTGGAAGAGATAATTTTGCTAATTTGCTTGATACATCTTCATGCTACTGTCAATTCAAATATTAATTTTAATTGATAAAATTGACATAAAACCTTATCGGCAGCAGACAAGGCGAAGAGGCTAGTATTTTCCTGCCATACCAAAAATACTGACCGCACAAACGCGCTTGAAACATTTTTTTGAGAGATGAAATAATAGACCGTTTGCAAACGACACCAGCTTTCATCAAAATATACGGAGTGTTTAACAATAACAAGTTAATTATTATTTGATTTCTTGCTAAGATTTCAAGTGATTTCTTACTTTACGGCCACTTAGCGTTCGCTTTTGTGAGGAATAATTAATTCTAAGTGTCTCGAGTTTAAATATGTTATTAATTCAATGGGAGACCTACAAATTAACGTAAAAAGCTTAGAGGGTATTGCTAGTTCGATTGTATTTTTACTGACGGACCTACATTGCTTCTTGGCTTAATATTGATTGTTCACAACTGCGTCGTCTTTATTTTGCGCTGTAAATAGGATAACTCAATTGCTAGTGTACACACCACTAGCTAATTCGCTTGGAAACGTGCCGCATAAGATGCAACAGAAAGTTCAGGAATAGAGACATCATTTATCCTAGCGTTTTTTTTGTTTCTTTACTGTACATTATTTTCAGGAGGAGTTGCACTAACTCGTGAAATATGCTATTACCAAATAACTGATTTCTGTAATCGTAAAACAAAACCCATTTCGGCGCCCATCTCCGACTTTGCATTTGTTTTTCAATACATATTGGAAGAAACGAGTTGAGTTTGTAAAATAATAGAGAGTTCCTAAAACCTCTCTTAATTCAAAGTACTTGTACTACGACAGGATTAGTGGCATAGAGGTGCTGCCATTGGAGCCAGCTAATTACTTACAAGATTTATGGCATCCTAGTCACTAACTGGTGCTGATCTTGTTCAAAAAAAAATAAATATGCAAAAGTTTTCTACGAAAGGAAAAGCAACATCTTGCGGGGAGTTTAAGAGATTAGGCAAAGATCATTGCAAACAACACAATCTACAGTATCAGTCCATTTTCGGAGATTTGAATGCAAAATGGAGACAAGATCTTTTCACGACTATGCAATAAACTGATAGAATCAGATTTAACTTCATATCTCAAGTACACCGCACTGCTTCTACACACACACACACACATATATATATATATATATATATATATTAATAGGGCAAAGTAAGTCAAGAAACCAATTCCAAACCAGATGTACAACATAAGTCTAGTACCTCTACTCCTGGCGCTGAGATGAAACAAAGAAATACGACTTGAGAACGTAAAATGTGCTGTAACAACATAAAGATAAATGTTTTACAACTCATGAACAACTGCAGCACACTTTGAAAATGAAACAAGCGACCAATGGCTATCTGGTAGTTCTTAAACTGTGCGTTGCGACATCTTAGGGCGTCGTTTCAATTATACAAGAATGTTGTAGGATAATTCGTGCTTACCCCACAAATTTGATTCGAACCTAGTGTCAACATTTATTTTATACCTTAACATGTCGCCTATATTCAATTGCGTCATTTCAAAACTTATCAATCTGTAACTGCAATGTTGTAGTACAGTAACTGACTAGTTACTTAATAAATACATTGCACATTTTTAGTTTACGTTGACGCCTAATAACTGAACCTGCGGCAGTCGGAAAAATATTTGAAAACAGGAAGTTGGTGCTGCATCTCGGTGAGAATAAGCAAATATTTATGATTAAATGACATGCCTAAAACCAACGTGCCTGAGTGCATCTAGAGTTGATTAGATTGTTGGATCACACTTTTTCTTACAGAACGGTAGGCTTAATCGTTAGTGTTGTGGTTTGCTACGTCGCAAGTTTAGAAAGTGTTTAAATGTGCAGAATCGAAAAAAACTATGAGAACCAGTGGCTAGGCCAAGGCATAAGGTGATTTCAAATGCTAAATTCTTAAGTGTATTTAAGGAGGGAGAGCATAACCAATTGTCAAAACAATAGAAGCAAAAACTGTACAAGCCATATTCTTGGAAAATCGTCAATATTTTTCACGTGACGACAATGTGAAAAACGATCATTCTCAAAAATTTGATTTCAAAAAACGTCCTAAGATAAAAAGAATGCAAAGTATCAATTGGAATCCCAAATCTACAAAAAAACCTCCGGCTGGTAATCACAAAGTTGCATGTAAGCCCTATTTGATAATAGTACAGAAAGAATAATAACACCCATCTTAGGTTTGGAATAGTTATTTCTTACTGGTTGGGATTGTGTGGTTCAGGATCGGTTCGGGTTCACCAGCGCCAAATTTTAGGTTTGGACTCAGGAAAAATGAGCGATTGTTTATTTATTGGTTCGGAATGCGATTCAAACGTCAGCAAATAATCTCTGCGCATCATTGTCTGATGAGTTTTGTACACTGCAAAGCTCGGCCGACCATGTTCTCACTTTTCGCACATTCCAAACTCAATGATAACTTGATCAATAAAACGGGCAATCTATGCATGCTCGCCTCCTTCACTTTCATACCGCGTCCAGAAATTTAGCATTTTCGCAAGACTTTGGAGTGGGGGAGAACTTCACCAGAGAGTAATGGATAAATTTTCGATTAAATTTGTCATAATGCTGCCAAGTAAACCAACCAACTCAACTCTGCCAAATAAGCCAACCAATTCGTTTTCATTTTATTTGTGATATGTGGTCTGACGCTTGTGGCATGTCATGCCAGGTGAAGACAAGTTTTTCCACTTTAATGTCTTAGGTTTTGATAATTTATGGAGTAAACATTTATTCTAGTATAACAATAAGATGTACAAAGTTTTAGGCTCATGGGCCCATTTTATGGATCTTCAAGTAATTTCTCAACCGCCTGATCCTCGAAATTTTTGAAGCTATATTTTTAGTCCCTGTTGTTATATTTTCTTGTTTTGGCACCACATTTTTTGTAAAAAGATGATCTTTCAAATGACATTACGCCTGAAGAATGCTAAAGTTTCGATATTCAAATCAATTTTTGTTCCCATTTTCAGTTCCTTGCTAATGCTCATGAATTCTGGAAATAACGAAAGATACTAGTCTCGAATGCAAGCATTTAAATGAGATTTTAGAACAATTGAGGTTATACGCTATCACAGATGGACAAGATTGCTACATCGGAATGCAAGGTTCTCAACATCGTACAGAATCTTGTCTGTATTGAAAGATTTTAATTGGGTTGATTTAGCCACGCCAGAAAAGTTCTCCGATAACGGCACACTTGTCAAGTTAATTTGCCACATTTAACGAGAAAAAGGCAGCTTGCCAGCCCAAACATTAGATGGAAGTTTCATATAAACACTCTTATTGAATTAAAATCGATAGCTTAAAGCTGTAGTGAATGTAATGAGTCACAAATAATCTCTTGTGCACTTGATGCTTTCTAAATATTCTAATCCAATATATTCCACGCATACAAAAATTGCTATGCTTTTGAAAGAGATATAAAAAAACACTGCTTGCTATCAAGCCACATGTAAATTCGAATAAGTTTTTCCCATTAAATGTAACTTCATTTAACATAGACAAAGTTGTTTGAAAACATAAGACTCATCTTTTAAGTGCAAATATACGATGCCGTTTTATACTTTTCCACTTACATTCATTACGCACATACAGTAGAATATACTTTAAAGTAAAGCATACAGCTTGGTCGTTGTCTAGAAATTATAAATGTTTTCCCAATTCAAACGCCGACTTTAGTTGTGCTTGCTTGGTCTTGTAATGTTTTCAGTTGACTGCTTGCAAGTGAAGTTTTAATTGCCGAGAGATGGAATGATCGAGTAAACAATCGACAATCGAATGGCCACCCCAAAAATCACGCCCTATCAGTCAATAAACGACCTACAATAAAATGCCGTTTCGAGTCCGATGGTGCTGTAGAAACAAAACTTTGTTTTTTCAAAATGATTTTCCATTAAAAAGGCTTCTTTTAAACAAGCTGGTACACCTCTGTACCCCCATCACGTTTGCAGGCATTTTAAAAATTTTGATAGCCTACACTCTGGCTTGTATTACACGCACGGTTGAAAAGCACTGGTAAAGGTGAAGCTGGGCATTTGCTTCCAGTACTTAAGAATACTGATCAGGACATAGGACTTGGGCGAGCAGTTTTCACGGACAAGTCCGATTTCAATAAAGTTTATTGTAGTGCTCGTATGAACGGTAGTTTTTGTGTAACAAACATAATAGATTAGATTCACCAAAAGCTGATATCATTATTTAAATAAAAACTTTTTTAAACCAGTTGTTCCTCAAACTGTGCTCCTTGTCATCTCGGATATCGTTGCAATATTCCAAACATAATTTGTTATTGCGCCAAAGGATCTTGCTTGCTGCAAAATTTTCTGTAGGAATAGGATCAGGAGAACTTGGTCTTGGGCTGGTGCAATGAAATCAAACTTGGGACATGGACTTACCTTAAAATGTCGGTGAGTTCAATGCTCCTATTGTTGATAGGGCTGCCATGCCTGGTTTAAAATCCTTTCCCAAGAATGCAATGTATTTCAATATGTTCTTTTCAAAATGAAGTGTATTCTTATGGCCAAATCATCACCATAGACGTATTTTAGTTGACATGATGTTGAATAACGGTTATTAATGTGACACTGAAAAGCATTGATGCCAGAAGGGGCCGTTTAGATATCATCTGACGCCATGATGGTGGAGAAAGAGGAAGCATTTCCAACATATTGGTGTTAAGAAATAGATGAATTGAGGATTTTAGGGGCCGGAGGCAAGATTTCATTAGGGGTCTCTTATTGGTCACGCACTCATTGTAGACTTGTGTTTTATTCATTTGGAGATCAGCTCTATTTTGAAGGTTTGGATTTGGAAACATATAACTGAAGATCTCTTTTTTCTCGTAGATCATTTTTGTTGCTGCATAGTTACACTAAATCATTATATATTTTTGATAATTTATTTACATAACTCTTAGCTGAAGGTTTTCGTTTTACATCTAGCCATTGTTAAAGCATCTATAATATCAAGTATTAGAACTTATGATATAGCACTAAAACTCAAAATGTTTATACAGGCTCAAATATTATTGTAGGCTTGATTTAGGCCGAAGACGTTTAGTTTAGAGTGTATACAAATAAATTATCAAGAATAAAAAGTGATTTAGTGTTGCAATGCAGTATCGTTTTTTGATTCTGATTTCAGAATCCTTTCCAAAAACTCCCTTTCAAAAATACATTTGTGTTTTGTTGGGTTGAAACACACGGGCTGGTTGAAAATTAGTCTTACGGGCCAAAAGTTACTGGTGAGAAACTTTATTTTCGGGGTAAGGTAACACCATGCTACTCTCGACTACAGAATGTGTTTTAACTAAATTTACCTGCAACGGCAGCTGTTAGTTCTGGATAATGCACGTAAAACCAACAAAAATAGCTGTTATCATTTTGGCCGAGATCGAGCCAAAAAGACAAACGTAAAATTTGTTGATTTGTCATAAGTGAACACAATAACTTATTTTTCAAAAACACTAGCGACATGGCTTTCTTTTTGTTTTGGATTTTAAAACTCATTGTTCTCGTAACTGAGTTTTTTTATAACGCATGGCAACAACAAGTTGCCGAAAAAATGTCAAGAAATAGGGATCTTTATGCATTGAATTTTGTCTCTTCAGGAACTTTTTACGCATTTCAAAACTCTTGGGTTACAACAGGTTTAAATGACTGGAGGCATTTATCGCAGCAAATTCGAAGCCATGAAAGCTCCACACATCATGCGGAGGCGTGTGTCATATATGAGCAATGGAGAAACAGGGAACAATAGAAGAAGCGTTACACGAGTCTTTGCTATAAAAGAACAAACTTTTGGCAAAATGTTTTGGAAAGACTAATGAATGTGACGTTGATGTTAGCAAAGTGCAACTAACCTTTTTGCGGATCTAGTGAAGAACTTTCAAAGGATAACAAGAACAATTTTCTCTCTATCATACAGCTTCTTGCCAAATAAGACACTTATTTGGACAAACTTTTACAACTACCTAACGGTCTTCCGAAATATTTAAGTCATTTGATACAAAATCAGCTAATATTAGTACTAGCTGAAGAAGTTCTCCGTGATATAAAAAACGAACTACAAAACGCTCCTTTTTTTGCCATTTTTCTTGATACAATTCAAAATGTCAAAAAAAAGACAGACTAGTTAAGCGAAGTATTTCGTTACGTCAAAATTGATTACCACGATGATGGAATGTTCTCAGAACTGAAAGTTGTCGAAGCGTTTTCCTCCTTTATCGAAGTTCAGGATTCATCTGCTATTGGATTGCACAAACTTATGACAAATTCCATTCAGCAGAAGGGGCTTAGCAGAAAAAAAATTGCCGTGAACAAGGATATGATGGCGCTGCAGTCATGAGCGGGTGTACTCCAGCTTGCATAAGATCCAGATGTGGCTCAACATCCTTACTACGTGCATTGTGTCTCGCGCAATTTCAATTTGGTATTAAAAAAATCCTCCATCAAAGCTGTGACTAATGCCCGTCGATTTTACGACACCATTGAGTTGGTGTATAATTTTTTCTGACATAGTATTGTGCGGTGGCAATTGCTTCAGAATGTCCGTGATCGTTCTTGCTCGAATCCTACATTTAAAGCGTTAAATCCAACTCGGTGGTCTGGTGGATATGATGCTGCCGATGTTTTGAAGGAAAGATTTTGTGACGTTATAAAATGCTTGACTTACATAATATTTACCAGCACGAAGCCAAAGGAAAGACATAGAGCTATGGCAACAAAGAAATAGATGAAAAGCTATGACTTGTATGCATGCTGATTGTGCAATGCAAGATTTTGCAGATCGTCAACATTCCTTCGAAAGCTATACAGTGTAAAACAATGGACTTAATTTCTGCTCATAAACTTCTGCAAACTGCTGCTAAAGACATTGTTCAACTCAGAAAGAGTTTTGACGCAGTATCAAAGAAAGCTTCCATTATTGCTTCTACATGAGATTTGCCAAGACAGGTTTTAAATAAAAGAGCAAAGAAAACAAAAGCCTACTTTGACGAAATATCCGAAGCAATAACGTTAAGCGATCCTAAGAAGCGATTTTGCGTAAATGTGTTTCTTCCGATGATGGGCATATTGTCTGCCAACTAATTGATCTCTGTAAAAAAATGATATTAGTGCTGACATCATATCAAGTTTTGGAACAAAGTTTTCTATCGAATGCTTCTGATCTGGATCTTGAGATTGAAGCAAGAATATTTGTTAACAAACTTTCTGATAACGTTTCTTCGTTGTTTCCTAGCCAAATGCTCTCCATCAAAACGTCGTTCAGAGAATAGGATGCCCATTTAAAATCTGCTAAAAAAATGGCTTCTCCGTTGATTGTTGAAACTGTATCACTTTCCACAACTTATTCTGACGTTTGTACGACATACATAGTGTGTATGACAGTATCTGTAACAGTTGCTACGGCAGAGAGATCTCTTTCTAAACTCAAACGGATCAAAAACTTTCTTCGAAACTTTATGTCCCAAGAGAGAATTAGTGGTTTGGCTCTGCTATCGATAGAAAATGAACGAGCTGAAAATTTAGATTTTTGAAAAGTTATCGAGCAGTTCGTTGGACGGAAACATTTCAAGTTTCCAATCACCCGTAGGTAATTTACGGTAGCCTACTTGATTAATCTCAACGTATTGTGTTTTATTAGTTTGTGTTATTTGTGGTGATGTCAGTATACTGTATGTTGATTCTTTGTGGATTAAGCAATTTATCCGCATTGCATAGCACATCTCCATTTTTTCTGAAACATTGTTATTAGTGATCACAAAGCACCTTCCCTCAAAAGGTTGCACGCAAATTTTGATTAAACTTTTATTAAACAATCAAAAAATTGTTGTTGCAGCCTGCCTCTCACCAAATCTTTGCTATGCCATTATTTCAATTCAAATACACTGCAATTATAAAAATTATGTTAAACCGTGCGACATTAGTGAAATTTTATTCCAATTAAAGCCTTTCATTTGCAGTCACAATAAACTTCGCTTTTGCTTTGTATACATGTTCAGCTCAATGCTTTTTTGTCTCGTTATTTTAATTAAAAATCTTTCTGTAACGCGGAGTCGTCACTCAATCGAATATTGAGTACAGAAAAAAATGGGGCCCCCATAATAGATGTTTACACTGGGGCACCCCACCTGACGAAGTTACGGCCCTGAAATGAAGTGTAGCCAATGATTGTCTATTGTGACACTAATGAATTGAAACGTAGTGCTTTGATGTCCATATAACTCGAATAGTTACAGTTTTTAAGCTCGGACAAGAAATAATTCTTTTTTTGTATCGAGAAAAATTAAAAAATACCTCACACCAATTAAACAATACACTAGAATTAACTAAAAACAGCGCCGACAAATAATCAAATTCTGCATTAAAACTCCACTTGTGCTTGAAGGCAGTTTTTCATCACGCATTCATAGCCGTCAGTTGTGAAAAAAATCAAAAGTTGCAAATTTGTTTCAATTTAGATTCTGTAAATTTTGAGCAGTTTTGATATTTCGTTTTCCATCCTGCTCTCAATTCTGATTGTCGAGGGATAAATCTGCATAAAACATCAGTTCAAATTTTTAGTGCAGCTCGACAAAGGAATCGAAGCCATGTCTATCGATTACAAAGCAGACGCTTTAGCTACGACACAATTTTGCTTTAAGGTTTGACAATTCAGACTTCTAAAGTAGGCACAATTTGAAGAGTCGGATTTCATTTGCTCAAGTTTTATTCTGTAAAGTGGCATATGTACAACGGACTAGTTTTGAAAATGGCGAACCAAGTTGAGATAGAAGAAATTTTTAGTGAACATTTTGAGAATCATCCAGAGTTGAGAATTAGTTATTTTATAATGAATTCGCTGTTTGATAGAAATTTATTTGAGTTCTTGGACTGTAGACAATTAGCAAAAACGTTTTGGACTACAAATAGAAAAGTTATTAATGCAGCTAAACATTTACAGAAATGCTGTCCGGATGTGGTGATATGTGCTTCTAACCTAAATTACAGAAATACGGTCATAACTAAATTGGGAAAAGATTTTTTGGTCTACGACATCAGTAAGGTTGTGCCACAAGATGGAATTTCGTCCGAAGAATTAAAGAAAAGAATAAACGCAACTTTTTTAAAGAAATGTGTACGCGAAAATTGGTTGATTTTTGAACAAAGCGCCGATAAGTACTTACCTGGAAAGAATTTCTCTGATTATGTTAGATTATATACCGCCTTAAACAAGTACAAACAAACGAAAGATTTGACAAATCAACAACACTTGGTTGCACAAAGATATATTAAAACTATAAAAGGAAGACATGAGATAAGTCGCGGATCACTGTTTCCTTCAGATGTTAACGAAAAATTGTTTCGGCTTTACGTGCTTGCTGAGGCTGTGTACAATGAAATGCTAGAAGATTTACAAGCAAGTTCAGATCAAATCAAACAGAAAAAAAGTTGCCTACGAATGGGCCAACAAAATGTTTGTAATAAAATTAAATCACACAATGAACGAAGGCGTTTTTTGAAAGACCCACAAGAGAAATTGATGATCATACAATCACAAATGAACAGCTGGCGGCAAAATTACGCTGTTCCAGAGCAAAGTGCCCGACCACAATCACCACCAGATATAATTCCACTGCCAAAGCAGGTGCCTTCACAACCACAAAATCAACCACTACCACAACTTCCAAATCAGCAAATGCAGCACAGACCGTTGCCACAAGAAAACAAATGGCTAAGTCAAAAACGAGATGTTACTGAGCAACCACATTATTTTGGAAAACTACCACGAATTGAACCTCAAAGAGAATATAATCCAAGTTTGCAATCCACTTCTCAGCTTTCCCAATCACTCGAAGAACAACACTCATCAACACATCGACAACATGTAACGCAACAAGCCCATTATTCAGGACAACCGTCACAAATGAAACCTCAAGGAGAATACAATCCATGGTTGCAATCCACTTCCCAGCTTACCCAATCACTTGAAGAACAACGTTTACCGACACATCAACAGGAAGTTATGGAACAAGCCCTTTATCCTGGACAACTGCCAGAAATCGAATCAAAAGAAGAATATAATCCGTGGTTGCCGTCCGCTTCCCAGCTCTCCCATTTACTTGAAGAACAACATTTACCGACACATCAACAGGGTGTGACGCAACAAACCCATTATCCTGGACAAATGCCAGAAATCGAATCTCAAAGAGAATACAATTCATGGTTGCAATCCACTTCCAAGCCCACCCATTTACTTGACGAACAACATTTACCGACACATCAACAGGGTGTAATGCAGCAATCCCATTTTTCAGGACAATTGCGACATACGGAACCTTGTTCGGGAGAAGATCTATTGTTGCCATCCACTTCCCAGCCTTCTTCTTCATGCCATACACTTGAAAGAAAAGAAGATAAATGGTGATGGCTTGTATAGTATGTGAGCACTATTAATAAAACTAATTTATTTTGCTTATGTGTGATGAAAACAAATAAATGTATCAATAAGAATGGGAGAAAATACGGTTAAGAAAATTCAATTTGTTTTCTGAAATTTGAAATTGAGACTTTACTTTAGAATTATTTTTTGCAAAACACTAAATGTTCAAGTTCTTTACTTGGACAGCTTTTGATCTTGAAAATAAATTTGAAATGAATTTTAAATGTGGTGTTCATTCCAAAGCCTGTGTTTTATTAGAAAATGTCAAGAATGTAGCATAGAGGATTTTCTGTAGAAGTCAAGAGATTTTTTCAAAGTGTGTTTCAAGTCTTTTTAAAATTGTGTCATGTATTATTAAAATAAAATTGTTTTTATATTAAACATTGCTTCATATCAAGGAAAGAATAGATTTAGAAAAGTGAAGAGGCAGGTTTGATAACTTTCTAATTATTTGGAACTTGGTGTTTCCAAATACATGAAAACTCATAAAATAATAATATTAATTCTTATGAAAAATAACGCCCTTAAAATCAATTTTTATATTCTCGTTTTCATGGATGCAACTGGATTTAAATAAAGTCCGTCACTGTCCTATACTTTGTGAGGTCCAACTATCTTAACAAAAGTAACAGCGTTCTGCTTGTTATTTACTACCAGTAAGAGGAATGGGTGTTGTGATTGATCAAAGTGTAAGACAGAGGTGCAAATATCAGGGAAAATGCTTCCGCTCCAATAAATTTTAAGTGGGGTCTCCAGCAATTACAAAATATATGAACAATTTTTAGAAAAACAGAAGCAGTCGCTTTGTAACTGTGCTTCATAAGAGATGTGTTGGAGATCGATTTGTGGTGAAATGCCTTTAGGCTACACAATACTAACTTTTTTTTCAAATATTTTTTGTAACGCAGGGGTTCTTAAACTAGGGGCCATGGAAATTTGCCAGAAGGATGTGAGCCCAGAATGCCTTGATCATTCTTTAAATTAATGAAAAGGTTTGAGAAAACGGCGCACTAGAACAGTTGATCTTCGAAAAAATTCTTCAAAATGGTCTTGACATCAGTTGTGTCGTAATCACCTGAAATGTGCCCGTCATTAAAAGGTGGCAAGTCGGAAGCTGATTTTCGTTTGAGCAAAAAGCGGTTGTCCTCTGTCAAGTATTTGCAAATTCCAAAAAAAATTAGTTTCGATTATGACGTCACCAATACCCTTATGACACTCCACTCACCACGGGGTGGTGATCAATCTTGCCAAGTTTGATGCTTGCGCCTATAGCAGTTTCAGGGAAGCTAAAACAGAAACACAGACACTTAGACAGACAGACAACATACACACAGACAGACAGACAAAATTGCGCTCTATATATTAGATTTACGAGGGACAAAACATGTTAAAGCATGTGAAGCAATTCTACCGTTTGTAAATTAATGTACTTAAAATCTGTCAATTACTTCCACAACCTATTTGCTTAAGATGCAACATTTGATAAAAGGATTGTACGGCGAGTTTGCTTTTCAATGAAAAAGCTTAGTTTATGCCAAGTCGTACCGTTTTTATTGCGTTGAATTCACTTGCTAGAAGTCCTTTTCTTTGAATTGTGCCTGTGACTTCGATCAGTACAGTAACGAATCAAACTCCAGATCTGACGTCATGTCAGTGCCCCTTTGACCTTAACCCTATTCGGCTCAAGCGGGGCAGTAATTGCCCGAGCAATTTCCTCTTAAGTACAGTTTTGTCCACAATGACCCTACAATATCAAGATTTCATGACTTTTCCTAACAATTATTCAATTTATATTTGACAAAATTTGAGTTGACTGTTGGTTGTAGATCGAAAATTATTAGCAAATTTATACGCATGACTGCTAAAATATGCAGACATATAGCTGAAAGATAAAAAAGGTAGTAACCTCACTCTGCGCTCGTCGTAGCAGCCTGAGAGCGAAGCGGGCAAGTCGTAAACAAGAGCTAATCAAAGTTCACGAAAAACTACTTAGAATCAATTGCCATATATAGCATGTACATTCCCTAGAGAAAGTAACTTATTGTCTGGCTGTGACTTGAGAAAATAGAGTAAACGCGTTTTTTGCGAACAGACAACGCATTTGTTCTTGAATCGTATCATCACAAGCAAAGTGACCATTGATGAGTGATGAGCAATATCACTTAGAGTAAATCTTTGTCATACATAATTGTAATTCCATAACACGTGTTGTTACGGGACTGTTTCTACCGCGCAGCTAGACAGATATAAAAGTATGGTTATTTTTTGTAGTTTTCAGGAGAAACGTCACCCAGTAACGAATTGTCAAATATTCGGAAAATCGTTCTGTGCGATGCTTCAATAAATAAATGCCCGCGTGTAAATATACACAGTAACAAACACAATAATGAGAAAAAAACCTGTTCGGTCATTTGAAAGCATAACAAAAGTTTTCAAATTGTGACCTACACTGGTGGCTCAATATAATTTTCCCGGACTTAATTAAGCAATAATATTCAAAGTGTCAAAAACAGCGGAGAATATTTTTCACAAAGCTTTCTCTAGATTACAGAAATGCTAGTACGCAATTTTGGCTTAATTATCACAAAAGCTTCTTCACGATTATCCTAATTCTGGTTTCACGAAACCATAAACTACCCAAAAAAACTAAAACAAAGTCAGTGGTATGTTTAGTGTAAACTGTGTAATAAATAATGATCAAACGATTCAGCCACTACGCTATATTTCGAAGTGTAATGTTGCTTAAATTTTTTGCTGTAACGAGTTTGCCATGCTGTACGATAGGTTTGCAGTTACGCTTTCTGTCAAAGCAGAGATTTTGCAAGTAAAATTATTGCTAAAATGTTTCATGGGAAAAGAATAAAAAAAATTAGAAAGAAGCTTGAATCGCAAGTTCACCAGCAATTTTCAATGTTTTATAGATATTTAGAATTGACGTTTTGTCAAATGAAATAAAATTTCGCGATAAATAGCCAACGCAGCTCAAGTTCATCAAACCCCTGACATCTTTCGCCCAAATTAAACTTCAACGTGTAACCAGAATTAAAAATAATAGATGATTTATCGGCACAACGAAAAACAAATATTATTGCGTTTGTATTTTGAAACTAGATTACAAATTATACTGATTGTTAAGAAATTCATGTTTCCAATATTCATACGAAAATAGCCTGAAATCTTTGGCAACCCCTAAGAGCCAATTGTAATAAGGGCAGACAGCTGCAAACATTGTTTGCTTGTTCATGAAAAGTATTGATTTGGATAATTTTATGCAGATGTCAAGTCATTTTTTCAAACATTTTGCTTGGTAGACAAGGTTCATTGTTTTAGTAACAAAACTCTCGATCGTCGTTCTCGCAAATTTATTTTTTCAAAATATGTTTACTGTTCTATGTTCGGTGTATTGCTAGTAGCAATAATAGCAACTTGGATACTAAAAGTCACCTCTCTACCGAAATTGTATTATCGAATCAGCACCAAGAGAGGCATCACTGTTCGAAAACTACGAAACTTGGAAAAGGTAGGATGGAAAACAGTAAAAATTAAATTAGATTTGAAATATCTGCAAACCTGTCTAGAGCTCGACCTTTGCCCGGAATTTTTGAAGTTTAAGCCCCCAAATCTTAAGGTATACAACAAGCCAAGAGACATATACCGGTTAGTAGTTAAGAAGAAACTGAAAGAAATCAAGTGTGAAGAGAACTTAGCTGATCGCAAATACCAAACTATCAAAACAGGAAGTTTTAAAGAATTAAGCTTCTTAGAAAAGTCTTGTTTTATTCGTCTCCTGAAAAAAAAGTTTGAGCAAAGTGCAAAAACTATCCTAAACACTCACCAACGCAAACTGATAAATCTATACAGGAAACAAACATCGAGAGTTCCACATGCTATAACCAATCTCAGTGATAAGAAACTCAGCCTAAAAGAAACAAATGCGTTGAGATACGGACTGAAGCACCACATTCTACCAAAGAAAGTAAAACAGGATGAAGTGAAGACCAATATAGAGAAACTTATTTATTCCCTCAAACGAAAGAATCCCAATATTCATATTGATGATGAATTTCAAGATCAAACCAAATTCTATCTGAAAAGGTTTTTAACAGAAAGTAATCGTCTCTGTTCAACTAATCAAAACCAAAGCCTCCACTCTACTCTACGTAAACTACGCCAAAACGAAAATATTAAAATATGTCAGTACGATAAAGGAAATGGAGTTGTTGTGTTAAATAGTGAAGATTATTATTCAAAACTTGACCACATTATTGACGACCCCACAAAATTCATAAAAGTTAACACAGATGGAAAAGTACATCCAATAATTGCCAAAGAAAATTCAATTAATTACTACATTAATAAGTATCTAAAATCATATGATAACAGCATAACCAGCAAAATTGTGTCAACTGGAAGTGCACCAGGAAAACTATACGGAACTATAAAAGTGCATAAACAAGGCAATCCTGCAAGACCAGTAGTCTCAATGATTGACACGCCAGAATATAACCTAGCCAAATTTCTTGATCAAATTATTAAACCCTACATTCCAAATCAATTTATGCTGGACTCGACATTTCACTTGTTAGACAAGCTAAAAGAATTTTCTCCATCTCCTCACCAAATTATGGTCAGTTTCGACGTAGTTTCCCTATTCACCAACGTGCCGCTGGAAGAAACAATAAATATAATTGGTAATTACATATACAAAGAAAATAATCCCAGCCCCCCTGCTTTTGAAAAAGATGTTTTTGTTAAGTTGATGCGTCTGGCGACCCAAGGATTGTTTTTGTATAAAGACACACTGTATAAACAAATTGATGGCGTCACTATGGGCTGTCCACTTGGACCAACACTTGCAAATTTCTTTACGGCTCATATGGAAAACCAACTTTTATGCAATGACCAGGAAGCATCTCCCAAATTGTATCTCAGATATATTGATGACATTTTTGCAATCTTTGATAATGACCAATCATGCACCAAATTCCTAGAAAAGCTTAACACCCAGCACCCCAATATTAAGTTTACTTTAGAACAGGCTAAAAATACAATTCCATTTTTGGATGTGGAAATAAAAATTAACTTGGATAAATTTGATACCTGCACATGGAGAAAACCTTCTAACACCGGATTATTGTTAAATTTCAATGCATTTTGTCCCAAAATTTGGAAAAAAGGTCTTATTTTGTGTCTTCTCAATAGAGCAAAAATTACCTGTTCAACGGACTATCTCTTCCAAAAAGAAGTAACTTATTTGAAAAATCTTTTTTATAGTAACGGTTATCCAATCCATTTTTTTAACAAAATTTTATGCCAATTTCAAAAAGAAAAAACAGACAGTAAAACAGAAAAAGAATTTATCAATCTTTTTATCATCCCCTACCTCGGAAAAATCTCAAAAGAATTCGGTCTACAAATTCAATCACTAATAAAGAAACGGTTTGACATTAAAATCACAATTGTCTACAAAACAACAAAAGTGCAGGAATATTTCTCTTTGAAAAGCAAAACTCCTCTGGCCTTGAACTCAAATGTCGTTTATAAGTTTACCTGTTCACGTGATGTGAACGTCACGTACATCGGTACGTCCGCAAGACATTTGAGTATAAGAGCAGGGGAGCACTTAAATGTTTCAAGGTCAAGTAAAAGTGCCATCAAAGAACATATAAAAAAATGCAGCTCGTGCAAAACTCAGCCGAATAACATGGGGCAATTTAAAATAATTAGAAAATGCCAAACATCCTACGAAGCCCAAATTCATGAAGCCTTGGTCATCAAAAGAAGCAACCCTGTGCTAAACAAACAACTCTACGCAAACGGAGCGTCAATTTTACTAAACGTGTTTTAATTAAAGATATTTATTTAATCATTTAACCAAACAATTTCTATTCATTTGAAACAATTATTTACAAAACCCTAAATCCGATTAACTCCTAGCAGGCAATTGTTTTTCTTCTTTTTTTTTTTTATTATCAAATTCTTTGTTAGCAGTGACCAGACAATTACGAAGAGCGTAGAATGAAGCTTTACTGTTTTTTGTCAGAACTATTTCAAGTTACTTTATGTTTTTTGTGTTTTCGTTCAACGAAAGTTTTAATGCTGTAAATATTTGTGTATAGATCCTGATGAGGACGAAATGTAGCGCCGAAAACGTTTGAATTGTATAAATATATTGTATTATTATGTTCAACGGTGTATTGCTAGTAGCAATAATAGCAACTTGTTTACTGTTCATTCAAAATATGTTTACAGACGCATTTTCTGTTGTTTCTAAAGTTACAAATCAGTAATTCCAGCAGCGACATGCAACTGAAATCTTATCTATTTATTTGTACACTATTCTCCGGAAGGTCTTGTCAGCATTTGCCCTTGAACAACAACACTATTTTGCTTTGATTTGTTACTCTCATGTTTTTGTGCTCATTTGTCAAATAGACATAGCATTACGCAACTTATTATCCGAAATGTCTTGTCAGCATTTGCCTTTGAACAACAACACTGCATTCCTTTGATTTGTTACTGTCGTGTTTTTATGCTCATTTGTCAAGTAGACATTTCACTACGCAACAGGATTATTCATTGCGTAAATTTTCAACAAATTTCTTTTTAGTTTATCACTCTTGTTTTTGCATCATTCTTTGTTCTGTAATTAGTATGTTTTTATGCATCTACGTATTTATCACGTAGAAAACTGCCCCACCATCACATCATCACTTGTGTTCTTTGCTTTTGACGTTTGATAGCGAATGGTATATAAATATCTCAATTCGCTCTTCATAGACGCATTGTCGAACAACTGAGTTAAGAAAGCCAAGATCTATGTCAAACGTCAACTGTTATCAATTGTAAACTAAATGACAGTAAAGCTATTTGACTTTATTAACACGAGTTATGAGTGAGTGCCTCAATAAGCTGTTTATTTGAAAACCTAATTGGGTTGGCTAATAGCGTATGTTTGCTTCGAATATCTATCTTGCGTTGTCAAAATAGCTGAGTGCATAGCTTGTGTGCGTACTAAAAAGTGTGCTTTGCGAGTCCAAAAGCAAGCCAAAGATTTGCGATTTGCCAACTATACTGCGCCTATGGTAGAATGATTTATAAAAGATAAAAATGGCGTAGGACCACTACTTTCAAAACAAAGTGTTTTTTGCGTTTTTATCTTGGTAAACATTAAACTGGTACCAGGCGTAACTTATACAGAAAAGAAATTGTACAGCTAACGCTGGTGTCAACTCTAATGCTAACAACGTTTTGACAGAGTCCTTCAGTTTTCGTCAAGTAAACGCTTAAAAAAGGGTTTGCCTAATAAAGACCAAAAGGACTCTGACAAAATGTTGTTAGTATTTTAGAGCCACATTATAACAGAGCAGTGGTTCTCAGCAAAAGAAAATATGGTCTTTACAAAGGAAATTGTGGTCATTGCGCCTCCCATTCATGAGTGCTGGTCCGTATGGCGGTTCATATGCACCACTATTACTAAACCTCATTCGACTTGCAAACCCATTTTTAAAGTAACCCAAAAGTCTGTGGCCCACCCGACTTACGTGTTGTGGCCCAGCGGTTGAGAACCAATGTTTTAGAGCTACATTATATTTTTGTCGTGTTACACAGTAAACTTCTGGCCATTATCAAGAATTACTTTTTGATAAATGCCGCTTTACTAAGTGCTAGTCAACAAATTCAAAGACAAAATTTTATGTAGCTGAAGCAATTGAACATTTAGCTTAATAATTATTAGGGTGACAAAAATGATCAAATTCTTCAGTTATCACCATTTTCTTATCTACAAGGGAGAGTCATAAAGTTCTTAGACAAGTGCCGTAATTTCAAAATGCTCAAAGTTTTACTTGTTCAAACATGTCTTTATGGTTTCCCCAATTACCTGCAAACGTTTCGTCATTCTATCTAACGGCAATATCAAGATAAATGGTATCTCAAAAGAGCTAATAATTTTCGCTAGTAATGACCGAAAAACGTCAAGGAGAAAGCTGCACAGTCAAATTTTGTTTCATCACGACAAGGCTCTTGCACATTCTTCTGGGGCTGTCAGGGCCCTGTTACGATAATTTCAAAAGGAAAACACTTCCACACCCCCATATAGTCCAGATTTATCTCCCCCTGACTTTTTTGGTTTCCAAACTAAAGGAACACCCTAAAGGCACCGGTTTAATTCTTTAGATGAAGCAAAAAAGCAAGTAATTTCATTGTGTCAGAGACATTCCCCAGAATTCTACAAGGAAGGAATTTACAGGTGGAAGCATAGATTGCAAAAGTGTATGGACAATAATGGAGCTTGTATAAAAAAATAAGTGTAATCAGTTGCGAAATAAAAATTTTATAGCATATGTCTGAGAAATTTTTGACTCACCCTCGTACTTGTATTGATGACTGCCTATAACTCATAAACATATTTCCTTAATTTAGACTATCACACGTGACTACAAAATATTAAAAAATTCATTTCATTTGGCAAATAAGAAAACTGTTGCTTTAATAAAGTTGTGCGTAACACACTAACAAACTCTGTTTTTAAAATTTTGAGACAGATAAAAATTACAAGTTTGATGCCAAGATAAAGTAACTGCATCACCATGAACAATTCTACTCGTTTTAATGCTGCAGAAGCTGAAGATTTAATATTTGAACTATCTGAATCAGAAGATTTTGATGAAGTGCTATGTTCTGAATCGGAAAGTGATGACGACTATTTCGCCACTCCTTCCATTCCAGCAGTTGCTGAAGTTGATGCCCAGTTTGAAAATGAAGCACAAAGCTGTGAAAATGACTCCAATCAATCCTCATGCAGAAAAGACGTAGGTGATGCCGTCAACGATCGCGAAAATGCTTTGGATGCAAATTTCTTGCAAAGCTTATCGCCATCTCAATCTCCATCATCTTCTACTAATATCATTACTAGCCTTGAAGCCGCACTAAATGAAAATAATTACGATTTGTTGGACTTAAATCCAAAAGAAAAAAAAGTGTACGAAGCGAGTACCGCAGGTAAAGGAAAAACTGGAGGCAAAAACATCAAATGGTCCAATACACCTCCCACTTCATCTGGCCGGCAAAGTGCGGCTAATGTTGTAAGTGGAGATATTGGGGTTATAAATGCCCATAGAGGCATTTCTGAGCCAAGAGATGCGTGGGAAATTTTTTTTACGCCTGGCATGCTTTCACACATTATTCACAACACGAACAAAAAAATCGAAAATCTGCGTGCAAAATTATTGCTGAGAGGCCGTGATATTACGTCTGTTCCATACACCAAGAACACTTGCTCTTCAGAAATTTTAGCATTTATTGGTCTTTTGTACCTTCGAGGTCTGCTTGGTTTAAACAATCATGATGTAGCTATTCTTTTTAACGATCTTACTGGAAATCCTGTGTTCGGGGCTACAATGAGTAAAAACAGGTTCAAATTTTTATTTTCCAATATTTCCTTTGATGATTTTGAAACAAGAACTCAGAGATGGGTTTATGATAGATTTACTGCCATTAGAGATGTTTTCGAATCATTCAATCACAACTGCAGCAGTTGCATCGTACCAGGAGATTTTTTATCTCTTGATGAAACTTTATATCCAATGAGAACGCGCATTGGATTCAAGCAATTTAATCCAAACAAACCAGCAAAATATGGACTATTATTTAAGTCGATAAATGCTTGTCGCTATCCATACACATTCCGAACTGCCCCATATGTTGGCAAACCTAAAAATCATAGCAATCAAGAGCAGTGCAAGTTTTATGTTCGTGGAACTGAAGATACAGTCAAAAGGCTTGTAACAGACTTGGAAAAGCGCACATCACTTTCTGGCAGAAATATATCGTATGACCGTTTGTACACTTCAATTTCATTAGCAAAATGGCTGCTGGAACGTAATATCACAACTGTAGGCACGCTGCAGGCAAATCGCAAAGGTATTCCTGAAGAAGTAAAGAACGTTGGCAGTCGGGACTCTAACTCTTACGAAGTTTTTTTGGATGAATCTGGCAAATTGATTTTAAATTCTTATATCGTGAACACCAAAAGTTCCTGAAAAAGAAACGTACTGCTGCTATCCACAATGCATCCAATTTTAGGAACAGTCAAGGACAATTTACGATTGAAACCAGCAATCTATAAGCTTTGTGACTACACTAAAGGAGGCACAGATATCATTGATCAACGAATGAATTTTTATTCCAGCAAGGCTGAATCTCGTAGTTGGACTATGACTGCTTTTGCCTATGTACTGGACACTTGCCGAGTGAATGCTTCCACAGTCATCGCACTAAATCAGTCTATTGAACCACGCAATACAAATTCATTCGATTTTGGGATGACTTTGGTTTTACAATTAGTACGCCCATTTGTTGCGCTACGTTCAAAATGGGGCTTGTCGAAAGGCATTCAAGATAAAATCCAAATCACTCTTAGTGAACCCAGAGAAGAATCTTACGATTCATCGCAGTTATGTGCATTTCCAGTGCAGTCTACCAAGCAACGCAGGTGTGAAGTTTGCGCAGCTGAAGCCACTGGCCGTGAGAGGGATAACATGGGACGTGTTTTTAGCCAATGCCAAAGATGTGGTAAAGCTGTATGCAAACGTCATTACTTCAGATTTTGCGGCGCCTGTCAGTAACTGGTTGGTGTTACGCTTTATGTTCTATGGTGTGCTCATGTTTAAAAGTTAGTGACAGGACGCCAGCGCCTACTCTTCAAACATGTACCAACTTAACTGTCTCTCGTACTTCTCAAAGGCGTGCAATGCATGCCTTATCAGCATAATTAGAACACCGCACAGAGAACCCGCCCGAAGGCGAACTGCGCTATCAAAGCAACCCGCGTTCAAAACAAACGTGTAACACCCTCTCCCCTCCACTAAACGGAAGGAAGTTACCACAAATATACGTACACACAATATTGCAAACAGCCTACAACATATCAATTCATGGTGATGTGCTTCAATAATATCAAAAATTACCCAGGTGCAATACTATTTCATAAAGTGCAATTAAACAATCAAAGTGCAGCTAAACATCTGGATAATAATGTGGGCGTCTCAACGTACTTCTGGGCCGTAAATTTGGTCTGCGATTGTTAATATTGTGACTTCGTGACAAGTGCGACTGACTTTGGGAGAAACGTCGATAAAATCCCATGTCGCTATTTGGCCAATCGTTACGGGATGATTCTTTTAACTTATCATCCTCATTTGTAGATTTTTCATTAATTCTTCCATAACTCTTTTTCAAACGATTAAAATGAACATGTTTAGTTGTAGACCCGTCAAGACTTTCTATCACATAATTCACAGGTGGTAACACTTCAACAACACGATAAGGACCACAATAAGGCAAGTGAAATTTACGTGATTCATCATTTTGTAACACAGAATTCTTTAACATCACAAGATCTCCAACACTGTACGCGATGTTTGCTGATGCCTTCTGATCATAGCGTTTTTTCATCAGATTCCTTCTTTTTTCTAATCTTGTTTTGATTACCTCATGCACCAGGCGCATTCTGTCCTGCAAATCAGCAATAGCATTGGTGGAAGGAAGAAAACTTGGTTTACCCGTCATCAAATCTGCCGGCAATCGCAAATCTCTTCCAGTCAGCAGAAAATGAGGCGAAACTCCTGTTTCTTCATGGCAGCTTGCATTATACGCGGAGCAGATTGCAGGAAGAGACCTGTCCCAAGACTGAGGATCCTGTTGTACATAGTTCTTCAGCATCGCAATTATAGAGCGGTTATTTCTCTCAACCCCACCATTACCAGCTGGGTGGTAAGCAGTCGTTCTCGTCTTTTTACACCCCATTAATGTAGCCAGCTCTCGAAACAGCATGCTTTCGAAGTTGCCACCCTGATCGGAGTGAACGCGTTCAGGCACTCCATGGACCGTAAACCAATTACGATACAGTGTCATTCCTGTTTCCTGGGCCGTTTGAGAACGCATTGGCCACGCTTGCATATATTTGGTATACGTGTCGCAAGCGACTAAAATGTAACGTTTTCCTGTGTGAGTCATAGGCAAGCCACCAAGTACATCGATCTCAATTCGCTGCATTGGGCTCACTTCTGAAGAGGGAACAAGCTCAGCCTTTGGAGTTGTTGATGGTTGTTTCCGTTGGTCACACAGTTGACACTCTTTACAATATGCGGTAACGGACGCTCTCCAACGTGGCCAATAAAATCGTTCCGATATCTTTTCAGCAGTTTTCTTTACACCCAAGTGGCCTCCACCGTGAGCAGAATCGTGAAGGGCTCTTAATACCTCCTCTCTATTGGCATTGGGAACCAATAATTGGGCTCTTACAGTCATCATTGTGTCTTCATGCTTTCGATACAAACAAGAATCCTTGAGAATGATTTCTCCAAAGATAGACCAATAATGTCGAATCTCTTCGCTTGACTTTCTAACCTTTTTAAATGCTGGTCTAGAACCGCGTCGGACCCAATCAAGTAAAACAGACAAATGTTCATCTTGTTGTTGGAATCGTGCAATTGAATCATTATTCCAACCTTGGCATTCTCGGAAATCAATGGCAAACATATCTACCTTGCTTGAATTCTCAACATGTTCCACCTTATTTACCAAGCCATCATCATAGCGGAATGGACAATCATCGGGAAAATTCTCCTCCTCGCCAGGACACCTGCTCAAAGCATCAGCATTTCCATGAGCAGATCCTGAGCGATGTACAAGTTTAAAATCAAACTCGGCCATCAATTCGAACCATCGCGCGCACTGACCAAAGACATCCTTGGACTCCCACAACCACCGTAAAGCAGAATGATCAGTTCGCAATAAAAACGTTTGATCCAGATAACAACGAAACTTTTGGAGAGCATGAACAACAGCTAGAAGTTCTTTTCTTGTCGTGGAATAATTCCGTTCACATTTGGTTAGTGTTCGGCTACAATAAGCAACTGGATGCTCTTTTCCATCGCGAATTTGAGACAAAACTCCCCCAACTGCACCATTTGAAGCATCAGTATCCACAATAAACGGTTTGGAAAAATCAGGATACACTAAAACAGGTGCAGATGTCAAAAAACTTTTTAAACACAAAAATGCGTCATTACATTCACCGGTCCATACGAATTGCTTGGCGGACTTTTTGGTCAAATTATACATTGGTGCAGCTAATTTAGCAAAATCTTTAACAAACTTTCGATAATATGATGCAAGACCCAAAAATTGTCTTACTTCTTTTAATGACTTGGGAATTGGCCAGTTACTCACACAAGCCACTTTCTCAGGGTCACACGAAACTCCCGATTTTGATACAATATGGCCCAAAAACTTCACCTCACTTTTAAATAAAGTACATTTTGAAGGCCTTAGGGTCAAGCCATGCAATTCAAGACGTGACAAAACCAAATCGAGATTGCGTAAGTGTTCATCAAAAGTGCGTGCGTAAACAATGATATCATCCAAGTACGCCAAAACGCCATCCCATTCAATACCATTTAATACAACTCTCATTAAATGCTGAAAGGTTGCCGGCGCGTTTGCCAAGCCAAAGGGCATCACGTTAAATTCAAACAATCCTTTATGGCATGTAAACGCTGTTTTTTCCTTATCTTTTTCGTGCATAGGAATTTGCCAGTAGCCCGATTTCAAATCCAAAGTGGAAAAGTATCCACACCCGGACAGCTGATCAAGACTGTCGTCTATTCTTGGCAAGGGGTAACTGCACTTTTTAGTACAGTTATTGAGAGCACGGTAATCAACACAAAACCTAACACTGCCGTCTTTTTTCTTAACCAAAACAACTGGACTAGACCACGGCGACTTAGATGTGCCAATAACACCGTCATCCAGCATATCATCAACAAGTTTACCTACTTCTTGTTTTTGTTTTGTCGACATTCTTCGAGGCTGCTGACGTACAGGCATGGCATCGCCAGTATCAATGCTGTGTTTAATTACTTCAGTTCGACCCAAATCGGTTTTTGACAATGAAAAAGCCTTTTTGTGCTTTTTAATAATTTCATGCACTGCTTTTTTTTTCCCTCGTTAAGGTTTAACTCATTTAATTTTAATTCCTCCCACAAAAGTAGAAGGTCAGCATCTTCACTACGTAAAGCCTCGAAAGAATGATCCTGAATCATAGGCACGGTTTCTAAAATATAAGCACAATCGTCAACACACGAATCCTTCGCAAAAACACTGATTTTCACAAGAGCACCTATTTTAGCAACAATTACTCCCATAGGTAAACACTTAGCGGTGGGGGTAAAGTTGGCCATTCTGACTAGCACGGAGTTACCAAAAGTTTTTATCACTCCATTTCCACACATAATTTCGTATTTATCCAACAACGCTTCGTTTCTCTCGACATAAACGTCTGAGCCGTCACTAAACTCATGACCAATAATTTTGCAGGGCACCATCATTTCAGTAAACGGTGGTAATTTTAAAGTGTTAACCAGACTCGCATCAAAGGAAGACGGTGGGCTAAGCCGCTTTGTTAGATGTAGGGTAACATCCCCAGCTTTTAAAACTTTTTGTTTGTAATCAACTACGCACTGTTGCTTTTGCAAGAAATCCAAACCTAAAATAAATGGTTCGGTCAGATTTTTACACACATACGCATCAAATGGTACTCGACAGTCCCCAATGGCAATAGAAACCTCAGTCTTTCCTAACATAATGAGTGGTTCACCGCCAGCGCCGACAAACTTAATATTATTTGATACATTTAACAAGGTTGGAGAGTTACACGTTCGGTAAAATTCTTCAGATAATACCGTCACTGATGCACCTGTATCTACTAACGCACACACATATTTATCGTTTACAATAATCTTAGCATATTTACAAAGTTCATCGTTGGTTGACGGCACATAATAAACATTTTTCTCCGGTTGGTTTCGTGCATTGGCTCGGTCAGCGTCGCGATCCACTTCTCGATTGCCGCCAAATTGCCGCCGTTTTTCTGGGCAATTTCTTTGAAGATGTCCACTTTTTCCGCAAAAGTAACAAGTGATAACAGGTGTAGATCTCTGTTTGATACACATATCTCTGATATCCTGTACTTCTTTTCGCAAATCTGCAATTAGACCTTTCAATTCCTCGATCTCATTCTTTTGGTTGACTGATCTCTGAAGTCCGATGGCGGACAAAGCAGCGGAGTCATCCGGTGGAGTATTAGTACTCAAAGCTAATAGCTGCTTTGCGGTATCCAAAAATCTAGGACGGTCAGCTTGCGAATTTCTGGCCATTAAGCGGTCGACAAGATGCTTATCCCTCAACCCACTAATCAACACATTGTACAACACGTCGTTTTTTGTTTGGGCATCTTTCTTATCGGGATATGCAATCTCTCCCAGCTGATGGAGCGCAGCAACGTAACTGTGATTCGATTCTCCGATTGCCTGGCAGCGGCTAATCAACTGCTGCCGCGCTCTGTTTGACTGCTTAGCTCCACACGCTACTTCGGTTGCCTTTTGTTTTAACGCATCATACGACAATTCATAGAGTTGTTTATCAGCTTCCTGCATTTCAAACTTCATAGTTTCTGGTAAGCTTGCCAAAAATGCATGGCGCTTTGCTGCGTCAGGCGCATCCACACTTTCGCAAAAGCTCTCAAACGACGCTAAAAATCCAATAAAACTTTCTCCTAGCAAATACTTCGGGGGCTGACAAAAGAAATTCATTGGGCGTGCTCGCCAGTGTTACGTTTCTTTCCTATAGCCTCAGTTCTTCCTGACACAACCTTCAACCAGACTAAAAACGGATAAAAACGTATATTATTTAAAAGTTAGTGACAGGACGCCAGCGCCTACTCTTCACACATGTACCAACTTAACTGTCTCTCGTACTTCTCAAAGGCGTGCAATGCATGCCTTATCAGCATAATTAGAACACCGCACAGAGAACCCGCCCGAAGGCGAACTGCGCTATCAAAGCAACCCGCGTTCAAAACAAACGTGTAACACTCATACTGCAGTGTTTTTTGAGATGTTTTTCTATTATGTGTCCCAGTAAAGAGCTCTATGTGTTTTTAAACTTACGCAGCATAAAGTGCGTAGCTAATTTGTAAAAGTTAAAGTTTCCTCCGTCAAACATGTAGAAATACAAGGTTTTTGTGTACATATGACTACATGCAAGTCATTTCTTATTCTAAACTTCGTTATAAAGTATAACAACGTCTTTGGCTTGAAACCCACACCCGCAGTGGTCTTGCCGACAATCATATTTGCTCACTGTCGACAAATTCGGGCTGATAACTGGAAGTAAAGCCTTTTGTCTCAAATTTGTAGTTATATCGCTGCTTGTTCTGGATTATTGCACTGGTACTTCGCGGCCTTTAGCCGTGGCATTCGACTAATATATAAGTCAGCTACAACTTTTGTATGTTCATTAGAAGTGTTCACAGCACCTGTAACTTTTTTAGCATTATTTGCTATTCGCATTGACAAAAAAGCAACAGTAGTTCCTATCAATATGTCTGCAATTGAATGGTTATTTGGTTGAGGGGATTGCAATTGCAAAAGTGTACACAAAAGTTTATTCCTGCAACAAAGTCATATATAAAGCAGTTGCTATAGTTTACTCATAATTTCCGTAGTGAAAAAAGTTAGTATTCGTTTAATCATCAAACAAAGTAAATTATTTTGTCTCCAACCTCAATCTTGTTTTACTTTGTTGTATTTGTTAAATAAAAACAAACGCTATACCGAAGGATTATCCTCGCATCAACTTAGTGCAGCCGACCATGTTATTACGCAAAGCCTGTGTGACACCCATCGTAATAGAAGCTGTGAAATTTACGTCATACTCATCGTAATATAGAAACGCTTTCATAAACTATATCTCAATGATATCAGCCAGGAGGGAGAGGGAAATGTAGGCAGGCGAACAATAACTCGCAAGGAATTTTGAAATAGCTGAGCACAGCAGTTTCATGAACTGTTGACTTCAAATAAGCGAGGAAATTTTCGCGCTTTTTGTGGTGTTATGTAAATTGCGTCCAATCCGTTTCTTGACAGCAAAACGCTTTCGTGTGAAAAAGACATTAAAATTAGTTCTAAAAAAATGATATTGACCGGGTCGAAATTTAAACTTTCGTAGTTGTTATACCAGTAAATAATGTTACCGATGCCTACTAAAATGTTGTCAATTGTTTAGCGGCGATCTATTTTTGGACTTCATAGGTTACAAGAGTTCGCCAACATTACGTGATCAGCCAAGCGCAACTGGCCTAAAGTAGTCAATTTGTCTTCCTGTCAGGAGTGGAGAAGTGAATGAGAAATATTTGTTTCTTTTAAATGAGAACTAACGGCAACTATCAAAATTCGACTTGCCTTCAGATTAATTGTTTTCTCTTCTACAAGCAATAATTTCAGAAACATGTTAAACACAAATACAAAATAAAATAAAATGTTCTTCCGTATGCCGGTTCAATCGTTTTTCTACGTGGTGTAGTTCAAAAGATATAATGCTTTAAACTTTCGGGGCAAAAACTACCTCACGTTAAACTTAGCACGACGCAAATCTCTTGGGCCGAATAGGGTTAATATTTTTTTCTCGTTGTTTTAACATTTCGATGAAATCATTCAATTTTTTCTCATTTGCATAGCCAATGTTCTCTGGTAAGCCGATTCAAGTGACCAAATAGTGAATTTTGATGCTCATTCTCGCTGGAAGAGCTTCGATTTGCGAGCATCACTTTCATGAGATCTTGGCAGTTACGTGATTTCGTTTTTCCAAGTAATTTTTTATTACTGTACGTATGGCAGACAGCAGATCAGCGTCAGATTTAATTGCAGTCATGTTCAATACAAAGGTTTGATCATTAACCGGTTTACAAATTGTATTTCATTGAAAATTCCTACTTAAGTTTTTTACTACAAAAATTTCGAAATGTTTTAGAGATGTAGTCAAACCAATGCCCATTTTTATGTGATGTTTTGACTAGTTGTTTCGTTAGGCCTAGTTTCATGAGCAGTTGAGATAAGGTAATGAGGCCAAGATCAACCAGTGGTTTCTTTAAGAGGTTTTAATATTTTGCTTAATACTGCTGACGCTCGAGCCAATTTTTTAAGCCAGTGCTAATCAGTGGCTCTGCTATCTCAGAAACAAAGGAAGAATGAATATCTATGGAAGCCACTACGTTGACTTAACATAAAGCGAAACATTTCAAAATCGACGCGTAAGATCAGTTATGCTTAGTGCAGCCCACTTTGTTCAAAACAATTGCCATTTTTCTGAATGAATGTGCACAATTAGTGCAACCGTTTAAATAATAACGTCCATCTTAGGTTTGGAATAGTTATTTCTTACTGATTGGGATTGTGTGGTTCAGGATCGGTTCGGGTACACCAACGCCAAATCTTAGAGGTTTGGACTCAGGAAAAATGAGCGATTGTTTATTTATTGGTTCGGATGCGATTCAAACGTCAGCAAATAATCTCTGCGCATCATTGTCTGATGAGTTTTGTACACTGCAAAGCTCGGCCGACCATGTTCGCACTTTTCGCACATTCCAAACTCAATGATAACTTGATCAATAAAACGGGCAATCTACGCATGCTCGCCTCCTTCACTTTCATACCGCGTCCAGAAATTTAGCATTTTCGCAAGACTTTGGAGTGGGAAGAACTTCACCAGAGAGTAATGGATAAATTTTCGATTAAATTTGCCATAATGCTGTCAAGTAAGCCAACCAACTCAACTCTGCCAAATAAGCCAACCAATTCGTTTTCATTTTATTTGTGATATGTGGTCTGACGCTTGTGGCATGTCATGCCAGGTGAAGACAAGTTTTTCACTTTAATGTCTTAGGTTTTGATAATTTATGGAGTAAACATTTATTCTAGTATAACAACAAGATGTATAAAGTTTTAGACTCATGGACCTTAAATAAGGTTTCAACTGTCTGATCCTCGAACTTTTTGAAGCTATATTTTTAGTTCCTGTTGTCATATTTTCTTGTTTTGGTACCACATTGTTCATAAAATATGATCTTTCAAATGACAGTACGCATGAAGTTATTGAGAAAAAATAGATTAATGTTTGACTTTGATCTTTGACCTCGCATTTTCTACAATCAGAACTTAAATGGGCCAATTTTGTTCGGTAGAGATTGCTTTATTTTTAGACTACTCACACAACAAAAAACTAGAGTGAGATCTCTATCGAAACAAAAATAATGGAGCGTGGTGTTTTCCTGTGTCACAGCAATAGGCATCGACTACAACAAACTACCATGGGAAACATCTGATTGTTACACTGTTATTCAGTTTTAGTGCATTTTAGACTTTTCTTGATGTGCCCAGATTTTTGAGGGGTGAAGTAACTATTGCATGAGAAATTACTTACTGGTTGAGATAAAAACTAATTGTATGGACACGCCAAAAAACTGATTGCCCACATTTTATTGTAAAATTATCTTGTTGTTTGTGTTGGTCTAACAGTTTTTGGACGGCAGACTATAGTTGAAACTGCAAAATTGTCTCACTAATGCCATCTGTTTGCTTTCGGTTTAAAATGCATGTTGTTATCGAATTGTGAAACCCTGCCCTTCTGTTTTTTTATATAGTGAGCCCGAGGAATGCTTGTTAAAGCTGCTGGTGGCCAAAATCATTAGTCAATCGAAGTTAGCTGTAGCAATAAAGGTGTTTTTAGAAAAGTGCGGCCACACATTTGACTGGGGTATATCTTTGTTTTTGGGATCTTCTTTGCAATAGCCTTTATGAACGGTGCATCCCAATAATTGATTTCGGCTGGTACATCTCAATATTTTGATTCTGGATCACTACTAAATCGTTTCTCTGTAATTCCTTCATGTAAATTTAAATATTTCTCTTAATTTTAATGAGAAGAGAAGATTGGAGAAAGTTAGAAACAACTTCTCCACCAGAAAGCTTGAACTGTATTTTGATTCAAAATAAAGCTTTAACCGTAGTTTATTCAAAACATTGATGGAAAACGTTATGCCAGACGACAAAGACTTGATGAAGATGAAACCCGTGCTCTGGTGTTTTTTTGTCACGTGTTTAGATTGTTGAAAACGAATTATGTACAACGTTGTTAATGGTGTTGATTTTTACGTCGAGGGCGAGCGTTTAAGACTGTTTGCAAAAACTAAATTGCTTCTTATGTTTCTATTTGGGTGACAAAACCGTGGATTTGTTGAAAACCAACTATTTACAACATTGTTAATGGCGTTGGTTTTTACGTCGAGAGCGCGCGTTTTAGACTGTTTGCAAAAACTAGATTGCTTCTTATGTTTCTATTCACGTGACAAAACCTTGGATTCATTGCTGAAAAAGCTTAGGTTTGTTGACATAGCGCGGTTTATCGACAAATGTTCAAAACGTTTAAGTCAGAATATTTTTACATCGTAGCAATAAATTTCAAATTACTAATAAGCACTCACTAGCTTTGTTTACCTTCAAATAGTTAGTAACGTTATTATTAACACACTGAGTAACATTGTACTTGACATATTCTAATACACTGTTTGTAACGTTGTAATTGACAATACACCTCACTATCATTACTTTGATGTTGCATATCCAAAGTAATCAGTTATAATCGAATTCAACGATTTACATTTTGATGAATACAAGTAGCCATTTGTTTCACCGCTTGTTGCAAGCGCAACATATTCAAGATGTCCGGTGTTATCTTGTTTTGGTTTTCATTTAATTTTTGAACGTTTTTGTTGCAGGTATCCACAGCAAGGTTGTACAGCAAAGTCCATTTTTTCACAATGACTGAAGGAAACTTAGGTCCACGTTGGATTTCAAATCTTCCTTCGATTATTGCAATCCACTTGACATCAACCAAACTTTCTTCATTCGTTAAATAATTTGCTGTGTTATACTGGTACAAAGACTTATACAAGTTTAAAAAATCGCAATATTTCTCATCCCGCACATACTTTATGTCTTCGTTGCTGCTGTTCATATACAACCAGTTGTAACGTAGATATTCGTCCAAAAGATAAGAGCTAATTGATTTGTCAAATAGTCGGCCAAAATCTCTTCTTGCGGCACAATCTTGGTAATGTCGTATTGCAAGACACTTCTTCCCAACTCAGTGATAGCGATTTTTCTGTAACTTGGGTTATATTGAATAGTCAATGCATCAGGACAGTGTTGATTTATTTCGTTGACTGCAAAGTGCACTATAGCGTGTGAAACTCTAAGCAGGTTTGTGACGTCATCACATGGCAATGCACTTCCATCATTTTCATCATAAAACGAGTTTATAATGAAGTAATGACTTTGCAATTGTGGTTCGCTATCAAAAAACTTCTTAAAATATCTTTCGTCGACAACTTGGCTCTCCATTATCAAACTTTCAGAAGTACAGTGTTTAGGTTTAAGTTTTACTTGAAATTATATTTGTAAGAATGAGTTATTTTCAGTTATCTTGTGATAGAAAGCATTGTTTCGTCTGTTTGTAAGTAGGCCTATGATCGCTTTAACTGTTCCAAAACTACTTGGCGTACAAACATAAAACTTGAATTGATTGATCATCTCTTCGAGATGAGCGTCATTGGAATGAGAGTTCGGAACGTCATGATGATGATGTCATAATGAAAGATAAGTTTTTTAAATTTGCATTTCCTGACAGAAGAATATCGTTTTTTGCTCAAACGAAAACAAGCCCAAACTTATCAATTTGCAATGACTTTTTTTTGTTGGGGTGTACGATGACGTCACAGTTGACACTTGATCACTAAATTTGTTTGCTGATTTTCTTAAAAAGTACTCACCACAGAAATGCGATTTAAGGCTTTTTTGGGAAATATAAATAAGGTATTTTTAATGAAAATAAATTCTACAACAACTTAAGCCGAATTAGCAAGAACAGATTGTTTTTTAGCACCTTAGTCATGCCCTTTTCCTTGAACGCTTCAAGCTAGCTTTACGATGTCATAATGTGTCTGGTACAATTAAAGTGATAAAAGCAATAGGCAGTAGCTACGCTTAAAGTTGTTACACTGTTTATTTAAAACCTAACAGCTTATGTGTTACATGCTAAATTAGAATGATAAATTAGAGTATGAATATACGCTAAAATTTAGAAGCTTGTTGTTAATAATGCAATAGCAAGTGGAATTGTTTTGTGCGGTTGTGTTTCAAGCCGGAATTTTATTATTCTCTAAGGCAGGGGTCTCAAACTAAAATTGTTCTGAGGGCCAAATGAAAACTTGCAAGTTAACCCGCGGGCCGCAAAACACAATTAAAGGTAAATAAACAAAACACTCATTAAGAACCCAATAAACAAAAATAAGTCGTGAGTAATGTAAATTTACTTGGCATTTAAGTTATATTTTGTTCTGGCTACTTAGCTGGCAGCGTTTCCCATCAGCAAGGAGCCCAATATTAGGTTTGAATTCATTAGAGGTAGCCACTCTCAACGTTACCTGTAAATGTTCATCAGTGAGCCGTGATCTTATTACAGACTTGTTAGCCTTCATGGACGAGAAAAATTGTTCACATACATATGTGCTTCCAAACATTGCAATAATTCTTGCAGTAGCACAGAGTAATCTCGGAAACCTTTCTCGAGAAAGAAATGAGTAGAATTTTGGAATCCCTACATCTGCATGTTTTTGTTTCAAAATAGTATCGCTCTGAAGTTCTGCTAACTCCATTTGTGATTCCTCTGCAACATCGTCAATTTGAACCGCAAACGGCGTTGAAAAAAGTTGAAATTGGGGCTGTAGTGCTTTAAACTCTGCAAAGCGTATATCAAACTCTTGAATTAAAGTTGACAACAAATCAGCATATTCTTTCAAGCATTTGGGTTCAACTTTTCCTAATGGCTTCAGAGTTGAGAAATAAATCATATTTCCTTCGTGTAACTGCTTTATCCATGAGGCGAGTTTAACTTTGAACGATTTTACATGATCGTACATCTGCGTGATAATCTGGGTTTCACGTTCAATTCATTTACACGATGTGTAATATCTGTTAGAAAAGCAAGGCTGCATTGGAAAGTAGGATCATCCAACAAAGGAATTGCTTTATTTTTCATTTTCATGAATAAAGATATTTCATTTCTAAGTGCAAAGAAGCGCTTCAAAACCTTTCCACGACTCAGCCATCTTACTTCAGTATGATAAAGAAGCTCACCATATTCGAAGTTCATATCTACCAGAAAAGATTTGAATTGCCGATGATTCAGCCCGTGAGATCTTATAAAGTTGACTGTTTTAATCTTATAAAGTTGACTATTAAATCCACCACTTCCTTCATTTGTAGACTTTTACTGCAAAGAGCTTCTTGATGTAAAATGCAATGAACACTAATGAAGTTAATATCATTTGCTTCAAGACATTTTAGTTTCTTTTTCACTAATCCAACAACGCCTACATTACTGGAACACATTACTGGTGCACCGTCAGTGGCCAAACATACAAGCTTATCCCATGGCAAGCCATGTTTTTTCATGCAGTTTTCTAAGGCTACAAAAATATCACGTCCAGTTGTAGTACTCTTCAGTGGTATCAATTCCAGAAATTCTTCAGTTACGTTTAAACTGCAGTCTACACCCCTGATGAACACAGCACATTGTGCTGTGCCTGACACATCTGTGCTTTCGTCGAGAGCGATTGAAAATGCTTCAAAGTTTTTTGCCGTCGCAAGTAATTGTTTCTCAACATCGGCAGCTAATTCTGTAACCCTGGTTGCAACTGTATTAGGCGACAAGCTTAGGCTTTCAAACAGTTTCTTTTGATTAGGGCATAAGATGTCACTCGCTTTTAAAAGACATTCTTTTATGAACAAACCTTCCGTGAAAGGCCGTGATGACTTGGCTATCATTTCACTTAAAGCAAAACTTGCTCTTACAGCATTTTTGTTAGACAGATTAATGTTGGCGAGCATACTTCTTTGTTTGCACAGTAATGATTTCATGCGCTTTAGTTTTTCTTTCCTAACTTCGCCCTTATACCCGTCATATTTATCTTTGTGCATTGTTTCGTAGTGCCGACGCATGTTATACTCTTTCATAGCAGCTATATTTTTCTGACAAATAAGGCAATGACTTATATCACCGACCGCAGTGACAAAATACAACCCTTCCCACTTTTCTTGAAAAACTCTCCTTTCGTCTGCAATTTTTCTTTTTTTGGATCTGGAAGACATTATATAAAGCTAAATTTTAGTTTTTTTAAAATATAGCTACAGTAATGACTTTTCCTTTGCACATCAAATTGCCTCTTTCGCTTTGGTTCTGAAAAGAACAAATATTTACCCTTCAACTACGGCAATTAACTTAACCACCTCAACTAGAGGCTAGACCAGGGGCGGGCAACTTCTCCAGTCGGCGGGCCAGATGTGGGAAAATAAAGTCCTTGGTGGGCCGGATTATTACATAAATAGCATTTAATATCTTAATCACATATTTATTCACTAATGCAAGAAATAAAATAATAAATCGTGTTTAATGTAAAGTTTAAACTTTACAAAGAATAGAGACCAAAAAGTAAATAATGAATTTATCATTTTATCATAATGTACTAATTGTACTTCAATAGCTACTGAAGTCAATGAGACATTTGTGGTCGATCAAAGTTGTCAACAAGTTGTTTGAACTCTGGCTGCATGTTTGATGTAGAAATTCTCAGTAAAGACTGCAGGTGAACATCAGTTAGATTGGAACGTAGCTTGGTCTTGTTAACGTTCATGGTCAAAATGTTTGTTCACAAATGTATGTGGACCCAAACAGAACGAGTAGTTTCATGGCCATCTTTCTCAGGTTGGCAAACTTGGATGCATTCAGTAATGCATAAAATTTGTCAATGCTTTCAGATTGGAATTTCTCTTTCAGGGTAGAGTCACACCGCAGATCAATCAGTTTCAGCTGTATAGCCTCCGGCGCTTTTTCAAAGTCAGTTGTAAACGGTGATGACAGAATTTCAAATTCAGCAGCAAGTTTTTGAAAGTCCGCAAAACGACGACCAAATTCATTATCCAGTGCAGATATCATATTCGTGTACTTTTCAGTTGACATCATTGGTTGTGCTGTAGTTGCAAGTGCTGCAAAGTGTGTTGTGATATTCTGACTGAGCTGGCGAGAAAACAGTTTTAGCTTTACCCTGAATGCCTTCACTGTTGAGTACATTTCGTGAGCAAAAGTGCCCTTCCCTTGAAGTTTGGTGTTCAGTTCATTCATATGTTTAAAGAGATCGACTGCAAATGTCAAATCTGACAGCTATTCTGATTGTTTGAGTTGAGGATGATCTTTATCTTTCCCTGTCATCTCCAAAAATAGTAAGATTTCTGTTTTTAGGTCCCAGACACGTCTCAGAACTTTCCCCACACTCAACCAGCGTACAGCTGTATGATACAGAACACCACTGTGATCCGAGTCGCAATCTTCCAGAACCGTGATAAACTGTCTGTGATTTAGACCTCTCGCCCTAATGAAATTAACAAACTTTACAACTGGATCAACAACATGTTTCATGTCAAGTACCTTTTTACACAACACTTCCTGGTGTATTATGCAATGTAGAAATATTAATTCTTTAGTGCAGTCGACCTCTGCAACGCGGTCACGTAGTCTCTTCAGTAGACCAACATTCTTTCCTGTCAATGATGGACAACCATCCGTAGTAACACTGACCATTTTCTGCCATGGTAATTCCATTGTACGAAATGCATTTTCCACACATTTGAAAATATCTTCCCCGGTAGTTGTGTCTTTCATTGATTCCATAGACAGCAATTCTTCGGTGATTTCAAAATTTTCCAAAATGCCTCGTACAAAGATGAGCAGCTGTGCAGTATCATCGATGTCAATGCTTTCATCCAATGCCAGTGAAAACAGTTAAAATCAAGGTACAAGCCCTTTCAATTGTGATGTCAGGTCTTCACCAATTGCTTTAACACTTTGACTGCCACGGCTTGCAAATATGTAAGCCACTACTGTTTCACTGGAGCCCATGGCTTGCAAATATGCAAGCCACCATAGTTCCACTATCAGCATCTGCCTTACAGAAATGCAAGCCAGATTTGGGCTTTTCTAGTGGCGGTTTGAAAGCGCAGCCTCTTACGATAAACTTGTTATGTTTGGTTTGGGCAAATCAACGAAAATGGATAATTTACAGTAGTCTGAAGAAGAAAACTGTTAAATTGAACAAAACAACGAAAAACGTCACATTAGGCAATGCTTATTCAAGCGAATCATTTCTGATGCGAATTAAAGCAGTCTTGACACATCTGCGGCTGGTCAGGGCATTTGTCACAATATGTGTGTACCATTTTGGCTAGTCTCCTTGCTTCTTTTCTACCCCCTTCTTTGCTGTATTTAGCGTAGCACACATTGCAGTGTCTTCGTATTTTCTTGCCGCTCTCATCTACTCTTTTCAGAAGCAGATGAGTGTTATCTGAAGATCGTCGTTGTGTTTGACTCGCAATGTCAATCTGAAGGAGCTTGGCAGCCAACACCTCCCGAAAAGAGCGTATTTGGATCTTGTTCAGCGTAAGGCGCTTGTACATCACCCATGCGTTAACCACAGCTACTCCCAGTATCAGTTCAATCCCTAACTTTCTATACCACTTGACACCTTTCCGCATCGTCGTTACATACGAAGCCATCTGATCGGATAAGTCGATTCCTGCTTTGGCTTTGTTGTAAGCGATGATTGGCAGTGGTTTTTCCGTAGTCTTTTGAGATCGACGTCTTCTGTTAGATGATTGTGGCTGATCCGGGGTGGCGCTGGTTGAAGGTTGGTTGGTCATGGGGTTCGCTTGTGGTCCGGGTGATGTCTGGCTCTGTGGCAGATTTATCGGTACCATTGTTGGAGCATGTTTTGTTGTTAGCATCCTCACGTCACGAGTGTCTCTCCACTTGAGCACTACCACGCCGTTTTCATCTTCTCGGGAAATAGCCTCCCCTCTTTTGAGTTTGGCATCCAGAACCTCTTTTGATATCCCTTTCTTCTTGGCTCTTAATGTTCCAACAACGTGGGTTTGCTTCTCTAACAAGCAAAGTGCTAGTTCGTAGCTACTGTAGAAATTATCTACGTAGAGCGTTCTTCCTTGGTTCAGGAGACCTTGTAAAAGTTCCAGGCAGACATTTTTGGCTAATCCCAATTCTCTTTCTCCTGTTCTTGATTTGCCTGAGTAGATCTTCATAGCCCACGTGTAGCCATCAACTGAGCACAACTTGAATAATTTAACCCCGTAGCGGTGTGCTTTGTTCGGGATGTATTGCCGGAAAATCAACCTTCCTCTCCATGGAATAAGAGTCTCATCAATGACAATATCCTCGTCTGGTGTAAAAAAATGCTAAAAATTCTTTTGCAAAAGCTCGACCAAAGGTTGGATCTTTGCAAGACGGTCTCCTTGTTGGATTTCTTCATTGTTTGAAAAATGGATCATGCTAAGCAATGCCTGAAACCGATTTCGAGGCATAATAAGACGAGGGATGCATTGTTTGTAGATTCCATGCTTTGCCCAATAGCTTTCAAGTGTCCCAAGTCTTACTAGGCCCATCCATTGTACCAAACCAAGAAATTTTTTAACTTCCTCAGGGTTAGTGTCAGTCCATTTATACAGTCTCGAATTTTTTGTAGGCGGCTTGGAAGTTATTGTTTGGTTAGCATATCTGTTGGTTTCCAGGACTATATGGCTTATCACTTCATCATTGATCAAAAGTTGATATATGTCCATCGGGGAGCTTTCACGAGAAACATTTCTCTGCACACCTTTTTGACCACAAAAGGGAAAAGACTGCTGTTGTCCAGCAAAATCGCCCCAGCAGTCATCACCGGAACCTTGCACAGCCTCATCTGCCTCGTCTTCTTCCTCGTCTAGAACCTGGGGTTGAAGGGCAGTAGACAATATCCTGTCATCACTTTCAGAACTCTCATCATCGGAAGAACTTTCATCACCAGGGGCATTTCCAGGTAGCCAGTCACAGTCTGCGAGAGAATCATCTGAATCGAACTCAGAATCGCTTTCGTTCAACAAATTCTCTATCTCATATTGTGTTAATTTACGTTTAGTCATTTTCTGCTCCTGGGCCTATATAAACCTAAAAAAGGACAGATCAGCATGCAGTACTAACATCTATACAACACACCAAGAGATCAAACAAGATAAAATCAAGCACACCTTACCGCTCACTATACTGTCTCTCTAGCCTTTGCCACTTCGACACGTGACTTGCAGCACGTGAAACTCTTTATGGTTACCGCAAACGAATTTTTGTAATGATTTTGCAAGGGACAACCAAGAAAATCAGTCTTTGAATTGTTTTCGTGGACATATGGATACTTTTTCACTGCTTTCTTAGTTAGAATTTCAGATGCAAAATGGAAGATATGGAAGAAGAATAAAAAGATGAGTAGGATAAACCTATAATTTGTCGGAAAGAAGAAATATATTTAAAAATGTAGAAAAGAAGTGGCTTGCAATAATGCAAGCCATGGACTCTAGCGTAAAAAAATTCTACACTTCATCCTCACGGGGCCATGGCTTGCACCTTTGCAAGCCACAATTTCATGCAGGAGCCGCGGCTTGCACTTATGCAAGCCACCAAATTTACGCGAATTTCACCACGGCCTCAGGGGAAACATTGCGAGAAATAGCTTGGCAGTCAAAGTGTTAATGCGGCAAGCCACGGTTTTTCTCGATAAACTTACTTCTTCAAACTTCTGTCTGTGTTCTGGACAGACTTGACCAGCTACATCAAGCATGCACTTTTTAAAAAATTCACCATCACTGAATGGTTTGCTGTGTTTAGCAATGCTGCATGCGACTCTATAGCTGGTATGAGTGGAAGCTTTCTGGGCTAATTTGCCTTTTACGAATACATTCTGCTGCTTTGCGAGTTTTCTGTCCAGTGCTGTTGCTCAAGTTTGCCGTTCCACTGCTGATAAATTATTGCCATAGCTTGCATGTTTCGTTGCATAATGACGACTAATGTTGTACTCTTTCAACACAGCAACACTTTGACCACACAGCAAACATACTGCTTTTTTGCCAACCTTTGTAAAAAAATATTTCGGCATCCAATATTTGTTAAATGCTCGACACTCTCTGTCAACTTTACGTTTTTTGGGAAATTCCATGCTTAATAAAACTTAACATCAAATCTAATTTCTTTAAAATGTAAAAAGTTGTAAATTCTATATCTATATCTAACACTAACTGATATAAAGTTATTTTTTGGCCAAAGAAGCCAAAGCCAAAGAATAAGTAACACTAACAGTCACGTCGTCACACAATAGTGGGAGATGTTTACAACACTCTCTGCTGTGACCTAATTTCCAGCAATCGTAGTGAAATAAAATGTAACATTTAAAATCGTGCCCTCGGGCCACATTACAGGGTATGGTTGGATACAGTCTGCGGGCCGGTCAAAATCCCTTCAGGGGCCGGACCCGGCCCGCGGGCCGTATGTTGCCCATGCCTGGGCTAGACTAAAAACTTAGTCCTAGTAGAACTAACTGGCTGACCATCTTTACTCAAAAAATGAAGAATAGAAAAAATTCTTTCAAAGCGATAACAAAACACAAAATTGCGCCATCAATGTTGCACGCACCCTAATACAGAAACATAAAAAGTACGAAAAACGAGCAAGAGGATAAGAAACGCTGCAACTTCTAGACTGGATAAAAACAAAACAATCGAACAATTCAACGTCATAAAGCTATGTTGCAGGGCGAGCACTAAGAAATGATACTATTGGCTATGAATGCTAATAAAAGCATGAGGCCCTGAAAGAGAAAATAATTATTTATGTGAAAATCCAAGATGCGTCGCTGGCCGCACAATATGCTATCGCGGGCCGCGTGTTTGAGACCCCTGCTCTAAGGCATTAACTTGTCGATGGTATATGCTCTTGAACCATAACTTAACTTATTGCAATAACTCAACCGCGAGTCATTAACTTTGGATTTGCTTTTTCTTTTCGCAGGTGCAATTATGTCAGGACCTAGCAGCATACGCATAGCCAGAAATTTTCGGTTTTACATGAGCGTACAATTACGGAGGAAAACCGTTTTTCGCTCAAACGAAAGCAAGCCCCCAACTACCTATTTGCAAATTTTTCATCCCTCTCAGGTCTAAGGTAATGTCACAGTTGACGTTCGATTGCAGCATTTGTTCTTTGTATTTTCTCAAAAATTTTGAGACCAGAAATGTGATTAAAAGATTTTTGGAAAATATCAACAAGGTGCTTTTTATAGGACATATTCTGAAACAATTTAAGCTGAATGGACGATTCAACAACCAAATTTTTTTAACTTTCTAAATACTCTTTTTCTGTTTTTCTTCAACGCTTCAAACATGTGCCTGATACAATCGAAATAAAAAAGCAACAGGCAGAAGCTATACCCGCCGAGCTTCTATTTATTGTTTTGCAGTGAGCGAGAAGATAAATATATTACTGCAGAGTATTAACATAGCAGTAGGTCAAAAAATCTACCTTTTACTATTGCAATGACATGTTACAATATTTTTGGAAAGTCGCATCAATAGCGTGACTGATCTTAGCCTCTAACACATATTAATAAAATATAGCATAGTTAAACATATTGACGATTTTTTTTGCATTACATCTCACAGGAATTTTAAAAAGTCTCTTCATCTTTACCACAAAACCTGGTCTATGGATTATACTCTTAAATCATTTCCTAACGTTTTGTAATAACATAATTATGTGTTTAAATTAGGCATAGATTGCACTTCTCCTAGCTGTAACGACAGGATCTAGAAATACACGCTCAACCAGAGATGCTACATGTTAGAACTTAGAGCTAAACTAACACCCTCCATGTCGCACCAACTAGGGCAATAGGCTTCCCACCAACTAGTTCGTTTTTGTAATTGTGAACACAACCACCTCTTTGGCTCCACCACTATTTCGTCTTGTATTGCTAATCTTAATTGATAAAATCTAATGATCACCATAAAGTGTACAGGAAGTATGGTTTCCATTTTCGACAACTTTTTGTTGCCGCTCCCACAACTGATTCTGCGGTGAAGTCAGCACAGCTTTCTGAAGCAATACGTTTAAACTCGGCTTAAATGATATCAAGTCCTGCGTGCGTAAAATCACACCATATTTGGAAGAGATAATTTTGCTAATTTGCTTGATACATCTTCATGCTATTGTCAATTCAAATATTAATTTTAATTGATAAAATTGACATAAAACCTTATCGGCAGCAGACAAGGCGAAGAGGCTAGTATTTTCCTGCCATACCAAAAATACTGACCGCACAAACGCGCTTGAAACATTTTTTTGAGAGATGAAATAATAGACCGTTTGCAAACGACACCAGCTTTCATCAAAATATACGGAGTGTTTAACAATAACAAGTTAATTATTATTTGATTTCTTGCTAAGATTTCAAGTGATTTCTTACTTTACGGCCACTTAGCGTTCGCTTTTGTGAGGAATAATTAATTCTAAGTGTCTCGAGTTTAAATATGTTATTAATTCAATGGGAGACCTACAAATTAACGTAAAAAGCTTAGAGGGTATTGCTAGTTCGATTATATTTTTACTGACGGACCTACATTGCTTCTTGGCTTAATATTGATTGTTCACAACTGCGTCGTCTTTATTTTGCGCTGTAAATAGGATAACTCAATTGCTAGTGTACACACCACTAGCTAATTCGCTTGGAAACGTGCCGCATAAGATGCAACAGAAAGTTCAGGAATAGAGACATCATTTATCCTAGCGTTTTTTTTGTTTCTTTACTGTACATTATTTTCAGGAGGGGTTGCACTAACTCGTGAAATATGCTATTACCAAATAACTGATTTCTGTAATTGTAAAACAAAACCCATTTCGGCGCCCATCTCCGACTTTGCATTTGTTTTTCAACACATATTGGAAAAAACGAGTTGAGTTTGCGAAATAACAGAGAGTTTCTGAGACCTCTCTTAATTCAAAGTACTTGTACTACGACAGAATTAGTGGCATAGAGGTGCTGCTATTGGAGCCGGCTAATTACTTACAAGATTTATGGCATCCTAGTCACTAACTGGAGCTGATCTTGTTTAAAAGAAAAAAAATAAGCAAAAGTTTTCTACGAAAGGAAAAGCAACATCTTGCGGGGAGTTTAAGAGATTAGGCAAAGGTCATTGCAAACAACACGATTTATTCGTCTATTATCTGAGATTTGAATGCAAAATGGAGACAAGATCTTTTCACGACTATGCAATAAATTGATAGAATCAGATTTAACTTCATATCTCAAGTACACCGCACTGCTTCTACACACACACATATATATATATATATATATATTAATAGGGCAAAGTAAGTCAAGAAACCAATTCCAAACCAGATGTACAACATAAGTCTAGTACCTCTACTCCTGGCGCTGAGATGAAACAAAGAAATACGACTTGAGAACGTAAAATGTGCTGTAACAACATAAAGATAAATGTTTTACAACTCATGAACAACTGTAGCACAATTTGAAAATGAAACAAGCGACCAATGGCTATCTGGTAGTTCTTAAACTGTGCGTTGCGACATCTTAGGGCGTCGTTTTAATTATACAAGAATGTTGTAGGATAATTCGTGCTTACCCCACAAATTTGATTCGAACCTAGAGTCAACATTTATTTTATACCTTAACATGTCGCCTATATTCAATTTCGTCATTTCAAAACTTATCAATCTGTAACTGCAATGTTGTAGTACAGTAACTGACTAGTTACTTAATAAATACATTGCACATTTTTAGTTTACGTTGACGCCTAATAACTGAATCTGCGGCAGTCGGAAAAATATTTGAAAACAGGAAGTTGGTGCTGCATCTCGGTGAGAATAAGCAAATATTTATGATTAAATGACATGCCTAAAACCAACGTGCCTGAGTGCATCTAGAGTTGATTAGATTGTTGGATCACACTTTTTCTTACAGAACGGTAGGCTTAATCGTTAGTGTTGTGGTTTGCTACGTCGCAAGTTTAGAAAGTGTTTAAATGTGCAGAATCGAAAAAAACTATGAGAACCAGTGGCTAGGCCAAGGCATAAGGTGATTTTAAATGCTAAATTCTTAAGTGTATTTAAGGAGGGAGAGCATAACCAATTGTCAATACAATAGAAGCAAAAACTGTACAAGCCATATTCTTGGAAAATCGTCAATTTTTTTCGCGTGACGACAATGTGAAAAACGATCATTCTCAAAAATTTGATTTCAAAAAACGTCCTAAGATAAAAAAAATGCAAAGTATCAATTGGAATTCCAAATCTACAAAAAAACCTCCGGCTGGTAATCACAAAGTTGCATGTAAGCCCATTTGATAATAGTACAGAAAGAATAATAACACCCATCTTAGGTTTGGAATAGTTATTTCTTACTGATTGGGATTGTGGTTCAGGATCGGCTCGGGTACACCAACGCCAAATCTTAGAGGTTTGGACTCAGGAAAAATGAGCGATTGTTTATTTATTGGTTCGGATGCGATTCAAACGTCAGCAAATAATCTCTGCGCATCATTGTCTGATGAGTTTTGTACACTGCAAAGCTCGGCCGACCATGTTCGCACTTTTCGCACATTCCAAACTCAATGATAACTTGATCAATAAAACGGGCAATCTACGCATGCTCGCCTCCTTCACTTTCATACCGCGTCCAGAAATTTAGCATTTTTGCAAGACTTTGGAGTGGGAAGAACTTCACCAGAGAGTAATGGATAAATTTTCGATTAAATTTGCCATAATGCTGTCAAGTAAGCCAACCAACTCAACTCTGCCAAATAAGCCAACCAATTCGTTTTCATTTTATTTGTGACTAGCAGAGGTACCCGGCGTTGCCCGGGTATAGGATGAAAAAGCAACGTCAGTATATGCAATTGGTCAGATCATGTAAGTTATCCTGGTGATTACTATTCTGACAACACTTTCTTTTTAACCCCTAGAAACTGTTGTCACGTAATATTTGCATTATCGGAGGCTAATCACCTTGAAGAGGAAACAGGTTACAATATCATACCTCAACAGTTACATTAGCATAACCATATTCTATGTAAAGGTGAAGATTATTTGCTTAAAGTTTTGTTTGTAAATCTTGTTATTCAATACAGATAATAAAAAGCGACATACACTTCATTTTTAATTCCTTTATCATTACTACTCATAACAATAGGTATTTGAATTTTCAAGGGGGCTTTCTCCCCCCTTTTTGCCCCCTAATATAGTCGTAGGAGGCTGAAATTTGGGGAAACTTTTTAATTTGGTGTCTTATACATATGGTTTAAATTTCATCTAAATCAGATATATTTGAATTTTCAAAGGGAGGTTCTGCCCCCCATAGCTCCCTTAGGGGAGCACTTAAAGGTTAGAGACCACTTCCACAGTATTCCTTGGAAAATTTTACATGACAATACACTTTTGCTTATTTTTTGAAGCTTCTTTAACTTTTCTCTCTATAGGTATTTGAATTTTCAAGGGGGCTTTCTGCCCCCTAATATAGTCGAAAAAGGCTGAAAGATTTACCCGTCGTTGATCGGGTAAAATGTAAAGACTGATTAAATTTTTACATTGAATAACCATATTTTAATGTGTTTTCATGATTTTTATTTCATCGTACAACAGTAGAAATAGGCCTCTAGTAGAGCCCCATAGGCTCGTAGCCCCCCATAGACGAATCTGATCGAAATGAAAATACCGTACTTGGCATATTTACCCGTCGTTGATCGGGTAAAATGTAAAGACTGATTAAGTTTTTACATTGAACAACCATATTTTAATGTGTTTTCATGATTTTTATTTCGTCGTACAACAGTACAGATAGGCCTCTAGTAGAGCCCCATAGGCTCGTAGCCTCCCATAGACGAATCTGATCGAAATGAAAACACCGTACTTGGCTTCCCTGGAAAAAGTCATATTTACCCGATCTACGACGGGTAAATCTGCTAAGGATTTTTAAAAGTACAGTCTTCCTCATAATCTTCAAATTTGGATTTTTATTTGTCACAAATTTTTTTCTGTTTGTGGTACCTAACAAAAACTTTAAATTTTTAAGGGGGCTTTCTGCCCCCTAATATTGTCGAAAAAGGCTGAAATTTTGGAAAGCTCTCTAATTTAGTGTCTTATACATATGGTTTAAATTTCATCTAAATTGAATATATTTGAATTTTCAAAGGGGGGTTCTGCCCCCCATAGCTCCCTTAGGGGGGCACTTAGAGGTTCGAAACTACTTCCGTTGTCTTCCTCGGAGAATTTTACATAAGAATACACTTTTAGTTTTTATGTAAACTTTCTAACCTTTCTACCTAAATACGCAATTCGATTAGAATCGAAGAGTTATCTGAGACCCTCCTGTGGAAAAAGGGCCGTAGCTCCCTTGGGGGGCGAGGTACGAACTTGGAAATAGGCCCATTGACTCCGCTGGAAAAAAATACATCGGAATGCATGTTTTATTTTTTTCTAGGTGCTCCTAATTTTTTTTCCATAAGGAACAGACAAACAGACTGACAGACAGACAAACAAACAGACTTTGGATTTTATATATTAGATATGTGGCCTGTCGCTTGTGGCATGTCATGTCAGGTGAAGGCAAAATTTCTAATTTAATGTCTTAGGTATTAATATTTTATGGAGTAAACATTTATTCTAGTACACTAGTATAACAATAAGATGTACAAAGTTTTAGGCTCATGGGCCCATTTTATGGATCTTCAAGTAATGTCTCAACCGCCTAACCCTCGAACTTTTTAAAGCTATATTTTTAGTTCCTGTTGTTATATTTTCTTGTTTTGGCACCACATTTTTTGTAAAAAGATGATCTTTCAAATGACATTACGCCTGAAGAACGCTAAAGTTTCGATATTCAAATCAGTTTTTGTTCCCATTTTCAGTTCCTTGCTAATGATCATGAATTCTGGAAATAACGAAAGATACTAGTCTCGAATGCAAGCATTTAAATGAGATTTTAGAACAATTGAGGTTTTACGCTATCACAGATGGACAAGATTGCTACATCGGAATGCAAGGTTCTCAACATCGTACAGAATCTTGTCTGTATTGAAAGATTTTAGTTGGGTTGATTTAGCCACGCCAGAAAAGTTCCCCGATAACGGCACACTTGTCAAGTTAATTTGCCACATTTAACGAGAAAAAGGCAGCTTGCCAGTTCAAACATTAGATGGAAGTTTCATATAAACACTCATATTGAATTAAAATCGATAGCTTAAAGCTGTATTGAATGTAACGAGTCACAAATAATCTCTTGTGCACTTGATGCTTTCTAAATATTCTAAACCATTATATTCCACGCATACAAAAATTGCTATGCTTTTGAAAGAGATATAAAAAAAACACTGCTTGCTATCAAGCTACATGTAAATTCGAATAAGTTTTCCCATTAAATGTAACTTCATTTAACATAGACAAAGTTGTTTGAAAACATAAGACTCATCTTTTAAGTGCAAATATACGATGCCGTTTTATACTTTTCCACTTACATTTACAGTATTACACACATACAGTAGAATATACTTTAAAGTAAAGCATACAGCTTGGTCGTTGTCTAGAAATTATAAATGTTTTCCCAATTCAAACGCCGACTTTAGTTGTGCTTGCTTGGTCTTGTAATGTTTTCAGTTGACTGCTTGCAAGTGAAGTTTTAATTGCCGAGAGATGGAATGATCGAGTAAACAATCGACAATCGAATGGCCACCCCAAAAATCACGCCCTATCAGTCGATAAACGACCTACAGTAAAATGCCGTTTCGGATCCGATGGTGCTGTAGAAACAAAACTTTGTTTTTTCAAAATGATTTTCCATTAAAAAGGCTTCTTTTAAACAAGCTGGTACACCTCTGTACCCCCATCACGTTTGCAGGCATTTTAAAAATTTTGATAGCCTACACTCTGGCTTGTATTACACGCACGGTTGAAAAGCACTGGTAAAGGTGAAGCTGAGAATTTGCCTTCAGTTCTTAAGTATGCTGATCAGGGCATAGGACATGGGCGCGCAGTTTTCACGGACAAGTTCGATTTCAATAAAGTTTATTGTAGTGCTCGTATGAACGGTAGTTTTTGTATAACAAACATACTAGATTTATTAAAAGCCTCTAGCTTCTTAGTGGTTACCAACTGCACTGAAATAACCTGATAGGTCGAGATTGCTAAGTGCATCGCTGGCCTCTTGCATTACTACATACTAGATTGGTTTCACCAAAAGCCGATATCATTATTTAAATAAAAACTTTTTTAAACCAGTTGTTTTCAAACTGTGCGTCTTGTCATCTCGGATATCGTTGCAATTTTCCAAACATAATTTGTTATTGCGCCAAAGAATCTTGCTTGCTGTAAAATTTTCTGTAGGAATAGGATCAGGAGAACTTGGTCTTGGGCTGGTGCTATGAAATCAAACTTGAGACATGGACTTACCTTAAAATGTCGGTGAGATCAATGCTCCTATTGTTGATAGGGCTGCCATGCCTGGTTTAAAACCCTTTCCCAAGAATGCAATGTATTTCAATATGTTCTTTTCAAAATGAAGTGTATTATTATGGCCAAATCATCACCACAGACGTATTTTAGTTGACATGATGTTGAATAACGGTTATTAATGTGACACTGAAAAGCATTGATACCAGAAGGAGCCGTTTAGATATCATATGACGCCATGATGGTGGAGAAAGAGGAAGCATTTCCGACATATTGGTGTTGAGGAGTAGATGAATTGAGGATTTTAGGGGCCGGAGGCAAGATTTCATTAGGGGTCTCTTATTGGTCACGCACTCATTGTAGACCTGTGTTTTATTCATTTGGAGATCAGCTCTATTTTGAAGGTTTGGATTTGGAAACATATAACTGAAGATCTCTTTTTTTCTCGTAGATCATTTTTGTTGCTGCATAGTTACACTAAATCATTATATATTTTTGATAATTTATTTACATAACTCTTAGCTGAAGGTTTTCGTTTTACATCTAGCCATTGTTAAAGCATCTATAATATCAAGTATTAAAACTTATGATATAGCACTAAAACTCAAAATGTTTATACAGGCTCAAATATTATTGTAGGCTTGATTTAGGCCGAAGACGTTTAGTTTAGAGTGTATACAAATAAATTATCAAGAATAAAAAGTGATTTAGTGTTGCAATGCAGTATCGTTTTTTGATTCTGATTTTAGAATCCTTTCCAGAAACTCCCTTTCAAAAATACATTTGTGTTTTGTTGGGTTGAAACACACGGGCTGGTTGAAAATTAGTGTTACGGGCCAAAAGTTACTGGTGAGAAACTTTATTTTGGGGAAGATCAGCATTATTTTGCAGGGACAAACAGCAAATGAAAATTGTCTGGAAAGGGTACCTGAGGCAGCTGCCTCAGTTTCCTGATCCTAAATTTACCTTTGATAAAGAGATAATAGATATCATTACAAGACAAACTTTCTATTACAATGAAAAGAACTAAAAGCTTTCCATTGTTTCAATAACCAAGGTTTTGAGGCGAATTGGAGAAATTAAAATTTATTTGAATCAGCTGCCTTTTTTTATAACTACAGTTTGTTAAAAGTAAGGCAGTTTTATTTAAACCACTTGGTAAATTGCGAAATTGCGCGTTGATGTGCAAAGAATTTGTTGCGAAATAAGCTTTGTTTTCGTCAAAAGAGCTTTTTGATCTTGTTGACGTGCTAAATTCTTTATCAACAGATAGTTCTAAATTCGCAGCTGGCGGTATAAAATTGATGTACGATTGCATCATCAAAGACGAAAGATGCCACAAATATTGAGAAAAAATAAGTTACCTCGGCCAGCGAAACTTTTTGGCGCAGAAAACAACAGTGTTACTACGGTATATTGGGGATGATGAGAAAATGACGTCAGTTTTTGCGAATTGGTTCTAGTGTTTGAGCTATCAAACTATATTGTTAATGGTGTTTTGTGTTTAGAGCTAATCATTATGCATTGTGTTGTAGCCATCATTAGGTAAAACATGCATGTTGAATTGTTGTTGTACACATTTTTGCAGTAACGAGAAGCTTGGGCTCAGATTTAATTTAAAACAGCAATTCATTCTCTCATCACGTCACTTTTAATTTTGCATAATTCACTTCTATTTTTTTTCGCTATTGAAAGAGCAATATTGACCAGATTTAGTCGAGAAAATAGCTTTAAGCGAAACCAGCATTATAAAATAAACCACTTTATAGCCACAACTTGTAAAAGTGCTCTTCTTTTAGCCAAAATAGAAGATTGGTTGTCTTTGTAGTAAGAGGCGTATTTTTATATAATATCATTTTGTCTCGATAAACTAAAGGAAAGTATAATCCGCGAATTATTTCATATCTTCTATTAAAATTATTGGCGAAGATGAAAATTGTAAATTTTGCACTTAATTGGTAACGCAGCATACGAGGAAAATATCTTCTTTCAGTTGTAATCTAGTTCTCACGAAGCAATTCTTAACAATTTGACAACTTATTAGACTCATTAAACTGAACCAAGGATGCATACAATGCAACAAAATCAAAGTACTTCGTTCCTCGCACATATCATATATCATTTTAAGCACTTGTGATCATACACAACCAGTTGTTCCGTAAACACAATTTTAGAATGAAACCAGGGCAAGGTGCTTCGTCAGACTTAATCCCCTCCTTTGATGGCACAAGTTTGCTGATGACATGCTCCAAAACACTTCTTCCCCTTTCAGTGATGATGAATTTACAGTTATTCGGGTTATAGTCAATAGCTACTGCTTGGGGTTTGCAGTAGTTTATTTCATTAACCACGCAATATATTTCTGTTAGCAAAACTTTGAAGTGAGTCATTACTTCATCACAGTCCAATAATCTGTCGTGATTTTCATAAAACAAATTAATCATAAAATAATGAATTCTCAACTTTGGCTCGTTTGCAAAATACGTATGAAAACATTTTTCTTTGTCAACTCGGTAGGCCATTTTCAGAATCATTCTTCACTCAGTTCAGCTTTCAAATCCAAAAGCACTATTGTTACAAATTTTAGGCTGTCTTACTTCATTCTGGGTATCAAGCATCAAAACAAATTTATTAAATAGGAAAAGCAGATTTGAGATTTTTGAAAAAAATGGTATAATCCTTTGTAGTTTTGGTAGCACATTTTAGAATTTAGAGCAGTGGTGCTCAAAGTGGGCGATATCGCCCCCTTGGGGGCGAAAATGATACAATAAGGGGCGAAAAGCTCAGAGGGAGCCGAAAGCGCATTCTAGAAGAGTTAAAATTATCGTCAAACTTGTTTTGTTTGTTTATCTGCTAGTTGCAATCGAATTGCATAATTACTTGTGTAAAGGCTATAAATAACCTGGTTCTATTGTGATGTATTAAGAACGAATGTTCTCTCAACTTGTAGAACTTGCTGGAATCCTCGTTATCAGTAGCGAAAATTTTTCTAGTATTGAGCCAGGCTAGTTAGTGAGTTTGATTTCAGCTCAATTGGAAGTCAGTTTAGTTCAGCCATAGACACTATATTATAGACTGAAACCTGTCGTTACGTAAACTGCAAGCTTACACCTCCAGTAATCTAAGAAATTTTTCCTATCAATACTTCATTTCGATTGGTTTGTGATAGATCCGGTTAGCCAAATCCAACATTTTTACATTGACTGACCGTCCCCAGACATTGAATCAATGTAAAAGTGTCGGTTTTGGATTGTGTTCTTTCCACAGATAGAGTTCTTTGCCTGAAGAATGCCATTGATGCCCAAGATCATGAAAAAGTCAAGTGGCGCTTCTGCAAATGACGCTATTTTATATGCGCTGAGTGCAATGTCAATTTAAATGTACTTTACTCATTTTCATTTAAGTTTTAAAGTTCATAGTTCCTGAAAATATGTCCTCACCATTAAGAAAGTTGCAATAAATCCAGAAAATCAAGAAAGTGAAAGTGCGTCAATATAACTGCACTCATTTTAAATTTGGTTTTACAATAGCTTCACATGACGCTACCCTTCCAATGCGCCTTGCGTGAGGTTCTATCTTCACTAATGAGGCAATGAAGCGGAGTCGACTCCAAGATCGCCTCAACAGAATGCATCCGCACACAATCGGCAGTGACTTCAGGAAGCTTAGAAACGAAGAAGCAAAACTAACAACAATTTGATCTCTGCTTAGACAGACTGACAAGCGACAAGAACATGGCCTAATTGCTTCATAAAATATATCTAAGCTAATTGCAAAAACAGCAAAGCCACGCACTATTAGTGAAGATCTTGTGTTACCAATCGTAAAAAAAATTATTGAAACAGATTTGCAACAAAATGCTTTCTCAATTTTGCGTGCTGTGCCTCTAAGCAATAATAGAGTTCAGCGACGAATTGATAAAAATGAGCTCTGATGTAATAATACAACTTGTTGAAATCTTGTCCGTATCCAAACATTCACTGCAAATAGACGCATCCACCTTAACCCTTTGAACTCTGGTTTCTCTGATCATTCCCGCCTTCAATCCGAGCTCACAGGGCAATGACGGTACATCTCTTATACCGGCGCAGTACGGTACACGGGCTCACAGCACGGAACACCGGCTTACAGGGTAATGACGGTAGACTCGAAGCCCGGTTAACCAGCCTTTTGGGTCTATAAGGCTTCTCAGTAAGGCCGGTTTTCTGACCTGCAGGGTTCAAAGGGTTAAGTGATAACGAACCACTACAGTTGAGATATGTGCGATTTATTCTTGATATGCAAGATCAAGAAGAAATGATTTTTGCAATCGGTCTTCCTGCTGATACTTGTGCAGCAACTCTCTTTAATGCAGTGGAAAAATTTTATGAGGAAAAGGAAATACCAATGCAAAATATATTGCGTTGTGCAACAGACGGTGCTGCGACAATGTTTGGGAAGCATCGAGGATTCATCGCATTAATGAAAAAGAAAATATCTGTACTCATTGTAACTCAATGCGTTATCAACCGGTAGCATTTGGTCGCTCCCAATCTCAGTGCTGAACTGCATAACTCATTGCATATTGTGATAAAATGCATCAGTAAAATAAAAGCTCATTCCGTTAATGATAGACATTTTTGCGCACTTTGTCACAACAACAAAGATTTTGAACATCATTTATTACATACCGCAGTACGATGGCTTTCAAAAGGTGCTTGTATAACTCGCTTATACTCTCTTTGCGATTCAATGATCGAATTCCTCTCGGACATCAGTTGTCAATCGGCTGAAGCAGTGAAACCATTAAAAAATAATATCGCTTATTTGGCAGACATTCACTTTCATGATGAAGTGAACAAAAAACTTCAGGATGAAATGATCACGCTTATCAGGTGCAAAAACCTGATACGTCATTTACATCAAAGCTTTCCTTGTACAGAGAAAATATGAGGAAAAGCATTCTGTCTCAATTTCCAAATCCCTGCGGGAATGATGTCACAGAAAATGAACGACTGAAATACTGTTCGCATTTACATAACCTAGTGTAAGATATGCATATTCGCTTTGCAGATCGCTGGTTAACCTCAATGTCCCAAAATGGTAATTCAACCATTTTCTGCTGATCCTGCAGACCTAAAAGTTGAACTTCAAAATCAGTTCATCTACTTGCAAAATGATGACAAAATCCAAAATGAACTTTAAAAAAGATAGGTACGATATGTTTTAGTGCAAGGCATTTGGCAAATACCCGCTCATATGAAGCGAAGTAAGAGCATAGGTTCTTTCATTTCCGTTTATTTGATAGAAAAAGAATTTTCAGCCGTGACACTAATGCTATCAAAACAAAGAAATTGTCTTTCCATCAGCACACGGGGTAATTTACCATTGCACCTAACCGAAATGTCTCCGAATATTAAAAAGCTCGTTGAAGATCACCGAGGTCCTTCATCTCATTGAATAAACACCGTTTACTATGATTCGTCTACTTGTTTAAGTATTTGTATTAAATTTGTTTATGACTTTAAGTCTTTTTGTATTGCTGAGGAGAGGGGGCGATGATGATATTAGAGTGCTGTAAGGGGACAGCGATAGCATAAAGTTTGAGAACCACTAAATTAGCCCAAGTCAAACGGATTAAATATGCGCTAAATTAGATTGAGAAAACGCACTTATTTTCGCATCAAGTCAAACGGGTTGATTGCACCAAAAAGCAGCTTATGCTGAATTTGATATCAAGACTCTTTCAAAAATTTTTACTCAATTAATAAAACTGATGCCAAGACTTTTTTCAATCAATAGAGCTGATATTTAGCTAGAATAGGCCAATGAACACCTCTACCAGCACAAGCACATCTCGATGAATAAACTTTAAAGTGTCAACGTTTGGAGTAGGCAACTGTTTAATCAAAAGAGCCAACAGCAGTCCGAACAGACACAATAAGTCCATCCCTCAGAGGAATCGATATCAAGTTTGAAACACCAAAGATCATCTCTATCAATTTTGAAAACATCACGAGCGGCATTTTGTAGAGTAAACCATTTGGAGAATCAAAAGAGCCACAAAAGATGAATCAAAAAAAGCAACAAAATTTTGAACAAATATCTCTCCATACTTAAACAAAAACCATGTCTTTCATCTACTATCTCGGTTTTTGACAGATAAGAATTTGACACTGCATCTCAAATTACACCTCAAATACTCAATTGCAATGGTAACACCATGCTACTCTCGACTACAGAATGTGTTTTAACTAAATTTACTTGCAACGGAAGCTGTTAGTTCTAGATAATACACGTAAAACCAACAAAAATAGCTGTTATCATTTTGGCCGAGATCGAGCCAAAAAGTCAAATGTAAAATTTATTGATTTGTCATAAGTGAACACAATAACTTATTTTTCAAAAACACGAGCAACATGGCTTTCTTTTTGTTTTGGATTTTAAAACTCATTGTTCTCGTAACTGAGTTTTTTTATAACGCATGGCAACAACAAGTTGCCGAAAAAATGTCAAGAAATAGGAATCTTTATGCATTGAATTTTGTCTCTTCAGGGACCTTTTACGCATTTCAAAACCCTTGGGGTACAACAGGTTTAAATGACTGGAGGCATTTATCGCAGCAAATTCGAAGCTATGAAAGCTCCACACATCATGCGGAGGCGTGTGTCATATATGAGCAATGGAGAAACAGGGAACAATAGAAGAAGCGTTGCACGAGTCTTTGCTATAAAAGAACAAACTTTTGGCAAAATGTTTTGGAAAGACTAATGAATGTGACGTTGACTTTAGCAAAGTGCAACTAACCTTTTTGCGGATCTAGTGAAGAACTTTCAAAGGATAACAAGAACAATTTTCTCTCTATCATACAGCTTCTTGCCAAATACCACACTTATTTGGACAAACTTTTACAACTACCTAACGGTGTTTCAAAATATTTAAGTCATTTGATACAAAATCAGCTAATATTAATACTAGCTGAAGAAGTTCTCCGTGATATAAAAAACGAACTACAAAACGCTCCTTTTTATGCCATTTTTCTTGATACAACTCAAAATGTCAAAAAAAAGACAGACTAGTTAAGCGAAGTATTTCGTTACGTCAAAATTGATTACCACGATGATGGAATGTTCTCAGAACTGAAAGTTGTCGAAGCGTTTTCCTCCTTTATCGAAGTTCAGGATTCGTCTGCTATTGGATTGCACAAACTTATGACGAATTCCGTGAACAAGGATATGATGGCGCTGCAGTCATGAGCGAGTGTACTCCAGCTCGCATAAGATCCAGATGTGGCTCAACATCCTTATTTCGTGCATTGTGCTTCGTGCAATTTCAATTTGGTATTAATAGATTCCTCCATCAAAGCCGTGACTAATGCCCGTCAATTTTACGACACCATTGAGTTGGTGTATATGTTTTTCTGACATAGTATTGTGCGGTGGCAATTGCTTCAGAATGTCCGTGATCGTTCTTGCTCGAATCCTACATTTAAAGCGTTAAATCCAACTCGGTGGTCTGGTGGATATGATGCTGCCGATGTTTTGAAGGAAAGATTTTGTGACGTTATAAAATGCTTGACTCACATAATATTTACCAGCACGAAGCCAAAGGAAAGAGATGAACCCATGGCAATAAAGAAATAAATAGAAAGCTATGACTTGTATGCATGCTGATTGTGCAATGCAACATTTTGCAGATCGTCAACATTCCTTCGAAAGCTATACAGTGTAAAACAATGGACTTAATTTCTGCTCATAAACTTCTGCAAACTGCTGCTAAAGACATTGTTCAACTCAGAAAGAGTTTTGACGCAGTATTAAAGAAAGCTTCCACTATTGCTTCTACATGAGATTTGCCAAGACAGGTTTTAAATAAAAGAGCAAAGAAAACAAAAGCCTACTTTGACGAAATATCCGAAGCAATAACGTTAAGCGATCCTAAGAAGCGATTTTGCGTAAATGTGTTTCTTCCGATGATGGGCATATTGTCTGCCAACTAATTAATCTCTGTAAAAAAATGATATTAGTGCTGACATCATATCAAGTTTTGGAACAAAGTTTTCTATCGAATGCTTCTGATCTGGATCTTGAGATTGAAGCAAGAATATTTGTTAACAAACTTTCTGATAACGTTTCTCCGTTGTTTCCTAGCCAAATGCTCTTCATCAAAACGTCGTTCAGAGAATAGGATGCCCATTTAAAATCTGCTAAAAAAATGGCTTCTCCGTTGATTGTTGAAACTGAATTACTTTCCACAACTTATTCTGACGTTTGTACGACATACATAATGTGTATGACAGTATCTGTAACCGTCACAAATGAAACCTCAAGAAGAATACAATCCATGGTTGCAATCCACTTCCCAGCTTACCCAATCACTTGAAGAACAACGTTTACCGACACATCAACAGGAAGTAATGGAACAAGCCCTTTATCCTGGACAACTGCCAGAAATCGAATCAAAAGAAGAATATAATCCGTGGTTGCCGTCCGCTTCCCAGCTCTCCCATTTACTTGAAGAACAACATTTACCGACACATCAACAGGGTGTGACGCAACAAACCCATTATCCTGGACAAATGCCAGAAATCGAATCTCAAAGAGAATACAATTCATGGTTGCAATCCACTTCCAAGCCCACCCATTTACTTGACGAACAACATTTACCGACACATCAACAGGGTGTAATGCAGCAATCCCATTTTTCAGGACAATTGCGACATACGGAACCTTGTTCGGGAGAAGATCTATTGTTGCCATCCACTTCCCAGCCTTCTTCTTCATGCCATACACTTGAAAGAAAAGAAGATAAATGGTGATGGCTTGTACAGTATGTGAGCACTATTAATAAAACTAATTTATTTTGTTAATGTGTGATGAAAACAATTAAATGTATCAATAAGAATGGGAAAAATAAGGTTAAAAAAATTCAACTTGTTTTCTGAAATTGAAACTTTACTTTAGAATTATTTTTTGCAAAACACTAAATGTTCAAGTTCTTTACTTGGACAGCTTTTGATCTTGAAAATAAATTTGAAATGAATTTTAAATGTGGTGTTCATTCCAAAGCCTATGTTTTATTAGAAAATGTCAAGAATGTAGCATAGAGGATTTTCTGCAGAAGTCAAGAGATTTTTTCAAAGTGTGTTTCAAGTCTTTTTAAAATTGTGTCATGTATTATTAAAATAAAATTGTTTTTATATTAAAAATTGCTTCATATCAAGGAAGGAATAGATTTAGAAAAGTGAAGAGGCAGGTTTGATTACTTTCTAGGTATTTGGAACTTGGTGTTTCCAAATACATGAAAACTCATAAAATAATTATCATCAAAACTCATAGCATAATATTATTAATTCTTATGAAAAATAACGCTCTTTTAACTCTTACGATGCGTTTAAATCAATTTTTATATTCTCTTTTTCATGAATGCAACTGGATTTAAATAAAGGCAGCCGCTGTCCTATGCTTTGTGAGGTCCAACTATCTTAACAAAAGTAACAGCATTCTGCTTGTTATTTACTACCAGTAAGAGGAATGGGTGTTGTGATTGATCAAAGTGTAAGACAGAGGCGCAAATATCAGGGAAAATGCTTCCGCTTCAATAAATTTTAGGTGGGGTCATCAGCAATTACCAAATACATGAAGAATTTTTAGAAAAGTAGAAGCAGTCACCTTGTAACTGTGCTTCATAAGAGATGTGTTAGAGATCGATTTGTAGTAAAATGTCTTTAGGCTACACAATACTAACTTTTTTTCAAATACTCTTTGTAACGCAGGGGTTCTTAAACTAGGGCCATGGAAATTTGCCAGAAGGATGTGAGCCCAGAATGCCTTGATCATTCTTTAAATAAATGAAAAGATTTGAGAAAACGGCGCACTAAAACAATTGATCTTCGAAAAAATTCTTCAAAATGGTTTTGACAGCAATTGTGTCGTAATCACCTGAAATGTGGCCGTCATTGAAAGATGGCAAGTCGGAAGCTGATTTTCGTTTGAGCAAAAATCGGTTGTTCTCTGTCAAGTAATGCAAATTCCAAAAAAAATTAGTTTCGATTATGACGTCACCAATACCCTTATGACACTCCACTCACCACGGGGTGGTGATCAATCTTGCCAAGTTTGATGCTTGTGCCTATAGCAGTTTCAGGGAAGCTAAAACAGAAACACAGACACTTAGACAGGCAGACAACATACACACAGACAGACAGACAAAATTGCGCTCTATATATTAGATTTACGAGGGACAAAACATGTTAATGTATATGAAGCAATTCTACCGTTTGTAAATTAATGTACTTAAAATCTGTCAATTACTTCCACAACCTATCTGCTTAAGATGCAACATTTGATAAAAGGATTGTACGGCGAGTTTGCTTTTCAATGAAAAAGCTTAGTTTATGCCAAGTCGTACCGTTTTTATTGCGTTGAATTCACTTGCTAGAAGTCCTTTTCTTTGAATTGTGCCTGTGACTTCGATCAGTACAGTAACGAATCAAACTCCAGATCTGACGTCATGTCAGTGCCCCTTTGACCTTAATATTTTTTTCTCGTTGTTTTAATATTTCGATGAAATCATTTAACTTTTTCTCATTTGCATAGCCAATGTTCTCTGGTAAGCCGATTCAAGTGACCAAATTGTGAATTTTGATACTCATTCTCACTGGAAGAGCTTCGATTTGCGAGCATCACTTTCATGAGATCTTGGCAGTTACGTGATTTCGTTTTTCCAAGTAATTTTTTATTACTGTACGTATGGCAGACTGCAGATCAGCGTCAGATTAAATTGCAGTCATGTGCAATACGAAGGTTTGATCATTAACCGGTTTACAAATTGTATTTCATTAAAAATTCCTACTTCAGTTTTTGACTGACAAATTTTCGCAGAAGTCGAACTCAAATTTGAACTCGCAAAAGTAACAATGTCGAACTCGAACTTGAACTCAAACTCGTAAAACAAGCTGAACTCGAACTCGAACTTAAACTCGACATAAAGATCGACCGAGTTTGCAGCTAAGGTTTGCACTAAAAGGAAGGGCCCCAGTATGTGAATGTATGGGATAGTGTACACTGGTAGGGAGTGAAAATGAGGGGAGTGCACACTGGGAGAGCACATTTTGACCAATCAAATACCACCAAAGGTCAGATGTTTAATACGTCATCAAAGCTGACCAATCACAAATGTCTAACGGCAAAATAGCCTCCAAGGGTAAAATATCTTTGAAAGCAAAATAGCCACTACCTAATGTTTTACATTGATTTTAAGGTAAATCGAGGCTATAAATGCTTTTACTTTTACTGAATTGGCACTATTATTTAAGAAATAGAAACTTTCATAAACTGCAGACAGTGACACTGTTTCGACCTATCAGGTCTCTTCAGTGCAAATGGTGACCAATAAGAAGTTAGAGGCTTTAAGTAAAGCATAGACTGGTATTAGGTCCCACAAGTGTAACGGTCTAAGCTATGCTTTATTTAAAGCCTCTAGCTTCTTATTGGTCACCAACTGCACTGAAGAAACCTGACAGGTCGAAACAGTGTCACTGTCTGCAGTTTGCTAAGTGCATCGCTAGCCTCTTGCATTACCATAGAAACTTTCGTATTTTACCATATTCAGGTGGAGAGAGTATCTATACTTTAAATTGGAACTAAATCTACTGACTAAGAAAATTTTGTTTAACCAATGTCTTGATTATATAGGACAATTTATCAACTTTTCAGATTAATAAAGCCATAGTTCGGCTTGACCGTTGACTTTCTGGGCATAAATAGTCACTTTATGTCGGCTAACAACTAAACACCTTAGTTGTTTTTGTTCTGAATTTCATCATGAAATAAATGTACTGAGAAGACCATTTTAGCAAATTTGTTTTACCACAAAAAAAATTAGAGCATAAAACAATACCAAAGAACATGCAGTATGGAAAAGACGAAGTGCACTTGGCTACCGGTGCGTATTTGTGAGAGATAGTTTTAACATGTTTGCTATTATTTGCAAAAATATTTCAGTCATGAAGTAGTATTGAGCTTTGGCGAATGTTAAGTCTTATTGGTGATGAGTTCCGGCGCGTGTGCGTAATGATTGGAGCGTTTGTTAACTATATGCGTGCAGCAGCAGTATAATCAATTGCCGCAGGTCACAGTAAAGATGCTACACGAGCGAGTAGAATAGCAAAGCGTCTGTGACGAAGATGAAGGAGCGGCTGTGACACTGGCAAAGCTTAGAGACAACCTAAAACGGTTGTTATGCAAATTGAAGTATGACGTTGTCGTGAGTTCGCTTATATTTTTAATTCCACTGCAATCCAAGGCTAATCCTAACTCAATAAAGAGTTTGTTCCATTTTATTGGTGATAACAATCAATAAATATATTAACAGAATCTGCCATGAGGGCAAAGCAAGCAATGCAACAGTAACTTGATTCAAAGCATGAGCAAAGCGGATGATGTAAATGTATTAATAAATATATTCTACATACTGTGATGATACGCAAAACTGTAGTTGTGTTGTCTTTTTATCTTTTTCGGGATGGTTATTTCTTTTTTAATTGCATTATACATATATTTTTGTTATCCGGACTTATTAGGGCCAGTTCCTCCACCATTTGGTCGGGAAAAAACAAGGTTCAAGTGAATATTTCATCGCCAATATCATATGCTTGCTAATTAACATATACATATGATCTCTGTGGAACTCTTTGATTTCATTTTAAATATTTTAAATGATAGATGGGTTTTTATATATTTTGACGCTTTACAGCTTTAGAGTTTGACAGCGGATACTTCGGTAGCTCACAGCAGGAACTGTGTCTTACGACGAGATCAATATCATTATGTCAACTATTACAAAAAACATGATTTCAATTCAAAGCTGATACGTTGCGAACCAGCCACTATTGAAGTTAATATGGCTGTTTGTGTATTTTCAGAAGCACTTAAATAATTGGAAACTTTGGGTATAAAAAGTAAAATTTTAGACAACGCCATGCTGCTAAGCCAGAGGTGTCAAACGTGCAACCCGCGGGCCGCATCCAGCCCGTAAGCGAATTTAATCAATTTCAGCAGTATTGCAACGTTAGATAACATGCAGCTTTCAACCACCAACAAATCTTTGTTTTTGTAAATAAAGGCGACATGGCAGGGAAATACTTGCGCCAGCCTGCTAGGCTGACTTTGTTCTAGTAGTTACTGCGAGAGTAGTAATGACCTTTTTTCAGAGATCAGCACTATTTACGGCTACATCACACCATTTCCGGAGATCGTTGGCAGGAGAAAAGGTAATCTTCAAATAATTGAAATAAGAAATAAGAAAATAAGAAATAAAGAATTTAAATATAATAAAAAATAAAGAATTAAAATAAGAAAATATATTATTTTAACTGATGCAAAACAAATCGCTGCATTTGTAGATAAAGCCATTAGAATAATCGAAAAGAGATCACAAACCATGGTTATTAGATGATTTTACCAGAAGTAGTTTATTTGGATTGGTCACATTCATATTCCACATTGAAATCATCTTAGTTTGATAACTTGGAAATAATTTAATCTATGGATTCGCAAAGAGGTTGATGTGCGCGATGCACAAAATGATATACATATTTAAAAAACACAATCAAAAGTGAACAAATAAAAGAAGCATAACTTAAAATATATTGTAATGTGTAACAACAAGCTGAGCTGCAAAGGGATTACGATTGTACGAAATTTTTTTATTGTTGAATCGAATTATTTAGTGTTTCTAAAGAACTATAGAGTTTTTCAACTCTTTTTATTTGGAAAATTTGTTTTTGTCATGAGTGACTACATTTGGTTTTTTATTTCATTGCCCACTTTAAGCCACACCTATTGCTAAGCGTAAAGCAAGAAATGAAAAGTTCCTGGTCTAATACGTGATCTGCGTTCGCAGGTATAATTCTACAGTAGTATAGCTTGTGATCTTTACGTTAGGGTTAGGATTAAACTTTGAGTAAAGTTTTGAGTTATATTTAGGTTTAGGGATTGTTTTTTACTTTTATAGCTGTAAATAACAAACTAGGCTCTATACCATTTTTGAAATTTTTGGTCTTATTTCTGCAATCTGGGTGGTTTGTTTTCACGAATTTCGTAAGACAATTCATTATCGTTTCACCACTACAAAACTGTGGCATGTCTTCTAGGCTATTCGCCGAGCAAGTGTGCAAGTACTATTACTTAGCACTGCCATAAATAATGCACAGAACCTGCTTACTAGCCCCACATATACAATACAAAGTCTTACGCTAATGTTCACTTCAAAAACTTTGACGGGAATCGTCCACCATTGCAAAGTTGTCCCTTCTGCAAAAAAATTGCACGCCTCTAATGCAAACAATTCTATATTAATAAGCATTAAACCACATATTATTGTTCTTAATAAAGTCTTTGTGCGTGAGTTAATTTTACAAAATAATTATTGGTTTGTCATTGCTTTCTTTTGTGGTCCCCTGCAGTAAACCTGCCGATCTGTTTTCACCCATCATCACGAGAAGCTTTGTAATAGGGCTTGTGTTGAAAACTATTTTTATCAAAGTGATGAAAGATATTATTCGGTTAATTTTTCAGTTTTTTTCGAAACGAATAACACAGTTAAAAAGTAAAACATTAATAATTATTAGTTTTTAGCCATAAAATCTTGGTTTTTTAATAACCAAAGTTATATTGTTGCAAATGTGCTGGCTAAAGCATGACTAGGGATAGGTTTTCAAGTTGACTTATACAGTATCTATTAAGAAAGTAACTGATCTCTTCGGATCAAAATTGGTTCACACAATGATGGTGTAACAATGATATTGTGATCAATCTAAGGAATGTCGTTGCTCTTTCGGTGTAAAATAGCATACGAAAAAACCAGTATAATAAAGCTCCTTTATTGACGTTTCGCAAAACGTTAAGAAAAGAGCCTTAGTTTTCACAATACCTCGCGTACAAGAATATCTTCTGAATTATTTTTATATTGCCATAGCTGTTTGCACTGATATATATGATTTTAGATTGCTACTCAACAGTCATCTTTTTCATTATCTGCTGGCGTAAAACACGTAGCAACACACATGTAATTGTCTGTGTATATTTTATCAATATTAACTCTGTTGCATAAAAATAAACTTTACTTTTATTTTTGGAAAATATATTTCTGATGACATTAATTTAAATCATTTCGGCAAAAGTAGCCACCTCCACTTCATCTTTTCTTAATGTTCATCAATTCTAACTAAGTTCGAAACAACAAATTTGCAAAACCATATTTTGCACAAAGCATTGCACTATTCATTGGAAATACAATGAAATGCAATCTTTCTTATTGGTTGCCGAAACAAATTTTTGAATTAAACAACCAATTGCAAACTTTTATTGTATTTGCAAAATTACTTAAGGGTTGTAAAGAGGCTTAATGAACCAAAAAATGTCTTCAAGATTCAAAACGTCTAATTTATAAATACAAGATTTTTATGGTTGGACCCATTGACCTTCCTCTACAGATTTCACCTTTTTTTGCAACACAAATCATAATAAATTTAGTGAATCGTTTATGAACAGGCCATCACGTCTTAACCTCCATCATTTTGTAAACAAAAAGCGAAATGGTTGGTTGGAGTATGAAACACGATGCAGAATAACGTTCGCTTCTTTTGTAAGCATTCGGTGACGGGAATTGGTGAGAATGATGAGCTTGCCAAGTTGATTGCTTTAGTTGCTGCGTCCAAAGCAACCGTAACTGATGCAATATTTCTAGTCGATTAACGTTCATTTTGCTGTTGGCGTTGCAGCTACTGAGGCTATTGCTGTTGCAGGTGCAATTTTGACTGTATTGATGGCGGCAGTGGTGGTAATTGGTTTAGTTGCTTTTGTGATTGTTTAAATCGCAATCTCACCGTTGAAACTATTTGGTGACGCTTGGGGTAGAACAGCGTCGGGATGGTGCGGATCGTTGACATGTTTGTGCATCGTTAACAAAGTTTTATGATGATGACTTAGGTCCTCACTGCTTGAATTGCACTCTTTGATATTGTAGTCAATCATTGTTTGCTCAAAATGTATATCATTCTTTTTCTGATTAATTTCGTCTAAAGTCTTTTTTGCAGCTTGAAAGTTTTGCATATACGTACGGTCAGCTAGCTTGTGAAGTAATATCATTTTGTCACTACAAACTAAAGGAAAGTATAATCCGCGAATTATTTCATATCTTCTTTCAATTCTAATGCAGCTCTCACGGAGCAATTCTTTACGATTTGTCAGCTTATTAGACTCATTGAACTGGAGCAAGAATGAAAATCAAAGTAATTCGTTCCTCGCACATACCATATATCAAATTGACCACTTGCGGTCATACACAACCAGTTGTTCCGTAAACATAATTTTAGAATGAAACCAGGGCAAGGTGCTTCGTCAGACTTAATCCCCTTTATCGGTGGCACAAGTTTGCTGATGACATGCACCAAAACACTTCTTCCCCTTTCAGTGATGATGAATTTACAGTTATTCGGATTATCGTCAATAGCTACTGCTTGGGGTTTGCAGTAGTTTATTTCATTAACCACGCAATATATTTCTGTTAGCAAAACTTTGAAGCGGATCATTACTTCATCACAGTCCAATAATCTGTCGTGATTTTCATAAAACGAATTAATTATAAAATAATGAATTCTCAACTTTGGCTCGTTTGCAAAATACGTATGAAAACATTTTTCTTTGTCAACTGGGTAGGCCATTTTAAAAATCAGTCTTCACACAGTTACAACTTCATACAATAAAAACAGCGCTAAATCAGTCAATAACTTCAACATGTAATCGCATTTTCAGCTTTCAAACCCAAAAGCACTATTGTTACAAATTTCAAGCTGTCTTACTACATCTTGAGTATCAAGCATCAAAACAAATTTATCAAATAGGAAAAACAGGTTTTAGATTTTTGAAAAAAATGGTATGATTCTTTGTAGTTTTGGTAGCACATTTTAGAATTTAAACCAAGTCAAACAGATTGAATATGCGCTAAATTAGATTGAGAAAACGCACCCATTTTTGCATCAAGTCAAACGGGTTGATTGCATCAAACACCAACTTGTGCTGGATTTGATATCAAGACTCTTTCAAAATTTTTACTCAACTAATTAAAACTGATACCAAGATTTTTTTTTCAACCAATAGAGCTGATATTTAGCTAGAATAAGCTAATGAACACCTCTATCAGCACAAACTTTAAAGATGAATAAACTTTAAAGAGTCAACGTTTTGGATTACCAAAACATCAAGAAACTGTTCAATCAAAAGAGCCAACAGCAGTCCAAACAGACACAATAAGTCCGTCCCTCAGAGGAATCGATATCAAGTTTGAAAAACTAAAGATCATCTCTATAAGCCAATGATCATCTCTATCAATTTTAAAAACATCAAAAGTGGTCTTCTGAAGAGTAAACGTTTTAGAGAATCAAAAAAGCCACAAAAGCTGGATCAAAAATAGCAACAAAATTTCGAGCAACAGCAATTTCGAACAAATGTCTCTCTATACTCAAACAAATACCATGTCTGTTATCTACTATCTTGCTTATTGACAGATAAGAATTTGACCCTGCATCTCAAATTACACCTCAAAACTCAACCGCAAAGGTAACGCCATGCTACTCTCGACTATAAGATCTTTTTTTAACTAAATACACCTGTAGCTGTAGCTACTGGTTCTGGATAATACACGTAAAACCAACAAAAATAGCTGTTATCATTTTGGCTGAGATCGAAGCAAAAAATCCAAATTAAAATTTTTAATCCGTCATAAGTGAACACAATGACTTATTTTTCGAAAATACGAACAACATTGCTTTCTCCTTATTTTGGATTTTAAAACTCATTGTTCTCGTAACTGAGTTCTTTAAAATGCATGGCAACAACAAGTTGCCGAAGAAATGTCAAGAAAATAGAGATTTTTATGTATTGTATTTTGTGAAAAAATTCTTACATTTTTGTTTGAGATTATGTTTAGCAGCAAAGTTTTTCCTCATCACTACACAAGGAGCTCAAGCAAGTGGATGTGGGAATTAGGGTCTCATACTGTGGGTTTGCCATTCGTTTTCACGAATCGACAGACGTCACTAACTGTTGCCAACTACTTGCCTATGTCCGATACAAGCACAATAATAATGTGTTGCTGTAGAACTATGTGTTACAACAAAACAAAAACATATTTTTAATTTTTTGGACAAAATCTTCACGCAAAAAAATTTGGATCGGAAAACGCATCATCGATGCACAACAAATGATGCTTCCTCCACGCTATATCAAAAATCAAAGTTTCAAGTTTTTATAGAAGTTGCCTCATCAAACGCAACTTTTGTTCATTGCTTCATACGCAGAATTGCTCGATGGGCCCAGGTAATGCAACTGGAATTATTGTAAAATTTTAACAGAATCATCAAAGCAGTGGATTGCGTAAAGCATCAATTCTGAATACATAACTGTTAGCAAGGCTTTGTAAAGATCTTGGTTACGACTACAAATATCTTCTATAGTCTACACCACACGGAGGTGCATTAATTTTGACGAGAAAATATCCTAAGACGAATCTTTGAATTGAGGAATGCGTTGTTTGTAATTTGCAAAAAAACAATACCGATTTTATAAACAATTTGGAGAATAAAGAATCGTTACAAGGTTGGGTCAAACGGCAGATATTTTTGAAGCTCTTAACAACAAAGTTGTTTTTCCAAGAACCGAATCGTTCAATATCAGATTTTATTTCTCAGTTGGAAACAAATATTCTAAAGCTGGACATCGGGATAAAACACTCAAATAGCAAAACATATGCGATGCTCAAACGTTTAACCTCTCTTTAAGGGCAACCCAATGATAAATTACGCGAAGAATTGGCTGTCACCTGAAACACATCAAATCCAAATTTTGCATCATTTTCTGACCCTGGTCTGTAGCGCATACCTCACATACTCGTTCCTTGTCAATCCTTCTGTTTCACCTGTAGGAATAGAAAATCAAGCAGATACTATCAATGATCATTTGACAAAACAGCAAAAACACACAAAAGAAATACTTTCGAAGGAATGATATATTTTTGGAGGAATTTGGCCGCCATACACGACACTTTTCTTTGTAACGCCATTACCCCAGTACATGAGAGTGCAAACAGAGTTTTTCTGCCACGATGAGCACCAAAACCAAGAGTCGAAATCGTCTTGGTCGATGAGCTGTAACCACGGTTGTATCTCAAATAGATCAGCTGGCAGAGAAGAAACAATTGCTGACTATGCATTAAATTTTGTCTCGTTAGTGTGTATTCATAAATGCGTTTTAAGTAAATTGAGTTCTTTGATAACTTGTTGGTGCATAGTGACAGCATAGAACCTCCAGGTAGTAGGCTATGTGGAAACTAAAGTTGAAAAATGAGTGAGTTATGTAAACAGCAATGAATGTTTAAAAGTCTTTGATCTAGTCAAAAACATTACGCCTATAAGATATAGCCCCACATCACCATCGCTACAAGATATACAAAGATATAGCCCAGAACACATTTCGCTGGAGCTTCATACATTGATTCTCAAAACTAAAACAATGTTTTTAACAGAAATGAAGCACAAATATACAAATTAATAGTCAAAAAATATCAATCACCAAAAACTCAAGTCAATAAAGTAAAATAAAATATTAATTTACAAAAATTGAAGTCAAATAAAGGCCATTCAACTTGACAACTGTTAAAGTAAAATAATATATTTCCAATGACAATGAAATTGACAATCAGAAGTAAGTTTATCCCAGTTTAAGAGTCCCTGTTCCAAAGCTTTATCTTCAGAAGAGCAATCGACCAGTTGGTTGAAACTGACTAAATTGTCTTGATATCGGGGTATTTTATATGCGACACCCAATTATAACGTATACCTTTTTGCTTTTTTATTTGCTGTTTTGATTCTTTTCTTCGGTGGTGCTATTTTGGACGGAAATATAAGATATTTTCTTTTGCTCTTATTAGACTCTTTGTTATTCCAATGTTTCAATGAGGCATCTCTGCAGTTGTGTGATGCTTTTGTTGGAATTGAATAAATCTCATAAGCTATACTGCAATCTTGTCAGATTTTCTTGCTGCCTTGGACGACTATATCTCACTGGATGTAGATGACGAGCAAAATCAGCTTCTAAGGTAAATGCAGGCAAAAGACTCCGAGGAGCAATATACTCCAACGAAGCGGCAAAACAACAACAAAACAGCTGCCACAAGATGGCAGTAGAAATTGAAATAAACAAGCAAATTAAAATCTTGTTCTTCTTAAACCAATTACTGTGAATGAGAGTTAAAAGCCTAAGCACAAACAAAGATTTGAACCAAAGTTCTACATTAGTGCAAAGACGTTTGGGCTGAGCGAAAATGGTATGTGGCGGACATCAATTAATGCTGGCTACATCGCTAAGAAGAGGGTAGTTCAAATTAAAAAATGCTTAAAGGGAGAGCAATTCCAAACAGTGCTTGATAATCCTTCATGTACTGTTATATTTATTTAGCTGCTAATTGCCGCTTACCTTTTTTTTCTATCGAGCAACCAGCTGCTCAATAACTTCAACTACGCGAAATCAAAGTTTTGTAAAATCGCTTTAGGTTTGAAAAACATTCAGGGTGTCCATAAAGTCCTGAACATATTAAAAGTTTTTGTATCTCGTATAACATGCAATCTTGATGTCGATAGCACAGCATAGACTATCACAAAAAAAGTTGAATTGCTGTTATTGGCAACATCTTTCATCGACAGACTTACTAGAAATAACTAATGTTTAAAATGCAGAATAATATAAAATACGGCATAAAAATGTTGACTAGTGTTCTACGATACCATGAAACAAAATAACAACTGCAGTGCTGAACAATAAGTTGTTTCCCAGTTGGAAAAGTTCCCGCCATGGATTCTTTTTCAGCAAGACCGTGGCCCTACATATTGGGCTTGGCAGTTTGTAACCTTATTAAATTGAGATTTTTCAAACCGCCGGATCGGAGAAGTGGCCAAAATACCGCGGGTATCAAAATCACCTTTAACTTTTTCTTATGGGATTATGTGAAAGACAAAGTATACATCAGTTAGTGATATCAAAGTTTACAATCTAGTTTAATTAATGTTCTTGTAACAGTAAGCAACGAAATAATGATAAATCTTTTGGCATGAAATTGCTTGTAGCTCAGACGTTCTGAGGAAAGCAAATAAACCCCTATTCAAATCCCTGCTTACCTGGTTGAACAAATTTGGAATTTGGTATTGCTCAAATACTGAAATAAGCGTAAGTAGAAATTTAAATAAACGAAGTTCACTTGCAAAAAACCAAATGATTTTATTTGATATATACTGTATTTCACGCAATCCAATTTTAAATTTTGTTGGACTTAACGCATAATCTGAATTTTACACAACTTACAATGGAAACGAAAAGTTACACTGAAAAAAATACAAAATTTTTCTTTTTTCTTTGCCATTAAAGTCTTGGTTTTGGTTCGAAAATACTCAATTATTCAAGTGCTGGAATTTGTTTTCGAGGAAACAAAATGGGTTAACAGCTTGTAAATTTAAAGAAATTAGTTTTTCAAAAATACGGCATTTATTATCTTTTAGAACAAAGGGTTAAAATTCCATTAACTCTAGAGCATTTTTCCTTACTAAATCGGTTTGTAATACTGTTCAAAAAGTAAATATATTCTTTTCAATTGTTCACGAACACGTTATTATGACTTATCCTTTTTCATTTTGAACAATCATAGACAAGATATAGGCAAATTTTTGCGAACAAACGATTGGTGCTCTCTTTTTTGAACTTTCGGCTGCGACAGTTGGTGATAATGTTGTATGATCTTTTACAATTGTGGTGATCGCGGCTGTTGCTGTTGTGGTGAATCTCGGTGAAACTGAAGCTGCAGAAATTGGCTTTCGCATTGATGCCGATGGTGATATGAATAAGGCAGTTGCTGTTGCTGTAGTAATGGCCATGGAGGCGCTAGAAAACTTATTTGTTGTAATTGTTTAAACTGCAGCTTTAAAGTTGGAACTACAATTGGTGGTGGCTGCGGTGGAACAGTGAAGAGATCTAACGAGTTGTTGGCCTTCCCATGTATTATCATCAAATTTTGATGCTGATCAATTGCACTCATACAGCTTGGATTATGCACTTTAATTTTGTTGTTAAGTTTTGTTTGCTCAATGCCTATATTGTACTTCTCTCGTTTGATTTCGTTAAAGGTGTTTCTTGCCACTTCAAAGCTTTGCCTATACAAACTTTCAGCCAACTTATAGAGTAATATTAATTTTTCGTGTTTGGCTAAAGGAAACATTAATCCACGACTTATCTCCAGTCTTTCTTTGACGACTGTAATCAATTTTGCATCGAGCAAGTGTTTTTGATTCGTCAAGTTGTTTGTTTCAGTAAATTTTCTTAAAGAGGTATATAAAGTAACAAAATCGCAGTAATTCTTTCCTCGCTCATACCTTTTGAATTTGCTGCTTCTGTTTCTATACAACCAGTTGTTGTGCACACATTCCATTATAACATCACTTGGGCAAATAGCTTCCAATTGGCCCGGCCAAATTTCCTCCAGCGTCACAAGCTTGCTGATGTCATACTGCAGGACACTTTTTCCCAATTCAGTAACGGTAACTCCAAAATAATTTGGATTATTTTTAATAATCACCATATCAGGACTACATTGGTTTATATAATCGATTGCAGTATGTATATCACTTACTGAAATTTTCATTTGTCTTGCTACATCCGCGCAATCCAATATTCCATTGTAAGTCTGATTATACAGCGAGTTGATTAAAAAGAAATGAATTCGCAACTTCGGTTCGTATTCCAAATACATCTTAAAGCATTCTTCCTCGTCGGCTAAGCTTGTCATTGTTAAAACAATTTTCAGCGCAGCTGCAATTTTACAAAATAAGAACTGAGCTGATTCAGCCGTTGATTTAGCTTGTACAATTGCATGCTGAACTCTCAAACCCTCAAGCGCAGTTGTGCAAATGTTAGAGCGTTTCATTTTCGTTTGATAGACGTGGGTTCAAATTCTTTTTCAAGCCATTCTGAACTACTTGAAATTGGTATTTAACAATGTGTTATTTTGCAACATTTAAATTTATCCTTCAGTCGTTGGGAAGAAACTGTCGTCGATCTTGGTAGAGCTTTGTTTGGTCAAGCCAGCCTCAAAGTTTTCAATAGAAAGCTTCTTGGAGCAGCGTATTTTCATTACAATCGATGAAAACCAAGCAGGAGAAGCTCACATCAAATGTGCTTCTCAGAAACACATCAATGTGATCAGTGGTAGGTTTAAACGCACGACCTATACTTCAGTGAAATGCGTTGCCAAAATCTTCTTTTAGACTCTTAATAATTCAAGTAACTTGAGATTGCTTCAGAAGTAATCAGCCATGATTAAAGATGTTCTGACAGCGCTGGAACCGTTAAAGATAAAAAGTGACCACAGCTCGAAATATTTCTTATAGCTACGCCAAGTATGAATGCGTTATGGAGTCTTTCGATTCATGGCTGTGGATTAAATTTTCGTGTCAAACCCACTCAACAGTCAAAAGCAAAAGTCGCAAGTTTTTTGAGCTATTACGTCATATTACAAACACTAAAACGCGATCCAGTGTCTCGCTTGATGAAGAAAGGCATCCAAAGTCTCAAAGTATTACGTCGCGAGGCGCATTTGAGATTTTTTCCGCAGACCGCAAAACTTCACGTCTGCCTGTCTGTATTGTGTCTTCAGATTGTTGACTGCCATATTTTCACGCATTTCTGTGCGGTGTCGGTAAAAATACTCAAATCGTCACGAGAGCAAGGTGTCTTGAGCAGTGGGCATTGCAGTAGGTGTTCCATTGTTTGTGGCTGTGTGCCACCATTACACGAGGGGTCGCCAGTACTGTATCTCCATTTGATTAAATTTGCCTTGGTACGGCCTACGCCAGGTCTAAGGCCATTGAGTGTTTTTCACGTTGGCCTGGGTGCATTGCTTTTTGGAGGGAGATTTTCAGATGGTTGAATTCCCATATCGACAGAGGGTGGGTTGGATTTTAACTTGTCGATCCATCGTTCCATGTTTGTCTCTGGTTTGGGCCGGACAAGGGGCTGGACTTCACGCCGCGGACCGCAGGTTGCACACCTCTTCCTTAGCATGCTAAAGACCGTCAATTGCAAATTTTCTCCTGGCACAATTGATGTTGAAATAATAGAACTGCAATTCAACCTGCTTGTGGTTACATGTTTCAACGGGCCTTTGCGTTTGCTGCTTTGTAAAATGCTTAGTAGTGTAATACTTTCCTCTGGTCTCGGTGGAACCTTTGTCCGGTTAGACATAGAATAGTTTGTACACAACAATTATTTTGTTCACAATTATTTTTCAGTCTCTCTGCAAAACAGTTATTACTACAGCAGAACTTTAGTTAAAATTCCCTCTTGTTCATATGCTTTGTTATTTTTCATTCCCATTCTTTGGTTGGTAAAAAAATCCAACATCTTAGCTTTTTGTTATATCGCCAACAACGTAGACTAAAGATCACTTTCATGAAGAAATAATACATTCTTTGAATCTATATTTTTGAAGTCATTATTCTGGCTCGTCAAGCATATTGAACCCCAGTCTACCGACTGCAAAACAGTCGCTTTAACTGACCTTTACTTTATTTTGCTTTGAGGTTTGAAAAATCAGACTGCAGTTGAGCAAGGTGTGGTTTTTGATTGAATCAGCTCAGTTTTTATTGTGTGGAGTTGTAGCTGTGTTGACGACTGTTTTTAAAAATGGCAAACCACATTTGTGAGGAAGAATTCTCTGAAAATTATTTTGAGAAAGAACCGATGTTGCGAATTCATAATTTTATAATCAACTCGCTTTATAATCAGGGTATCAACGGAATATTGGACTGTACGATAATTGGTAGAGAGTTCCGAGTTTCAGAAAGTGAAGTTGAAGCGGCTGCCCACGAAATAAATTACTGCATCCCCGAAGCGGTGATCATTAAAAATAATTCCACTTACGAAGACGTTATCATTACTGCAGTGGGACGAAATGTGTTGCAGTACGACCTGTGCAAAACTATTCCTTTAGAAGGAAATTCTTCTGACAATTTAAAGTCGATTAGCATTAGCAACCTGTTGAAAGAATTTCTTCACAACAAGTGGTTGTGCATTAACAGAAGCAGTAAAAACATAAGGTATGAACGGGGACCGAAATACTCCAATTTTGTTGCACTATACACTTCTTTATACCAGTACTATAAGACAAATTACTTGGCCAATAAAGAAAAACTTGTCCACGCAAAGTGGATCAAAACAATTGAAGGAAGATCAGAGATAATTCGCGGATTAAAGTTTCCTTCAGTTGTTGACGAAAAACTGGTATTATTTTACAAGCTATTGGAGCGAATCTACATGCAAAAATTTGAAGCCGTAAAAATAACATCTAGCGCAATCCAACTGAAAAAGATGCAAGTAATTTCCGACCATAAAGGCATAACAAAAAAATTGTCGAGTGTAATTTTAATACACTTGCTTGAGCTCCTTGTGTAGTGATGAGGAAAAACTTTGCTGCTAAACATAATTTCAAACAAAAATGTAAGAATTTTTTCACAAAATACAATACATAAAAATATCTATTTCTTGACATTTCTTCGGCAACTTGTTGTTGCCATGCATTTTAAAGAACTCAGTTACGAGAACAATGAGTTTTAAAATCCAAAATAAGGAGAAAGCAATGTTGTTCGTATTTTCGAAAAATAAGTCATTGTGTTCACTTATGACGGATTAAAAATTTTAATTTGGATTTTTTGCTTCGATCTCAGCCAAAATGATAACAGCTATTTTTGTTGGTTTTACGTGTATTATCCAGAACCAGTAGCTACAGCTACAGGTGTATTTAGTTAAAAAAAGATCTTATAGTCGAGAGTAGCATGGCGTTACCTTTGCGGTTGAGTTTTGAGGTGTAATTTGAGATGTAGGGTCAAATTCTTATCTGTCAATAAGCAAGATAGTAGATAACAGACATGGTATTTGTTTGAGTATAGAGAGACATTTGTTCGAAATTGCTGTTGCTCGAAATTTTGTTGCTATTTTTGATCCAGCTTTTGTGGCTTTTTTGATTCTCTAAAACGTTTACTCTTCAGAAGGCCGCTTTTGATGTTTTTAAAATTGATAGAGATGATCATTGGCTTACAGAGATGATCTTTAGTTTTTCAAACTTGATATCGATTCCTCTGAGGGATGGACTTATTGTTTCGGTTTGGGCTGATGTTGGCTCTTTTGATTGAACAGTTGCTTGATCTTTTGGTAATCCAAAACGTTGACTCTTTAAAGTTTATTCATCTTTAAAGTTTGTGCTGATAGAGGTGTTCATTAGCTTATTCTAGCTAAATATCAGCTCTATTGGTTGAAAAAAAAATCTTGGTATCAGTTTTAATTAGTTGAGTAAAAATTTTGAAAGAGTCTTGATATCAAATCCAGCATAAGTTGGTTTTTGATGCAATCAACCCGTTTGACTTGATGCAAAAATGGGTGCGTTTTCTCAATCTAATTTAGCGCATATTCAATCTGTTTGACTTGGTTTAAATTCTAAAATGTGCTACAAAAACTACAAAGAATCATACCATTTTTTTCAAAAATCTAAAACCTGTTTTTCCTATTTGATAAATTTGTTTTGATGCTTGATACTCAAGATGTAGTAAGACAGCTTGAAATTTGTAACAATAGTGCTTTTGGGTTTGAAAGCTGAAAATGCGATTACATGTTGAAGTTATTGACTGATTTAGCGCTGTTTTTATTGTATGAAGTTGTAACTGTGTGAAGACTGATTTTTAAAATGGCCTACCCAGTTGACAAAGAAAAATGTTTTCATACGTATTTTGCAAACGAGCCAAAGTTGAGAATTCATTATTTTATAATTAATTCGTTTTATGAAAATCACGACAGATTATTGGACTGTGATGAAGTAATGATCCGCTTCAAAGTTTTGCTAACAGAAATATATTGCGTGGTTAATGAAATAAACTACTGCAAACCCCAAGCAGTAGCTATTGACGATAATCCGAATAACTGTAAATTCATCATCACTGAAAGGGGAAGAAGTGTTTTGGTGCATGACATCAGCAAACTTGTGCCACCGATAAAGAGGATTAAGTCTGACGAAGCACCTTGCCCTGGTTTCATTCTAAAATTATGTTTACGGAACAACTGGTTGTGTATGACCGCAAGTGGTCAATTTGATATATGGTATGTGCGAGGAACGAATTACTTTGATTTTCATCCTTGCTCCAGTTCAATGAATCTAATAAGCTGACAAATCGTAAAGAATTGCTCCGTGAGAGCTGCATTAGAATTGAAAGAAGATATAAAATAATTCGCGTATTATACTTTCCTTTAGTTTGTAGTGACAAAATGATATTACTTCACAAGCTAGCTGACCGTACGTATATGCAAAACTTTCAAACTGCAAAGAAAACTTTAGACGAAATTAATCAGAAAAAGAATGATATACATTTTGAGCAAACAATGATTGACTACAATATCAAAGAGTGCAATTCAAGCAGTGAGGACCTAAGTCATCATCATAAAACTTTGTTAACGATGCACAAACATGTCAACGATCCGCACCATCCCGACGCTGTTCTACCGCAAGCGTCACCAAATAGTTTCAACGGTGAGATTGCGATTTAAACAATCACAAAAGCAACTTAATCCATTGCCACCACTGCCGCCATCAATACAGTTAAAATTGCACCTGCAACAACAACAGCCTCAGTAGCTGCAACGCCAACAGCAAAATGAACATTAATCGACTAGAAATATTGCATCAGTTGCGGTGGCTTTGGACGCAGCAACTAAAGCAATCAACTTGGCAAGCTCATCATTCTCACCAATTCCCGTCACCGAATGCTTACAAAAGAAGCGAACGTTATTCTGCATCGTGTTTCATACTCCAACCAACCATTTCGCTTTTTGTTTACAAAATGATGGAGGTTAAGACGTGATGGCCTGTTCATAAACGATTCACTAAATTTATTGTGATTTGTGTTGCAGAAAAAAGGTGAAATCTGTAGAGGAAGGTCAATGGGTCCAACCATAAAAATCTTGTATTTATAAATTAGACGTTTTGAATCTTGAAGACATTGTTTGGTTCATTAAGCCTCTTTACAACCCTTAAGTAATTTTGCAAATACAATAAAAGTTTGCAATTGGTTGTTTAATTCAAAAATTTGTTTCGGCAACCAATAAGAAAGATTGCATTTCATTGTATTTCCAATGAATAGTGCAATGCTTTGTGCAAAATATGGTTTTCAAAAATAAAATGGTTTTGCAGACTTGTTGTTTCGAACTTAGTTAGAATTGCTGAACATTAAGAAAAAATGAAGTGGAGGTGGCTACTTTTGCCGAAATGATTTAAATTGATGTCATCAAAAATATATTTTCCAAAAATAAAAGTAAAGTTTATTTTTATGCAACAGAGTTAACATTGATAAAATATACACAGACAATTACATGTGTGTTGCTACGTGTTTTACGCCAGCAGATAATGAAAAAGATGACCGTTGAGTAGCAATCTAAAATCATATATATATCAGTGCAAACAGCTATGGCAATATAAAAATAATTCAGAAGATATTCTTGTACGCGAGGTATTGTGAAAACTAAGGCTCTTTTCTTAACGTTTTGCGAAACGTCAATAAAGGAGCTTTATTATACTGGTTTTTTCGTATGCTATTTTACACCGAAAGAGCAACGACATTCCTTAGATTGATCACAATATCATTGTTACACCATCATTGTGTGAACCAATTTTGATCCGAAGAGATCAGTTACTTTCTTAATAGATACTGTATAAGTCAACTTGAAAACCTATCCCTAGTCATGCTTTAGCCAGCACATTTGCAACAATATAATTTTGGTTATTAAAAAACCAAGATTTTATGGCTAAAAACTAATAATTATTAATGTTTTACTTTTTAACTGTGTTATTCGTTTCGAAAAAAACTGAAAAATTAACCGAATAATATCTTTCATCACTTTGATAAAAATAGTTTTCAACCCAAGCCCTATTACAAAGCTTCTCGTGATGATGGGTAAAAACAGATCGGCAGGTTTACTGCAGGGGACAACAAAAGAAAGCAATGACAAACCAATAATTATTTTGTAAAATTAACTCACGCACAAAGACTTTATTAAGAACAATAATATGTGGTTTAATGCTTATTAATATAGAATTGTTTGCATTAGAGGTGTGCAATTTTTTCGCAGAAGGGACAACTTTGCAATGGTGGACGATTTCCCGTCAAAGTTTTTGAAGTGAACATTAGCGTAAGACTTTGTATTGTATATGTGGGGCTAGTAAGCAGGTTCTGTGCATTATTTATGGCAGTGCTAAGTAATAGTACTTGCACACTTGCTCGGCGAATAGCCTAGAAGACATGCCACAGTTTTGTAGTGGTGAAACGATAATGAATTGTCTTACGAAATTCGTGAAAACAAACCACCCAGATTGCAGAAATAAGACCAAAAATTTCAAAAATGGTATAGAGCCTAGTTTGTTATTTACAGCTATAAAAGTAAAAAACAATCCCTAAACCTAAATATAACTCAAAACTTTACTCAAAGTTTAATCCTAACCCTAACGTAAAGATCACAAGCTATACTACTGTAGAATTATACCTGCGAACGCAGATCACGTATTAGACCAGGAACTTTTCATTTCTTGCTTTACGCTTAGCAATAGGTGTGGCTTAAAGTGGGCAACGAAATAAAAAACCAAATGTAGTCACTCATGACAAAAACAAATTTCCCAAATAAAAAGAGTTGAAAACCTGTATAGTTCTTTAGAAACACTAAATAATTCGATTCAATAATAAAAAAGTTTCGTACAATCGTAATCCCTTTGCAGCTCAGCTTGTTGTTACACATTACAATATATTTTAAGTTATGCTTTTTTTATTTGTTCACTTTTGATTGTGTTTTTTAAATATGTATATCATTTTGTGCATCTCGCACATCAACCTCTTTGCGAATCCATAGATTAAATTATTTCCAAGTTATCAAACTAAGATGATTTCAACGTGGAATATGTATGTGACCAATCCAAATAAACTACTTCTGGTAAAATCATCTAATAACCATGGTTTGTGATCTCTTTTCGATTATTCTAATGACTTTATCTACAAATGCAGCGATTTGTTTTGCATCAGTTAAAATAATATATTTTCTTATTTTAATTCTTTATTTTTTATTATATTTAAATTCTTTATTTCTTATTTCAATTATTTGAAGATCACCTTTTCTCCTGACAACGATCTCCGGAAATAGTGTGATGTAGCCGTAAATAGTGCTGATCTCCGAAAAAAGGTCATTACTACTCTCGCAGTAACTATTAAAACAAAGTCAGCCTAGCAGGCTGGCGCAAGTATTTCCCTGCCATGTCGCCTTTATTTACAAAAACAAAGATTTGTTAGTGGTTGAAAGCTGCATGTTATCTAACGTTGCAATACTGCCGAAATTGATTAACCCATATCTTACTGGTGTCAGTTTAAACTGACACTTTATTTTTGGTCTTCAAAATTTTAACTGTTGCAAATATCAGTGATGTTGTGATTGAGAATAATTGAGTGGTAAATTTGCAACATGATTTGATATTTTGTTTTATTATTTTCTGTAAAAAAAGTGGATGTTTGGACTTTATAAAAAAAAGTTTTGAAAAATTGATATGTTGACATTTTGGCTCACGTGATCAACGAAAAAAGAAATGCAAAAACTACCAAACCTTGAAATTTTGTTTTTTGGACTGTCTTGAACAGTTTTTACTTTTTATATGTTTATTCAACTTTGCACTAATGTATTTATTTCAATTTTTTCGCTGTCAGTTTAAACTGACACCAGATCCACTATCCACTTTTTGCAAAAGAATGAATTTTGCTATGAACCGTATTCGCGACATGTTATTGGCGTCTTTCAACTTTTGTTTTCGTGTTTGATGGAAAAATTGCCACAATCAGCTGTTTGTGTATGGAATCACGCTGGGACAGACAGTTCCCACACTCACAAGTCTCTTAAAGAAATTGGTTTGCTATAACTACAAAGGAAAAGGGATGAAGCAAAATTCACGCAGTGGTCGGATAAAATTTTCCCAGGTGAACAAGTAGTTCTTGGACTGCTGGATATTTCATTTTGCAACAACTTTGCAACTTCCAACGAGTGGCTATGTAGCAAAGATGAGACAACTCTTTTTTAGCAGAGATTTAAACGTTTTTCAGATCATATGTAGGCCTATTGCTGCAGACTAGTCCGTATATCATGCAAACAAACATTTTTGCTTGTATTGCAAGTAATATATTTATTATACTTCATGCTAACAAGTAACAATAATAATCGTAGCACACTGGGCATTAGAGCAAGTTATTTTCAGTGGAGATTTCCAGTGTGTTTAATAAAGTTTGATGTTATAAATATGCGTTTTACTTTATTTTTAGAAAATATTGTGCATACTGTTTTGATATTAGATCTGTGAGCATAAAAAACTGAGAATACTTCTAAAGCATCAGCAAGCTCCGCGGCATGTCTTATCGACTCCATAAGTTTGGGTAAGTAAATGCAGATCTATACATTTAGCATATTCTTTACAACTATATCTCAAACAAAAGCGGTTTGAATACTTTATTGCCAACTCATGACCCTAACTTTGTCATAATTATATTTTTAAGTGTGTTTTCTATAATTTACTAATAAATGCAAAACGAAAAGACATGCAATGCAAGTTATTGCTGGAAAACCACCGAATAAGCCAGTAAAAATTTTTTAGATCAAGTACTTGCAATCACAGTGTACAAAAAATATTTTTGTCAATCAGTTGATTGAAATTATTTCTTTCAGAGTTAATGCACATGAAATACTAGAAGCTCTAGAAGCTCCATATTCGTCTGATGATGATGTAGAAAGCTTTCAGACTGCTACGGTATACCTGCAGCCACCTGATGAAGGAGACGGGAATATCACTGAAGAAGACTCCGGTGATGAAGATGCTGTTAACATCAATCCTCTTAGTCAAAAGCAATTATTAGCATGCGGCACTACCGCTACAATTGAACAAAGACATGAATCAAATGATGATTTCGACCCTTCTAATTCTGACATTGAGGATTCCAAGCCTGTATCAAAGAAAAAAAGAAAAGCAAAGAAGCCAAAGTGGAAAAAGTGCTCGTTGACAAAAGATGAAGCAGTAGAGCGTTTTCCATGGAAAAATCCTCCACCAAATCTTGACTATGATTTCTCTGCATGCAAATTGTTTGAGGAATTTTTAACTGATGAAATACTGAGTCATATCTGCCAGGAAACTATCAAGTATGCAATGTCTAAAGGACGAGAAAATTTTACAATAGATTTACACTCTCTGAAAGGGTTTATTTGCATTCTTGTTATAAGTGGATACAATGCTCTGCCACGACGTGCAATGTATTGGCAGCCTACAGATGATGTTTACAATGCCGCAGTGTCTTCTACAATGACTAGAAACAGGTTTGACGAAATTATGCAAAACCTTCATTTGGCAAATAACGATGACCTGGACAAGAATGACAAATTTGCCAAAGTGCGGCCTCTAATCAACCTTTTGAATAAGCAATGCTTGGAACATTTTTTCCGGAACAGGACATCAGTGTAGACGAGTCCATGGTTCCATACTATGGCAAGCATGGAGCTAAACAATATATTCACGGCAAACCAATCAAATTTGGTTATAAGATGTGGGTGGCGGCAACTCGTCTTGGTTATGTTATTCAGTTGTTTCCTTACCAGGGAGCTGGAATCATTCACAAAGAACTAGGTCTTGGGGGATCAGTTGTGGATCAGTTAGTGTCCAAGTTACCGAAAGATGATGGCAATTGCTATCACATTATCTTTGACAATTTCTTTATGGGAATGACATTGTTATGCCATTTAAAAGAAAAATATGGATTTGCGGCAACAGGAACCATAAGAAGCAACCGAACAGGGAGTGTTCCACTACGAGACGCCAATAAAATGGAGAAAGAAAAAAGGGGATCGTATGATTCCGTTCTTGACAAAGACACCGGCATATGCATCACACGATGAAAAGATAGTAAGGTGGTTACGATGGCGTCAACCTACGCTGGAGTAAACCCCATTAAAAAAGCCCAGCGAGGGTACTCGAAAGCAGAAAAGAAGGTCGTTGAAATAATACAACCAAATGTTGTGGCAGAATATAATTACAGAATGGGTGGTGTCGATCGCTTTGACCAAAACATTGCTGCATATATGATAACACAGCGATCAAAGAAATGGTGGTGGCCAGTTTTCCGATTTTGTGTCGACTTGGCGGTACCAAATGCATATCAGATTTATCATCTTCAAGCAAGAGGGGTATCTAAGAAGTTAGATTCCCTTGGCTTTAGGCGAGCTATTGTTGAAGTTTATTCCAAGAAATACACCAAAGATTCGTCTGGGCTCTTCAAGTATCCTCAAATGTGTCAGAGCAATGAAGTACGGTATGATAATGTCGGCCACTGGATCAAAAAAGCAACGCAGCGAAGGTGCCAAAATAAGCCTTGCAAGGGCATGACACTATATTGTTACGAAAAGTGCACAGTTGCATTGCATCCAGAATGCTTCAAAGCATATCACGCATGTTAGACAATACAAGCATCGAGTAATCTACGTGATATCTGAAGTTACGTATATGCAAGAACACGATGTGTGTGTCTAAAGAGAGACAAATAGAATACACAATGTGTCACAAGTACCCACAGTGCTCCTAGCTGCACTTGTACAAATTTAATTAGTTATCAACTTGTGATTGCAAATTATACAGCTAATGACGATAGAGAATGATTTATCAACTTTTGATGCCTTAAACTTTGTTATCAAGCGTGCTTTAACTCTTGTGTGCTTCAACATTTTTTGTTTTTTTTCATACCTTTTCTTCCTGGTGTCAGTTTAAACTAACGCTTGGATTCTTGCCATTTATACCAACAAAAAAAATTTTTTTCAACAAAAAAAGTTGATTTCGGTAGTTTCAGCATAGAATCTCTTATTTTAAAAAACAAAATAACAAATTTGCGATCTCAGGAAGATATGGGTTAAATTCGCTTACGGGCTGGATGCGGCCCGCGGGTTGCACGTTTGACACCTCTGGCTTAGCAGCATGGCGTTGTCTAAAATTTTACTTTTTATACCCAAAGTTTCCAATTATTTAAGTGCTTCTGAAAATACACAAACAGCCATATTAACTTCAATAGTGGCTGGTTCGCAACGTATCAGCTTTGAATTGAAATCATGTTTTTTGTAATAGTTGACATAATGATATTGATCTCGTAAGATACAGTTCCTGCTGTGAGCTACCGAAGTATCCGCTGTCAAACTCTAAAGCTGTAAAGCGTCTAAATATATAAAAACCCATCTATCATTTAAAATATTTAAAATGAAATCAAAGAGTTCCACAGAGATCATATGTATATGTTAATTAGCAAGCATATGATATTGGCGATGAAATATTCACTTGAACCTTGTTTTTTCCCGACCATATGGTGGAGGAACTGGCCCTAATAAGTCCGGATAACAAAAATATATGTATAATGCAATTAAAAAAGAAATAACCATCCCGAAAAAGATAAAAAGACAACACAACTACAGTTTTGCGTATCATCACAGTATGTAGAATATATTTATTAATACATTTACATCATCCGCTTTGCTCATGCTTTGAATCAAGTTACTGTTGCATTGCTTGCTTTGCCCTCATGGCAGATTCTGTTGATATATTTATTGATTGTTATCACCAATAAAATGGAACAAACTTTTAATTGAGTTAGGATTAGCCTTGGATTGCAGTGGAATTAAAAATATAAGCGAACTCACGACAACGTCATACTTCAATTTGCATAACAACCGTTTTAGGTTGTCTCTAAGCTTTGCCAGTGTCACAGCCGCTCCTTCATCTTCGTCACAGACGCTTTGCTATTCTACTCGCTCGTGTAGCATCTTTACTGTGACCTGGGGCATTTGATTATACTGCTGCTGCACGCATATAGTTAACAAACGCTCCAATCATTACGCACACGCGCCGGAACTCATCACCAATAAGACTTAACATTCGCCAAAGCTCAATACTACTTCATGACTGAAATATTTTTGCAAATAATAGCAAACATGTTAAAACTATCTCTCACAAATACGCACCGGTAGCCAAGTGCACTTCGTCTTTTCTATACTGCATGACCTTTGGTATTGTTTTACGCTCTAATTTTTTTTGTGGTAAAACAAATTTGCTAAAATGGTCTTCTCAGTACATTTATTTCATGATGAAATTCAGAACAAAAACAACTAAGGTGTTTAGTTGTTAGCCGACATAAAGTGACTATTTATGCCCAGAAAGTTAACGGTCAAGCCGAACTATGTCTTTATTAATCTGAAAAGTTGATAAATTGTCCTATATAATCAAGACATTGGTTAAACAAAATTTTCTTAGTCAGTAGATTTAGTTCCAATTTAAAGTATAGATACTCTCTTCACCTGAATATGGAAAAATACGAAAGTTTCTATGGTAATGCAAGAGGCTAGCGATGCACTTAGCAAACTGCAGACAGTGACACTGTTTTGACCTATCAGGTTTCTTCAGTGCAGTTGGTGACCAATAAGAAGCTAGAGGCTTTAAATAAAGCATAGCTTAGACCGTCACACTTGTGGGACCTAATACCAGTCTATGCTTTACTTAAAGCCTCTAACTTCTTATTGGTCACCATTTGCACTGAAGAGACCTGATAGGTCGAAACAGTGTCACTGTCTGCAGTTTATGAAAGTTTCTATTTCTTAAATAATAGTGCCAATTCAGTAAAAGTAAAAGCATTTATAGCCTCGATTTACCTTAAAATCAATGTAAAACATTAGGTAGTGGCTATTTTGCTTTCAAAGATATTTTACCCTTGGAGGCTATTTTGCCGTTAGACATTTGTGATTGGTCAGCTTTGATGACGTATTAAACATCTGACTTTTGGTGGTATTTGATTGGTCAAAATGTGCTCTCCCAGTGTACACTCCCCTCATTTTCAATCCCTACCGGTGTACACTATCCCATACATTCACATACTGGGGCCCCTTCCTTTTAGTGCAAACCATGGCTGCAAACTTGGTCGATCTTTATGTCGAGTTTAAGTTCAAGTTCGAGTTCAGCTTGTTTTACGAGTTTGAGTTCAAGTTCGAGTTCGACATGGTTACTTTTGCGAGTTCAAATTTGAGTTCGACTTCTGCGAAAATTTGTCAGTCAAAAACTGAAGTAGGAATTTTCAATGAAATACAATTTGTAAACCGGTTAATGATCAAACCTTCGTATTGCACATGACTGCAATTTAATCTGACGCTGATCTGCAGTCTGCCATACGTACAGTAATAAAAAATTACTTGGAAAAACGAAATCACGTAACTGCCAAGATCTCATGAAAGTGATGCTCGCAAATCGAAGCTCTTCCAGTGAGAATGAGCATCAAAATTCACTATTTGGTCACTTGAATCAGCTTACCAGAGAACATTGGCTATGCAAATGAGAAAAAGTTAAATGATTTCATCGAAATATTAAAACAACGAGAAAAAAATATTAAGGTCAAAGGGGCACTGACATGACGTCAGATCTGGAGTTTGATTCGTTACTGTACTGATCGAAGTCACAGGCACAATTCAAAGAAAAGGACTTCTAGCAAGTGAATTCAACGCAATAAAAACGGTACGACTTGGCATAAACTAAGCTTTTTCATTGAAAAGCAAACTCGCCGTACAATCCTTTTATCAAATGTTGCATCTTAAGCAAATAGGTTGTGGAAGTAATTGACAGATTTTAAGTACATTAATTTACAAACGGTAGAATTGCTTCATATACATTAACATGTTTTGTCCCTCGTAAATCTAATACATAAAGCGCAATTTTGTCTGTCTGTCTGTGTGTATGTTGTCTGCCTGTCTAAGTGTCTGTGTTTCTGTTTTAGCTTCCCTGAAACTGCTATAGGCGCAAGCATCAAACTTGGCAAGATTGATCACCACCCCGTGGTGAGTGGAGTGTCATAAGGGTATTGGTGACGTCATAATCGAAACTAATTTTTTTTTGGAATTTGCATTACTTGACAGAGAACAACCGCTTTTTGCTCAAACGAAAATCAGCTTCCGACTTGCCATCTTTCAATGACGGCCACATTTCAGGTGATTACGACACAATTGCTGTCAAAACCATTTTGAAGAATTTTTTCGAAGATCAATTGTTTTAGTGCGCCGTTTTCTCAAATCTTTTCATTTATTTAAGGCATTCTGGGCTCACATCCTTCTGGCAAATTTCCATGGCCCCTAGTTTAAGAACCCCTGCGTTACAAAGAGTATTTGAAAAAAAAGTTAGTATTGTGTAGCCTAAAGACATTTTACTACAAATCGATCTCCAACACATCTCATATGAAGCACAGTTACAAGCGACTGCTTATACTTTTCTAAAAATTCTTCATGTATTTGGTAATTGCTGGTGATTCCCACTTAAAAATTATTAAAGCGGAAGCATTTTCCCTGATATTTGCACCTCTGTCTTACACTTTGATCAATCACAACACCCATTCCTCTTACTGGTAGTAAATAACAAGCAGAATGCTGTTACTTTTGTTAAGATAGTTGGACCTCACAAAGCATAGAACAGTGGCTGCCTTTATTTAAATCCAGTTGCATCCATGAAAAAGAGAATATAAAAATTGATTTAAACGCATCGTAAGAGTTAAAAGGGCGTTATTTTTCATAAGAATTAATAATATTATGCTATGGGTTTTGATAATAATTATTTTATGAGTTTTCATGTATTTGGAAACACCAAGTTCCAAATAATTAGAAAGTTATCAAACCTGCCTCTTCACTTTTCTTAATCTATTCCTTCCTTGATATGAAGCAATTTTTAATATAAAAACAATTTTATTTTAATAATACATGACACTATTTTAAAAAAGCTTGAAACACACTTTGAAAAAATCTCTTGACTTCTGCAGAAAATCCTCTATGCTACATTCTTGACATTTTGTAATAAAACACAGGCTTTGGAATGAACGCCACATTTAAAATTCATTTCAAATTTATTTTCAAGATCAAAAGCTGTTCAAGTAAAGAACTTGAACATTTAGTGTTTTGCAAAAAATAATTCTAAAGTAAAGTCTCAATTTCAAATTTCAGAAAACAAGTTGAGTTTTTTTAACCTTATTTTCTCCCGTTCTTATTCATACATTTAATTGTTTTCATCACACATAAGCAAAATAAATTAGTTTTATTAATAATGCTCACATACTGTACAAGCCATCACCATTTATCTTCTTTTCTTTCAAGTGTATGGCACGAAGAAGAAGGCTGGGAAGTGGATGGCAACAATAGATCTTCTCCCGAACAAGGTTCCGTATGTCGCAGTTGTCTTGAATAATGGGATTGTTGCATTACACCCTGTTGATGTGTCGGTAAATGTTGTTCGTCAAGTAAATGGGAAAACTGGAAAGTGGATTGCAACCATGGATTGTATACTCCTTGAGATTCAATTTGTGACATTTGTTCAGGATAATGGGTTTGTTGCATCGCATTCTGTTGATGTGTCGGTAAATGTTGTTCGTCAAGTAAATGGGAGAGCTGGGAAGCGGACGGCAACCACGGATTATATTCTTCTTTTGATTCGATTTCCGGCAGTTGTCCAGGATAAAGGGCTTGTTCCATTACTTCCTGTTGATGTGCCGGTAAACGTTGTTCTTCAAGTGATTGGGTAAGCTGGGAAGTGGATTGCAACCATGGATTGTATTCTCCTTGAGGTTTCATTTGTGACGGTTGTCCTGAATAATGGGCTTGTTGCGTTACATGTTGTTGATGTGTTGATGACTGTTGTTCTTCAAGTGATTGTGAAAGCTGAGAAGTGGATTGCAAACTTGGATTATATTCTCCTTGAGGTTTAAATCGTGGCTGTTTTCCAAAATAATATGGTTGTTTAGTAATATCTCGTCGTTTTTGACTTGGCCGTTTGTTTTCTTGTAGCAACGGTCTCTGCTGCATTTGTTGATTTGGAAGTTGTGGTTGTGGTTGATTTTGTGGTTGTTGAGGCACCTGCTTTGGCAGTGGAATTATATCTGGTGGTGACTGTGGTCGGGCACTTTGCTCTGGAAGAGCGTAATTTTGCCGCCAGCTGTTCATTTGTGATTGTATGATCATCAATTTCTCTTGTGGGTTTTTCAAAAAACACCTTCGTTCATTGTGTGATTTAATTTTATTACAAACATTTTGTTGGTGCATTCGTAGGCAACTTTTTTTCTGTTTGATTTGATCTGAACTTGCTTGTAAATCTTCTAACATTTCATTGTACACATCCTCAGCAAGCACGTAAAGCCGAAGCAATTTTTCGTTAACATCTGAAGGAAACAATGATCCGCGACTTATCTCATGTCTTCCGTTCATAATTTTAATATATCTTTGTGCAACCAAGTCTTGTTGATTTGTCAAATCTTTCGTTTGTTTGTACTTGTTTAAGGCGGTGTATAATCTAACATAATCAGAGAAATTCTTTCCAGGTAAGTACTTATTGGCGCTTTGTTCAAAAGTCAACCAATTTTTGCGTACACATTTCTTCAAAGTGGTTGCGTTTATTCTTTTCTTTAATTCTTCGGACGAAATTCCATCTTGTGGCACAATCTTGCTGATGTCGTAGGACAAAAAGTCTTCTCCCAATCTGGTTATGACCGTATTTCTGTAATTTAAGTTAGAAGTACGTATCACCACATCCGGACAGCATTGCTGTAAATGTTTAGCTGCATTCATAACTTTGCTATAAGTAGTACAAAGCGTTTTTGCTATTTGTCTGCAGTCCAAGAACTCAAATAGATTTCTATCAAACAGCGAAATTATTATAAAATAACAAATTCTCAATTCTGGATGATTCTCAAAATGTTCACTAAAAATTTCTTCAATCTCAACTTGGTTCGCCATTTTCAAATCTATTCCGTTGTACAGATGCCACTTTACACAATAAAACTTCAGCAAATGCAATCCGACTCTTCAAATTGTGCCTACTTTAGAAGTTTGAATTGTCAAACCTTAAAGCAAAATTGTGTCGTAGCTAAAGCGTCTGCTTTGTAATCGATAGACATGGCTTCAATTCCTTTGTCGAGCTGCACTAAAAATTTGAACTGATGTTTTTTGCAGATTTATCCCTCGACAATCAGAATTGAGAGCAGGGTGGAAAACGAAATATCAAAACTGCACAAAATTTACAGAATCTAAATTGAAACAAATTTGCAACTTATGATTTTTTTTCACAACTGACAGCTATGAATGCGTGATGAAAAACTGCCTTCAAGCACAAGTGGAGTCTGAATGCAGAATTTGATTATTTGTCGGCGCTGTTTTTAGTTAATTCTAGTGTATTGCTTAATTGGTGTGGGGGTATTTTTTAATTTTTCTCGATACAAAAAAAGAATTATTTCTTGTCCGAGCTTAAAAACTGTAACTATTCGAGTTATATGTACATCAAAACACTACGTTTCTATTCATTAGTGTCACAATAGACAATTACTAGCTGCACTTCATTTCAGGGCCGTAACTTCGTCAGGTGGGGTGCCCCAGTGTAAACATCTATTATGGGGCCCCCATTTTTTTCTGTACTTAATATTCGATTGAGTGACGACTCCGCGTTACAGAAAGATTTTTAATTAAAATAACGAGACAAAAAAGCATTGAGCTGAACATGTATACAGAGCAAAAGCAAAGTTTATTGTGCCTGCAAATGAAAGGCTTTAATTGGAATAAAATTTCACTAATGTCGAACGATTTAACATAATTTTTATAATTGCAGTGTATTTAAATTGAAATAATGGCATAGCAAAGATTTGGTGAGAGGCAGGCTGCAACAACAATTTTTTGATTGTTTAATAAAAGTTTAATCAAAATTTGCGTGCAACTTTTTGAAGAAAGGTGCTTTGTGATCACTAATAACAATGTTTCAGAAAAAATGGAGATGTGCTATGCAATGCGGATAAATTGCTTAATCCACAAAGAATTAACGTACAGTATACTGACATCACCACAAATAACACAAACTAATAAAACACAATACGTTGAGATTAATCAAGTAGGCTACCGTAAATTACCTACGGGTGATTGGAAACTTGAAATGTTTCCGTCCAACGAACTGCTCGATAACTTTTCAAAAATCTAAATTTTCAGCTCGTTCATTTTCTATCGATAGCAGAGCCAAACCACTAATTCTCTCTTGGGACATAAAGTTTCGAAGAAAGTTTTTGATCCGTTTGAGTTTAGAAAGAGATCTCTTTTCCGTAGCAACTGTTACAGATACTGTCATACACATTATGTATGTCGTACAAACGTCAGAATAAGTTGTGGAAAGTGATACAGTTTCAACAATCAAAAAAGAAGCCATTTTTTTAGCAGATTTTAAATGGGCATCCTTTTCTCTGAACGACGTTTTGATGGAGAGCATTTGGCTAGGAAACAACGGAGAGACGATATCAGAAAGTTTGTTAACAAATATTCTTGCTTCAATCTCAAGATCCAGATCAGAAGCATTCGATAGAAAACTTTGTTCCAAAACTTGATATGATGTCAGCACTAATATCATTTTTTTACAGAGATTAATTAGTTGGCAGACAATATGCCCATCATCGGAAGAAACACAGTTACGCAAAATCGCTTCTTAGGATCGCTTAACGTTATTGCTTCGGATATTTCGTCAAAGTAGGCTTTTGTTTTCTTTGCTCTTTTATTTAAAACCTGTCTTGGCAAATCTCATGTAGAAGCAATAGTGGAAGCTTTCTTTATTACTGCGTCAAAACTCTTTCTGAGTTCAACAATGTCTTCAGCAGCAGTTTGCAGAAGTTTATAAGCAGAAATTAAGTCCATTGTTTTACACTGCATAGCTTTCGAAGGAATGTTAACAATCTGCAAAATGTTGCATTGCACAATCAGCATGCATACAAGTCATAGCTTTCCATCTATTTCTTTGTTGCCATAGCTTTATGTCTTTCCTTTGGCTTCGTGCTGGTAAATATTATGTGAGTCAAGCATTTTATAACGTCACAAAATCTTTTCTTCAAAACATCGGCAGCATCATATCCACCAGACCACCGAGTTGGATTTAACGCTTTAAATGTAGGATTCGAGCAAGAACGATCACGGACATTCTGAAGCAATTGCCACCGCACAATACTATGTCAGAAAAACATATACACCAACTCAATGGTGACGTAAAAATGACGGGCATTAGTCACGGCTTTGATGGAGGAATCTATTAATACCAAATTAAAATTGCACGAAGCACAATGCACGAAATAAGGATGTTGAGCCACATCTGGAACTTATGCGAGCTGGAGTACACCCGCTCATCACTGCAGCGCCATCATATCCTTGTTCACGGAATTCGTCAGAAGTTTGTGCAATCCAATAGCAGATGAATCCTGAACTTCGATAAAGGAGGAAAACGCTTCAACAACTTTCAGTTCTGAGAACATTCCATCATCGTGGTAATCAATTTTGAAGTAACGAAATACTTTGCTTAACTAGTCATTTTTTTTGACTTTTTGAGTTGTATCAAGAAAAATGGCATAAAAAGGAGAGTTTTGTAGTTCGTTTTTTATATCACGGAGAACTTCTTCAGCTAGTACTAATATTAGCTGATTTTGTATCAAATGACTTAAATATTTCGGAAGACCGTTAGGTAGTTATAAAAGTTTGTTCAAATAAGTGTGGTATTTGGCAAGAAGCTGTATGATAGAGAGAAAATTGTCCTTGTTATCCTTTGAAAGTTCTTCACTGGATCCGCAAATACGTTAGTTGCACTTCGCTAACATCAACGTCACATTCATTAGTCTTTCCAAAACATTTTGCCAAACGTTTGTTCTTTTATAGCAAAGACTCGTGCAACGCTTCTTCTATTGTTCCCTGTTTCTCCATTGCTCATATATGGCACACGCCTCCGCATGATGTGTGGAGATTTCATGGCTTCGAATTTGCTGCGATAAATGCCTCCAGTCATTTAAACCTGTTGTACCCCAAGGGTTTTGAAATGCGTAAAAGGTCCCTGAAGAGACAAAATTCAATGCATAAAGATCCCTATTTCTTGACATTTTTTCGGCAACTTGTTGTTGCCATGCGTTATAAAAAAACTCAGTTACGAGAACAATGAGTTTTAAAATCCAAAACAAAAAGAAAGCCATTTTGCTCGTGTTTTTGAAAAATAAGTTATTGTGGTCACTTATGACAAATCAATAAATTTTACGTTTGACTTTTTGGCTCGATCTCGGCCAAAATGATAACAGCTATTTTTGTTGGTTTTACGTGTATTATCCAGAACTAACAGCTTCCGTTGCAAGTAAATTTAGTTAAAACACATTCTGTAGTCGAGAGTAGCATGGTGTTACCATTGCAATTGAGTATTGGAGGTGTAATTTAAGATGCAGTGTCAAATTCTTATCTGTCAAAAACCGAGATAGTAGATGAAAGACATGGTTTTTGTTGAGTATAGAGAGACATTTGTTCAAAAAAAATTTTTTTTTTGATTCATCTTTTGTGGCCTTTTTGATTCATTTTTTGTGGCTCTTTTGATTCTCTAAATGGTTTACTCTACAAAATGCCGCTCGTGATGTTTTCAAAATTGATAGAGATGATCATTGGTGTTTCAAACTTGACAATCGATTCCTCTGAGGGATGGACTTATTGTGTCTGTTTGGACTGCTGTTGGCTCTTTTGATTCAACAGTTGCCTAATCTTTTGGTAATTCAAAACGTTGACACTTTAACGTTTATTCATCCAGATGTGTTTGTACTGTTGGAGGTTTCATTGGCCTATTCTAGCTAAATATCAGCTCTATTGATTGAAAAAAATCTTGGTATCAGTTTTATTAATTGAGTAAAATTTTTGAAAGAGTCTTGATATCAAATCCAGCATAAGTTGATTTTTGATGCAATCAACCCGTTTGACTTGATGCGAAAATAAGTGCGTTTTCTCAATCTAATTTAGCGCATATTTAATCCGTTTGACTTGGTCTAATTCAGTGGTTCTCAAACTTTATGCAATCGCTGCCCCCTTGCAACACTCTAATATCATTATCGCCCCCTCTCCTCAGCAATACAAAAAGACTTAAAGTTATAAACAAATTTAATACAAATACTTAAACAAGTAGACGAATCATAGTAAATGGTGTTTATTCAATGAGATGAAGGACCTCGGTGATCTTCAACGAGCTTTTTAATATTCGGAGACATTTCGGTCAGGTGCGATCGTAAATCACCCCGTGTGCTGATGGAAAGACAATTTCTTTGTTTTGATAGCATTAGTGTCACAGCTGAAAATTCTTTTTCTATCAAATAAACGGAAATGAAAGAACCCATGCTCTTACTTCGCTTCATATGAGCGGGTATTTGCCAAATGCCTTGCACTAAAACATATCGTACCTATCTTTTTTAAAGTTCATTTTGGATTTTGTCATCATTTTGCAAGTACAGGGTGGCCCATAAGTCACTTTACATTTTAGAAATTAAATAATTTTGCGCATATACGATCTTTGCGTTGCAACAATTGAGCGTCCATTTTCAAAGTAAAATTCAATTATCTTCACTCGTTGTTCTGTTGTAAACTTTTCCATACCAAAAATTTACAAGGATTATATTTTTAAATTCTGAAAAGAAAAATAGAAATATATTAATAGAAAAAAAATTATTTAATTTCTAAAATGTAAAGTGACTTATGGGCCACCCTGTAGATGAACTGATTTTGAAGTTCAACTTTTAGGTCTGCAGGATCAGCAGAAAATGGTTGAATTACCATTTTGGGACATTGAGGTTAACCAGCGATCTGCAAAGCAAATGTGCATATCTTACACTAGGTCAGGGATGGCGAACCTTTTTTAACTTTTGGGTCAAATATATATCTTATATAAAAAAATAAACGAAAGTGGGTCACAACTTTATTGCTAAATCAGTAAGAAACTTGTTGCTGCATCTTATCTGATAGCATTAGAATCCGAGGTTTATAGGTTGTAGTTTTCGGTTTGATACATGCAACACTGATATTGGCTCCAAGGCGATTTCTGGTGCTTGATTTTATGAAATTCATATGTGAAAACAAGGATTTACATGAATATGAGGAACCAAACAACGTCAGCAGAGGTAGTGCTCATTTTTTCATTGATTCAAAAGATGATGGTAAAGAATTCCATTCTGTAAGAATCATGTTCTCAGCAATGACTTCGGTAGATAATGATTTTGATTCAATTTTCTGTAATTTCTGGTTCATGTCAAAAAATTTCGTTCTCCAAACCGCACTTTCCTGGAATTCTATTAATTCCATTTCCAAGTTACTAAGATTGAGCCAATCAAACTGTGATAAATTCAGATTTTCAAATTGAATAGTATCAGGGGAAAAGATAAACTGTAATGTAGTATCTAGTTTTCGGAATTGAACGAACCTTTCTGAAAGTAAATTTTTGGCGTCTCGAATGATAGAAGAATACCTGAACAACGATATTTCTTTTTCTGCGGAGCTGTCAGATAAACCGGACTTTTCAAAGTGCTTCTTTAATGATGGAAAATAATTCAATTTGTTTTCTTCTGAATCTCTTGAAAAAACAACTAGCTTCTTTTCAAAAGCTTTGATATGCCCAAACATCGATGGAGCAACATTTCCAGAACCTTGCAGTTTTTTATTCAAGTTATTGTAATGCAGTGCAAAATCAGCAAAGAAATGTAAGTCATTCAACCAATTAATGTCAGTCAATTCTGGATATTCTTGTCCCTTTTCACCCAGAAAACATTTTATTTCTTCCAGTAATTCAACAAACCGGTTCAATACCTGACCACGGCTTAACCACCTAACATTATTGTACATGATTAATCCAGAATATTGACTGTCGACTTCATTTAATAGCATGTTAAATTGACGTTTATTAAGAGCATGGGAAACTATAAAGTTTACAACTTTTGTCACAATGCTCATCACTTTTTCTAGTGATTTAAAGTGATTTTCGCACATAGGGCTTGTTGGTGCATCATGCAATGAAACTGAGCTAAATCATGTTTAACTTCGTCTATCAGTAATTTCACAAATCCACAATTCTTTCCAACAATGCTTGGAGCTCCGTCAGTTCTCACAGATACAATATTTCCAAAATTAATGCCAAGTTCCATAAATTTCTTTTTCAATTCATTCATAATATCATGACCTCTCGTTTTCTCAGAAAGTGCTATCAAACTAATCAGCTCTTCTTTCATCATATTCCCAGAAGGATATCTAGCAATAACTGCTACACGGGCAGCCGATGTAACATCAGTAGACTCATCCTAACAAAGCGAAAACATTTCGGCATTTCTTAAATCGTGTAAAAGCTGTTCAGTTACGTCTTCGTCCATAGCAATAACTCTATCTTTTATAGTACTTCTAGCAGCAGGCATTTCATTAATTCTTTTGAGTATATCATTTTTATTTCCAAAATCTTCAAATAAGAATTCCGAACAATTTTTAAAAGCTTCTTTCAAGTACTCACCATCACAAAGTGGTTTTCCATGCTGTGCAATAGAAAACTGGCTGCCAAAATGTTGTTTCTTGGCTTAAATATTCTTTGGAAGCGGTTGCTTTGGTAGTTATATTGTTTAACTTCTCTTTGTATAATTTCACATTTCTCTTCCTCTTTCATTGAGCAAAGTTTATTGTGGTTACTTACGAAATGCCGATTAATATTGTAATACCGAGCAGTAATTATTTCTTGGCAGAGGCAGCACAAAGCTTTGTCATTGTGTTTTATGACGCCATATTTATTTGCCCATTCATCGTGAAATAGCCTTCCACTTCCTCCAGCTTGTGGCTGATATTTTCTTTTCTTTTCTGCCATGCTTAGGGTTCAAAAATATTTTGAGATAAAACTAAATATGTACTTGCACGGATTTTAATCCTAAAAATAACAATGGCACCTAAGTATGCTAGACTGATATCAGCAACAAACTTGGCGTATTTAGGTTAGGAATTTGCTCCAAAGGATTTGTGTTAACTCAAAAAGGAAGCATTCTAAAAAAATTGCCTTAGTTAGAGCTTGTGCCCCAAAATAGAGTTCAAAAATGAATTGGATAATTTTTACTCACGCCCTCTTTACTGTCGATTTGAAACTAACCCTTCATGCACTACAGAATCAGAATCACTTTATTGTATCAAAATTTTAAAACTTTCACTTTTAGAAAGTATACTATGCATTTCGATAAGCACCTAAATAAGCATAACAAAATTTTACCCCTTTACCTCCCTTCACTGCGGCCCAGAAAATATCTTATTTACACCTTACCTTTGTTCACTGGAGTGATAAAACTGCCTTTTAGCAAACTACTTAATCACAGTCACTTTCATGTATCACAATATCGCGCAACTTTCACTTCTGCAAGATATATTAAACAACTGCCTTACCACACACGCTGTTGCTGACTTGAAACTTGATAAACTGACATCTATACAAAATAGCCTTCATTTTCGCGCCAACATCTCTGTGACATCACAGTTCAACCGTTTACCACCATCACAATACACAAATATGACGGCATTTTTACTCTGGTGAACTGCGAGTGCCTTACGACAACTCCATTTGTCGATCAAACTAGCCATAAGAATGCATTTAACAATGGTGCCTTATAGGCGCCTTCCGATTACAAAAAAATTTGTTTAGGCGACCTATAGTCGCCTTACAACTGCAAAGGGTTAAATAGAAAAATAAACAATTCATGTGCTAGATTTCATTGTATTGTGTTAAATCTACCATAACAAATACTAAATTACTAGATGCATTACTTGCCTCTGGTCGTTAATAAGTTAACGAAAAGCTCTTATCAAAGCAGAAAAAAATTACTTTTGCATAAACATCACATAGAAGCGATGTGGGTCACTAAAATATGAGTGGTGGGTCAGTTGGTGACCCACTGGTCAGTGGTTCGCCATCCCTGCACTAGGTTGTGTAAATGCGAACAGTATTTCAGTCGTTCATTTTCTGTGACATCATTCCCGCAGGGATTTGGATATTGAGACAGAATGCTTCTCCTCATATTTTCTCTGTACAAGGAAAGCTTTGATGTAAATGACGTATCAGGTTTTTACACCTGATAAGCGTGATCATTTCATCCTGAAGTTTTTTGTTCACTTCATTCATGAAAGTGAAAATGTCTGCCAAATAAGCGATATTATTTTTTAATGGTTTCACTGCTTCGGCTTATTGACAATTGATGCCCGAGAGGAATTCGATCATTGAATCCTAAAGAGAGTATAAGCGAGTTATACAAGCACCTTTTGAAAGCCATCGTACTGCGGTATGTAATAAATGATGTTCAAAATCTTTGATGTTACGACAAAGTGCGCAAAAATGTCTATCACTAACGGAATGAGCTTTTATTTTACTGATGCATTTTATCACAATATGCAATGAGTTATGCAGTTCAGCACTGAGATTAGGAGCGACCAAATGCCACCGGTTGATAACGCATTGAGTTGCAGTGAGTACAGGTATTTTCTTTTTCATTAATGCGATGAATCCTCGATGCTTCCCAAACATTGTCGCAGCACCGTCTGTTGCACAACGCAATATATTTTGCATTGGTATTTCCTTTTCCTCATAAAATTTCTCCACTGCATTAAAGAGAGTTGCTGCCCAAGTATCAGCAGGAAGACCGATTGCAAAAATCATTTCTTCTTGAGCTTGCATATCATGAATAAATTGCACATATCCCAACTGTAGTGGTTTGTCATCACTTAACCCTTTGAACCCTGCAGGTCGGAAAACCGGCCTTACTGAGAAGCCTTATAGACCCAAAAGGCTGGTTAACCGGGCTTCGAGTCTACCGGCATTACCCTGTAAGCCGGTGTTCCGTGCTGTGAGCCCGTGTACCGTACTGCGCCGGTATAAGAGATGTACCGTCATTGCCCTGTGAGCTCGGATTGAAGGCGGGAATGATCAGAGAAACCAGAGTTCAAAGGGTTAAGGTGGATGCGTCTATTTGCAGTGAATGTTTGGATACGGACAAGATTTCAACAAGTTGTATTATTACATCAGAGCTCATTTTTATCAATTCGTCGCTGAACTCTATTATTGCTTAGAGGCACAGCACGCAAAATTGAGAAAGCATTTTGTTGCAAATCTGTTTCAATAATTTTTTTTACGATTGGTAACACAAGATCTTCACTAATAGTGTGTGGCTTTGCTGTTTTTGCAATTAGCTTAGATATCTATATATATAAAACTCAATGTGTGTCTGTCTGTCTGTCCGCTATAGAAATAAAACTGGAGACATTTAGATACAAACAAACATATGAATCTTATATAACTTTTTCCAGGGAAGCCAAGTACGGTATTTTGATTTCGATCAGAATCGTCTATGGGGGGCTACGAGCCTATATTTATTTTCCTTCTCTTTACATTTTACCCGATCAACGACGGGTAAATCTATATTTATTTTCCTTCTCTTTACATTTTACCCGATCAACGACGGGTGGAAATCTGCTAGTATTTTATAAAGCAATTAGGCCATGATCTTGTCGCTTGTCAGTCTGTCTAAACAGAGATCAAATTGTTGTTAGTTTGGCTTCTTCGTTTCTAAGCTTCCTGAAGTCACTGCCGATTGTGTGCGGATGCATTCTGTTGAGGCGATCTTGGAGTCGACTCCGCTTCATTGCCTCCTTAGTGAAGATAGAACCGCACGCAAGGCGCATTGGAAGGGTAGCGTCATGTGGAGCTATTGTAAAACGAAATTTAAAATGAGTGCAGTTATATTGACGCACTTTCACTTTCTTGATTTTCTGGATTTATTGCAACTTTCTTGATGGTGAGGACATATTTTCAGGAACTATGAACTTTAAAACTTAACACAAGAACGACCGCGTTTTCAAACTACCTAGAACGACCAAGTGCGTCAATTGACGCATAATGTAGATAAACTTTAATTCGTTCTTTTGTTTGTTAAAGTAAACATTCTTGAAGTCGAGATGTTATTTGTTGCACTTTAAAAATAATCAAACATCATGTAATACATAATTAGCAAGAACAAAGTGAAGTTAAAAGAGCTAATTTGCCAAACATAAACCAATGATTTCGGAAAGCAGCAGCGTTTAAAAGAAAATAATTGATAACCAAGCTGTTGTTTGCAAAACCGTAATGTTTCACAAAAACAAGGAACTTGTCGGTTGCGTTCAATCAACACAGTTTGGGAAAATTTTGTGGAGCTTTCACCACATACTGTGCTACGGCAAATGTTGCGCGAATCCATTGTTCTGTTACGGCACTCTGAGGTAGCACTTGTTTTTCGCTTTTTTTCTGAAGGTTCGTTAGTTTCTAAGCGATTTCTTTGTGCTACAGCATTTTTTCCTTTATGGTTGCCCCTGCTTCTACCACAACTTGTGGAAACTTTCGGCGACTGACGCCCAACTTGCAGATATCTCGGAAGAAAATCCAGCTATTGATCAGTGCCAGATCAATAATTGTAAACAAGTAAATGGGCCACCTTCAGCTGACAGCTTTTACAAAGTATTTCCTAGCCATCTAATCAGTGACGTCAACACCAGTCTTTGTTTTATAATTGAATAAAGCAGTCTCTGGTTTTTCTTAAGGTTGTTGTCGGAAGTAATCTCTACATCAGGATGTAATGTGCTCATTATTACTACCGACTTTTGTTTTTCACACTAATGTGAAGTCAAAGTAACAGTAGCTGTTTGAGTAGATGCAAACAGGGAAGTTCCGTGCTGCTGTTGCTTTTTTGGATGCTTTTGGCAAATCTCTTCGATTCTGTCGGACCGTGGCCATATTACTACATTTTTAATCAGCTAGATGCAGGGCAACATCAAGTCTTGTGAAAAAGTTGTCACAAGTTACATTATAGCCACGTTTGAAAATCAGTTGCATCAACTTTGTCACGACATATTTCGGTACACTTACAGAAGTGTCCCTGCTCTCATCTTTCCCAAGATACAGAAAGCTATTGAACAGGGTATTTTGCCTCCGCGTCAACCGCCAACCAGAACTTGATTCCAAACTTATCCCGTTTATTTGCCATCTATTGAATTAACCTGCATCTAGTCTTACATGGAAGTAATTGCTCGTCAATAGTAATGTAAGCGCCAGGTACATACCCAATCTAACTGTTCTCAAAAAAAAGGTTTCATAACCAAGCAACCAGCCAAAACTTGTCATGCATCACCCTTTGACGCTTGTTACTCTTTACGTCGAAACGTAAAAATTGCATTATTTCCTTAAATCTGTGTCTAGATAGAGTGTTGTTGAACATCGGAAATGCCCAGGTTGATTGCCATAAACCTTCCACAGGCAAATCTCTCTGTCCTAAAATTCCTCTCGCAATAATCAATCTAATAAACTTGTCCAGCTCATCAAGCGTCACATCCCAGTTTATTTTGTCAGAAATGCAAAGGGTTTCAACTACAATGCATTTTCTTATATTTCTGAGCATTGCCTCATCAAATAAAATGCGAAAGAAGATAGTGGAAAGCTTTCCATAATTTTGCCTGTCGCAAATGCAGATGAGCCAGGCTTGAAGCTCAGTATGTTTTGCTATTGCAAGCGCCCTAGTTGTGCATGGGGAGAGTGGCCAAAGCTTGCCAAACTCTTTCGTCTTTTACAATCAAATTCTGATTCACCTTCACTTGATTCTGTGGATTGTTTTTATTGTGTTCGCTAGCACCATTGACGTCTGATTCTTCCCCACTTGAATCAAGCTACACTTCTTCTAAATCGTTATCTACTGCATCATCAATCTCGCTGTTGGAATTTTTACCATCGGAGTAGTCTACAGCGAAGGAAAACGCCTGCTGTGCCCTCTCAATATTCAATTATTTCTCGGACAAAACTAATTGTCACGTTTCCTGGTTTCTCAGGTTGTAGTAATTCTGCCGATTTAAACCTTTTGTAAGCTCTAGGTAAAATTTTTAGCTGTGTGCGTCAATTGACGCGCTTGGTCGTTCTAGGTAGATATATGATTAAATTTGTTGTTTCAATCGTAAACCCTCAAAAAACACACAAACTCAGCGTTGCAATAATACAAAAAATGTCCAAAAGCTTTAGGAAAAAATATTAAAATTCGGTGGAGATACAGGAAATTAAATACTTTAAATGCGTCAAGTGACGCGCTTGGTCGTTCTAGTGTTAAATGAAAATGAGTAAAGTATATTTAAATTGACTTTGCACTCAGCGCATATAAAATAGCGTCATTTGCAGAAGCGCCACTTGACTTTTTCATGATCTTGGGCACCAATGGCACTCTTCAGGCAAAGAACTCTATCTGTGGAAAGAACACAATCCAAAACCGACACTTTTACATTGATTCAATGTCTGGGGACGGTCAGTCAATGTAAAAATGTTGGATTTGGCTAACCGGATCTATCACAAACCAATCGAAATGAAGTATTGATAGGAAAAATTTCTTAGATTACTGGAGGTGTAAGCTTGCAGTTTACGTAACGACAGGTTTCAGTCTATAATATAGTGTCTATGGCTGAACTAAACTGACTTCCAATTAAGCTGAAATCAAGCTCACTAACTAGCCTGGCTCAATACTAGAAAAATTTTCGCTACTGATAACGAGGATTCCAGCAAGTTCTACAAGTTGAGAGAACATTCGTTCTTAATACATCACAATAGAACCAGGTTATTTATAGCCTTTACACAAGTAATTATGCGATTCGATTGCAACTAGCAGATAAACAAACAAAACAAGTTTGACGATAATTTTAACTCTTCGAGAATGCGCTTTCGGCTCCCTCTGAGCTTTTCGCCTCTTATTGTATCATTTTCGCCCCCAAGGGGGCGATATCAGCCACTTTGAGAGCCACTGCTCTAAATTCTAAAATGTGCTACCAAAACTACAAAGGATTATACCATTGTTTTCAAAAATCTCAAATCTGCTTTTCCTATTTAATACATTTGTTTTGATGTTTGATACCCAGAATGAAGTAAGACAGTCTAAAATTTGTAACAGTAGTGCTTTTGGATTTGAAAGCTGAACTGAGTGAAGAATGATTCTGAAAATGGCCTACCCAGTTGACAAAGAAAAATGTTTTCATACGCATTTTCCAAACGAGCCAAAGTTGAGAATTCATTATTTTATGATTAATTTGTTTTATGAAAATCACGACAGATTATTGGACTGTGATGAAGTAATGATCCGCTTCAAAGTTTTGCTAACAGAAATATATTGCGTGGTTAATGAAATAAACTACTGCAAACCCCAAGCAGTAGCTATTGACGATAATCCGAATAACTGTAAATTCATCATCACTGAAAGGGGAAGAAATGTTTTGGTGCATGTCATCAGCAAACTTGTGCCATCAATGGAGGGGATTAAGTCTGACGAAGCACCTTGCCCTGGTTTCATTCTAAAATTATGTTTACGGAACCACTGATTGTGTATGACCACAAGTGCTTAAAATGATATATAATATGTGCGAGGAACGAAGTACTTTGATTTTGTTGCATTGTATGCATCCTTGGCTCAGTTTAATGAATCTAATAAGCTGTCAAATCGTAAAGAATTGCTCCGTGAAGACTAGATTACAACTGAAAGAAGATATTTTCCTCGTATGCTGCGTTACCAATTAAGTGAAAAATTTACAATTTTCATCTTCGCCTATAATTTTAAAAGAAGATATGAAATAATTCGGGGATTATACTTTCCTTTAGTTTATCGAGACAAAATGATATTATATAAAAATACGCCTCTTACTACAAAGACAACCAATCTTCTATTTTGGCTAAAGGAAGAGCACTTTTACAAGTTGTGGCTATAAAGGGGTTTATTCTATTTGTATGCTGGTTTCGCTTAAAGCTATTTTCTCAACTAAATCTGGTCAATATTGCTCTTTCAATAGCGAAAAAAAAATAGAAGTGAATTATGCAAAATTACGAGTACGTGATGAGAGAACTCGAAAAAGTGACGTGATGAGAGGATGAATTGCTGTTTTAAATTAAATCTGAGCCCAAGCTTCTCGTTACTGCAAAAATGTGTACAACAACAATTCAACATGCTTGTTTTACCTAATGATGGCTACAACACAATGCATAATGATTAGCTCTAAACACAAAACGCCATTAACAAAATAGTTTGATAGCTCAAACACTAGAACCAATTCGCAAAAACTGACGTCATTTTCTCATCATCCCCAATATACTGTAGTAACACTGTTGTTTTCTGCGCCAAAAAGTTTGGTTGGCCGAAGTAACTTATTTTTTCTCAATATTTGTGGCATCTTTCGTCTTTGATGATGCAATCGTACATCAATTTTATACCGCCCGCTGCGAATTTAAAACTATGTGTTGATAAAGAATTTAGCACGTCGATAAGATGAAAAAGCACTCTTTGACGAAAACAAAGCTTATTTCGCAACGAATTCTTTGCACATCATCACGCAATTTTGCAATTTACCAAGTGGTTTAAATAAAACTGCCTTAGCAAAACTGCAGACAGTAACACTGTTTCGACCTATCAGGTCTCTTCAGTGCAGTTGGTGACCGACAAGAAGCTAGAGGCTTTTAATAAAGCATAGCTTAGACCGCCACACTTGCGGGAGCTATACTAGATCCACTTGGTGGAAGGTCTGTCAGTACTCTGCGAAGCACGAGTGATACGGCTTTGATACCCTTTCCAGACAATTTTCATTTGCTGTATGGCCCTTCAAAATAATGCTGATCTTCCCCAAAATAAAGTTTCTCACCAGTAACTTTTGGCCCGTAACACTAATTTTCAACCAGCCCGTGTGTTTCAACCCAACAAAACACAGATGTAATTTTGGAAGGGAGTTTCTGGAAAGGATTCTGAAATCAGAATCAAAAAACGATACTGCATTGCAACACTAAATCACATTTTATTCTTGATAATTTATTTGCATACACTCTAAACTAAACGTTTTTGGCCTAAATCAAGCCTACAACAATATTTGAGCCTGTACAAACATTTTGAGTTTTAGTGCTATATCATAAGTTCTAATACTTGATATTATAGATGCTTTAACAATGGCTAGATGTAAAACGAAAACCTTCAGCGAAGAGTTATGTAAATAAATTATCAAAAATATACAATAAGAGACCACTAATGAAATCTTACTTCCGGCCCATAAAATCCTCAATTCATCTACTCCTCAACACCAATATGTCCGAAATGCTTCCCCTTTCTCCACCATCATGGCGTCATATGATATCTAAACGGCGCCTTTTGGTATTAGTGCTTTTCAGTGTCACATTAATAACCGTTATTCAACATCATGTCAACTAAAATACATCTGTGGTGACGATTTGGCCATAAGAATACATTTCATTTTGAAAAGAACATATTGAAATACATTGCATTCTTGGGAAAGGATTTTAAACCAGGCATGGCAGCTCTATCAACAACAGGAGCATTGAACTCACCGACATTTTAAGGTAAATCCATGTCTCAAGTTTGATTTCATTACACCAGCCCAAGACCAAGTTCTCCTGATCCTATTCCTACAGAAAATTTTGCAGCAAGCAAGATTCTATGGCCCAGTAACAAATTATGTTTGGAAAATTACAACGATATCCGAGATGACGAGACGCACAGTTTGAGAACAACTGATTTAAAAAACTTTTTGTTTAAATAATGATATCAGCCTTTGGTGTATCTAATCTAGTATGTTTGTTACACAAAAGCTACCGTTCATACGAGCACCACAATAAACTTTATTGAAATCGGACTTGCCCGTGAAAATTGCTCGCCCATGTCCTATGCCCTGATCAGCATACTTAAGAACTGGAGGCAAATGCTCAGCTTCACCTTTACCAGTGCTTTTCAACCGTGCGTGTAATACAAGCCAGAGTATAGGCTACCAAAATTTTTCAAATGCCTGCAAACGTGATGGGGGTACAGGGGTGTACCAGCTTGTTTAAAAGAAGCCTTTTTAATGGAAAATCATTTTGAAAAAACAAAGTTTTGTTTCTACAGTACCATCGGATCCAAAACGGCATTTCACTGTAGGTCGATTATCGACTGATAAAGCGTGATTTTTGTGGTGGCCATTCGATTGTCGATTGTTTACTCGATCATTCCATCTCTCGGCAATTGAAATTTCACTTGCAAGCAGTCAGCTGGAAACATTACAAGACCAAGCAAGCACAACTAAAGTCGGCTTTTGAATCAGGAAAACACTTATAATTTCTAGACAACGACCAAGCTGTATGCTTTACTTTAAAGTATATTCTACTGTATGTGTGTAATGAATGTAAGTGGAAAAGTATAAAACGGCATCGTATATTTGCACTTAAAAGATGAGTCTTATGTTTTCAAACAACTTTGTCTATGTTAAATGAAGTTATATTTAATGGGAAAATTTATTCCAATTCAGTTTGATAGCAAGCAGTGTTTTTTTATATCTCTTTCAAAAGCATAGCAATTTTTGTATCCGTGAAATATAACGATTTAGATTATGTAGAAACCACGCAGCAAGTGCACAAGAGATTATTTGTGACTCGTTACATTCAATACAGCTTTAAGCTATCGATTTTAATTCAATATTGTTTATATGAAACTTCCATTTAATGTTTGGACTGGCAAGCTGCCTTTTTCTTGCTAAATGTGGCAAATTAACTTGGCAAGTGTGCCGTTATCGGGGAACTTTTCTGGCGTGGCTAAATCAACCCAACTAAAATCTTTCAATACAGACAAGAATCTCTGCGATCTTGAGAACCTTGCATTCCGATGTACGATGTAGCAATCTTGTCCATCTGTGATAGCGTATAACCTCAATTGTTCTAAATCCTCATTTAAGTGCTTGCATTCGAGACTAGTATCTTTTGTTATTTTCAGAATTCATGATCAATAGCAAGGAACTGAAAATGGGAACAAAAACTGATTTGAATATCAAAACTTTAGCGTTCTTTAGGCACAGACCAACGTGACCAATTATTGGCCGAGTTTCGCATCAAGCTGAATGATTTTCGTGACTACAATTCTCGGCTTGATAACAAGGTTATTAATTGAACATCTGCAGAACAGACACGAAATTTATAAAACTTTATTTATAAAATTTGTAAGAGAGCCGGGTAAGGTTTTATTATGTTTGAATTTATAGCTCAAAATTTGCCAGAATATCAAATTATGTTCTTTAGTAAATGCAGTTGGTTTTATAGTGTTTAAATGATATTTCTTGTCCTTTTCAACAGTCCACAAGAATGACAGCTAATGCACTTTGCCATGTCCACACAAAAGACTCAAAAAAATCTTCGAGAAGAAACAAGAATTACTGGAATACATTGGAAAGTCGTGTAGACAGCCATTGTGACGTCAGGAAGGCGCGTGAGTTACAAATCTATTTATAAATCCGAAAGAAAAAAGGCCTTATTTTCAAAACAGCTTTGCATGTTAGGGCTAAATGTTGAAAAAGGATCTGCTATTAACAAACAGTAATAAAGTCAGCTTCGACATTTACATGTAATAGCCACAAGAAAAATCAATTATGCAAACGCATCCTCAATTTCTGCAAAAAAATAATAAAAGTCGCACAAAAAAATTAAATATTTTCAAACAAATTAATGGTAAACCAAAGAAAAGGCTGTACTAAGATAATAAAATCTTCAAAATTTAACAAGAAGCAAAAATCTTTATCTGCACAGAGTCTACAACAAAAATATTGTTATTTTTACAATTCTTTACAATTTTTAGAATAACTTTTACAATTTTTGTACACGAAATTGTGATCATCATATTCTTTTAATCATGACTGGCAATTCTCACAAAGAATCTTACCACAAATTACTATCGCTAGCATTTGTGAGGGAGCAGGGATTGTACATTATCAAAACTGATTGTAGCGGCGAAATGGTGGTTGTTTTCACAATTACAGAAAAAACTATTTAATGGTAAGCCTATTTTGCCAATTGATGCTGCCGCTTTCTTATCTATATCTGTGGGTATTAAGTTCCTAATTTGGCTGCGCTATTGTTGTTTCCGGCATAGCGACCAAAGAGGCTATTGTTCTCTCTATATTCAGTTTCACAAATTGTTATGGTTAACCTTTTATGCTGATTTTCTCTTAAACTTGGAATCTTATTACAATGATGTAGAGTATAGACATAAATGACATAAATACCATAACATGCACCACATGAGCATTTGAATAAAATTCTTGCTTTATAGTACATATGACGAGGTCACCCGCAGAGACCCGTCAGTGACGTCGGGATTGAGAGTGTCGGTTCAGCCGGCCAAGCCGGCTTTACCTATCAGGTTCTTAAATGAAAAGTACCAAATGTTTATGTGTTTTCTGCACATAAGATGTTTACAACTTTTTGTGCTCTTTTCAAGATCCTGGCTATGCCTAATATTTATGTGTTCTGTTCATCACTGACACGAACCCAAGGAGCCTTGCGTTTCCCGTAGTTTGGAAGTAGGGATTACATTTCTGATATTAAGCTATTCTAAAGCAAAAAGAACAAAAATGTCTTTCGTGTGGTGTGATTTCACACAGTGACGCTGTTTTCTTTTGATTTCCTTTTACACTTCCTCAAGACCTCGCTGGCTACGCATTATGTAGCATATTTTTTCTCCGCGCTTGACGTGCCCTGGGAAATGAAAAAAGTCCTTGCTTTTCCTCAAATGTTTGGTTTGATCCCGGCAGCCTTAGAAAGCCATTATAGAGCAAAACACCAATAATATTATCCATGTGGTGCGATTTAACACAGTGACGTTAATTTCGATTTCGCCTCAAACTTTCTGAAGCCCCAGCTTGCTACGTATTATGATTCATATTTGTTTTTCCTTGCTTAGGTATGCTTATAGAAATTAAATAAGTTCTTGCTTTTCCCAAATTTTGAGGTTTGATTCCGATAGCTCTACAAAGCTATTATCAAGCAAAATAGAAACAAATGTTTTTCCTAAGTATGGTGTGATTTTAACCCGGCAAGCCATATTATCACCCGTGCCGATTTAAAACAAATCAATTAATGCAGCTGCGCCAGCTTCACAGTACAAACATTTGTTTGAGCCACAGCGAAATGTTTTACTAAATATAAGCCGTAGCTCCTGCACATGTAATGGTGATCATGTTGGTTTATTACTGAAGACTGGAAGTATTCAAAAAGAAAGAACGATGACACAAACTACCATTCGTAATTTTAAAAGTCTAAGGGGGAGGGAGGAGATGAAGCATAGTCAAACTTGATGACGTCGCCCAAATGGTGGTCGTTTTGATTCATAAAGAAATGAGTTGTTTGGTGGTAGGCATGTTCGACAATTTGGTGGGCCCGCTTTTGTATTAATACTTGTAATATTAAGATTTTTTCTGCCTGATTGCATTAATTCGGTCTTAGCATGAAAAGGGGTCCTCCCTTTTCTTTAAGTCATACAACCTATTGCAATAGGCGCCTAATAAGCTCTTTTCAAACAAAAACATTTCCTCTTAATCCACTGTTACAGATTGATGCTACCATCTACGCATGCTCGCCTCCTTCACTTTCATACCGCGTCCAGAAATTTAGCATTTTCGCAAGACTTTGGAGTGGGGAAGAACTTCACCTGAGAGTAGTGAATCGATTTTCGATAAAATTTGCCATAATGCTGCCAAGTAAACCAGCCAACTCAACTCTGCCAAATAAGCCAACCAATTTGTTTTCATATTATTTGTGATATGTGGCCTGTCGCTTGTGGCATGTTATGTCAGATGAAGACAAGTTTTTTGCTTTAACACTAAAATTACCGCCTTTTTGACACACCTAAAATTACCGCGAGCGGTCAAAATGACCGTTTGTTCAATAAAGAAAAAAATCAGCAATAATTTTAGCTTTACTGTACCTTATAAGTATTTTTTAACTTTTGTAGTGTACCTAGTAATGACTTGAATGTTTGTAGGTGTGAGTTTGGTGCGTTTTTGGCTCCTTTTTAATATCATGTCCTGGAATATACTGCATAAGCCCTGATCTCCGTAGTACCTACACTGTGGGCCTTCAATCTACTTTTTAGTTGCGTAGCTGAAATTTTTTCAAAATTTTTGTTGTATTTACAACAAACATGAACACTGAAATTAAATGAAAAACAATTTACATTAAAATGAGCTCATCAAATGGTTATTTTTTATCATACTTCTGGTTACAGAGAGACCACAAGTGGCTATTTAAAAGCATACAAAAACAAAGAAATCAGCAGCACTCAGCACAAAGCACATAATTCAATTTTTACACAACCTGTACACTTTCCGCAAACTGATCTACAACAGAATTTTGCAGATTTGTTTTGCTCACAGTTCACACTAACTTGGCATTGCTTTCGCTTTCTGCTTCTGTCAACCATCGAATTTTGATAAAAATTGTTGAAAAGTGTAGGCAAAACTGAGGCTGGTGGAGCTGTCTTTCCTTGAACATGAGCTTCTCTCAGTTTAGTGGCGAGCTGAAACATAAAATTTCTTCTCGAGATAGCATCAGTTTTCTTCTTGTACAACACATAGGCGTTGATACAAGCAAGGTTCAAAAAGTTGTAAAGACAGCTACCGGCCACCGTCGTGTACCTGCCTTCACCGTGTATTGTCGTGCCTTCTGGTCAGCAATGTCCACACCACATTTAGTTTTGTTGTAGGATGTAGCTGCTTCTGGTTTCTTTTTTGTTGTTGTGTCGACCATAACAGATGGGGGAGTGTGCTAAGAATACAAACGTTCTTCTATTGTTTGCACTGATAAACTGTCAACGTTGTGGCTTGGTTGTTTTCGTTTTTTATTTGCAAGAGTTTGCTGGAATATCTGCTCTGCTGTAAAGTTTTTACCAGTGGCGGAACTTCCTTTCGTATTTTGTTTAGGGTCCCGACAAGTGACGTCTTTTTTTTCCGGAGCTGTGCGGCAAGATGAATCGAAGTAAAAAAGTTGTCAGTTGTGACGTTCCTTCATTTGCCCAAGTATGGCTCCACTAACTTTATTACCACACTCTCAGACAACCTTTGTGTAACTGGTCTGGTTTCATCTTTGCCAAGATGTGGTACGGCGTTCAGGATATATTTAGATTCCAAATCAAGAGCTATCCAAAATTTGATACCGAATTTGTCTGGTTTGATGGCCATATATTGTGTAAATCTGCAGCGGGCTTTAGTTGGGAATAATTGTTCGTCCACTATAATATTTTCACCTAGTTTGTAGCAAACAATACAGTTTTCAACAAACTTATCCTAGAAGGTAGAAATCAAAGAAAATTTATTCGTTTGAAGTCGAGATAGTCTTGTACTCCGCAAATCGAATCGAAGAAATCTCATGATTTCGCAAAAGCGATTTCTACCCATGGTTTCCGGAAAAAAAGGTACTCCCCAATTTTTATCCCAAGGATTGGTCGGTTTCATTCAAAATAATGCTCCTCGTACATTCAGCAAGGAAATAAAAGCTTTTAGTTGACTTAGTGGTAGTTTCCATTCATCACTTTTTTTCACTCTATGGGCTTCAGCTTCTGTACATTGTGGAACATGGATAAGCATTGCATTGTCGACGAATAGCTCAAACGCACTAAGCGTACTATCTAACATGCGATTGGCATATCGCGTTAGACCGCTGCCTTCTGTTAGCACGTTCTGAGCTTGTAGCTTACCTCTCGATTCTGAAAAAAATTCAATGTATTCCCATTTTGTTCCGTCTTTAGCAACCAATCCAATTTCCAAGGTGTTTGGAGCAAGTCCATCACCCTGCGCTTCTGGTGCATTACTTGTATCATTGCTGCCACTGCCAGAGCTGACCAGTTGACATGATGCAGAATCAGTTTGCTCCAGGCTATCAATATCAGTCTCTGAATCCGATCCATCTGAAGAAATCACTTCCCATGTAGGCCGATCTTGGTCTGAATTTGCCGACCCCTGATCCAAATCTTCGCAAATATTTTCACCTTCGCTTTCATCCCCCGAATCATCTTCTGCAATTGTGTTCAGCCAAGCTAGAGTTTGGATATTACTAAATCGTTCTGGCCTCGGCATTCTGCAAATGACTCAAAATTATGAACTAGCTAGTAACTAACTGTTGCCAGATACTGCGGTGATTGTTGCATGATCTTTTGAAACAATAATACAACAAAAAGCTTTATTGTAAAGGCATTTTCAAACTTAAGAGAAATCAGATGTTGCTTTCCGGTCAAAATTACCGTTGGCAGTAATTTAAGGTAAATCGCTTCCCACCCCCCACTATGCTTGTTGTAATGCAATAAAAAATAACATGCCATAAGTTGACTAAGACTTAGGAAAATTCAGAAAATTTCAATATTCTAACATTTATCCAAGCAGAGATATCAGCGACTAAAAATCAAAAACGGTCAAAATGACCGGCACTGGTAATTCTAGTGTTAATGTCTTTGGTTTTGATAATTTTTGGATTAAACATTTATTCTCGTAATATAACAAGATGTATAAAATTTTTGGCTTATGGGCCCTTAAGTAAGGTCTAAACCGCCTGACCATCGAACTTTTTGAAGCTATATTTTTAGTCCCTGTTGTCATATTTTCTTATTTTGATACCACATTGTTCATAAAATGTGATCTTTGAAATGACAGTACGCATGAAGTTATTGAGAAAAAACAGATTAATGTTTGACTTTGATCTTTGACCTCGCATCTTCTACAATCAGAACTTAAGTAGGCCAATTTTGTTAGGAAGAGATTGCTTCACTTTTAGACTACTCACACAACAAGAGACTAGAGGGAGATCTCTATTTAAAAAGGAATATTGGAGAATGATGTCCAGTCATCATTAGGTAAAACAAGCATGTTGAATTGTTGTTGTACACATTTTAACATTAACGAGATGCTTGGGCTCGGATTTAATTTAAAACAGCAATTCATCCTCTCATCACGCTACTTTTGATTTTGTATAATTCACTTCTATTTTTTTTCGCTATTGAAAGAGCGATATTGACCAGTATCAGTCGAGGAAAGAGCTTAAAACAAAGCTAACATACAAATATAGTAAACTACTTTATACCCATAACTTGTACATTGTGTGCGACAGATTCAAACAAAATAGCGGTCAAAATAACTTGTACCTATTTATAAAACAATTTACGAGGAACAAATATGTTAATGTGCATGAAGCAATTCTATCGTTTGTAAATTAATGTAATTGAAATCTGTCAATTACTTCCACAACCTATTTGCTTATGATGCAACATTTGATAAAAGGATTGTACGGCGAGTTTTCTTTTCGATGAAAATGCTTAGTTTATGCCAAGACGTATCGTCTTTATTGCTTTGAATTCACTTGCTAGAAGTCCTTTTTTTTGAATAGTGCCTGTGACTTGATATTGCATGAGAAATTACTTTCCAGTTGAGATAAAAACTAATTGTATGGACATGCCAAAAAACAGATTGGCCGCTTTATATTGTCAAATTACTTGTTGTTTGTGTTGGTTTAACAGTCTTTGGACGGCAGACAATAGTTGAAACTGCAAAATTGTCCCATTAAAGCCATCTGTTTGCTTTCGGATTGAAATGCATGTTGTTAATGTATTGTGAAACCCTGGCCTTCTGTTTTTTTAAATAGCGCGCACAAGGAATGTTGTTTAAACTGCTGGTGAACAAAATCATTAGTCAGTCAAAGTTAACTGCAGCAAATATAGGTGCTTTTAGAAGGGTGCGGCCACACATTTGACTCGAGTATATCACGTTTTTGCGATTTTCTCTGCTCTCACCTTTATAGATCTCGTATTCTCTGGATTGGACTTAATAGACATAAGATTTAAATTCGATAACTAAATTCGACTGACACATCTCAATATTTTGTTTGTGGATCACTTCTAAATCGTTTTTCTATAATATCTTGATGTGTTTTCAAATACTTCTCCCGATTTTAATGAGAAGAAAAAATTGGAGAAAGTTAAAAACAACTTCTCCACAGGAAAGCTTAAACCGTAATTGATTCAAAACATTGATTGAGAACGTTATCCCAGAGGACAAAGACTTGATGAAGATGACACCCGTGTTCTGGTGTTCCTTTGTCACGTGTTTAGATCGTTGAAAACCAACTACGTACCACGTTGTTAATGGTGTTGGTTTTTACATCGCGAGCGCGCGTTTAACTGTTTGCAAAAATCAGATTGCTTCTTATGTTTCTATTCACGTGACAAAACCTTGGATTCATCGCTGAAAAAGCTTAGGTTTATTGACATAGCGCAGTTTATGGACAAATATTCAAAAGTTTAAGTCAGAATATTTTTACATTGTAGCAATAAATTTCAAATTACTAATAAGCACTCACTAGCTTCGTTTATCTCCAAACAACTGGTAGCTTTATTGCAAATACACAGAGTAACATTGTACTTGACAGTTTCTAACACACTGTTTGTAACGTTGTAATTGACAATACACCTCACTATTATTACTTTGATGTTGCATATCCAAAGTAATCAGTTATAATCGAATTCAACGATTTACATTTTGATGCATGCAAGTAACTATTTGTTTCACCGCTTGTTGCAAACGCAACATATTCAAGATGTCCTGTGTTATCTTGTCTCGCTTTTCATTTAATTTTTGAACGTTTTTGTTGTAGGTATCCACAACAAGGTTGTACAGCAAAATCCATTTTTCCACAATGACTGAAGGAAACGTAGGTCCACGTTGGATTTCAAATCTTCCTTCGATTATTGCAATCCACTTGACATCAACCAAACTTTCTTCATTCGTTAAATAATTTGCTTCATTGTACTGGTACAAAGACTTATACAAGTTCAAAAACTCGCAATATTTCTCATCCCGCACATACTTTATGTCTTCGTTGCTGCTGTCCATATACAACCAGTTGTTACGTAGATATTTGTCCAAAAGATGAGAGCTAATTGATTTGTCAAATAGTCGATCAAAATCCCTTCTTGCGGTACAATCTTGGTGATGTCGTATTGCAAGACACTTCTTCCCAACTCAGTGATAGCGATTTTTCTGTAACTTGGGTTATATTCAATAGTCAATGCATCAGGACAGTGTTGATTTATTTCGTTGACTGCAAAGTGCACTTTAGCATGTGAAACTCCTAGCAGCTTTGTGACGTCATTACATGGCAATGCACTTCCATCATTTTCATCATAAAACGAGTTTATAATGAAGTAATGACTTTGCAATTGTGGTTCGCTATCAAAAAAATTCTTAAAATATATTTCGTCGACAACTTGGCTCTCCATTATCAAAATTTCAGAAGTACAGTGTTTAGGTTTAAGTTTTACTTGAAATTATATCTGTAAGAAAGAGTTATTTTCAGTTATTTTGGACTAGAAAGCGTTATTTTGTCTGTTTGTAGGTAGGCCTATGATCGCTTTAACTGTTCCAAAACTACTTGACGTACAAATATAAAACTTGGATTGATTGATCATCTCTTCGAGATGAGCGTTATTGGAATGAGAGTTCGGAACGTCATGATGATGATGTCATAATAAAAGATAAGTTTTAAATTTGCATTTCCTGACAGAAAAAAATCGTTTATTGCTCAAACGAAAACAAGCCCAAACTTGTCAATTTGCAATGATTTTATCTGTTTGGGGTGTAAAATGACGTCACCGTTGACACTTCATTGCTAAATTTGTTTGTTGATTTTCTTAAAAAGTACTCACCACAGAAATGCGATTTAAAGCTTTTTTGGGAAATATTAACAAGGTATTTTCGATGAAAATAAATTCTACAAAAATTTTTAGCTAAATTAACGATGCAAGAAAGAATCTTGTTTAAGCACTTTAGGCATACCTTTTTTCCTTGAACGCTTAAAGCTAGCGTTATGATGTCATAATGTGTCTGATACCATCAAAGTGAAAAAAGCAATAGGCAGCAGCTACGCGTAAACCTGTTGCACCGTTTATCAAAACCTAACAGCTTATGTGTTACTTGTTAAACTAGAACGATAAATTAAAGTATTGACATACGCTAAAATTTAGAAGCTTGTTGTTAGTAATGCAATAGCAAGTGGAATTCTTTTGTGCAGTCGTGTCTCAAGCCTGAATTTTCTTAATCTCTAAGGCATTAACTTGTCGATGGTATATACTCTTGAACCATAACCTAACTTATTGCAATAACTTAACCGTGAGTCATTAACTTTGGATCCGCTTTTTCTTTTCGCAGGTGCAGTTATGTCAGGACCTAGCAGCATACGCATAGCCAGAAATTTTCGGTTTTACATGAGCGTACAATTACAGAGGAAAACCGTTTTTCGCTCCAACGAAAGCAAGCCCCCAACTACCAAGTTGCACAAATTTCATCCCTCTCGGATCTACAGCGATGTCACAGTTGTTGTTTGATTGCAGAATTTGTTCTTTGTATTTTCTCGAAAAGTTTTGACAGTAGAAATGTGATTAAAAGGTTTTTGGAAAATATCAACAAGGTGCTTTTGACAGAACATATTCTGAAACAATTTCAGCTGAATGGACGATTCAACAACCAATTTCCTTTAACTTTCTAAACACGATTGTTTTTTTTTCCTTCAAGGCTTCAAACATGTGCCTGGTACAATCGAAGTAAAAAAAGCTACAGACACAGCTTCTATTCATTGTTTTGCAGTCAGTGAAAAGATAAATATATTACTGCAGAGTATTAACATAGCAGTAGGTCAAAAAATCTATTCTTTACTAATGCAATGACATCTCACAATATTTTTGGAAAGTCGCATCAATAGCGTGACTGATCTTAGCCTCTAACACATATTAATGAAATGTAGCATAGTTAAACATTTTGACGATTTTTCGCGTTACATCTCACAGGAATTCCAAAAAGTCTCCCCTTCTTTACCACAAAACCTGGTCTATGAATTATACTCTTAAATCATTCTCTAACGTATTGTAATAACATAACTATGTGTTTAAATTCGGCTTAGATTGCACTTTCCCTAGCAGCGATTACGACAGGATCTAGAAATACACGCTCAACCAGAGGTGTTAGTACACAAATAGGCATACGATCGAAACGTTCTTAGTAAAATGCCATATATTTGATGGTTTATTTATGAAATTACACAACAATGACTTAGCGGCCCTTGCCCCCTATCACTTTATTTTAGTGCTTTTATGCAACAGATGAAACAAACGTATAAAAGCTGCTGTTTCAATGGTGAGCAAATTCGCTATTAAAGTACGTGCTGCCAGCACAGCTAATAAGACATTGCGAGGAATTTCAAAGAGTTTGAGAGAAATATAGAGACTACGCGGTACGGCTCCTCATGTTTTTCTATTCGATTACCATTAAAAACACGACACTTTTAACTGTGAGTACATTACTTCGGATAAATATCCTCTGCCCAGTCGCGTTCATGATAAAACAAGCAACATGCTTTCATCCAGAAGTCTTTACTCTTACAAATTCACCTACCGTTGGGAAAAAGTTCTAAGTAGTGGTCTTAATATTTAATTGCTTAATCCTAAAAATAAATGTCAATTACCTTGACGCCCTTCCATAACTTTGAAATCTATATCAAGCACTTGCCGAAATTAACGGATAAAAGTCTGTTAAGTTTAATGACGCATATGGTAAAAACAGCATATAAGACGTTGCCAAAGACTCGATTAACTTGGGAGACATGTAACGGCTATACGCAACCCCTACTACGTTTCTTTAATCAATTCCCTTTCAAAAAACGATAATTTAATTCGGAACGAGATTGGACTATACCAAAAACATACACATTTTATTGCTGCTTTTACAACTATCCGTTGGGTAACTCCGGCGCAGCCTGCTGAAGCAATTTTCTTAACTTCAACTTTACTGATGTGGGGGCGGAATCTCATATATTTGATACTGTTACAAACAAAATCCATTTTAATTAAACCTGATTCCCACCCTAGTAAAACTGCAGGTTAAGTTTAATGACGCATATAGTAAAAAAAGCAAATAAGTCGTTGCCAGGGACTCGATAAACGTGGAAAACATGTAGCGCAACCCCCTATTACGTTTCTTTAATTGATTCCCTTTTAAGATGGTTTTATTGCGGAACGAGATTGGACTATGTCATAAAACATACACACTTTATTGCTGTTTTCACAACTATCCGTAGGGTAAATCCGGTGCAGCTAGCAGAAGCGATTTATTTTACTTTGACATTACTGATAGGAGGCCGTAGTAGCATTTATTTCATATCTTATTCTTAAAAACATACAACTATCATTTTGGCTCCTTCCCACAATTCAATTCATGCTACCATGCAAGCTATGATATGAAGGGAAAAAAGTATGTAAAATTGTTGGCTATTCAACTATCAGCAAGTCCAATCCAAAAGTGCGCCTACGATAAAAACCGGGCAAACAAGTCGCAGACAGGAACTTCAAAAACCTACGAGAAAATCAAACGGCCATGCACAACGACCAGTAATATTTTGTTTCTCAGTTTCCATAAAAAATGGCTTTTGATTTTGGAACAAGAATTGACTTTGTCAAAAAATATTAATTTTTGATTATTGTTCTCACAACTACCCACTGGGAGAAGCCAGGGCAAGCGGATGAACCGATATTCTTAACCTAGACATTTCTGGCGGAGATCTTGCAAGTGTAATAACTAACTATAAATGCACGACTTCAGATTAGATTGTACTTTCCGTGGCAGCACTTATGCCATGACCAACAAACATACGTGCAAACACAGGCTTTAGATCATGCTGATTGGCTTATGATTACAAAAATGGTTTAAGAAATGGACCTAAATTTCGATAGCATATTGCTTGCATTGCTTATTGATAGCAGGCCTTTTTATCCCAGGGTGTTGTTAAGTTAGTGAAAGCCGGTTATTAAAACCACTGCTTCTTACATCCAACATCGGTTGGTTCAAAAAGGAATTCTACTGAACTGGAACAATGCATGCCGACCCGGCACGCTTGACCAATTTCAACTCTTAAGACATATTGCTCTTGTGCAGCAGAGTGGTACAGGATGCCGGGATTTGCTGTGAACTTGTGCAGAATCAAAACAAATGTCCACTTTTTGGCATTAAAAATAAATCGTGGAATTATCAACTTACGCCGTATTTTATGACAATAACTATGCAGTAGTTCCTGGATTCGAGTTTTACTGCCTACCGACGTTCTTCACACCGATCTAACTGATTGGGAGATACATCGATCATTTTGCTATTTCCTGACTGTGTTTTAGCTGGAACCAGGGTCATCAGAGCAACCATAAACTTAAGGTCACAAGTGCTACTACGTCACAAAAAAGTCATACGTTGACCTACCACGTAAAATTTATTTCTTTGAACTTATCAACTACTTTAGGGTCTACCTGAACTTTGCGTTTGTGGCCCATCGCTGTGCTTAGTCTATAATAATAATGCACCAGATTCTGAGATCAGTCTAGATTGTAGAACAAAAAAGTCTGGATCAGGTGCAATTTAGCACCAGCCGTCTCTTTTTAGAAAGAATATAAAAAAGCTTTTATTTGCTGGAGAACACTTTGGCTTATAAGTTGTTCTGTATGTTTTTGAGGTTGGGGCGTATCTTGCATTTTCATTTGGAAATCTCCACATTTCTTATTTTATTCTGCGCGTTCATGTTGGAAATTAAGGTTTTAATAAATCATCAGCTTTAAAAAACTTGGTGAAATTCCTCCTCCCAATTTTCTCCTATGTAGCATAATATATCTTCCAATCAAGGGAAAATGTTTTGTCAGTAATTCATAAAACAACTTGTGTTTAGACCTACTTCGTTGTTGTAATAATGTACAAGATGCAGCCTACATTTCTCCTCAACAAATGCAACCTAGAGCGAATATTTCTGTCAGGCGTTCGCAATAAACTCATTTATCTGCACAATTTTTGTAATGATGTATATTCTTTGGATCGTATGCTTTCACATTGTTCTGGCATCAAGTTTTCATCTAGCTGACTATTTGTAATTATAGAAACTACAATTTATCGCAACCAACTACTGTACAGTTATATCAATGGAACCATTGTTTATTCAGGAATGCAATTTGCTTCTTTATTGTTTGACTTAATCTCATGCACTAAATTAGTTTAAGAATTTTGAAATCTTAACTCAATCTGCAACAACAGCGCATCACTTATTCTTCGGCAACTAAACTGTGCATTGCGACCGATGCAGTGACTTATATACGCACCACGATAAATCGCTTTCACAATGCATTGCTTGTGACAATAAAATAAAGAAAAAAAGCTATTGTGCCCTAGAATACTTGTATCAGGCCAAGTCAAAATAGGTGATACAATTAGAAATGGCTTTAATAGTCATGTCAGCGATTCCTGATGATGCGAGCTTGAAAATCAAATAATGCTTTGTTGATCTTTATTTACTATTCATTAACTGCCTTTGTTTAAACATAACCCGAGAAGGACTATTGTGATTTTAGAACACCGTCATTTGTATGGTTTTCTTCGTCTGCGAGAGCTGGTTGTGATGTAATTATCATAATCGATAGCACTGCCGTCACGTAGCTGACTGAATCATTTAATCCCAATAATAGAATTGTAATCTCCTTTTGTGCTGTTTATTTGACTTTCTTTGTTCGGACCATCAGACAGTGCAGTGTGAAACCGGTGCGACAAGTGTTGTATGTGATTTTGGTACAAATGTTGTGTTAGGGTTGCATCCTGTATAACTTGTGTAAAACGTGAACCACCTTAGGGTGAACTTACGTTCATGATTCTTCCTGCTTACTAAGTCTACAACAGCGTTGCTCACATGAGGCTGCGACCCGTTGCTGTGTTGGCGATAATTTGTTTTTTGATGTATCGATTGAATAAAGTGGTTAGGGAAAGATTAGAGGAAATTGGAAGTAGCTCTTCTTGTTCAAAAATCCCCTGGTAACATTGATGGCCCGGACAGGTTGCCAGCGAAACAACAAATAGGATTGAATGAACGGTCGACTGAACACAACGCTGGCCACACTTTTTAAGGCAAATCTGTTCAGTTCTTTATTATTTCTGTTCAGTGCTTATTGCGGTAATCCAATTGACATGGGCGACTTTCTGATTTTAAAAGAGTGCATCCAGGCAACCCGATCCCTCAGATGCAATGAAAATATCCATATCACTAAACCTGACAAGGGTTCTGGGGTTGTCATAATGAACAAGATTGATTACATTTCAAAAATGGATTTTATTTTGCAAGACAACTCTAAATTTGAAAATCTTGGCCCTTCTTCCGAATTTGACAACACTGCGAAGAATGAATCTCATATTCAAAGACGGTTGCTTCAACTCAAGAAAGAAGGCCTTCTTCCATCCAAGATTTACAGCAGGATTCGACCAACTGGTTCACAACGGCTCCGAATGTATGGTTTGCCAAAAATTCACAAGCAAGATGTACCCTTACGTCCTGTATTGTCAATGACTGGCTCAGCACAGCATCAATTAGCGCAATGGCTTACGTCAGTTATTGATCCTGTTCTTTCACTTTATTCTACCTACTGTATTTCCGATTCTTTTACTTTTGCTGACAAAGTCAAAACTTTTAACTTTCTCTATCTGTCTTTCTCTGCTCCTATGACGTCTGTAGCCTTTTTACTAATGTTCCACTCGCAGAAACTATTGAAATCTGCGCTAATGCTCTGTATGATGGCGAGCTTACTCCGCCTCCTTTTCCTCGTGCAGTTTTTGTGGAGCTGATGCAAACGGCTACTTCCTCCGTAGAATTCAGTTTCAACAATATATTGCACCGACAGATTGATGGCGTTGCTATGGGTTCACCTCTTGGCCCATCTCTTGCCAACATCTTTGTCGGATATTACGAAGCTTTGCTTTTCAAAAGAGTCAACAAACCACTTATGTATTATCGATACGTCGATGATACTTTTACAGTTTTTATCGATGAAGACGAATGCAATGAGTTTTTCTCTCATCTAAATTCTCTCCATGCATCGCTTCGTTTCACTTTTGAAAAGGAATGCAATCGGACTTTGCCCTTTCTTGACGTCCTGGTAGAAAAGAATGATCACATATTTGTTACGTCGATCTACAGGAAGCCGACTTTCACTGGCCAATACATTCGCTGGAACTCTTTTTGCCCCAAGAAGCGGAAGACTAATTTGATTTCAACTCTAGTCCACAGAGCTCTAGTCATCTGTTCGAAATCTACTCTTGAAAATGAACTTTCCAATATTCGATCAATCCTTATCAACAACGGTTACCCTGAAGCTATAATCAACACTGTTATGACCAAGAAAATGAATCAATTTCGCAGACCAACGCAATTCGGTCCGAAGAAATGCCCTGTTTATCTTCACTTGCCATGGCTGAGCAATGTTTCGATGAGGTACGAAATGCAAATTAAAATAGCCGTCAAACGCTGCTACTTTGCAGTTGAACCATGCATTGTCTACACCACCAGACAACTTCTGCCTGTAGCCAAAAAGGATGTACTACCCGCTTTTCATCAAAGCAACATTGTTTATCAATTTCTGTGCCACTGCGATAGTCGGTACGTGGGTCGTACGTCTCAAAGGCTACAACAGAGGATTAAGCAGCACGTGCCGAAAACCATACTCCAGAAGCATATTTCTCAGGACCGAAGCACATTGGCCCGCTCTTGCAAGCCAATCAGAAGCTTTAAAACTGAAACTTCCTTTTCTGCCATAGGTCAACATCTTTTACAAAACCCTACATGCGCACACGAATATAATGACAACAAATTTTCTATTCTTGCCCGTGGCCGTACTTTTTTTCATCTTTCCACCCTTGAAGCCACGTATATTAAAACATCCAAACCAAATTTATGCAAACAAAAAGAATTCGTTTATCGTACAAAAATTACACATTAGTTTCCGCTCCTTCCATTGGTCGCTTCTTTTTACCAATCACGATAAAGCCTTTTTTTCCCTTTTTTCTTTTTCGTCAACTGTGTCTCTATATAAGTGACTCACTTCACCTTTTCACTGATTTCTGACGGATTCTCTTAAAAAGTGTCAGACGAAAAGCTTCGAGAATGAATACTCTACTTTCTGCAATCTTTATTATTTCCGTATCATCAAGTCAATGCACAACAATTACATAATTTTGCAGTAACAAATTCGAGAAAAAAAGAAAATTAATTACCGACTGTCTTCGCAGGTGTTGCAATGACGGCAAAATCTTTGGAAAAAGAATGATCGTGACATTCATAACTAATATACTAACGCTTCCACCATTTGTATGGATAGGCTTCCAATTGTGGACGCCTTCATTTCATCGTAATACATTTTTCTAGTTTACAATGACAATGTACAGTAAAATGTCAAAACTGGTGAGTCAACATCATTGTAAGTCGAATGGGTTTGAAGCAACGAAAATGTGCATAAAAAGGTTAAAAACCCCCCGTCTAGGCCAAAAAAACAGAACAAAACAACATAGCGGCATTCAGTGCCAGAGAAGAAGGATTGTCGCTCCAGCAATTACGTCTCGATTGATTTGCTATTAAACAATCCTAGCTGGTGAATATTGTACGCGTAGCCATTTCGAAATTTCATTAATTTGTAGTTATTGTAATAACTAGGGCCTGGTAAAGTCAATGAAGTCAGAAGTTTTTCAGGACCTTGTTACATGATCAAACGTGTACTAACGTTCGTTTCAGGTGTTCAGGAGTCTGTTTTGGTAGATTTTATATGTCAAAATTTTGCATAAAGTCAAAACTTGTCAAAATTGTCTTTATCAAAAATTTTCTTACAAAAACGAACAAATTGATAGTTTTTTGAATTTTTGAACTGCTATTAAAATTTTATGCACAGTTTTATTTGATTTTAAACTTCTCAAATATTTGCAATGGTAAAAATGCGTGCGGTAATTGAGAAGGAAATAGCACTTATTATGCATGAAATAGTCATTGTTGATGTATAAACACATAATTGTTAGACAATTAATCTATACCTATAAAACCTTTGCGCTCTTTACACGTTGTCTTTTTAAGTCGTAGGCTCGTAGCTTGCAAAGCAAAGAATGCCTAAACAAGCCAAATCTTCTACAGCGAAAGTTAGGCAAATTTGCCAAAAATATCCGGATGAGTTTTCGGCAACTCCTGCCCGCGACTTGCGATGTAACCTTTGCGACGTTTGTTTTTGTTTTTTGTTTTATTTGCCATATTTATCCTCCATTCACGAGAAAGCGAATTGTATCGCTATACTTTGGACGGGAAGTCCGCACTCGCTTGGGAGTTGCCTTTTTCGAGGTTTATGGGTCACCTGTCTTCCACATAAAGGTGGGGCGTCCCGTTAAGTGCCTTGCCCAAGGACACAACAAGCGAACTTGCCGGCTTGTTTTCCACAACCTCCCCTAAATGCCGAGCGCCAAGCAGGGAAGCTGCGGATGCCATTTTTTAAAGTCTTTTGGTATGACTCGACAAGGGGAATGAACCCCAGGTCTACCGACTGCAAAGCGAACGCTCTAACCACCACGCCATCGCATCGGTTAATCAAATGCGACAAAAAGTTTTTTGTGGGAAGCCACCGTAAAAGTAAGCAACACCAAAGAAAATTGGAGACGAAGAGCAAATCCCAAAGTAAACAAACCTTTTTACAACTCGATCAAGCAAACTTCAAGGAACAGGTTGTCTCTTCATTCTTAGCTGCAGATATCCCACTTCATAAACTCAACCATTCTTCTTTAAAGTCTCTGTTTGCTACAATGGGAAAAGTATTGCCTTCAGAGACTGCAGCCCAGCCATGTGTTGCTAAATTAGCATCCCAAAAAGAAGAACAAATTCAAGAATTACTTCGTGACAAAAATTTTTTTTAATTTTGGATGAAGCAGAGATTGCTAAACAAAAGTATATTAGTGTGCTTGTGGGCAGCTTAGATGCCCCAAATCAGACATTCCTCGTTGTTTGCTATCTACTTGACAGCGGTAGCAATGTTAATAGCAGTATTATTCTGCACACTGTGGATGACATATTGCGACAACTTGAAATAAACCGCGAGAATTTTTCATTGTTCTTGACTGATGCTGCTCGGTACATGTCTTTGGCTGGAAAGACATTAAAGGAATTATACCCTTCTTTGATGCATGTCACCTGCGTTGCGCACTTACTACATAACTGCGCTATGCGTGTGTGTGCTCATTTTAAAAATATTGATGAAATAATAGCAACGATCAAGGCAGCAACAATCAAAAACAAAGATCGCAAGAAAGATTTTCATGATGCTGGTCTGCCATCTCCTCCTGACCCTGTAATTACAAGATGGGCAACTTGGCTTAGAGCTGCCTTATATTACAGTGAGAACCTTCCAGCTGGTCGTACCATAGTCAACAATTGGACAAGTGCAGGCCTCTTAGTCTGCAGAGCAAAAAATGCTATCAATGTGGAAGATTTGGTGCCTGACTTGGTTAAAATAAATCAATACCGGACTCTAGCAGCCAACGTAGAGTTCTTAGAAGGAAGTGCCTGCACGATAACCGAAGCATACGGACCGCTGAAGAATATGCAATTCGATGATGATCCGTGCGCAATTGAAAATTACATTAAAAAACGACTATCCAACTCTGATTTAGAAACAATATTAAACTGTACCAACTTGACAATTGACCCAACAAGCTATGCCCTATTGCAAAAAGCCCAGCCAACCTCTGCTGCTGTAGAGAGGTCGTTTTCTATGCTTACTAAATTACTGAGAAAAGACAGAAATTTTGATGTTAAGAACGTAAAAAAATATATGATGCTTTCTTACAATAAAAAGTCCTGATAATTATACTGTGTGGCTTTCGTTAAAAACATCATAGACTGACTGTTAATGTACAGTACAGTTGTGATATCAACGCATTTTTTGTATTACACACTAATTGATACCGGCACACACAATGGCTCGTTATCCTAGGTTATGACGTCATGCGTCGCTTTGTTGCATTAGCTTCAAGACTGAGTGATTGAGAAAATGTTTAAAGTATTCTGGCTACCTTCTTCTTTAAAAATTTATGTAAATTGCGGATTATAAAACATTTTTAATCAAAAAAGTGCAACAAGACATAAATAATAGGCGAAAGCAGTTAGGTCAAAATAAAGTCAAAATTTTGCTAAAATAAAGTCAAAAATATATTTTTTAGGACAAAAAAAATGGCTCTAGTAATAACTTATCATTTTTTACTCTGTTGATATTGGCTGTTCCGGCCGACGAATGTTTGCCCAGATTAAGGCGTATGCAAGGTAATTTGTGTAGTCATTATTCACCGGTAGAACAAAGAAAAAGATTTAATTTTTAAACACGACAATTCACGACTCAGTGACAAAGACACACAGTCTGGCGACAATCGCTTTCACGATGCATCATATTTATAACGTTGTGGACCTTGCAAATGACTTTTTAATTAAATAAGGTTTGGTCTGGCCGATTCCTGTTTACCCATGCAGGATCGAAAAATATTCTACTGAAAAAATGAAAATACCTAGCACATTTTTATAAGGCCAAAAATTGATTGCTAACTGCATTTACAGATATTGCAATGAAGAAAGCTTTGCCAAAAGAATGTTCAAGCTATTGCAATATTCATCAAGACTACAATATTCTTTTTTTATTAGCTCGCGTGCTTTGTTTAATCAGGCCACCTTCTGTTGTTTATTATCACAATAATTTTTTCACTTTTACCGCAAGAACAGCATTTGCCATATTCGCAGCTTCAGATAATTGGACCAACAGAAGCGTGTTGCTGAAATGTCCTCATAATCAACAAAATTTTGTGAAAACTGGTTGCTCTAATTTTTTTGAGTCTTTTGTGTGGACATGGCAAAGTGCATTAGCTGTCATTTTTGTCGACTGTCGAAAAGATTACTCTTTGACAGGGTGTCCACAATCCAACCGTTCATCAAATAATTGCTTTTGTGAGGCTTCTAACCAAAGGTGACTGACAACTATCTGAATAAATTATCTAAATGTCCTTTTTTTTATAAAAGGACAAGAAATATCATTTAAACACTATAAAACCAACTGCATTTACTAAAGAACATAATTTGATATTCTGGCAAATTTTGAGCTATAAATTCAAACATAATAAAACCTTACCCGGCTCTCTTACAAATTTTATAAATAAAGTTTTATAAATTTCGTGTCTGTTCTGCAGATGTTCAATTAATAACCTTGTTATCAAGCCGAGAATTGTAGTCACGAAAATCATTCAGCTTGATGCGAAACTCGGCCAATAATTGGTCACGTTGGTCTGTGCCTAAAGAACGCTAAAGTTTTGATATTCAAATCAGTTTTTGTTCCCATTTTCAGTTCCTTGCTATTGATCATGAATTCTGAAAATAACAAAAGATACTAGTCTCGAATGCAAGCACTTAAATGAGGATTTAGAACAATTGAGGTTATACGCTATCACAGATGGACAAGATTGCTACATCGTACATCGGAATGCAAGGTTCTCAAGATCGCAGAGATTCTTGTCTGTATTGAAAGATTTTAGTTGGGTTGATTTAGCCACGCCAGAAAAGTTCCCCGATAACGGCACACTTGCCAAGTTAATTTGCCACATTTAACAAGAAAAAGGCAGCTTGCCAGTCCAAACATTAAATGGAAGTTTCATATAAACAATATTGAATTAAAATCGATAGCTTAAAGCTGTATCGAATGTAACGAGTTACAAATAATCTCTTGTGCACTTGCTGCTTGGTTTCTAAATATTCTAAATCATTATATTCAACGGATACAAAATTGCTATGCTTTTGCAAAAGATATAAAAAAACACTGCTTGCTATCAAGATAAGTCATATAAATTTTCCCATTAAATATAACTTCATTTAACATAGATAAAATTGTTTGAAAACATAAGAAACATTTTGTAAGTGCAAAAATACGATGCCGCTTTCCACTTACATTCATTACACCCATAGAATGTACAGGGTGTTCCAAAAGTCTTGGGCACATTTCAAGTCCTCATTTTTGCTGATCTATGAAAGGTAGTTGAATGAAACTGTTGTCATTTTAATGCTAAATTCATTGAGTTTCTTGTGTCATGCTGACAATTTTTTTATATCTTTTCATGTAGCTTAAATAACTAAGATAACCTAGATCCATCAATGGCTTTCACTCAACCAGAACAAGCGTTTTGTGTCCTTGAACTTTCAAAAACTAATTCAGCGACACTTGATGATTGCGTTTTCTTGCTCTGATATCCTAGGTCTCCAGATGTAACATCCTGCAACTTCTTTTTGTGGGTTTCGTGAAAGCACTGGTCTATGCGCCTCTCCTTCCAAAAAATATAGCTGATCTTAAGGCCGAATAACGGAAGTTGTTGCAACTTGCAACCACAGACAACACAATGCTGGAACGCATTTTAGCAGGAATTTGACTATCGGTTTGATGCGTGGCGTGTGACTAACGGTGTTCACATTGAACATCTTGAACATTCTATAAAAAACTTGAGAGTGCAAGCTTTCAGAATATATCAGATGCACTTTTATTTCCTTAATAGTTTTTGACACATTCAACGTCAAAATGTGCCCAAGACTTTTTGAACACCCTGTACTTTAGAGTAAAGCATACAAGTTGGTCGTTGTTTAGAAATTGTAAATGTTTTCTTGATTCAAAAATTGAATTTTGCTTTGCTTGCTTGGTCTTGTAATGGTTCCAGCTGACTGCTTGCAAGTGAAGCTCCTATGGTCGGGGGATGGAATGTTCGAGCAAACAATCGACAATCAAATCGCCATCCAAAAAAACACGCTTTATCACTCGAAAATTGACCTACAGTAAAATGCCGCTTCGGGTCCGATGGTACTGTAGAAACAAAACTTCGTTTTTTCAAAATGATTTTCCATTAAAAAGGCTTCTTTTAAACAAGCTGGTACACCCCTGTACCCCCATCACGTTTTCAGGCATTTGAAAAATTTTGGTAGCCTATACTCTGGCTTGTATTACACGCACGGTTGAAAAGCACTGGTAAAGGTGAAGCTGAGCATTTGCCTCCAGTTCTTAAGTATGCTGATCAGGGCATAGGACATGGGCGAGCAATTTTCACGGACAAGTCCGAGTTCAATAAAGTTTATTGTAGTACTCGTATGCATGGTAGCTTTTGTGTAACAAACATACTACTGTAGATTAGATACACCAAAGGCTGATATCATCATTTACATAATAACTTTTTTAAATCAGTTGTTCTCAAACTGTGCGTCTCGTCATCTCAGGTATCGTTGCAATTTTCTAAACGTGTCAAAAAAGAATTCGTTATTGCGCAAAAGAATCTTGCTTGCTGTAAAATTTTCTGTAGGAATAGGATCAGGAGAACTTGGTCTTGGGCTGGTGCAATGAAATCAAACTTGGGACATGTACTTACCTTAAAATGTCGGTGAGTTCAATGCTCCTATTGTCGATAGGGTTGCCATGCCTGGTTTAAAATCCTTTCCCAAGAATGCAATGTATTTCAATATGTTCTTTTCAAAATGAAATGTATTCTTATGGCCAAATCATCACCACAGACGTATTTTAGTTGACATGATGTTGGATAACGGTTATTAATGTGGCACTGAAAAGTAATGATACCAGAAGGGACCGTTTAGACATCATTTGACGCCTTCAGGGCGGAGAAGGGGAAGCAGAAATTTTGGTGTTAAGTGGTAGATGAATTGAAGATTTTAGGGGCCTGAGACAAGATTTCATTAGGGGTCTCTTATTGGTCAAGTGCTCATTGTAGATCTCTGTTTTATTCATTTGGAGATTAGTTCTATTTTGAAGGTCTGGATTTGGAAACATATGGATGAAGATCTTTCATTTTTTTTGAAATCATCTTTATTTTCATAAAACGATGCTGCATAGCAACACTAAATTACTTTATACATTTGATAATTTAATTACATACACTCTAAGCTGAAGGTTTTTGTTTTACATCTAGCCTTTGCTAAGCATCTATAATATCAAGCATTAAAACTTATGACGTCGCACTAAAACTCAAAATGTTTATATAGGCTCAAATATTATTGTAAGTGTAGGTTCTTAGTCAGTTACGCGCTCTAGTGTGATTTCCTCGTTACGAGACCAGTTGTAATTATAATTGATCATATGATAGAAGAAAAACAAAAGCGGTTTTCTGAAAAACAGACAATAAGATACAAACGTTTGGCAATTTAGTATGAGACATCATGAGACACAAATGTTTGGCAATTTAGTACTATTTATATCAAAACCAAAACAATAAATTTCTTACCAAACTATGAACGGACACGTCAATTATTTCCAAGATATGCCAAATGTTCCACAAAAATGTCAATTCAAAAAACACAGCCCACATGTGATACTAAAACAAAGAATGACGCAAAAAAGGACGTCAGTCGCTGCTCAAATTAACGTGTTTAACTGACTTGCCTCCAACAATTTAAGTGTCCAAAGTTGTGACAAAATTACAAAGTTGTGACAATTTACACCAACCAGACGGTAGTAAACTGGTTCAAAACCCCGCCCTGTCAAAAACCAAAAATTACGATTAATGCTTTTGCGAATGTTAAACTACTAAACTAATTTACGTTGAAATTTCTACAGTAGGCTTGATGTTGGCCGAAAACGTTTAGCTTAGAATGTATGTAAATAAATTATCAAGAACAAAAAGTGATTTAGTGTTGTAATGCAGTAACGTTTTTTGGATTCTGAAAATTACATCCCTTCCAAAATTATTCAATACGTCTGTGTTTCGTTGGGTTGAAACACACTGGCTGGTTGAAAATCAGTATTTCGGCCCAAAGTTACCGGTGAGAAACTTTATTTTTGGACGAGATCAGCATTATTTTGCAGGGCCAAACAGCAAATGAAAATTGAAAAGGAGACCTAAAGCAGCTGCCTAAAGACAAAAGTTGCTAAAAATATTGAAAAAAAAGAAGTTAGCTCGGCCAACAAAATGTTTTGGCACAGAAGACAACAGTGTTACGACGGTATATTACGAATCTTGAGTTCGAAAATGACGTCAGTTTTTGCGATTTGGTTCTACGTTTTGAGATATCAAGCGTTTTTGTTAATTGCGTTTTGTGCTTATAGCTGATCATTATGCATTGTGTTGTAGCCACTATTAGGTAAAACAAGCATGTTGAATTGTTGTTGTACACATTTTAACAGTAACGAGATGCTTGGGCTCAAATTTAATTCAAAAGAGCAATTCATTCTCTCATCACGCTACTTTTGATTTGGCATAATTCACATCAATTCTTCTCGTTATTGAAAGAACGATATTGACCAGCATCAGTCGAGAAAATAATTAATAAGCGAAGTAATAAGCGAATTCAGCAAACGAGTGCAGTAAACCACTTTATACCCACAACTTGTAAAAGTGTTCTTCCTTTATCCAAAATAGAAAATTGGTTGTCATTGTAGAAAGAGGCGTATTTTGATAGAATATTATTTTGTCTTGATAAACTAAAGGAAAGTATGATCCGCGACTTATTTCATGTCTTCTTTTAGTTCGAATCCAGTTCTCACGGAGCAATTCTTTATGACTTGACAACTTATTTGATTCATTGAACTGGAGCAAGGATGCATACAATGCAACAAAATCAAAATACTTCATTCCTCGCACATACCATATATTATTTTGAACACTTGTGGTCATACACAACCAGTGGTTCCGTAAACAAAATTTTAGAATGAAACCACGGCAAACTACTTCGTGGTCCCCTCCATCGGTGGCACAAGTTTGCTGATGACATACTCCAAACCACTTCTTCCCCTTTCAGTGATGATGAATTTACAGTTATTCGGATTATAGTCAATAGCTACTGCTTGGGGTTTGCAGTAGTTTATTTCATTAACCACGCAATAAATTTCTGTTAGCAAAACTTTGAAGTGGATCATTACTTCATCACAGTCCAATAATCTGTCGTGATTTTCATAAAACGAATTAATTATAAAACAATGAATTCTCAACTTTGGCTCGTTTGCAAAATACGTATGAAAACATTTTTTTTTGTAAACTCGGCTAGCCATTTTCAAAATCAATCTCAACATGTAATCGTATTTTCAGCTTTCAAACCTAAAAGTACTATTGTTACAAAATTTAAGCTGTCTTACTACATTCTGGGTATCAAGCATTATAACAAATTTATCAAATAGGAAAAACTTGGTTTTAGATTTTTGAAAAAAATGATATGATTCTTTGTAGTTTTGGTAGCATATTTTAGAATTTAGACCAAGTCAAACAGATTGAATATGCGCTAAATTAGATTGAGAAAACGCACCCATTTTTGCATCAAGTCAAACGTGTTGATTGCATCAAAAACCAACTTATGCTGGATTTGATATCAAGACTCTTTCAAAATTTTTTACTCAACTAATAAAACTGATACCAAGATTTTTTTCAACCAATAGAGCTGATATTTAGCTAAAATAAGCCAATAAACACCTCTATCAGTACAAACACATCTGGATGAACAAACTTTAAAGTGTCAACGTTTTGAATTACCAAAAGATTAGGCAACTGTTTAATCAAAAGAGCCAACAGCAGTCCAAACAGACACAATAAGTCCATCCCTCAGAGGAATCGATGTCAAGTTTGAAACACCAATAATCATCTCTATCAAACTAATGATCATCTCTATCAATTTTGAAAACATTACGAGCGGCATTTTGTAGAGTAAACCATTTGGAGAATCAAAAAAGCCACAAAAGCGAAATCAAAAAAGCAACAAAATTTCAAACTTATGTCTCTCTATACTCAAACAAAAACCATGTCTGTTATCTACTATCTCGGTTATTGACAGATAAGGATTTGACCCTGCATCTTAAATTACACCTCAAATACTCAACCGCAAAGGTAACGCCATGCTACTCTCGACTACAAGATGTGTTTTTACTGAATGTACCTGCCGCGGCAGCTGTTAGTTCTGAATAATACACGTAAAACCAACAAAAATAGCTGTCATCATTTTGGCCGAGATCGAGCCAAAAAGTCAAAAGTGAAATTTGTTAATTTGTCATAAGAAACCACAATAACGAATTTTTCAAAAACACGAGCAACATGGCGTTCTCCTTATTCGGGATTTTAAAACTCAATGTTCTCGTAACTGAGTTCTTTGAACGCATGGCAACAACAAGTTACCATAGAAATGTCAAGAAATAGGGATCTTTATGCATTGAATTTTGTCTCTTGAGGGACCTTTTATGCATTTCAAAACCCTTAGGATACAACAGGTTTAAATGATTTGAGGCATTTATCGCAACGAATTCAAAGCCATGAAAGCTCCACACATCATGCGGAGGCGTGTGTCATATATAAGCAATGGAGGAACAGGGAACAATAGAAAAAGCGTTGCACAAGTCTTTGCTATAAAAGAACAAACGTTTGGCAAAATGTTTTGGAAAGACTGGTAAATGTTACGTTGATCTTAGCAAAGTGCATCTAATTTTTTCGCGGATCTAGTGAAGAACTTTCGAAGGATAACAAGGACAATTTTTCTGTATCATACAGCTTCTTGCCAAATACATGTATGACTCTCTTTTAGACCAACATTTACAACTACCTAAAAGTTCTTCCAAATATTTAAGTCATTTGATACAAAATCAGCTAATATTAGTACTAGCTGACGAAGTTCTCCGTGATATAAAAAACGAACTACAAAACGCTCCTTTTTTATGCCATTTTTCTTGATACAATTCAAAAGGTCAAAAAAAATGACTAGTTAAGCGCAGTATTTCGTTACGTCAAAATTGATTACCACGATGATGGAATGTTCTCAGAACTGAAAGTTGTTGAAGCGTTTTCCTCCTTTATCGAAGTTCGGGATCTATCTAATATTGGATTGCACAAACTTCTGACGAATTCCGTTCAGCAGAAGAAGCTTAACGTAAAAAAATGTCGTGGACAAGGATATGATGGCGCTACAGTGATGAGCGGGTGTACTCCAGCTTGCATAAGATCCAAATATGGCTCAACATCCTTACTACGTGCATTGTGTTTTGCGCAATTTAAATTTGGTATTAAAAGATTCCTCCATCAATGCCCGTCGATTTTACGACACCATCGAGTCGGTATATAATTTTTTTTGACATGGTATTGTGCGGTGGCAATTGCTTCAGAATGTCCGTGATCGTTCTTGCTCGAATCCTACATTTAAAGCGTTAAATCCAACTCGGTGGTCTGGTGGATATGATGCTGCCTATACTTTGAAGGAAAGATTTTGTGACGTTATAAAATGCTTGACTCACATAATATTTACCAGCACGAAGCCAAAGGAAAGACATAAAGCTATGGCAACAAAGAAATAGATGAAAAGCTATGACTTGTATGCATGCTGATTGTGCAATGCAACATTTTGCAGATCGTCAACATTCCTTCAAAAGCTATGCAGTGTAAAACAATGGACTTAATTTCTGCTCATAAACTTCTGCAAACTGCTGCTGAAGACATTGTTGAACTCAGAAAGAGTTTTGACACAGTAATAAAGAAAGCTTCCACTATTGCTTCTACATGAGATTTGCCAAGACAGGTTTTAAATAAAAGAGCAAAGAAAACAAAAGCCTACTTTGACGAAATATCCGAAGCAATAACGTTAAGCGATTCTAAGAAGCGATTTTGCGTAACTGTGTTTCTTCCGATGATGGGCATATTTTCTGCCAACTAATTAATCTCTGTAAAAAAATGATATTAGTGCTGACATCATATCAAGTTTTGGAACAAAGTTTTCTATCGAATGCTTCTGATCTGGATCTTGAGATTGAAGCAAGAATATTTGTTAACAAACTTTCTGATAACGTTTCTCCGTTGTTTTCTAGCCAAATGCTCTCCATCAAAACGTCGTTCAGAGAAAAAGATGCCCATTTAAAATCTGCTAAAAAATGGCTTCTCCGTTGATTGTTGAAACTGTATCACTTTCCACAACTTATTCTGACGTTTGTACGACATACATAATGTGTATGACAGTATCTGTAACAGTTGCTACGGCAGAGAGATCTCTTTCTAAACTCAAACGGATCAAAAACTTTCTTCAAAGCTTTATGTCCCAACAGAGGCTTAGTGGTTTAGCTCTGCTATTGATAGAAAATGAACGAGCTGAAAATTTAGATTTTAGAAAAGTTATCGAGCAGTTCGTTGGACGGAAACATATCAAGTTTCCAACTACTCGCAAGTAATTTTCGGTAGACTACTTAATTAACCTCAACGTATTGTGTTTTATTAGTTTGTGTTATTTGTGCTGACATCAACCCAAACTCATCTTTGACCCAAAAGGAATTAACTGTACTGTTCGTTAATTCTTTTTGGGTTAAACAATTAATCCGCATTGTATAGAACATCTGGATTTTGCTGAAATATCGTTAACAGTGCTCAGAAAGCATCTTTCCTCAAAAGGTTGCACACAATTTTTTTTTATCATTATAAAACGATTTTAGTTTGCGATGTCTATTTGATTAAACAATCAAAAAATTTTTGTTGCAGACCGCCCCCACAAAATGCTTGCTATGCCATTATTTCAATTTGAATACACTGCAACCATAAAAATTATGTTAAACCGTGCGACCTTACTGAAATTTTATTCCAATTAAAGCCTTTCATTTGCAGGCACAATAAACTTCGCTTTCGCTTTTTTTACCTGTTCAACTCAATGCTTTTTGTCTCGTTATTTCAATTAAAAAATCTTTCTATAACGCGGAGTCGTCAATGATTCTTGTGTTGAGAAAAGTAGTTCAATTGAATGTTAAGTACAGAAAAAAAAATGGGGGCCCCATAATAGATGTTTGCACTGGGGCCCCACCTGACGAAGTTACGACCCTGAAATGAAGTGCAGCTAGTAATTGCTTATTATGACACCAATGATTTGAAACTTAGAGCTTTAATTCACATATAACTCGAATAGTCAAATTTTTATGCTCGGATAAGAAATAATTCATTTTTGGTATCGAGAAAAATTAAAAAATACCCCCACCAATTAAGCAATACAACTAGAATTAACCAAAAACAGCGCCGGTAAATAATTAAATCCTGCATTAAAACTCCACTTGTGCTTGAAGGCAGTTTTTCGTCACGCATTCATAGCCGTCACTTGTGAAAATAAATCGAAAGTTGCAAATTTGTTTCAATTTAGATTCTGTAAATTTAGATTCTGCTTTCATTGCTGATTGTCGAGGGATAAATCTGCAAAAACTCTAGTTCAAATTTTTAGTGCAGCTCGACAAAGGAATTGAAGCCATGTCTATCGATTACAAAGCAGACGCTTTAGCTACGACACAATTTTGCTTTAAGGTTTGACAGTTCAGACTTCTTCAGACTTGAGGCACAATTTGAAGAGTCTGATTGCATTTGCTGAAGTTTTATTGTGTAAAGTGGCATCTGTACAACGGAATAGTTTTGAAAATGGCAAACCAAGTTAAGATTGAAGAAATTTTTAGTGAACATTTTCAGAATCATCCCAAGTTAAAAATTTGTTATTTTATAATGAATTTTCTGTTTGATAGAAATCTATTTGAGTTCTTGGACTGTAGACAATTAGCAAAAACGCTTCGTACTTCATTTAAGAAAGTTATATCTGCAGCTAAACATTTACAGCAATGCTGTCCAGATGTGGTGATATATACTTGTTACCCAAATTACAGAGAAACGTTCATAACCAATTTGGGAGAAGAATTTTTGTTCTACGACATCAGCAAGATTGTGTCACAAGATGGAATTTCGTCCGAAGAATTACGGAAAAGAATATACGCAACTACTTTAAAGACATGTGTACGCGAAAATTGGTTGGTTTTTGAAGAAAGCGTTGATAAGTACTTACCTGAAAAGAATTTCTCTGATTATGTTAAATTATATACCGCCTTAAACAAGTACAAACAAACGAAAAATTTGACAAATCAACAAGACTTGGTTGCTCAAAGATATATTAAAATTATTAACGGAAGACATGAGATAAGTCGCGGATCATTGTTTCCTTCAGATGTTAACGGAAAATTGCTTTGGCTTTACGAGCTAGCTGAGAATGCGTACAAAAAAATGTTAGAAGAGTTACAAGCAAGTTCAGATCATATCAAACGTAAAAAAAATTGGCTACGAGTACACCAACAAAATGTTTGTAATAAAATTAAATCACACAATGAACGAAGGTGTTTTTTGAAAGACCGACAAGAGAAATTGATGATCATACAATCACAAATGAACAGCTGGCGGCAAAATTACGCTCTTCCAGAGCAAAGTGCACGACCACAGTCACCACCAGATATAATTCCACTGCCAAAGCAGGTGCCTCAGCAATCACAAAAACAAAGCAATCTGTTGTTGCAACCACTACCACAACTTCCAAATCAACAAATGCAGCAGAGACCGTTGCCTCAAGAAAGCAAACGGCCAAGTCAAAAACGAGATGTTGCTGAACAAACAGATTATTTTGGAAAACTGCCACGAATCGAACTTCAAGGAGAATATAATCCAAGTTTGCAATCAACTTCTCAGCTTTCCCAAACACTTGAAGAACAACAGTCATCAATACATCAACAACATGTAGCGCAACAAGCCCATTATTCAAAACAACTGTCACAAATCGAACTTCAAGGAGAATACAATCCATGGTTGCAATCCACTTGCCAGCTTACCCAATCACTTGAAGAACAACATTTACCGACACATCAACAGAATGTGATGCGACAAGCTCCTTATTCTGGACAAATGCTGCCGTCCCCATCCCAGCTTACCCATTCACTTGATGAACAACATTTACCGACACATCAACAGGGTGTAATGCAACAATCCCATTATTTAGGACAACTGCTACATACGGAATCTTATTCGGGAGAAGATCTATTGTTGCCATCCACTTCCCAGCCTTCTTCTTCGTGCCATACACTTGAAAGAAAAGAAGATAAATGGTGATGGCTTGTACAGTATGTGAGCACTATTAATAAAACTAATTTATTTTGTTTATGTGTGATGAAAACAATTAAATGTATGAATAAGAACGGGAGAAAATAAGGTTAAAAAAATTCAACTTGTTTTCTGAATTTGAAATTGAAATTTTACTTGAGAATTATTTTTTGCAAAACACTAAAAGTTCAAGATCTTTCCTTAGACAGCTCTTGATTTCGAAAACAAATTTGAAATGAATTTTAAATGTGGTGTTCATTCCAAAGCCTGTGTTTTATTAGAAAAAGTCAAGAATGTAGCATAGAGAATTTTCTGTAGAAATCAAGAGATTTTTTCAAAGTGTGTTTCAAGTCTTTTTAAAATTGTGCATGTATTACGAAAGACATCGGTGTATTAATAAAATAAGATTGTTTTTATATTAAAAATTGCTTCATATCAAGGAAGAAATAGAATTAGAAAAGTGAAGAGGCAGGTGTGATTGCTTTCTAATTATTTGAAACCTAGTGTCTCGAAATACATACACCAAAACTCATAACATAATAATATTAAGTGCATCGCCAGCCTCTTGCATTACTATACATGTAATAATATTAATTTTAATGAAAAATAACGCCCTTTTAACTCTTACGATGCGTTTAAATCAATTTTTATATCCTCTTTTTCATGGATGCAACTGGATTTAAATAAAGGCAGCCACTGTCCTATGCTTTGTGAGATCCAATAATCTTAACAAAAGTAACAGCGTTCTGCCTGTTATTTACTACCAGTAAGAGGAATGGGTGTCGTGATTGATCAAAGTGTAAGACAGAGGTGCAAATATCAGGGAAAATGCTTCGGCTTCAATAAATTTTAAGTGGGGATCACCAGCAATGAAAAAATACATGAAAAAATTTTAGAAAAGTAGAAGCAGTCGCTTTGTAACTGTGCTTCATAAGAGATGTGTTCGAGAATAATTTGTAGTGAAATGTCTTTAGGCTACACAATAATAACTTTTTTTTCAAATACTCTTTGTAACGCAAAGGTTCTTAAACTAGGTCGTGGAAATTTACCAGGTGGGTGTGAGCCCAGAATGCCTTAATCATTCTTTAAATAAATGAAAAGATTTAAGAAAACGGCGCACTAAAACAGTTGATCTCTGAAAAAAATCTTTGAAATGGTTTAGACAGCAATTGTGTCGTAATCATCTGAAATGTGGCCGTCATTGAAAAAAATAAATAGCTGTCACCAATTTAGAGCGCGCGAGTTTTTGTGGTCTTACCAAAGGGGTACATCTTAAAAAGCTTATGAACCCCTGTTTTGATGTGTGATCTATGAATATAGGTTAGGTCTTAAATAGTGGTTATGTCAGATTTAAACTTTTATTTTTCCTCAGTATTTTGTATTGATTCACTGTACTAGTGACGTAATGCTATCATAAATTCATTTGCAGCAAACTGCTATCAATATGATTAATTTGATAACAAGGCGTGACGTCGTGCTTACATTTAACACGACAGAATGGGCCACGACAATCATGATTTTGATATCTACATTCTAGGCCGTAGCTACTTTGAAACAAGGGTAGACATTCGCTGTTTTTAAATTTTTAGAATTTTCACAAAGAAACATTTGTAGAGTTTAATGAAATCTTATTTCAGAGTAAATCTATCTCAAAAAGAGCGAGGCAGCATATGTATGTCATTTTTCCGACCTAAAGTAATTATATCAGCCCATCATAAGTAACTTACCTAGTTATTGAAACGAAACCAAAATCAGAATGCACATTGCATGTACAGTATTACTGGTTTCCGTTAAAGTTCGGTTTTGGCCTAAAAATTGGAACAGTAACACTGCTTTGTTTCAAACTATTCAATTTTATCAAAATTTCTTGTAAATTTTTAAAAATAATTTTGTAATATCTTTCGTAAAATACAGCAATGGTTTGAACCATATCTATTCCAATCTAGAAAGTAGTGTATTCATTCTCGAAGCTTTTCGTCTGACACTTTTTAAGAGAATCTGTCATAAACAGAGTAAAAAGGTGAAGTGAGTCACTTATATAGAGACACAATTGACGAAAAAAAAGGGAAAATAGCTAATCGTGATTGGTAAAAGAAGCGACCAATGGAAGGAGCGGAAACTAATGTGTAATTTTTGTACGATAAACGAATTCTTTTTGTTTGCATAAATTTGGTTTGGATGTTTTGATGTACGTGGCTTCAAGGGTGGAAAGATGAAAAAAAGTACGGCCACGGGCAAGAATAGAAAATTTGTTGTCATTATATTCGTGTGCGGATGTAGGGTTTTGTAAAAGATGTTGACCTATGGCAGAAAAGGAAGTTTCAGTTTTAAAGCTTCTGATTGGCTTGCAAGAGCGGGCCAATGTGCTTCGGTCCTGAGAAATATGCTTCTGGAGTATGGTTTTCGGCACGTGCTGCTTAATCCTCTGTTGTAGCCTTTGAGACGTACGACCCACGTACCGACTATCGCAGTGGCACAGAAATTGATAAACAATGTTGCTTTGATGAAAAGCGGGTAGTACATCCTTTTTGGCTACAGGCAGAAGTTGTCTGGTGGGTAGACAATGCATGGTTCAACTGCAAAGTAGCAGCGTTTGACGGCTGTTTTAATTTGCATTTCGTACCTCATCGAAACATTGCTCAGCCATGGCAAGTGAAGATAAACAGGGCATTTCTTCGAACCGAATTGCGTTGGTCTGCGAAATTGATTCATTTTCTTGGTCATAACAGTGTTGATTACAGCTTCTGGATAACCGTTGTTGATAAGGATTGAAAGAATGTCGGAAAGTTGAGTTTGAAAAGTAGATTTCGAACAGATGACTAGAGCTCTGTGGGCAAGAGTTGAAATCAAATTAGTCTTCCGTTTCATGGGGCAAAAAGAGTTCCGAAAATTGTGAAAGCAATCATCTCTTTGGCTCCACCACTATTTCTGACTTTATTTCCCACTTACACTTTTTGGAAACAAGGAATGATAGTTTGTAAAATCTTACTTATTTTGTGAGTATTACCAATCTTAATTGATAAAATCTAATGATCACCATAAAGTGTACAGGAAGTATGGTTTCCATTTTCGACAACTTTTTGTTACCGCTCTCACAACTGATTCTGCGGTGAGGCCAGCACAGCGTTCTGAAGCAATACGCTTAAACTCGGCTTAGATCAGTGGTTCTCAACCAGGGTCCACATTTACTCTAGGGATCCATATAATATTTCTGGGGGTCCACAGGCAAAACACAACAAATTGAGGGTACACAATGATATTTTGGGGGTCCATGAAGAAAACCAACTCAGAACGCTCTTTATTTTTAAAAATTCAATTTCTACTGTAATTTACATTATTTTGAAAAATATATATCAATAATTCTTTCATTATCTTTTTTTATACTTTTTATACTTATCTTTTTTAATACTTTTATACTTTTTTTACGAGTGTATTCACCCATCAGTCAGTGGCAAGAACAAGCGAAGGTGGAAATCTTTTAACGTTTCTCATGAAGTAGGCGGTGAGCTTTGATGTTTAATTTTAAGCAGATATTTCCCTCCCCATGCGCGGTACCTAACCATAGATCCGCAACGACTTATTTATTTACCCGTCGGTCAGTGGCAAGAACAAAAATCATAATCTTTCATCCTATCTTAGGAACCATGCGGCGAGGAACTGCCAGAGGAGCTCTACTCTCCATAAGCTTGAGTTGATTGACCATGGAAGAAACATTGCAATATTGTAGTTATTATCACAATAATAATAATAATAATTAATTAATAATAATTATTATTATTATAATTATAGTAGAATATTTTATTTGTATTAAATTAGTTTTTATTTAAAAATAAAGCTTAATCGCATACTATTTCTTTGATAATTAAAACCTTAAAATTTATATCAGTGAAAAATAGAAAATTGTTCTTATGTCCAATAGCTATGAAGGGGTCCATCAAGATAAAAAGAAGGAAAAAGGGGTTCATGGGTAGAAAAAGGTTGAGAACCACTGGCTTAGATGATGTCAAATCCTGCGTGCGTAAAATCACACCATATTTGGAAGAGATAATTTTGCTATTTTGCTTGATACAGCTTCATGCTACTGCCGATTCAAATATTGATTTTAATTGATAAAATTGACATAAAACCTTTTTTCGGCAGCAGAGTAGGGGGAAGAGGCTAGTATTTTCCTGCCATGCCAAAAATACTGACCGCACAAACGCGCTTGAAACATTTTTTTAAGAGATGAAATAGTAGACCGTTTGCAAACGACACCAGCTTTCATCAAAATATAGGAAGTGTTTAACAAGAACAACTAATTTATTATTTGATTTCTTGCTAAGATTTCGTGGTACTTTGCAACTTGGCTTAATATTGATTGTTCACAACAGCGTCGTCTTTATTTTGCGCTGTAGGTAGGATAACTCAATTGCTAGTGTAAACACTTACCACTAGCAATTCCCTTGGAAATGTGCCGCATAAGATGCAACAGAAAAGTCAAGAAGAGAGACATCATTTATGCCAACGATTTCTTTGTTTCTTTACTGTTTATTATTTTCAGGAGGGGTTATACTAAGTTGGAAATTGCGTATCACCAAATAACTGATTTCTGTAATCGTAAAACAAAACCCACTAAGGCTCCCATCTCCAACTTTGCATTTATTCTCCTACACATATTGGAAGAAAAGAATTGAATTCTTGAAATAATAGAAAATTTCTGAAACCTCTCTTGATTCAAAGTATTTGTACGACGAGATTAGTGGCATAGGGGTGATGCTTCCTTTAATACCAAGTTATCGCCCATGGTCTTAACAACATAACGTGGTTGAAGCCGATGCAGCCAGCTGAACCGATGTAACTAACCCATCACAAATGATTGGTAGGCCTGACGGGCGACGCCATTGGAGCCGGCTAATTTCAAGATTTATGGGCATCCTAGTCACTTACCAGTGGTGATCTTGTTTTAAAGAAAAAAATATGAAAGAATTTTCTACGAAAAGAAAAGCAGCACCTTGCGGGGATTTTAAGAGATTAGGCAAAGGTGACTGCAATCAACACAATTTATTAGTCTATTTTCGGAGACTTGAATACAAATTGGAAACAAGATCTTTTCACGACTATGCAATAAACCGATAGAATCAAATAGAGCTTCGTATCTTAAGTACACCGTACGACTTCTACACACATATATATATATCAATAGAGGAAAGTAGGTCAGTGAGCTGATTGCAAACTAGATGTACAGCATAAGTCTGGTATCTCTACACTTGACGCTGAGATGAAACAAAGAAATGCGACTTGAGGGCATAAAATGTGCTGTAACAACAGCAGACTCTGAGAATGAAACAAGTGACCAATGGCTATCTGGTAGTACTTAAGCTGTGCGTCGCGACGTCTTGTGGCGTCGTTTCAATTTTATAAGGGTGTTGTTGAATAATTCTTACTTACCCCACAAATTTGTGTTTTGAACTTAGAGTCACCATATATTTTATGCTTTAACATGTCGTCTATAATCAACTGTGTCATTTCAAAACTTATGTATCTGTAACCGCAATGTTGTAGTACAGTAACTGACTAGTTACTTAATAAATACATTGCACATTTTTAGTTTACGTTAACGCCTAATAACTGAACCTGCGGCAGTCGGAAAAATATTTGAAAACAGGAAGTTGGTGTTGCATCTCGGTGAGAATAAGCAAATATTTATGATTAAATGACACACCTAAAACAAACGTGCCTGAGTATATCTAGAGTTGATTCGGTTGTTAGATCACACTTTTTCTCGCAGAACGGTAGGCTTAATCGTTAGTTTTGTGGTTTGCTACGTCGCAAGTTTACAAAGTTTTTCAGATGTGCGGTATCAAAAAAACTATGAGAACCAGCGGCTTTGTCAAGACATAGACAAAGACATAGAATATAGATGATTTCAAATGTCAAAATCTTAAGTTTATTGAAGGAAGGAGAACATAACCAATTGTCTCCAAGCAATAAAATAGAAGCAAAAAATGCACAAATTACATCCTTTGAAAATCGTCAGTCTTTTTGACGTGACGACAATGTGAAAAACGATCATTCTCAAAAATTTGATTTCAAAAAACGTCCTAAGATAAAAAAAAAATGCAAAGTATCAATTGGAATTCCAAATCTAACAAAAAAACCTCCGGCTGGTATTCACAAAGTTGCATGTAAGCCCTATTTGATAATAGTACAGAAAGAATAATAACACCCATCTTAGGTTTGGAATAGTTATTTCTTACTGGTTGGGATTGTGGTTCAGGATCGGTTCGGGTTCACCAACGCCAAATCTTAGAGGTTTGGACTCAGGAAAAATGAGCGATTGTTTATTTATTGGTTCGGATGCGATTCAAACGTCAGCAAATAATCTCTGCGCATCATTGTCTGATGAGTTTTGTACACTGCAAAGCTCGGCTGACCATGTTCGCAATTTTCGCACATTCCAAACTCAATGATAACTTGATCAATAAAACGGGCAATCTACGCATGCTCGCCTCCTTCACTTTGATACCGCGTCCAGAAATTTAGCATTTTCGCAAGACTTTGGAGTGGAGGATAACTTCACCTGAGAATAGTAAATAAATTTTCGATAGGTTATCTTACTTTATTGCTTGTGTTGATCTAACAGTCTTTGGACGGCAGACAATAGTTGAAACTGCAAAATTGTCCCATTAAAGCCATCTGTTTGCTTTTGGATTGAAATGCATGTTGTTATCGTATTGTGAAACCCTGGCCTTCTGTTTTTTTAAATAGCTGGCACGAGGAATGCTTGTTTAAACTGCTGGTGAACAAAATCATTAGTCAGCCGAAGTTAGCTGCAGCGAATATAGGTGTTTTTAGAAGGGTGCGGTCACACATTTGACTCGGTTATATCTTGTTTTTGCAATCTTCTCTGCTCTCGCCTTTATAGATCTCATATTCTCTGGATTGGACTTAATACACATAAGATTCAAATTCGATAACTGAATTCGACTAACACATCTCAATATTTTGTTTATGGATCACTTCTAAATCGTTTTTCTATAATATCTTGATGTGTTTTCAAATACTTCTCCCGATTTTAATGAGAAGAGAATATTGGAGAAAGTTAAAAACAACTTCTCCACAGGAAAGCTTAAACCGTAATTGTATCTAAACATTGATTGAGAACGTTATCCCAGAGAACAAAGACTCGATGAAGATGACACCCGTGTTCTGGTGTTCCTTTGTCACGTGTTTAGATCGTTGAAAACCAACTATGTACCACGTTGTTAATGGTGTTGGTTTTTACATCGAGAGCGTGCGTTTAAGACTGTTTGCAAAAATCAGATTGCTCCTTATGTTTCTATTCACGTGACAAAACCTTGAATTCAATGCTGAAAAAGAATAGGTTTATTGACATAGCGCAGTTTATCGACAAATATTCAAAAGTTTAAGTCAGAATATTTTTACATTTTCCACACCATCCGGTCATTAATCCAAAGAAACCTGACAAAGTTCGTATTGCTTATGACTGTGCTTCTGTATATGGAAGTAAATCTTTGAACAATTTTTTAATGAAGGGACCGGACCTGACAAACTCGCTGGTGGGAGTGTTACTACGATTTCGTAAAGGGAAAGTAGCAGTAATTGCTGATGTTGAAGCCATGTTTTATCAAATCAAAGTTGCCCCACATGATAGAGACGCTTTGAGATTCTTTTGGTAGCCACACGGTAAGTATAATCTACCACCTAAAATATATCGTATGACTGTGCATATCTTTGGAGCAAAATCTAGTCCAAGCTGTGCTACATTTTGTCTGCGCCAGACAGCTCGAGAGTTTGGTAAGTTTTACGATCCTTGGCTAGTAAATATGGTGCTAAATAATTTCTATGTGGATGACTGCTTGATCAGTGTAAATGCAACTGAAGATGCTATTACAATGGTGAAAAATCTTCGAAGCCTTCTAGCAAAAGGAGGTTTCAGACTGACTAAGTGGTTATCTACCAGCCATGAAGTAATGAAAACCATACCTGTTGAGGAAAAATCTAAGTCTGCCCAAGGAAACATGCCGTCAGTTGGCGTTCGACAGAACGTACTAGGTGTTAGCTGGGACGTGATTACTGATGAATTTTATTTTAATGTTGACGTTTCAGATGCGCGATGTACAAAACGAAAAATGTTGTCCGTTACCAACTCCTTATATGATCCTCTGGGGTTTGTCACACCTGTTGTACTGAAAGCTAGGTTTTTGTTTTTATTGTTTTTTGTTTTATTTGCCATATTTATCCTCCATTCACGAGAAAGCGAATTGTATCGCTATACTTTGGACGGGAAGTCCGCACTCGCTTGGGAGTTGCCTTTTTCGAGGTTTATGGGCCACCTGTCTTCCACATAAAGGTGGGGCGTCCCGTTAAGTGCCTTGCCCAAGGACACAACAAGCGAACTTGCCGGCTTGTTTTCCACAACCTCCCCTAAATGCCGAGCGCCAAGCAGGGAAGCTGCGGATGCCATTTTTTAAAGTCTTTTGGTATGACTCGACAAGGGAAATGAACCCCAGGTCTACTGACTGCAAAGCGGACGCTCTAACCACTACGCCATCGCAGGTTGCTGTATAGCGAAGCATGTAAGCAAAAGGTTAGCTGGGATGAACCGATTGCAGGTTCTATTCAATCTAAGTGGAAGGCCTGGATTAATGGTTTACCCAGTCTAATTAATGTTCGAATTAAGCGCTGGTATGATTGCACCACACCTTTTCAATTACATTTCTTTTCGGATGCGTCGTCACTTGCTAGAGGAACTGTATGCTACATTCATTCTATCTCCAAAGATTTAGTAAATTGCTAAATGATAATGGCAAAATCTCACATATGCGGTACCAAAAAAACAACCATTCCTCGACAAGAACTAGAAGCAGCTCTAGATGCTGTGAGTCCAAAGCATAGCGATACAATTCGCTTTCTCGTGAATGGAGGATATATATGGCAAATAAAACAAAACAAAAATCAAATAAATGTCTAAGCTGACTTTATTACTGTTTGTTAATAACAGACCCTTTTTCAACATTTAGCTTTAACTTGCAAAGCTGTTTTCAAAATAAGATCTTTTTTCTTTCGGATTTATAAATAGATTTGTAACTCACACGCCTTTCTGACGTCACAATGGCTGTCTACACGACTTTCCAGCGTATTCTAGTAATTCTTGTTTCTTCTCGAAGATTTTTTCCTTTTATTATTATTATTACTGTTTACGTAATTTATTAATGGTGTTTTTCCTGCGTCACGTGTTGTTCTAGCAATTTCTAGATTATTTTCCAGCCGTATATATAAGGCAGCAAGATTTTTTTTATTCATTTAGGGAGTGTAATTCAAAGTATAGTTCAGAGCGAGCTATTAGAGTGTTGTGAAAGGCGTTGTTGTGTGGTGATTGTTGTGAAAGGAATCAAGCGATTATTTTGGTGGTTTTAGTTTTAGTTAGTCTCTGATATTTAGTTATTAAAGTGCTTTAGTTCTGCGTTTTGTCAAGCAAAGGAATTCGAAGTTTTAAAGTGGTTTGTCAATATATTGTTCTGTTCTTGATCGAGAAGTGCGCGGATTAAAGTACAGGGTGGGCCATAAATAACGCACCAAAGCATATAAAACAATTCAGATAATAATAACAAACGTTTTGGGCCATAAATAACGCACCAAAGCATATAAAACAATTCAGATAATAATAACAAACGTTTTGGGCCATAAATAACGCACCAAAGCATATAAAACAATTCAGATAATAATAACAAACGCCATCGGCACCAGACATTAACACTAATTCAACTCGTTCTTTAATTGTTAAGTGCATACCCTAAAAATGATATAAATTTTTTTTAAAAGGCAAATCATAACTAAAAAACTTTGATTGAAATTAAATTTAACAGTTATAGTAACTGATATTGAAATTAAATTTAACAGATACCCAAAGAAAAGATATTTACATTATTTCACATCACAATTTATTTTAAATCTTTGGTGCGTTATTTACGGCCCACCCTGTATTTTAGTAGAAGCCAATTTTTTTCCTAGCTATTAAGTTGCAACCAAAATTAATTATTCGATCGATACTGCAAGTCGCTTCAATTTTAAGAAGTAAACTTAAATGAAATAGAATCAAAATATTCTATTGAAAGGCTGCATTACCCTATCCAATTGCAATTTTTAATGGCCCTAGTTTTTAAGCAGTGCAGCCCAGTTCTACAAAAACAACCGCGGGCTAAAAATGAGACTGTGTTGCGTTGTCGTAAAGAAAGGACTGCGGTTCAAAACTGCGCTTGTCTTACGTTTTGGACTTGCAAGCACAGTTCGTAGCTTGCTAAGACAATCAAACATTTTATTTTACAGTTTTTTTATTTTTACAGCAGATCAATTTTTCTCATTCTCTTTGATCTGCAGACAACATTTTTACGCTAGCAAAAATATTCATGAACTCAATCAATCAATTATTTTATTTTTGCTCAAACCAGCAAACATAGCAAATAAATTTGACAGCAGTGAACAAAAAAAGGATACAATGGCAAAACCATATGCGTTAATACATGCACTTGAAAAGAATTTAGTTAAAATTTGAAGATAGTGGCATGGCCATGGCATCTGTAAGATAGCAGATAGATAAAAACGCACACGAAAAAAAGCATGTACAGAATGTACAGGTTGCCGCAAAGTACATTAAAAGTAAAAAGGAAACTGTCATGTTTTAACCTAAAAGAGGAGGCTATCAAGTGCTACACCTTGCCCAAGGGTGACCTGGAAACAACCGGGAGCAACTGGCAGCTAAGAGACAGCTCCTTTACGTCTCAAGACATATAAACCCTATCGCCGGTTGTAGTTTTAAGTCATACATCTAGGACTAAGTAAACTCAAATGAAGCTGTCTATTTTTGGTAAAGCCATTTTGCTAGTCGACTTTTGCTTAAAGTGTCAAGGAAATCTTGCCCGTGAACTTGTTGGCAAGTGTGTCAAATCTCAAAGAAATGATAGTCAATGCACAATGATTATCATGATTAGCTAGTGCTACATTAATGCAAGATATGCAATCAGAAGTATTGTGTGATTATCGTGTCACAATTAGTGGCATAGAGTTGCCACAATTCTCATTGTTATTTGTCGCAGGACCACAAGCTGTGGTTGCCGACTCATCCAAAGCTTTTTGTAGACTCGATTGAGTCCGAGGCCTTAGGGTTGAGGAACATTGTTCTAGATCCTACTGCCAAATTGTGGCAGCTTTTCACCATTTCGTAAACACCGGTTACAAAACTAGAAAGTTAAAAAGAGTAATGAACATGAATTTGCTGAAATTCTAAGTCAACTCGATTGAATATTTTGGGCAAATTTTTTGTGCGAGTTGTTACTAGTGATCTACATCGTTGCTGTATCTTTCATTTACAGGAGTTGCAAACAAACTGAGGAGATGTCGTTGTTTGCTTTTCACCAAAGCATCACAAAAAAGAACTACGCAGACGCTAAGCTCACAGTGGAAATTGAAACAAGTGACGGCCCAGTGATAAGGAGCGCAGCCAAGCTTTTCTTCTCGTACTCATGTTTGTTCGAAAATGTGGAAGATGAATTGGCAGCGATACAGGAAGATGAGTTGTGATCATATGTTCATGAACATATTAAGAGTAAACTTATTGGTATCTTTTGTAAAAAGCTCCAACCAAAAAACACCCCGGCCACCGCTCTTATCCAGTTAGAATTTTTATTCATTAATGGAAATCTGCACTGAATTCAGTGATGTCAGCTATTATTTTTTTCTAACCCTAACCCTAAAATCTGCAGTACTTAAAGCGTGGCAGGAGTGTTTTTTTCAAATCTCACATTTTTGCATCAGTGGCGGGGATTTTTACAAAAGATCCGTTTATTGAGCTTTGTGATGCTGATAAAGCCCTATCACAATATATAGAGAGCGACGGAGGAAGTAAGGGGACTTCATGCCAACCGGATTTAAACTCCTTATTCAGGTTCTGTAAACGCTTTTTATTTGTGAGAACACGGCTTTTCTAAACTCAAAAATCTTTAAAAAAACAATGTACTACTTTATTTTCAATGAAATGATTTACCAAATACAACACTTGCATTTGTTTAAAAGATTGTGTTGTAGAGTTTTTAAAATTGAATTCACTTTTAAAATTGTTTTAGTAGTTGACAGACCAACCACTACAGTGGACCCAGTATTAGGTCCCACAAGTGTGACGGTCTAAGCTATGCTTTATTGAAAGCCTCTAGCTTCTCATTGGTCATCAACTGCACTGAAGAGACCTGATAGGTCGGAACAGTGTCACCGTCTGCAGTTTGCTACGTGTAAAATATGTTTTACGAATAAAAAGGTTTTACAAAACTACTCATATTTTTGACATTATTTGAACAGCAATTACAGACTGTAATGGATTCATGAAATAAATTTTCACAAACTTTTAAAATCCTTTTCTCATTAGATGTTTTTTTTGCTGTAAAAACTTCATTCTAGTTTTGCAATGACCTAAGCAACTTCGTGCAGAACTGAAGAAAAACGGGCTGTTCGAAATTTATAGAACTGGGCACAACAACATAAAATAAGCATATCACAATAAAAAATCAATATTTCAATTTGACGTCAAAAAATGCATGTCGCAGCAATTAACTTAAAACATTCAAGAATGATATAAAGAACCCAGAGAGCTTTATGCGGTGGGTGTGCCCCAGCGTCTAAGAAGCAAATAATAAAGTGCTAAAAAATTTTTTTTTAAATCGTGCTGAGAGAGTGTGCTGGACCTCTTCCAATGCCCATTTCCAAAAATCTTTTTCATTCCGACATTGCCAGTTACCTTCTTTACTAGCTTTTCGATCTCAATCTTGCCGACATCAATCTTCAACTTAGTGGCGCAACGAACTGAGTGTTTGACTAGTTATCGAAAGACTGTCGGTTGAAAACTCAAAAGTGTGGCTTGGAATGCTGTCACGAATAAGTAAATTTGCTTCGTTGGAATAGTTTACGTATGTAGAGTTTCTGTCATTTGTTGCTTTCGTTCTGCTGTAATTATTATATTTGTGAATCTAGAAGTACCATGAATCAAAACTTGCTTTTCAATCCCATCTGTTTTTGCAAAAATCATTTTTCCTTTTGAGTTAAGATTTGTATCCTACATGCCTCCTTTATGACGTAACAATGATAAATCATGTGTTTACGTTCAAGACTGATCTAGATTAGGGTTGCCATACCGTCCGTAAAATTCCGGACATGTCCGGAATTTTATAATCCTGTAAACCGATAAGAGAGTGGTAATCATATTTCTTTGGGGACGAGCATGTCCACGCGGCCATCTTTGCCAAAACCCACCTCAAATTGACCTATTGCCGCATGCTGACATGGTGTTCTCCAAAAAAAAAGTCATCCTCTTGTTTTCGGACGAATTATGCGTCTACATGGACTGTCGAATGCTTTTCTCACATTGTTATGTGGTCAGTTTGGGAATATATTCAGTGACATAAAAAGTAGCCGTGGTTTGTCCGGAATTTTGCGTTTGCAAATATGGTAACCCTAATCTAGATTCTACAACACACTTTTCCTTCTCGAAAGTTTTTGATTGCCTATTTGATGTAATTTTGTAGTAGAAGCTTTTTTGTCATGTGATGTCATTCTTGAATTTTCTAGATTGCGTCCCATTCACATACATAAAACGACGAGATTTTTGCACACACAGTGAGAGCGAAAAGAGTGAAAAAACCCAAAATATTGTAAAAAAGCGTAGAGAGACGGATAGCGTGTTATTCTGTGGTGGTTTGTTGTGGAATATTAATAACAAGAATCAAGCGGTTAATTGATTGATATAGTTTTTCTGATTAGTTTGTGATTGATATGTTTGAGTACATTGGTTTGCGTGATCGACCAGTGAAGGAATTTTAAAGTCTCGAAGTATTTTCTGAATATACTGTATCTGTTTTGTTTTTGATCGAGAACTGCGTGGTTTAAAGTATTGCGGTTAAATATTTAGTAGAAGCCAATCATCACCTAGCTGTTAACTTGCTGTTAACTTAAATTAATTAATCGAGCGATACTATAAGTCGCCTTAATTTTAAGGAAAAAATTAAAGTTGAAATAGAACCAAAATGCTATTTACGTCACAATGTTTTATGGCGGAATGGAACCGGCCTTTGTATTACAGCTCACGTTCGGGTTTCAGCTACGGCGCTTGCAACGACTGGAATGTTACGAAGAGGTGACGGCTGACTCGAAGACTTTGAGTTCACATCACACTCTTTCCTACTTTTTATTTCTCATGTGTTCAATGTCTTTGATTAGGTCTACTGGTTTCTGAACAGTGTATGAGCCATATCATTTGATTTTTACAGCGATCCTTCACCACTCAAAACGTGTGCAAATGAGAATTAGTACTTTGTGCAGCATGTCGGCAGATCAAATCGTTGACTGTATTATCTAGTGATGTCGATGTATCAATCTCCAAATGGGACGCAAGTTTTATGCATTATTGACGGCATCACCAAGAAATGGTCACAAATCTTTTCCTATGCGAGAGCACAATTGTAGGAGAGAAAATAAGGAAGCTAAAGCTCCCTTCTATTGACACGACTTAGAGCCATCTGATCAACAACGTTTCCTTGAATATCGAGAAAACGTTTATAAGGGTATTTAATCGTATATTTCCAAATGGTTAAAAAAGCAATTTTCGGAGAATAAAAATTTTTCTTAAACTCGTCCTTTCTTCTCCTCTCTTTTATGAAATTGCGGAGACGCGTTTGTTTCTAGGCAACTTAATTGCGTGACCTCAACCCGATAAAAACAGTTATTTTAACATCAAACTGCCGTTAGGTTTTTTCGGAAATCACGTTAGATTATTCACTAACGTATCAAGAATTTTAAAAGGGTTGGGGGTAAGCCTAACCCTTTTAAAATTTTTACAATCTTTTTACAATCCTCCCAGTTTAAGTCATAATCTTAATTAAAAGCGGTTCAAAATCGTACATGAATAAGGGATTAATTGAGTCGGAACGGTGTTTAGATGACCTTCTATCAGTACATTTTCGCGACGTTTTTGCTAGGTTTACATCAGATCATTAACGCAATGCGGCTTTTTGAATTTTCGGCAGGATTTCTTTTTAGAGATTTTATCCTCTTTTGTCGTCCCTTTTAGACAACTATTCTTCCAAATATTACAGGCTGAGCAAAGCAGGCTACTGTCAAGTAATGCAAACCAATTAATATAAAGCTAAAACTACGTGCGATAGCAGCTCATCGATTTTTTTTTGTTTGATGTAGTATTTGATTTAACCTAAGGTCAAAAATTAGAAAACACTTTGATCAAACGCTGGATTGTTTTATTGCCCGGATTCCCAAAACCAGTGAAGAAAATGTGAGAAATGACTATAGGATATAGTCAATAGCAGAGAAATAGCAGGAGTGGTCACACTTATCGCAATAAAGAGTCAAAAACAATAGAGGCCATCATTGAAAGACCCACTAAGCAATCCTTAGTATGAATTGACGCATTTTCCATCCTAAAATTTATGCATTTTCCATGCAAAAATATGTTGAATATTTCCACAGCATGAAATCAGGTATTCACCGGCCCCAAAACTTAAACGTGGCGCACAGCAGCTTGCACACCCCTTACACATCATGACTATACGCAAATACAGCACGAATCAAAAGAGCTGCAGTTTGGCCTCCACTGACATGTAATTTGCAGTTTGTTCACATGTACCTCATACCGGTAAATCTTCATTTAAACATCTGGGCTCTAAATCTTCGCAAGTCGCTACAAGGTCTGTTTAGCGTCACCTAAATCAGATAGATGATGTTGCTTCACCGTGTGAATATTGCTCAACGTTTCCAAAGAAAGAATTGTACCTGGATTTTTTCTCCCATTTTTTTTCAAGGTCATGGATCAGTGCTAAACAAGAATTTCAAGATCAATCTTCTCAAGTCAGCACAAAACCTATTTAAGTCTTCTTAGACTTACAACAATGTTTTGAAATCATAAATAGATTGAATCTAATATTAATACACATTTAAATTTAACAAATACTCGTTTGATAATCATACAAAACACATTGATATTAAAGTAATGCAGCTATGCAAAATAGTATTTATGCACTTATATTTACATTTTTAACGTTATTTTCAAATATTAACTCGTGACAAATTCGACAGACATGCTGATGTTCTTTTAAATATTCCATCAGTTACGGACTCTTCATAGCTACAGGATGATTTTTTACTGCAAAAATAAATAGTTCTCCTGACTGACTTTAACTTATTTTTACGGAAAGCAGTCTCTAGCTTACTCCTACTACATAGCTTCATTGGGATCTTTTGTAGAAAGTCCCCATCACTAATGCAAAAATGTGAGATATGAGAAAAACACCCCCACCACGTTTTAAGCACTGCAGCACTCACCGTTCCATGGTTGACAAAGAAGGTTAGGGTTAAGGTTAGAGTTAGGGTTAAGTGACGGAGATTTTCTACAAAAGATACCTTCATTATTCTTCAGTATATACAAAGCTATATTTCAAACATGCTAGATAGTTTTGAAACGTGCGACAATATTTTCCATTTCTATATGCAAATCGTTTTCAGCATTCCAAACGTTCAACCTTTTAAAATTGTTTTAGTGCTAAACAAAAAGAGCACTAACAGCAGGCAAATTTGCTTACTTAATACTAACAATTACGCCACAATAGACTAAGTCTCATCATGATAAAACTAGAACCCTCTCACGAAAACTTGAAGCATCGAAAAACTTACAAGTTGTATCTTACGCAATTTTTGACACAATCCTGCAGAACGCTGTTTTCATATTTTGTTGTTGCCAAAAAACATGTGAAATAATTGTTTACAAGTTTACATATTCGTAAAACTGTAAAATATACTAAGAGTTACCACAGCTTGAATGTGCTGCAATACGACAGCACATGATCACCAGTCGTCTCTGTCAATTTATTTGTAACTTGTAAAACGAAAATTTTTTGTAGCCATTTGGAATTGTTTATCAGCACTCTTTGAGCAGTTGTTGAATAGGTCGAAACCCATATAGTAATGCGGACATAGAATTAACTGAAAACGATCTAGGGCAAGGTTTGTTGCAAAAATAAAAGTCTTTATGCAAGGTAATGGACTGCGTTGAGATAACATTTTGCGTAAGCGTTTGCTGGTTGTTTTTAAGATTGAGAACAATCTTAGTAAACATCATAACGGTCTTGTCTGGCACCCAACATGTAATGCAAAACTTTCACGGTTTCCATTAATGTTTAGTGCCAGGTATGCAATCTACTAGAGTCAAATTCATAGAAAATTTGATCTGACCGGTTTCGGAGTTGAACCAAAGGTTCGAGAAAGTCTACCGTAGCGAAGAAGACGTTTTAATCTCTGATCAATCTTGCTTCTGGGTGTGACAGCTCAAACTCCAATTGCACAAATATAATTACTGACAAAATCTGTTCAGGTTTTGTTTTGTAAAATTGTAGCTGTAGAAACAGACCAGCTTTAAAGATGGCAAAGGAAGATGACGTGGAAGACTGTTTTAAGAAACATTTTGATAACGAACCAGGGTTGCAAATTCATTATTTCATGACCAAATCGTTTTACAATGGAGATAGAAACCTTGTTTTGGACGACGAAGTGATTGCAAGACAGTTCCAGATTTCAAGAAGCGACGTTCGGCGAGTGGCGGACGATATAAATCAATGCAGTTTTGGAGCGGTGAGTTACAGACAAAATTTAACATACACAAAGACCATCATCACTGACTTTGGAAGGAAAGTTTTGCAGCATGACATCATCAAGACTGTGCCTCTTGAAGGGATAGGTTTTAGCAATTTCAAAACAATTTTCCCCTTTAATCTGTTGAGTGTATATCTTCAAAATGGCTGGCTGGACAAAATAGGGATTGGCAACAAAGTTAAGATTGTACGTGGAAAGAAGTTCAAGGATTTTGTTTGCTTACATAATTCCTTATGCTTATACAACAAAACAAAATGCTTAACAAATAAAAAAGATATGTTTGATGCAAAATTGATTGAAAAAATTGATGGGAGACTGGAGATAACTCGGGGATTAAATTTTCCTTCAGATAAATACAAAAAAATGGTCTTACTTTATAAGCTAGCTGACAAAATGTTTAACCAGATCGTAAGAATTGTTGAAGCAGCGTTTTACGAGCTTCTCCGGGAAGAAGGAAGAATAGTACACCTTCAAAACCAACTTATAAAACAAAGAAGTATTATTGATAAACAAGTTGATGATTATAATGTGTATGCTTGTCGCATGCTTTGGCAACGCGAGACGTTTGTGCTAATGCATAAACAGATACGTCAGTATCGGCGAGTTGGCTTTTCGCAATCGCTAAGTACTACCTCACGGGCTCCGAAATTACCACCAAGTACAATATTAGGCAAGGAATTGCAGCTTCCACAACCTAAAGAACAACTTTTCCCATTAATCCAACTGCTATATCAACTACAGTTGCAAAAGTATATGCTTACATTTCCACTGACATTTCAGCAGCTGCAGCAACATTTTAAGAAGCCTTTGCTAGTTCAACTACAACATCAACTTCAATTGATGCAGCAACAACAGCAACAGAGAGACGAGCAATTAAAAAAACTCATAGAGCAGCAAAATCAAACGAAACAGCAAATGCGTCAACAGCATCATGATCAAGAAAATTTAGCTCAACATGCCCATGATTCCTGTCAACTGCCCCAACCAGAAGCTCAAAGCAGTAACGACCCGTCGGTCCATTCCACGTCCCACCCTTCCTCCTCGCTTCTCTTAGACGATATTAAAAACGACGAGTCGTGATTGAAAATAATTGAATAATAAAATGTGCTTTGTGATACCTATAGATATTCAGAAAAGGAAAGAGAGAAGTATGCCAAGCGGGTTCGCTCCTTTTTTTATTAAAATCACTAAACTCATTTTTTCAAACAAATTTTTCGAAACTTAAAGACTTTCTTTTGAAAACATTAAATCCTTTCACATCATTTCTGAAATATTTTAACGAATACGTAGGCTTGCTGATTTACATTTGTTGCTCATTGTAATTCACAACAAATGAAGGTTTTATTAAAGAGTTAACTATTTCTTTCTAATTGCTTTACTGCATTTCGTGTCACGTAATTTTTTCAATATTAAAGTGGTTTTACAAACTTTTTAGCAAGTTTTGAATTTATTGAACTGTTTTGTGTCTGTTGAAGAGAAAAGATTAAGAGAAGCTGACAAGTCTAATGCTTTAAAATTTTTTGTTCCAATTAACTCCTTTTTATTGCCGTCTAAAACTCCTTTCATTTGCCAAGATAAAACTCCGGTTCAAATCCCGAGCGATCTTGCGTGCTTTTCAAGTCGCACTCAATCGCACCTACTGCCGTTGTTTGACAAAAAAGTTGTTACAGGGTGAACCACTATCTTGAAACGGTACTTCACCAATTTATAAAGTTCGAGCAATAAAAATAAAATCAACGGGATAAAAACTTAGAATCAACTTGATCAAATATTTTGTTTAAGTTATCTTTAAATTGCGTATTGAATACTTTAAAAACCGTCTCGTCACACAACCTGAAGAATAAATATTTTGTTGGTGCTACAGAACTTTGTGCAGCTTCTTTTCGTGACACTCACCAGTGACAGTGTTGCGTCACAGTTGAAATATTTTGTTTTTTTGTCGTTTTTTAACTGCCACAGTATTTTAGTACCAGAACAAATTTTAATCCTGGCTGAGTAAATTCTGGACGGTTTATGTTACACCAACCGACTTTACTCCCATGGCTCCTAGTAGTGACGTCAAAGTTACTAATGTCAGTTCAACTTGCTGAGTCCATTTCATTCAACTAGCAGTAGTAGAAACGTTTGCAAAAATCTGATGGTTTTTTGAAGAGCGTATTCTGATATTAAAATTAAAAAGAGCTAAATATATTCAACAACTATGAGTTAAAAATCGAACTGTACTTGCATTACTTTTTACGAAACCTAAATCATGAAGACTTTTTTTAGGATAGCTCTTGGTCTCCAAAATAATATTCAAAACGTATTTTTTCAATATGCTCTTTTCCACAAACAATGTTTTAAATTTCAAAAATTTACGATGTGTAGGGCTAGAAAGTATCAATGAAAATTTACTGCAATATTTTTTTATCAAGTTGTGTTTAAAGCTTTTATAACTTTAATTTGCGGTATTGGGTATTTCTTTTCAAAATAAAATTGATTTCGCGAACTTGGTGCATTTTGAGGGTAGAACAATTGCTTTAAGTCGAAATATATGTCACCCAGTTTGCTTTAGTTTCTAAACTAAATCCTGTTTTATTCTTGAAGCTCTTTGCTAATCTCATCAGCACCATTACACATGCTAATTGTTCCATGTTTTCCGGCTCATGCTCTCTTCTATCCGTACTTACTACTTTTCTCTTGTTTCTCCTTCATCTCACTCCACAACATCTGGAGACGGATGTTTTCCTTTCGCTGCCTACGGTTTTTGTTTGCCGAAATCACTTCCACTCCTCTCCAGGTTATACACTTTTACCCAGGAATCACGTAACGGCAGCCAAAAGAAGCGAGCTTTAGTATTCTACAGTTTATCCGCACTTCTTGATCTGGTGAACTATGTTTTAAAAATAAACTCAACGATGCAATATTAACTTAAAGTGATTTTCTACTGCGAATATTTAAACCACACTGTTTTTGGCAATACTTTCTGTGTTCGTGATCTCTGGTCCAGGACCAATTGAGTTGAATTCCACAAATTAACGTCCTGGGTTTTACAATGCATGCAGGTACTTCACGTTTGTAATGATTTTCAACAACAAATTGCTGGCATTAACTCAATTTTTAAACAAGAGTCTAAACTGCAAATGTCCGCAGCGTGGTTGAGACCGTTAAAGCACAGCTTATGACAACAATGATAGTATCCTTGCCGTGTGTACGTTGCGTTACGCCGGGGCAAAGCGCTTTGCGACAAGTTCCAATGCTTGGTTGTAGTCTTTGGTGTGGAAGCGCTCTGTGGCAGCAATACTAATAAGCCCTAAGCAGGTCCGAGCACATGTTGTTGTTGTTGCATTATCGTCAACAGGTTTTCCTGTGACAGATGAATGAAAACATAAAACAAAAATACTTCAGATCAACTCGGTTTCTGATCCAGAAATTAGTAAAAACGAATCATTAAAAAATCAATTTTTATTTGCGCCCGCTAAAAAAATCTCACTTTTTCTCATAAAAATGATTGGAAGAGGTTTCAAATATTGCCTTGCAAATGAGTAGTGCACTACAAACTTGGGTTATAATTTGATAAAAACTGGGACTGCATTTGGAGGAATGATGATGACTAATAAAACCCGTGAAGATCTGGTGATGAATAAAGGTGAACTTGGATTACAGAACAAATTTATCAGCAGTAAAAGAATTTAAGTGCTTGGCTTTATCTTTAAGAATAAAAGGGACACTTCGCGGAAATTTTAAGGATTAAGTTAGGATTACTGTCAACAATACATTTTATAAGTTGGTGTTTGGATGCTTGCACGCAATTTAAAAAAAGTTTTTTTGACGTCAATGCAATAATGGGATAGAATTTAATACAATTTCGCTCATCGAGTTCAACTCACGACTTCTACATCTGTATACAATGGTTATACCACAAAAGAGCCAGTCACAAGAAGAACTAGTGCAAAAGTACCCCGAAACAGCTAGCCGCCAAAAAATTTATTTCCACAAAAGAAATAGTGCTACGGAATAGCTAGCAATACTCTAACCCTAACTATAATCCTAACTTCGGGGCAGTGGCGTCGCTACGCGGAGAACTAGGTGGGCCGTGTCTCCCCTGACGGATGGCCTGCCCTTTTGGCGGTTTTTTTGGTCCCCCTAATTCACGCTATTGTAAAATTCTGGTTTATCTCGAAGTTCATGTCATCACTGTTGATTTATAATGCCAACATTGATCTTCGAAAAAAGTTTCGAGACATTGATTTGGTTGAAACATACGCAAATGCACGCGCTTTGTTGACATTGATGACCAAACAAAAAATAAAGAAAAGATCTTCGCCTTCTATTTGAGAGGAAAATATGCTCAACCAGCACTTACACGTGTGGAAACATAAGCTCTTGACATCACGTGCAAAGCACAGAATGAGAAAACAAGGAAACCAACAAGCCCTCTTACTTGGAATGAGTGCCCACCAATGAATTTGCTCTGGTAATGGGACTGTATTGAAGTGAGAATCAAAAACCTAAAAAGTACTGAAACAACAAATAAGTAATCATTTTACAGCTCGTAAACAACAGCTGCAAAATTTGAGAATAAAACAAGCGCCCTTAGGCTATATGAAGGCACTTGGCACTTTAACAAACTACAATCTGTGGCGGATGTAATAGGGGGATGAAGAACGATGCCCGCCTAGACAACATGATAAAAGCAAAAAAATGTGCAAATCACCATTTTCAAGAAGTTAATCGCAAAAAAGTCTTTAACTTGACCAATATTTTTGCAAAGTATGACAGGTGCCGACAGGCCTGTTTCGGTCTGTTGGATCTCTTCAGAACACCTTTAGCTTTGATCTAAGGCAACTTTAGCTTTAAAAAACGCATTTGTGAAAATCTAACAACCGAAGCACAATTATGTTCGTGAGTGTGTTTGTACGCCTGCAAAATTAAACTCCTTCTTCATTGCTTGACGTAGCAGAAAGAAACTGAACGCGATTGATCTCCATTCCGGAATAATTGCCATGAAAGAGTTAGTGATATCGCGAAAATCATGAAGAATAATTACTATTTTAGTATTCCTTTGTTTTCCGAAGGAAAGCTGGTTTGGACTAAATAAAAACAGCAAGCAAGTAATGAATTTTCCGAAAACTGTTTTGATTTAAAGAGTAAAATGAAGACCTAAATAATAAATTGTTGCTAGATTTTACACTAGATACTTAAAATCTCTAACAGACTCCGCTTGACAGAGCCACCCGTCATTCATGTCGGGTTGAACAATGATAGTTCGACCGGCTGCGTCAGCTTCATCCTAATAGCATTTGTGAGAGCAGTAACGAAATCTTGTTATAAATGGGACGTAACCCTTGTGCCTTAAATCCTCATTCTTTTACAATTTGACCAATATTGATCTAAGTCACAAACAACGTATCATTTGACAAGTATCAATCAGTTTTTTTTAATAAGTACAGAAGGAAAGATACCTGGTTAATGTAGAAGGGTGAGTGCAAAAAGGGAAAGTCGTTTTTACAATTACGGAAAATAAATTACAAAATGATGCTGCATGGCAAAACTAAAGCACTTTATTTTTGATAATTATTTACAAATGAATCAAACTCTTTATGTCTAGCAAGAAAAATCCTAGCCATCTATTGATCTTTCAAAGCAGTTGCAAAAAATTCCAAAATCAAGGTATGCCAATTTGGTAGGGAAAGAGATGTTGTCATTTTGATTTCAGAAAATTGTTATGCCAAACTTTACTCATAAATTTCTGATCCGTCAAAATTTATTTCTGTAAATGATGAAAGTAAATCGCATCCAATAATCATTCGAGAACAAGCAATTAAATATTACGTTCAAAAATATTTATAACCTTGTGGTGATGAAGTCATTTGTAATTTTCTCCATTAGGTTCAATGCGAAGAAAGTTGTATGGATTAATAAAAGTTTACAGGAAAAAATAGCTCTGCACATCTAGTTGTCTGCATGATTTACGCTCCGTAATATAAATTGGCAAAGTTCTTGGACTCTCTTTTTAAACCATTTATACCGAATAATTACATGCTTTAATTTTCAACTGATTAAAAAAAAAATTACAGTTGTAATGTAAATTCCTTGTTTACCAATGTCCCTCTAAATGGAACTATTAATTACATAGCCACAAATATGCATTCAGAAGCTGTTGATGGAACGTTAAAATCTCCCAAGAAAAAAGAATATTTTTGTAAAATTACAGATATTAGCCAATCAGAGTCTGTTCATTTACGAGGGCAAAATATCCCAGCAAATTGATAGCATAGCTATGGGTTCACCGTTGGGTCCGACAACTGCTAATTTTTTTCTCACGGAGTTTGAACTCCACTTCTTTAACAAACCAAAAACTGTTACAGATATCTCGATGATATTTTTGCTGTATTTAATAAGGAATGTGCCTGTGTTGAATTTCTTAATTTATTAAACTCCCAGCATAGGAACATAAAGTTCACAAAGGAAAATTGTTTGGTGCACTCTCGTTTTTAAACATCTAGCTAAAAGTTAAAGATAATAATTAAATTTCATGAATTCGGAGAAAATCTACCAACATTGAAGTTTTTTGGATTAAGGACAATCTGTCCTTTCAAATGTAAAACCGATTGGTTCTTTGTATGTTAAATCGAGAAAAAGCTATTTGCTCCAAAGAAACTTTTTTGCAATGAAATAAAAGAGGTGGAATCTTTTTTTACCACAATGGTTTACCACATTGATTTTTGATAGCGTTTCGCATAAGCTTCTTCACCCCCATACCACTCAAAATGAAGGTTTACCTGTAAGCAAAAAATTCAACTTGTTTTACGTACTTATGAGGAAAAGCATCTAACTGATATTATAAAGACATATTTAGGCTAATTCTGAAATTGTCAAATGCAAATTTTACAGCCAAATATAGAAAATTTAAAGTTGGAAATTACTTTTATTAAAATCCGATACTCCTTTATCTTTGGTGTTTAATGTTGTATATCGATTGTGCAATACAAGTAAGGCATACATTGGTAGGTCATCCAGATAGTTGGTAACCAGGGAATGGGAACATGTAAACTTTAACAACAAGTGCAACAAAGGATCACTTGCAATAGTGTGAATCATGTTCTAAAACTGAAATCGATTTATCTATGGTAATTGCCGCTATTTTGTTTATTTGACATCATTTAGTCTTCACTGTCTTATTTCGTTATCACTGTCTTGTTTCGTCGCAATCCATAGTGCTGTGTTATATGTCGCTGTGACCTCAAATTTCTACTGAATATAATCCAATATAAATATTTTGAAGTTTTGGCTTTATACCATAGTTAAATTCTAACGCCTGATATTTTAAATGTTTTGACAAGGGTTTGATGAAAGTTGAAATCGTTTAGATTAGAGTGTGTAGACTACTTTAAATATGTAAATACACTACCAAAAACGAAAAGTGGTGTAGTGTTGCTCTGCAGTATGATTTTATGAATTCTGAAAGTTATTTCCCATCCTAAGCTATAGAAAATAAATTGTTCAGTAGTAGACCTATTTTATAACTTGGACAGCCCCTTTTTAATTGTATTTATGACATAAAGCTCCTAGCTGCAATTATTTGCTCTGTCCCGGCATAGAGAAAAAAAGAAGCAATGCCGCCCCCAAATATTTTGCACCGGCTTCCTATTTACACCTAGAGAGCTAGTTTCATAAAAAAATGTTTGAAGTACAATAATTTTGGCCAGTGATAGACTTACAATTTCGTTTTGTTTTTCTAAAAGTTTGGAGTTATAAATTATGCTCGTAGTTCCGACCTTTCTGTTTTAGGATTAGTCTTGTATTACTTTGTAACAGTCTACGATTTCACAAAGAAATTTATTTATTCTTTCTTTTAGTTAGGTACAGGAAGGGTAAAAATAATTTAAAATTGGGGGTGGCTACCATTAGGGCAGCAAGAAAAACCTTTTGAAGGTATTAACACATACTTTTGGGTTTTTTGTTCATCAACTTTGTTCTTTTTTCTTAAATCAACGTTTGGTTGCCATTATTATCGAAAATTGTTTTTATCTTCAATGGATACAAAAAATTAGAGGGTGAATGCATAGCAGGTTTTGCTGGATCGATGCTCTTCAGCCTAGCGGTTACCTCTCTATTATGTCATGAACCCATTTGAAGACATGGCTGATGTTATGGATCGTACCAAGTTAATAGCCAGCCTTTTAGTTTGGAGATAAAAGTTTATGAACAGGCCTTTATGTCCTTATTTCTCCCGTTGAAAAACTCTTTGTAAAAATTAGCTCTTTGAAGGCGATCGTGTTATCTGTTTTGAGCTGGTTTTACTGATGTTTGTCAAATGCTTGGTTGAAGTTTGAAAATCAACGCGAAATCGAATTTGACCTGCTGATGGTTTTGCTTTTTATTCTTATCCTGTAGCTCTAAACTTGCCACGACTGCACAAGTCATATGCAGTGTCGGCTTATCATTCTGAAACCTTCTGAGAATTTCCAAAAAGATTTCTGCTGGAGCCACGGTTATTTTTGAAAAATAATCAACTTGAGTTATCAAGTTATCGCATGTTTGTTATTGCTTTCAACTTTCTTGCATCTATTGGCGTTAAAAGAGTAATACAAGGTGAACAAGTAAATTTAAATGTTAAACATTTCTCGAACACACGAAAACTGTGAATAAGAATTGAAAAATAGAATTTAAGTATGCGCAAAATAGAATTTAACCCTGCTCTGGTACCATGGGGTCAATATGACCCCAGGCTTATTTGATAGGTTAAATATTCCAAACTTTGAGATTATAAGCTTTCATCTCGCTTACTATTTTCTTGGCAAGTTCTTGTTAACTGTTTCTATTCATTTAATCTAAATTTCAATGTTGCCTTTTTTGTAAATTTTACATTTTGTTTGCTTGTGGTCATATTGACCCCATGAAAAACTATTCATATCGTTAATTGTTCCTCAAGCTAAGCGCAGATTGGTGACCCCTCAAACACTCAGGTTGTGAAACAAATTATTTGCAGCTGTGAGATTTTACCAGCATCACCTCTTGCTGTTCAAAACATCATCCAGCATCGTCCATCAGGGCGCAAGAGCTGCTTCCTTTGTCCGAGATCGAAGGACAAAAAAGTACAGACTCATCTGCAGTAAATGACATAGCACCATTTGGGAAGAACACGGCAAGATTGTCTGCAACCAGTGCCAGAAGTAAAATATTCTTGTATTGTGCACTCCACTACTTTTTCAAGCAATAAACACGGAATGATAACAAGTTGAGTTTTCTACTGGCATCAGAATCTATTTTCAGTTATTGGGTCATATTGACCCAAAGGTACTGCTAACGTGATTTTTTTCATGGTACCAAAGCAGGTTAAAGCAGAGCTTTATCAAGGTAATGACAGTTGGCCGAGAAGAGTATGGTCCAGGACAACGATTATTTAACTCTGGGTGTATTGCAAAAGAGTGAGAAAAATCTTGTCTAAAATAGCTTTAAGCTCAAGTGAAGAAGAGGCGTTTATTGTCATAAGGATTTGAAGAGCGACATTTTATTACTTATATTGCATTTTAAACTGTAGCATGCATTAGTCACCAACTCCTACTTCTCTCTCCAGGTCGTACTGCAATATTCGTAAAGATAAAACAACACTTTACATTTGCAAAACTCTTTTTAATGTTGAAAAACACCGTTTACACAAAATACAAAACAAGAAATATTTTAACAACATTGAAGTTCTTTGTCCACTATTTTGTTTTTTCTAAAATAAAAACGCAATCATTAAAAAAGAAAATTTTGAAAGCTGCATTTAGGATTAATTTTGAAGTTGTGTAGCAGCGCAAAGCAAAGCCAATTCATTTCGGTTGCTCAAAAACAAGCCAACATCTTTTATTTTATTTTTTAAATTAAAACCAATGGGACAAGGTGCAGAGGTGTGAAGTCGATGGAAACAATGGGTTATCTTTCCATTTAGTTTCCGCTTGCTGCAGCTGTCAAAAATAATGGGTTTGTTTGCTTCTTTCTTGATGTTTGTGGAGGTTGATATTATATTGAAGTGCATATCACCTTTTCTGTGGGGGTGGCTGTTGTAATCGCCGTTGATGTTAAGACTAAGATTTTGGCAATTTTTTTTCAATCGCTCTTGCTGTTTGAAAGATTGTTCTTGTTATGGCAGTCTCGAAAATTTTATTGTTGGTCAAGCTCTGGTTGTAAAAGTTTTAATATTTTTTTCTTCCCAAAGTTCCGGCTGTTTGAGGGACTGCGCTTATTGTGACGATGGCTGTGGTTGACCTGGTTCAATGATTAAATCTATCCCTGGAACAACATCTGATGGTGCTTGCGGTGGGATGGATCGTAGCGCTTTTGCATAGATGTGCTCCGACCTGAAGAAATATTGCCGCATCATGAGCAAAGTTCTGTGTTGTTCCATTACGTGGAGCCGTTTTTCATTGTGACTGTCAATTTCCTTCTGTAGAGTGCTTTGCAGCGTTAACACCATTTCCATGTCACTTTTAATTTCAGAACTATGGTCATTGTAGTCTACTAACATTTTTCTGTATATTTCCTCAGCTAACTTGCATAGAAACGATAATTTGTTGTCAATTGTCAAAGGAAAGCTTGGTTTGCATCTGATTTCATGATTTACATTGATAATTTTAATCCAACGTAAAGAAAGCAGGTTGTCTATAGTTTTTTGACTCATATTTTGTGACTCATGGGATTCACGGAACTGAAGCAGCGACGCATGTAATGCGGTAAAAGTAGAATATTTCATCCACACCAAAAGATTCTTGCCGTGGCTGTTTTTGTACATTTTTAACCAGTTGCTGATTAGATGGTTCAAGAGAGCAGGATCAACTGCTTTTTTTAAATCGTCGTACAAAATTCCTTCTTGTGGAACCAACTTTATAATATCGCACAGCAATATTTTTCTTCCCAATTCAGTAATTATTATTCTTTGGCAACTTTTCTTTTTAACATGCAAAGTATCAGGGATACATTGGTTTATTGTATCGACAACCTTTTTAACTGTAGAAAGTGAAACTTGGAACTGTTCCTTTATTTCCTTAAAAGATAAGCGGTCGAGATTTCCAGCATAAAGCAAATTGGTTATGATGTAATAAATTTTCAGCTCAGGATCACTTGCAAAGTAATTCACAAAACATTCTTCGTCAACTTGGCTTGCCATTTTCAAAAACACGCCTTTGCAAAGCTACAACTTAATAAAATGAAACCTGATCCGATTCAGTCGAAGTTACAACTTGCACAATTGCAGTTTAATCTCTTAAACCCCGAAGCGCATTTGTGCACTGTGATTATTTATTAAAGAGACCGCTTCGCAGCAAATAGACGAGATGTCAATTCCCATGTCGAGACATACTGTATGCAGACCTTGTGTAGTAAGTTTTCATTAGTAAATTAGTAACTTTATTTACCCTTTTTACTGGTATCGCAATAGCGGTTTACCCAACGTAATTTGTTGCATATGTTGACTCTTGCGCCGGCATTTTGTTCCTGACATTTCGAGAATAATATTTAGATCACGTGTTACTGGCGCTAGGTTAATTTACTATCACGTGTTATTTGCCTCGTGCGGACGTTAAGGAGAGCTTGGTAACTTTGTTTCTACTTATCGAAAGGGTATTAATTAATTTGTTGATTATTTGAAAAGCAAGTTTCTTTGCCTTAATGAAGGGTAAGTTGTAGATTGTCAAATAGGCTTCATTCATGACTAGTTGGTATTTACACGTGCTCTGGTTGACGCTCGCCAATGGGAGTAATGCGGAGAATAAAATAAAAAAACTGAGCAAGGTTCCCCAATCATTTATAAAACTTCGTGGCGTTAAAATCAGCGCAGTTAAAAACCGTCAAACATATGATCAATTTCATTTTTATAACTCGAAATACTTGAAGAGCTATTTGTTAGAAACGACCACATTATTTAAGCACTCAGAGAAGATTGTCGATTTATAAACGAGAATTTGATTTGAGATCAGATAATACGGTCGACAACAATCAAGATCAAATCCTGCATGATTTTTCCAGTGTCTTTTGGAAAGGCATCACTAGAATATACTTTTTTAAATGGTTGCTATAATTTTAATTTCCAGCAACATGATCGAGTTGGCTGGGATGCCTTTCAACATCACAACGATCATAAGTTTGAACCTCACAAGAGTTCCCCTACTGTAATGTAAGAAAAAACACCGAACGAAAATTTTCTCTGCTCGGTTGCGCTGCTAATGATAGAAATTCATTGTGCAAGCAGTGCTAGCCACACCAAAGCAGGTGTTAACAGAACGATGTTCTAGCATCGACCAACACAGAATTTTTCGTGACCGGAAAATAAAAACACCACAAAAAAGTCAAGTTAAATGGCAGTATGTTCGCAGCACATCTCTTGTGATACCTTGTTTTGAAAAAAACTTCGAAGAAATTGTGCAAGCAAGTTACCTTTGTATTTTTATGGCATGTTTATTGTTGTTTTTTATTTTCGAGCTTCAACTGGACGTCTGAGAACGGTGATAAACTACCACACGGTTAGGCCTACGTCAGAATCTGATAGGTCAAATGTGATAGATCAAATCAAATATACAAAAAATTTAAACAATGAGATTTTCTTCTAAATTAATTAGTGTAAATCTATTTCTTTAAAGTATCTTTTATCAAAGAGGTACCCTAAGTTCCATGGTGGAAAGTAGGATTTTCGTTTTTTGTTTTTAATGAACCCGTAATTACCGATAAAATTTAACTCAATCTCAAAATCCCCGGAAAAACTGGTATTAGGTATATGTCACACAATCATACACATGTTTGTAAATCGTAAAATTTAGCGTCAAGTAGCTTTGTTATTGTCTTGATCAAAATGATTTGAAACTTTATGCTGACTAACTTTCAAATCACTACATTCCACTCGGCGACAGATGCACCTGCTTCTGATTTTAGAGACGTACAATGATGTAATTCTAGTTCACTATAAATGTATAGTGCAGTACTATAGCTATAACTATTCAGTAGAATGAAACAATTTAATCCAGTCGAAACAGTCAATACGCTCATAAAAATCCCCAATTTGAGATCCCGCTTTTTTTTTAAATAAAAGGTGAAATGGTGCGCTGCTTGATGGATGAAATGGTTTGTGGATGTCGAAGGTTAAAGCCACGGTTTTATATTTTCACATGTGGGTATAGTATTTGAGTTGCCTATGTGGCTTTACGCAACATTTAGATTTTATTATGATGAATCACATTGATGACGCATCTATTATGTACTGTATTGATAACCATATAAATGATTAATCATTGCCTTTAAACTCCTAGTCCTGCTACTGAATGCAAAATTTGCTCGAGATTGTCTGCCAATTTCGAACAGCGACTCTACCGGTGGTAACATGACTTTGAGAAGGTGAACAAGTTCTTAGTAGGTTGAAGCGACAGCTCGCCTATTCTTTTTCAAATAGTTAAATTTTGTGTTTTGTGAAAATTTTGTGTGAAACATGAGACAATGTGGGTATGAGGCAAAGTGCATACTAAAAAAAGGGCTAAGGGCTTACGGAAAATGGGCGTATGAAGCAATGCGGCATAGGAGGAAATTGGCACATACCGGCTACTCTAATGCCTATTGCTCTTCATGTTCATTTCCTGTACTACGTCTTCTGTTGCTATCCTCTCAAACAGTGATTCTAACACTCGAAAACACGTCCCACTGGGGGAGCAAAGAATGTTTGTACAGGGAAGCAAGTGGCCACGGAGCCATGGTTTCCATTATGATCAAGAGTATTTGACAAAATCAGCCTTCGGAAGAAATTGATCTACAAAAAAAGCTTATCATGTTGTTTTGAAAAGCAAAGAATGCTCATTTTGAAGAAATTGATCTTCAAAAAATGTCTTCTGTCATATAATATCAATATCAAAAAGCATTTAAAAAGAACTAAAGTTTATTTACACAGTGTACATGTACTATTTAAAAGTACTCGTGTCGTAAGGGTACTTACAGGCAGGAAAGCTGGAACGGGGGAGCAGAAAGGCCCTTTCATCCAGAATGAATTTATTTTCCTTTTAAATTTTGTTAATTTAGGTGAATATAGGAGGAATGACATATTTGTATATCTAGAGTACTGTGCACCAGCTTGGTGTCGCAGCGCGCATACTCGTCTCATTGACAGCGTTCTTAATGACGCTTCAGGGTTGCCAATTTGGCGTTTTTCAAGCCAAATTCCAGGAATTTGGCGTTTTTGAAAGTGGTTTGGCCTGAAAATTTTGGTTTGGCGTTTTGGCTTTTTTGGCGTTTTTGAGACATTGCAAAACAACTTTTTTTTCAAAGATTTGTTTGTACTTCCTTTTTTCGTTGTTTTACTACCGACTTTTTATGTCAATGTGCTATTGGTAGGTAAATCCGACACTTTCTTGGTTGTGCATGTCAGCACAATAGTTCATTGCTTTTTCAAATGGAATTTCAAATGAAAGTGAGAACTTTGTGTAGGAATTTTACAACATGCATCATTTATAGAGCTATCTACATATGCTCTCGATTGTCTTAGTACCCCTATCAGTAATGCTGTGGTGGAAAAAATATTTTCTATGGTGTCAAGCATAAAAAAAAACCTAGAAATCGGATAGAGTTTAAATTGCTTGATGCTATTGTCAGAATTAGGTCTGAATTTTCGTTACAAAAGAAGTGTTGCAAAGATTTTTTTCCATCAGATAGTTTGATTTCGTTATATTCTAAGACAGACATTTATAAACAAAACCGTGATGATGGCAACAAAGGAGAATTCTTCAGACAGTTTCTTGAATAATCGCTACTATTTAGCATGTGAGATTACATATTGCACCACAGATCTTATAGTAGTAGTAGTAGTAGTTGGCAATTTATTTCGCTTCTGTTTTCTCAACACAAAAAACTTAACGATAGGATAAAAACAACGAGCGAAAAAGGAATGCAGGTGACAAAACGAATCGACGTTAAACATACCCAAATTTTTATTGTCTATATTCCTAAGGTCAGCACAAGTCCTATTGGAATGAATTTAACCAAAACAGCTTGGGTCAAACTCAATCGCCTGCGTACTGGCGTTAGGCGTTTTGGTTCGTTTATGCACAAATGGGGTCTCGCTTCTTCAGCTAACTGCGAGTATGGCGCTAGTAAACAAACTGCAGATTACATTATTTTAACATGTCCCACACATCGGGCACCTCGAGGAATAATGGATCTGACAGTTTTGGATGACAAAACAGGGTGCTGGCTCAACTCTATCACTGTCAGCATCTGATCTGGGCAGCACAGAAGGCTGGGGTGGTAAAAGGCTAAACCCTCGACCCCGATCCTTTTCGTGTGTCTGACCTGGATCATAAATACCCTGCCATACAACAAAGAAGAAGCAGTGTTTGTGTAATATTTTAAACAACGAAGCCCTTTAGAAACTATAGCAAAAATATTACCCCACCACTTTTATTCAAACATAATTCTGCAGTTGCTGGCAAGCGCATTTTCGCAAAGATGACATGTCATGAGTATCATATTTATTGATATACAAAATGTCAAACCTTTAGTTTGGCGAATGCAATCTACTCTGCCATTCCCTTTTTTTCTGAAAATATCAAAACACAATCAAAAATTTTGTAAAATCATTTTAATTTCAATACTCATCTATATATATAAAACTCAAAGTTTGTCTGTTTGTATGTCCGCTATAGAAATAAAACTGGAGACATTTAGATACAAACAAGTATATGAATCTTATATAACTTTTTCCAGGGAAGCCAAGCACGGTATTTTGATTTCGATCAGAATTGTCTATGGGGGGCTACGAGCCTATATTTATTCAACCTATATTAAAATACTAGACTTGTCTAAAGTTTTTGTTAAGTACCACAAACAGAAAAAAATTTGTGACAAATAAAAATCCAAATTTGATGGTTATGAGCAAGACTGTACTTTTAGGGATCACTAGCAGATTTACCCGTCGTTGATCGGGTAAAATGTATAGACTGATTAAATAACCATATTTTAATGTGTTGTCATGATTTTTATTTTACGGTATTTTGATTTCGATCAGAATCGTTTATGGGGGGCTACGAGCCTATGGGGCTCTACTAGAGGCCTATTTGTACTGTTGTACAGTGAAATAAAAATCATGAAAACACATTAAAATATGGTTATTCAATGTAAAAATTTAATCAGTCTTTATATACGTCTATGGGGGGCTACGAGCCTATATTTATTCAACCTATATTAAAATATGGTTATTCAATGTAAAAATTCAATTACAAACCACAAACAGAATGTTAGAATGGTTTATATATAAACGTTTTTGCTTGAGCAAGATGTACGCAAACAAGTGCGCGCATGTCCGCCATTTCTGTTATTGCCGGTATAAATACCGTCGCGGGAGCGCACGCATAAAGATAGCTGGCCGGTAATTATACCAGCGCAGGATCGAAAGAGTCAAAATATGGTTATTCAATGTAAAAATTTAATCAGTCTTTACATTTTACCCAATCAACGTCGGGGAAATCTGCTAGTATCTTATATTAAGCATAGCACAAGCACAACAAATTTTAAAAACATTTTCAAAGTATTTGAGATATGGGCTAAAACGTCAGTTTTCACAAATAAAAGCAACATTTTTGTGTCCCTGTTTGAAAAATTATGTAGAAAGCACCGAAAGATTTTAGATTTGCAAAAAATAGATGTTTAAGTAAAAAAAAAGTCAAAATCTCAAAAATCTAATTTTATAATTATCATAGTTTTTTAGTCACTCAGTACCAGTCTATTCTTACTTTCAAATCGGTTTTGCCTGCAAAGTCATTCCAGTTGGTCACAAAAGATGTCATTACCTCATCTACTTCAGCAATGCACACAAGGCTTGAGGCCTGATCTACAGTTCAAACAAGGACGGCGATAGTGAAGTCTTGGCTGCCGAAGACAATAATGGATCACCTTTTATTTGAACATTCAACCGCGACAGTTGACCGTATTGACGTACTTGCTTCATTGATTGGTGTTGTAGTTGCAGATGAGGTTGTAACCAAAGCTGTTGTAATTGCTGCCGCAACTGTGGTGGGCTTAAATGTTGAAAAGATTGCAGCTCCTGTTGTTGTTGGTGATGTTCTTTTTGTGGTGATGCTAATCGGTTGATCGATTTTTGTAGCTGTTCAAGAACGAGCTTTTGCGTAGAAGCTATACCCGGAAGTTTTTGCCACGAAACAGCTTGTGGATTTCTTTGACTGCACTCCCATTTCTGCATTATTGAGAAATTTCGATGTTGTGTATTAAAATTACACTCGAAAATTTCTTTGCTATGCCTTTTTGGGTCGGAAATTACTTGCATCTTTTTCAGTTGGATTGCGCCAGATGTTATTTTTACGGCTTCAAATTTTTGCATGTAGATTCGCTCCAATAGCTTGTAAAATAATACCAGTTTTTCGTCAACAACTGAAGGAAACTTTAAACCGCGAATTATTTCTAATCTTCCTTCAATTGTTTTGATCCACTTTGCGTGGACAAGTTTTTCTTTATTGGTCAAGTAATTTGTTTTATAGTACTGGTATAAAGAGGTGTATAGTGCAACAAAATTGGAGTATTTCGGTCCCCGTTCATACCTTATGTTTTTACTGCTTCTGTTAATGCACAACCACTTGTTGTGAAGAAATTCTTTCAACAGGTTGCTAATGCTAATCGACTTTAAATTGTCATGAGAAATTCCTTCTACAGGAATAGTTTTGCACAGGTCGTAGTGCAACACATTTCGTCCCATTGCAGTAATGATAACGTCTTCGTAAGTGGAATTATTTTTAATGATCACCGCTTTGGGGATGCAGTAATTTATTTCGTGGGCAGCCGCTTCAACTTCACTTTCTGAAACTCGGAACTCTCTACCAATTATCGTACAGTCCAATATTCCGTTGATACCCTGATTATAAAGCGAGTTGATTGTAAAATTATGAATTCGCAACATCGGTTCTTTCTCAAAATAATTTTCAGAGAATTCTTCCTCACAAATGTGGTTTGCCATTTTTAAAAACAGTCATTAACACAGCTACAACTCCACACAATAAAGCTGAGCTGATTCAATTGAAAACCACATCTTGTTTAACTGCCGTCTAATTTTTCAAACCTCAAAGCAAAATAAAGTAAAGGTCAGTTAAAGCGACTGTTTTGCAGTCGGTAGACCGGGGTTCAATATTCTTGACGAGCCAGAATAATGACTTCAAAAATATAGATTCAAAGAATGTATTATTTCTTCATGAAAGTGATCTTTAGTCTACGTTGTTGGCGATATAACAAAAAGCTAAGATGTTGGATTTTTTTACCAACCAACAAAGAATGGGAATGAAAAATAACAAAGCATATGAGCAAGAGGGAATTTTAACTAAAGTTCTGCTGTAGCAATAACTGTTTTGCAGAGAGACTGAAAAATAATTGTGAACCAAATAATTGTTGTGTACAAACTATTCTATGTCTAACCGGACAAAGGTTCCACCGAGACCAGAGGAAAATATAACACTACTATGCATTTTACAAAGCAGCAAACGCAAAGGCCCGTTGAAACACGTAAGCACAAGCAGGTTGAATTGCAGTTCTATTATTTCAACATCAATTGTGCCAGGAGAAAATTTGCAATTGACGGTCTTTAGCATGCTAAGGAAAAGGTGTGCAACCTGCGGTCCCCGACGTGAAGTCCAGCCCCTTGTCCGGCCCAAAGCAGAGACAAACATGAAACGATGGATCGACAAGTTAAAACCCAACCCACCCTCATCTGACAGTCTCCCTCCAAAAAGCAATGCACCCAGGCCAACATGGAAAACACTCAATGGCCTTAGGCCTGGCGTTGGCCGTACCAAGGCAAATTTAATCAAATGGAGATACAGTATTGGCAACCCCTCGTGTAATGGTGGCACACAGCCACAAACAATGGAACACCTACTGCAATGGCCACTGCTCAAGCACCTTGCTCTCGTGACAATTTGAGTCTTTTTACCGACACCGCACAGAAATGCGTGAAAATATGGCAGTCAACAATCTGAAGACAGCATACAGACAAACGTGAAGTTTTGCGGTCCGCGGAAGAAATCCCAAGTGCGCCTCACGACGTAATACTTTGAGGCTTTGGATGGCTTTCTTCACCAAGCGAGACACTGGATCGCGTTTTAGTGTTTATAATATGGCGTAATACCAAAATTTGAAATTTTTCTTACTGAAAAATAATTCATACCATTGGTTACACATAACATATCTAAAAATGTATTGACGAACAGTGGAGATATTAAGCCATGTTTGCACAATGCATTTTTTTGTCCAAACTGATTTGAAAAATTGGCTTAACATTTTGTTAGTAATTTTACTTCGCACAAACTGAAAAATCCACGTTTTCCGTATCCACCTAAAACGACCTCGCGCTCCATCTGGTGCCGCAAGTTGAGAATCACTGATGAAAATCAAAATTATCAAAGTTTATTAATAATGCAGGAACTGCTCAACAATCAACGAATATTTTTGTTTTCCTATGCAACAACACCACTAGATGCAATTCCAATATTTAAACAACCTTCAACAAGTTATTCAAATATTTGTGTTTTTCACAGGCGTCAACACCAACCAATCGTTTCAGCAATAAATGAACTTGTATTTGTGGTATTTCTGATGCCTATTGTTTTTTTTGTATAAAGTATTGATACTTGGATTTTCGGTTTGTCGAGATCTTTTTCCTATTCGTTGACAAAAATGCTGCAATATCAACAACAAAAAAAAACCTAAACCAGTTGAATAATTTTGGCGCAGAGAATTTCAAAAACTTATTAACATTGTTTGTCAATTTTTTATTTTAACTACAATATGCGTTATTCAAATTGGATATTGAATATTCAAATTGGATGGATAATGTATTTTCATGAAACAAGTTGAGTTGTACATGGAGTTGCCTCCCTCAAAATTTTTGAAAATTAATGAAACTGAAATTCGTAATATGGTAAATTTCAAGCTATTTTTGAGTAAAATAATTTTTTTATTTGGTCTTTAACAATTAATCTATGAATTTGCAACCCTTGAGCGATATATCCTAAGCTTAATAAAGTGCATTGTAAGCCATAAATAGCAATGCGTCGCTCAGTACAACCGTCATTGAAATACAGTAGTAGAACAGCTATGTAAGACCAGACTTGTGTTTTCGTTTTTTCATCACCTGTCCACAATCGTAAGTCTATAAAACGTGGAGTGGAGTTATATTATTGTGGGGTCACGGCAAAACCTATGTTCAATTAGACATTGAACAGCTTGTGTACAGATCAGCTTTAGCCGACAGAGCTAAATAAACTCGCGACTTTTGCTTTTGACTGTTGAGTGGGTTTGACACGAAAATCTAATCCACAGCCATGAATCGAAAGACTTCATAACGTATTCATACTTGGTCTAGCTAAAAGATTTATTTTGAGTTGTGGTCACTTTTTATCTGTAACAGTTCCAGCGCTGTCAGTACATCTTTAATCATGGCTGATTACTCCTGAAGCAATCTCAAGTTACTCGGATTATTAAGAGTCTAAAAGAAGATTTTGGCAACGCATTTCACTGAAGTATAGGTCGTGCGTTTAAACCTACCACTGATCACATTGATGTGTTTCTGAGAAGCACATTTGATGTGAGCTTCTCCTGCTTGGTTTTCATCGATTGTAATGAAAATACGCTGCGCCAAGAAGCTTTGTATTGAAAACTTTGATGCTGGCTTGACCAAACAAAGCTCTACCAAGATCGACAACAGTTTCTTCCCAACGACTGAAGGATAAGTTTAAATGTTGCAAAATAAAACATTGTTAAATACCAATGTCAAGTAGTTCAGAATGGCTTGAAAAAGAATTTGAACCCACGTCTATCAAACGAAAATGAAACGCTCTAACATTTGCACAACTGCGCTTGAGGGTTTGAGAGTTTAGCATGCAATTGTACATGCTAAATCAACGGCTGAATCAGCTCAGTTCTTATTTTGTAAAATTGCAGCTGCGCTGAAAATTGTTTTAACAATGACAAGCTTAGCCGACGAGGAAGAATGCTTTAAGATGTATTTGGAATACGAACCGAAGTTGCGAATTCATTTCTTTTTAATCAACTCGCTGTATAATCAGACTTGCAATGGAATATTGGATTGCGCGGATGTAGCAAGACAAATGAAAATTTTAGTAAGTGATATACATACTGCAATCGATTATATAAACCAATGTAGTCCTAACATGGTGAATATTAAAAATAATCCAAATTATTATGGAATTACCATTACTGAATTGGGAAAAAGTGTCCTGCAGTATGACATCAGCAAGCTTGTGACGCTGGAGGAAATTTGGCCGGGCCAATTGGAAGCCATTTGCCCAAGTGATGTTATAATGGAATGTGTGCACAACAACTGGTTGTATAGAAACAGAAGCAGCAAATTCAAAAGGTATGAGCGAGGAAAGAATTACTGCGATTTTGTTACTTTATATACCTCTTTAAGAAAATTTACTGAAACAAACAACTTGACGAATCAAAAACACTTGCTCGATGCAAAATTGATTACAGTCGTCAAAGAAAGACTGGAGATAAGTCGTGGATTAATGTTTCCTTTAGCCAAACACGAAAAATTAATATTACTCTATAAGTTGGCTGAAAGTTTGTATAGGCAAAGCTTTGAAGTGGCAAGAAACACCTTTAATGAAATCAAACGAGAGAAGTACAATATAGGCATTGAGCAAACAAAACTTAACAACAAAATTAAAGTGCATAATCCAAGCTGTATGAGTGCAATTGATCAGCATCAAAATTTGATGATAATACATGGGAAGGCCAACAACTCGTTAGATCTCTTCACTGTTCCACCGCAGCCACCACCAATTGTAGTTCCAACTTTAAAGCTGCAGTTTAAACAATTGCAACAAATAAGTTTTCTAGCGCCTCCACGGCCATTACTACAGCAACTGCCTTATCCATATCATCAATGCGAAAGCCAATTTCTGCAGCTTCAGTTTCACCGAGATTCACCACAACAGCAACAGCCGCCATCACCACAATTGTAAAAGATCATACAACATTATCACCAACTGTCGCAGCCGAAAGTTCAAAAAAGAGAGCACCAACCGTTTGTTCACAAAAATTTGCCTATATCTTGTCTATGATTGTTCAAAATGAAAAAGGATAAGTCATAATAACGTGTTCGTGAACAATTGAAAAGAATTTATTTACTTTTTGAGCAGTATTGCAAACCGATTTAGTAAGGAAGAATGCTCTTGAGTTAATGGAATTTTAACCCTTTGTTCTAAAAGATAATAAAGTCGTTTTTTTGAAAAACTAATTTCTTTAATGTATAGTAATGCAAGAGGCCAGCGATGCACTTAGCAAACTGCAGACAGTGACACTGTTTCGACCTATCACGTCTCTCATTAAATTTACAAGCTGTGAACCCATTTTGTTTCCTCGAAAACAAATTCCAGCACTTGAATAATTGAGTATTTTCGAACCAAAACCAAGACTTTAATGGCAAAGAAAAAAGAAAAATTTTGTATTTTTTTCAGTGTAACTTTTCGTTTCCATTGTAAGTTGTGTAAAATTCAGATTATGCGTTAAGTCCAACAAAATTTAAAATTGGATTGCGTGAAATACAGTATATATCAAATAAAATCATTTGGTTTTTTGCAAGTGAACTTCGTTTATTTAAATTTCTACTTACGCTTATTTCAGTATTTGAGCAACACCAAATTCCAAATTTGTTCAACCAGGTAAGCAGGCATTTGAATAGGGGTTCATTTGCTTTTCTCTGTGCGTCTGAGCTACAAGCAATTTCATACCAAAAGATTTATCATTATTTCGTTGCTTACTGTTACAAGAACATTAATTAAACTAGATTGTAAACTTTAATATCACTAACTGATGTATACTCTGTCTTTCACATAATCCCATAAGAAAAAGTTAAAGGTAATCTTGATACCCGCGGTATTTGGCCACTTCTCCGATCCAGCGGTTTGAAAAATCTCGATTTAATAAGGTTACAAACTGCCAAGCCCAATATGTAGGACCACGGTCTTGCTGAAAAAGAATCCATGGCGGGAACTTTTCCAACTGGGAAACAACTTATTGTTCAGCACTGCAGTTGTTATTTTGTTTCATGGTATCGTAGAACACTAGTCAACATTTTTATGCCGTATTTTATATTATTCTGCATTTTAACCCTATAAAGGCCGGGCTTTTTTTTGCTTTCTATGTCCGGGTGGGGGAGGGGGTCGATTCGACCCGACACTTTGGCAGCTAATAACTTTTAAACCGCTCACAATAGTGATTCCATTTTTGCTCAGATTGGTGCAAAATTTATTTTTCAATCTAATTATATACTTTTGGTTATGATCAGATTAATAGCGTTCAAGTTATTGCAAATTAAATGCACAGCATTAGTTTTTAGATTTTTGACTGAATTTAAAATAAAGAAACTGCCGGCGAATTTTCTTTTTTTGTAGTGTTTACTCTTCGACGTTGTGGTTGTGCGATCGTCTAAGCGAAATTTATCAATGTCAGCTACCAGGTAAAAAGTTCAACAACTTATCATCAATTTGCTTTTTACGGGAAAGTTACTAGCCGTGATGTCTGTATAACATTTCTTATGTTGGACTATTCGCCATATGCCATGTCTCCAGCTGGATTTTTGTAATTTGGATTGACTGTTTGTAAATGTGAAACAGGGTGTGAAATAGCATTTCAACGACAAAAATTTCATAGCTTTATGAAATTATTACTTTTTTCATTTAGACAAAAAATGCAAGCTATGCTTGCTCATCACGGATAAATGTTTTTATTGATCAAGACATAAATCACATTCAAATTAAGGAATGCTCACGAATCATACGACTCTTTTATTCTTTCCTCTCCCTTATGCGACGCAATACGACGTTTTTGTAAGCCTCTCTTATCCTTGTGTGCAGACTTAGACAATTAAAATGTTTTTAGCATTTTCAAATTAAATTAAACTTAGAATTAGAGCATTAATGCTTTTCTCAAATTAGGGCAGAATAAAATGAGAGCTTTTCTGATTATCACAAATTAAGTGGAATCGGAATTAGAATTAGAGCTTTCCAGTTTTTCTGAAATTAGTATGAAATTTTAATTACCAAGGGAATTTTGATGCCATTTGAACATCTTCGCAAAACCACTTTGTATTTGCGACAATTCTAAGACTTTTTATTTTTGCCACCAAATCATTGTGAAGACCTTTTTTCTTTTTGGAGATCAACTAATTTCGATTTTGATTTTCGGCCAAACTTTTCGCAAATAATATAAAAAAGGTCTTGTCATTTTTCAGATTCGACTCTTCGGTCAGGATCTTTCCTAAAATTAGATTAGAATTGAAATTAGGGATTTTTTATATGACACTACAATAAGAGACTTTTAGTTTTTTTCAAATCAGAATTAGCGACTTTTTGCTGTAATTTACCGAATTAACCAGCTAGAATTAATCAGTTGTCCAAATCTGCGTATGTAACGAGTTGCATAAAAAAGTACTCAAGCAAACTTAAGTTTTGGATTTGCTACAAAAACCTGTGAGATCGAATGATTGTAAACTTTAATTCTGTTTAGTAGCAAGTTTGTTCTACAACGATATGTCTATATAGCCTATCTTTTATCCCTCTCACCATGATAACACCAATACAGCAGTTTTGTTTCCCTCTGGAGGCGTTATATGATATTTATACGGTCCTTACAATTTTATATTCCACCGGGATTATTTATAATGTCACCAATTTGAGCTTTATCATCGTAACTTGTGCTTTGAGGCGTTACTGAATTTAGAACTATCAATTAAAAAATCTCTTGCAATTAACGGAATGCATTACAAATGTGAAACAAAATAGGCTATTTCTGGATTAGCTAGTCGCAGTCATGCTGTTTCTGCTTATAATTTATCGTTTAATATGAAAATACGGGAACACTACATTAAATTTACGGGTGATATCAACAATACATATATCATCGTCAAAAGCAGCAATACGCTTGTATGCTTCAAAAACAACTACGGCAGTGCAATTTTATCCGTAAGTGTAAGCCTAACAACAGTTTAGTCTTGCAAGGAGAAATCTCAAATGCGAATAAGACGCTTATTGCACAAAGGCTTTGCACATTTTTGGCCCTGGCTCAATTGCTTACAAATTTTGTTTTTCTTTTCTTTTGATCGTTTTCCTTTAGTCTTACTGATACGTGCATCGTATCGCCTTCGTTTTTGACTTTGATGAGGAAAAAAGCCACTTAACGTTTTTACATTTTGGAGGATATTTTTTCCCCAGCACTATCTCAATTTTGCGAACCACAGAAGACTTTATACCAATTAAAGTTGGTTGTGCTATATGTGGATGAATCAAAGACATAGCTAGATTAAATCCGAAATCTACAGATTTTATGTTTTGAGGCTGCAGATCATTGTTCATTGCATATATCGTGCTGGCGTTCACTCGACATGTGTTCAAAACGTATCAAAATGCATTCATAGTCCAGCGCTTTGATTTCGATGTACAACTGTAGAACCCCATTTTTTTGGTCAATGATGTCTGTTTCGCCTTTTGAAAAGTCGTATAGTTTGTAAATAGCAGGCTTGCTTTTGTTGTCATCTTTTGTAGTTGCAAGAAGCGGTGGCACTGTTCACTTTTTGCTTTTGCCACATACGAGTGCAGGTTTAATATGACGTTATTCTTTTCCCAATAAATCTTGTATGAGTTTGTTTCTCGGCCTTTGATTTCTCTAATTTTGACTGGAATTGCTTTTCTATTTGATTGTAAAGTTCCTACAGAAGTTTTTCCGCGGTCAAGCAGCCACTGCGTTATTGGTATTGAAGTATACATTCTGTCATATGATATGTTTCTTGCCACTAAATTTGTGTGGCATTCCAAATTTTGAATTAGGTATTTTACTGTTTGTGACGTTCTAGGAGTGTAGTAAGATATCGGCTCTGCTTTTGGCTTATCAGAATACACAGCAGTTGAAAAGGCAAATGGATAGCGAAAAGCATTGATTGATTTATACAGCATTCCATACTTGGCTGGTTTGCTCAGATTAAATTGTTTGAAACGGATTTGCGTTCTCGTAGGATAAAGGGTATCATTCAGCGACAAAAAATCATTAGGATCTAGAAATTTCCCACAGTTTTTGTTAAATTCTTCAAAAATTTTGCGAAAAGCTGCAAATCTATCGTATTGCTAAGGAGTAGGACGCGTTGTATGATCATCAAGTAACATGTGGGCAATCAAAAATTTAAATCTATTCCTTGACTTAGCTGCACTAAAAACTGGATTGCCAAATATTTCATGAAACATCGCATTAGTGCTTTGATGTGCTTGTCCTAGTAAGCCTCGCATGTAAATCATTCCAATTAGTGCCAATACTTTCGAAGGTGGTTCTGATCCCTAACATAAAGGATCTTTTTATTTTTCACATCCGACTCTTCGGTCAGGAACTTTTTCGAAATGAGATTAGAATTCCAATTAGAAATTTTTCAAATTACATTAGAATTAGCGACTTTTGGCTGCAATTCACCGAATCAGCCAACTAGAATTACGCATATTTTGTTGTCCAAGTCTGCGTGTGTATGTGGCGAATCACATGAAAAAACTCCTCAAGCAAACTTAAGTTTTGGATTTGCTACAAATAGCCTGTTATATCAAACGACTGTAAACTTTAATTTGTTTTATTATCAAGTTTGTGCTACAACAATAGACCTACGTAGCCTATTTTTTATCCTCTCCCCCATAATAACACCAATATGGCAGTTTTGTTTCCCTCTGGAGGCGTCATGTGATATCTATACGGTCCTTACAATTTTATAGTTACCAGAATCTAAAGAGGCTATGTTTTCAATGTCATCGTTTTTTTCGTCAGATACTTCATTCAAAATTTTACTTAACACTTCTTCAGGTCATACATTGACATGGGCTATTTTTTACTACTTTTGTTTGCGACATTTATGTGCCTGAAAGAAGAAATTTATCCGTTAAATATCATATAATCATCACTATCTTATACACCGGCAGAATATTTAAATTTTAGTGGAAACGAGCAATTTGAACATTTCAAACATAGAACTAAAATGTAGTGGCTGCATTCCCAATGTCATAAGAAACTTTTGATTTCTTAACTATTCCTGTATTGAAGTAAAACAATTAGCAATTTAACTTATCGTACGTAACATGAACGTAGTTTGCAGTAGGGGTGGGCAAACTACTAACCGCGGGCCGCATGTGGCCCGCCAGAGCATTTTGTGCGGCCCTCCAAACTTATACAAACTTCCATGAATTTAATTCAATAAGAAAGGGTTGGCCGCTCTTGCCGTACTGAAGAGCCAAAAACGATAGAAGCCATCATTGAAAGAGCCGCTACGCATTTCTTAGTTTGAACTGACGCATTTTCCATCCAAATAACGAGTGATGATCTTTGCTTTTGGACGCCATCATTATCAAGGCCCTGTAATACGTCTTTACAAGAAGTTATTGCAAGATTTTAAGCTATTGCAAGCTCTTGCATTGCATACAGCTATTACAAGATTTTACGCATTGGCCCTCGGCGAATTCTTGAATGGTCGATGCGGCCCTCGGACTAAAAAGTTTGCCCATCTCTGGTTTAAAAGAATGGAAATGACAAGACGATATTTGAGTCAGCATTCAATCTTATAATGTTGTGACAGTTGACGCAAGCTGTAGTTTGAACTTTAAACGTCAACTTCAATGTAAATGCCGTTCTGCTCGGCCATGCAGCAGGAAACGTAATGCTTTTACCAGAGGCGTCTTTATAAAAGTGGATAAAAGAACACGGAAAAAAATCTTCATTTGCTTTTGGAAGTGTGTAGATGTAGAATACAAACACATTGCTTTTGTCACGCGGTCAACAGAAAAATATTTTGGTGTTGGTCACAAACTCAGGAGACGTTTCACAGCTCCTTCTCTCCTTGAAAAAATTTAATTTTGTGATTCACGATTGGCTTCTTGCGTTTTGATTTGTATTTGCTGATAAAAATTCGGTATTCAATTAATTACTAACAGCTTACTCGTAAAGCAACGGAAATCAAGTTTTCTAAAACTCCGAAATTAAATTTTGCTGTCTGTCGCCCCTGCGTCCCTTAATCTACCACTGCATATTTTCCATCCAATAAAAATTGCAAGTGCGCTCGTTACTCTCCCACCAACCAATCCCCAATTTTAATTGGTAGCAAAATTACAAATCATTATGAAAAGCGCAAACTATATTATCACGCCGCCAAATTTATTTTCTGGCTTTGCGCTTGAAAAGAATTCTTTTTGCTTTGTTGCATTTGTCAAGTATCAAAATTACGAAATTTTTCTTGAAAGTTATTAAGCGAAGAAATTGTATTAAGGAAATTGTAAACCTTGCAACTAATTGGCCAAGCAGCATACGGGCGTAAGGGGCATTAACAATTTATTAAAATGAATATGCCAGGAAACAATAATGAGTATACCACCCAACCAATTTAGACGAGACCATCCCTGGACGCGTTTCGTCCTTTTGGACTCATCAGCAGGGCCCGTCCCGTCACAAGCAAAAGCAAAAGTTACTTTTGCTTGTGACGGGACGGGCCCTGCTGATGAGTCCAAAAGGACGAAACGCGTCCAGGGATGGTCTCGTCTAAATTGGTTGGGTGGTATACTCATTATTGTTTCCTGGCATATTCATTTTAAGAAATTTTTCTTGCATTACTTTATCGGTAGGTTACGGACTTGCGTCAAGAAGGTATTATTTATCTAAAAGTTACAAAATAGCCGTGCATCTGAAAACACTTTGATGTTTTTGGCTTGTCAAATTAAGAGTTACTATTCACAGCAAAAAGGTTTTGAGAAGAAAGATTTCTGAGAAACCGTACAGTTTTACAGTCAGTGCGTCACTTCAAACAAGTTCTGTGGTTTACGTAGTTTGTCGCGGTTTTTCGTGTGCGCTCTTTCTCCTTTTTTTCTTTGTTATACAAAAGCAATCGATGAAGAAATTTGCCCGAGTGGGTTTCGAAATTGCTATGTTTAAGTCAAAACTACATCTTTGTCAGTTTGTAACCAACCAAAAACCAGATAAATTTTAGGAAAAGTCAAAAAATTTCAAACATTTATCTCAAGCGGTCGCTAAGTTACAACAGTTTTAATTTGCTGTGGGTCGAATCGACCCCCCCCCATGGGCCAAATAGGGTTAAACATTAGTTATTTCTAGTAAGTCTGTCAATGAAAGATGTTGCCAATAACAGCAATTCAACTTTTTTGTGATAGTCTATGCTGTGCTATCGACATCAAGATTGCATGTTATACGAGATACAAAAACTTTTAATATGTTCAGGACTTTACGGACACCCTGAATGTTTTTCAAACCTAAAGCGATTTTACAAAACTTTGATTTCGCGTAGTTGAAATTATTGAGCAGCTGTTTGCTCGATAGAAAAAAAAGGTAAGCGGCAATTAGCTAAATAAATATAACAGTACATGAAGGATTATCAAGCACTGTTTGGAATTGCTCTCCCTTTAAGCATTTTTTAATTTGAACTACCCTCTTCTTAGCGATGTAGCCAGCATTAATTGATGTCCGCCACATACCATTTTCACTCAGCCCAAACGTCTTTGCACTAATGTAGAACTTTGGTTCAAATCTTTGTTTGTGCTTAGGCTTTTAACTCTCATTCACAGTAATTGGTTTAAGAAGAACAAGATTTTAATTTGCTTGTTTATTTCAATTTCTACTGCCATCTTGTGGCAGCTCTTTTGTTGTTGTTTTGCCGCTTCGTTGGAGTATATTGCTCCTCAGAGTCTTTTGCCTGCATTTACCTTAGAAGCTGATTTTGCTCGTCATCTACATCCAGTGAGATATAGTCGTCCAAGGCAGCAAGAAAATCTGACAAGATTGCAGTATAGCTTATGAGATTTATTCAATTCCAACAAAAGCATCACACAATTGCAGAGATGCCTCATTGAAACATTGGAATGACAAAGAGTCTAATAAGAGCAAAAGAAAATATCTTATATTTCCGTCCAAAATAGCATCACCAAAGAAAAGAATCAAAACAGCAAATAAAATAGCAAAAAGGTATACGTTATAATTGTGTGTCGCATATAAAATACCCCGATATCAAGACAATTTAGTCAGTTTCAACCAACTGGTAGATTGCTCTTCCGAAGATAAAGCTTTGGAACAGGGACTCTTAAACTGGGATAAACTTACTTCTGATTGTCAATTTCATTGTCATTGGAAATATATTATTTTACTTTAACAGTTGTCAAGTTGAATGGCCTTTATTTGACTTCAATTTTTGTAAATTAATATTTTATTTTACTTTATTGACTTGAGTTTTTGGTGATTGATATTTTTTGACTATTAATTTGTATATTTGTGCTTCATTTCTGTTAAAAAGATTGTTTTAGTTTTGAGAATCAATGTATGAAGCTCCAGCGAAATGTGTTCTGGGCTATATCTTTGTATATCTTGTAGCGATGGTGATGTGGGGCTATATCTTATAGGCGTAATGTTTTTGACTAGATCAAAGACTTTTAAACATTCATTGCTGTTTACATAACTCACTCATTTTTCAACTTTAGTTTCCACATAGCCTACTACCTGGAGGTTCTATGCTGTCACTATGCACCAACAAGTTATCAAAGAACTCAATTTACTTAAAACGCATTTATGAATACACACTAACCAGACAAAATTTAATGCATAGTCAGCAATTGTTTCTTCTCTGCCAGCTGATCTATTTGAGATACAACCGTGCTTACAGCTCATCGACCAAGACGATTTCGACTCTTGGTTTTGGTGCTCATCGTGGCAGAAAAACTCTGTTTACACTCTCATGTACTGGGGTAATGGCGTTACAAATAAAAGTGTCGTGTATGTCGGCCAAATTCCTCCAAAAATATATCATTCCTTCGAAAGCATTTCTTTTGTGTGTTTTTGCTGTTTTGTCAAATGATCATTGATAGTATCTGCTTGATTTTCTATTCCTACAGGTGAAACAGAAGGATTGACAAGGAACGAGTATGTGAGGTATGCGCTACAGACCAGGGTCAGAAAATGATGCAAAAATGTGGGTTTGATGTGTTTCAGGTGACAGCCAATTCTTCGCGTAATTTATCATTGGGTTGCCCTTAAAGAGAGGTTAAACGTTTGAGCATCGCATATGTTTTGCTATTTGAGTGTTTTATCCCGATGTCCAGCTTTAGAATATCTGTTTCCAACTGAGAAATAAAATCTGATATTGAACGATTCGGTTCTTGGAAAAACAACGTTATGTTGTTAAGAGCTTCAAAAATATCTGCCGTTTGACCCAACCTTGGAACGATTCTTTATTCTCCAAATTGTTTATAAAATCGGTATTGTTTTTTTGCAAATCACAAACAACGCATTCCTCAATTCAAAGACTCGTCTTAGGATATTTTCTCGTCAAAATTAATGCACCTCCGTGTGGTGTAGACTATAGAAGATATTTGTAGTCGTAACCAAGATCTTTACAAAGCCTTGCTAACAGGTATGTATTCAGAATTGATGCTTTACGCAATCCACTGCTTTGATGATTCTGTTAAAATTTTACAATAATTCCAGTTGCATTACCTGGGCCCATAGAGCAAATCTGCGTATGAAGCAATGAACAAAAGTTGCGTTTGATGAGGAAGCTTCTATAAAAACTTGAAACTTTGATTTTTGATACAGCGTGGAGGAAGCATCATTAGCTATGTATCCATGATACGTTCCCGATCCAAATTTTTTGCGTGAAAATTTTGTTCACAAAATAAAAATATGTTTTTGTTTTGTTGTAACACATAGTTCTACAGCAACATATTGTTATTCTGTTTGTATTGGACATAAACAAGTAGTTGGCAACAGTTAGTGACGTTTGTCGATTCGTGAAAAGCAATGGCAAACCCACAGTATGAGACTCTAATTCCCACATCCACTTGCTTGAGCTCCTTGTGTAGTGATGATGAAAAGCTTTGCTGCTGAACATAATCTCAAACAAAAATGTAAGAATTTTTTCACAAAATACAATACATAAAAATCTCTATTTCTTGACATTTTTTCGGCAACTTGTTGTTGCCATGCATTTTTAAAGAACTCAGTTACGAGAACAATGAGTTTTAAAATCCAAAATAAGGAGAAAGCAATGTTGTTCGTATTTTCGAAAAATAAGTCATTGTGTTCACTTATGACGGATTAAAAATTTTAATTTGGATTTTTTGTTTCGATCTCGGCCAAAATGATAACCGCTGCTTTTGTTGGTTTTACGTGTATTATCCAGAACCAGTAGCTACAGCTACAGGTGTATTTAGTTTAAAAAGATCTTATAGTCGAGAGTAGCATGGCGTTACCTTTGCGGTTGAGTTTTGAGGTGTAATTTGAGATGCAGGGTCAAATTCTTATCTGTTAATAATCAAGATAGTAGATAACAGACATGGTATTTGTTTGAGTATAGAGAGACATTTGTTCGAAATTGCTGTTGCTCGAAATTTTGTTGCTATTTTTGATGCAGCTTTTGTGGCTTTTTTGATTCTTTAAAACGTTTACTCTTCAGAAGGCCGCTTTTGATGTTTTTAAAATTGATAGAGATGATCATTGGCTTATAGAGATGATCTTTAGTTTTTCAAACTTGATATCGATTCCTCTGAGGGATGGACTTATTGTGTCTGTTTGGACTGATGTTGGCTCTTTTGATTCAACAGTTGCTTGATGTTTTGGTAATCCAAAACGTTGACTCTTTAAAGTTTATTCATCTTTAAAGTTTGTACTGATAGAGGTGTTCATTAGCTTATTCTTGCTAAATATCAGCTCTATTGGTTGAAAAAAAATCTTGGTATCAGTTTTAATTAGTTGAGTAAAAATTTTGAAAGAGTCTTGATATCAAATCCAGCATAAGTTGGTTTTTGATGCAATCAATTTGTTTGACTTGATGCAAAAATGGGTGCGTTTTCTCAATCTAATTTAGCGCATATTCAATCTGTTTGACTTGGTTTAAATTCTAAAATGTGCTACCAAAACTACAAAGGATCATACCAATTTTTTTCAAAAATCTAAAACCTGTTTTTCCTATTTGATAAATTTGTATTGATGCTTGATACTCAAGATGTAGTAAGACAGCTTGAAATTTGTAACAATAGTGCTTTTGGGTTTGAAAGCTGAAAATGCGATTACATGTTGAAGTTGTTGACTGATTTAGCGCTGTTTTTATTGTATGAAGTTGTAACTGTGTGAAGACTGATTTTAAAAATGGCCTACCGAGTTGACAAAGAAAAATGTTTTCATACGTATTTTGCAAACGAACCAAAGTTGAGAATTCATTATTTTATAATTAATTCGTTTTATGAAAATCACGACAGATTTTTGGACTGTGATGAAGTAATGATCCGCTTCAAAGTTTTGCTAACAGAAATTTATTGCGTGGTTAATGAAATAAACTACTGCAAACCCCAAGCAGTAGCTATTGACTATAATCCGAATAACTGTAAATTCATCATCACTGAAAGGGGAAGAAATGTTTTGGTGCATGTCATCAGTAAACTTGTGTCATTGATAAAGGGGATTAAGTCTGACGAACTAAAAGCACCTTGCCCTGGTTTCATTCTAAAATTGTGTTTACGGAACAACTGGTTGTGTATGACCGCAAGTGGTCAATTTGATATATGGTATGTGCGAGGAACGAATTACTTTAATTTTCATCCTTGCTCCAGTTCAATGAATCTAATTAGCTGACAAATCGTAAAGAATTGCTCCGTGAGAGCTGCATTAGAATTGAAAGAAGATATGAAATAAGTCGCGGATTATACTTTCCTTTAGTTTGTAGTGACAAAATGATATTACTTCACAAGCTAGCTGACCGTACGTATATGCAAAACTTTCAAGCTGCAATGAAAACTTTAGACGAAATTAATCAGAAAAAGAATGATATACATTTTGAGCAAACAATGATTGACTACAATATCAAAGAGTGCAATTCAAGCAGTGAGGACCTAAGTCATCATCATAAAACTTTGTTAACGATGCACAAACATGTCAACGATCCGCACCATCCCGACGCTGTTCTACCGCAAGCGTCACCAAATAGTTTCAACGGTGAGATTGCGATTTAAACAATCACAAAAGCAACTAAATCCATTGCCACCACTGCGGCCATCAATACAGTCAAAGTTGCACCTGCAACAACAACAGCCTCAGTAGCTGCAACGCTTACAGCAAAATGAACATTAATCGACTAGAAATATTGCATCAGTTGCGGCGGCTTTGGACGCAGCAACTAAAGCAATCAACTTGGCAAGCTCATCATTCTCACCAATTCCCGTCACCGAATGCTTACAAAAGAAGCGAACGTAATTCTGTATCGTGTTTCATACTCCAACCAATCATTTCGCTTTTTGTTTACAAAATGATGGAGGTTAAGACGTGATGGCCTGTTCGTAAACGATTCACTAAATTTATTATGATTTGTGTTGCAGAAAAAAGGTGAAATCTGTGGAGGAAAGTCAATGGGTCCAACCATAAAAATCTTGTTTTTATGAATTAGACGTTTTGAATCTTGAAGACATTTTTTGGTTCATTAAGCCTCTTTACAACCCTTAAGTAATTTTGCAAATACAATAAAAGTTTGCAATTGGTTGTTTAATTCAAAAATTTGTTTCGGCAACCAATAAGAAAGATTGCATTTCATTGTATTTCCAATGAATAGTGCAATGCTTTGTGCAAAATGTGGTTTTCAAAAATAAAATGATTTTGCAAATTTGTTGTTTCGAACTTAGTTAGAATTGCTGAACATTAAGAAAAAATGAAGTGGAGGTGGCTACTTTTGCCGAAATGATTTAAATTGATGTCATCAAAAATATATTTTCCAAAAATAAACGTAAAGTTTATTTTTATGCAACAGAGTTAACATTGATAAAATATACACAGACAATTACATGTGTGTTGCTACGTGTTTTACGCCAGCAGATAATGAAAAAGATGACTGTTGAGTAGCAATCTGTAATCATATATATCAGTGCAAACAGCTATGGCAATATAAAAATAATTCAGAAGATATTCTTGTACGCGAGGTATTGTGAAAACTAAGGCTCTTTTCTTAACGTTTTGCGAAACGTCATAAAAGGAGCTTTATTATACTGGTTTTTTCATATGCTATTTTACACCAAACTAGCAACGACATTCCTTAGATTGATGACAATATCATTGTTACACCATCATTGTGTGAACCAATTGTGATCCGAAGAGATCAGTTACTTTCTTAATAGATACTGTATAAGTCAACTTGAAAACCTATCCCTAGTCATGCTTTAGCCAGCGCATTTGCAACAATATAACTTTGGTTATTAAAAAACCAAGATTTTATGGCTAAAAACTAATAATTATTAATGTTTTACTTTTTAACTGTATTATTCGTCTCGAAAAAACTGAAAATTACCCAAATATTATCTTTCATCACTTTGATAAAAATAGTTTTCAACACAATTCTATTACAAAGCTTCTCGTGATGATGGGTGAAAACAGATCGGCAGGTTTACTGCAGGGGACAACAAAAGAAAGCAATGACAAACCAATAATTATTTTGTAAAATTAACTTACGCACAAAGACTTTATTAAGAACAATAACATGTGGTTTAATGTTTATTAATATAGAATTGTTTGCATTAGAGGTGTGCAATTTTTTCGCAGAAGGGACAACTTTGCAATGGTGGACGATTCCTGTCAGAGTTTTTGAAGTGAACATTAGCGTAAGACTTTGTATTGTATATGTGGGGCTAGTAAGCAGGTTCTATGCATTATTTATGGCAGCGCTAAGTAATAGTGCTTGCACACTTGCTCGGCGAATATCCTACAAGACATGCCACAGTTTTGTAGTGGTGAAACGATAATGAATTGCCTTACGAAATTCGTGAAAACAAATCACCCAGATTGCAGAAATAAGACCAAACATTTCAAACATGGTATAGAGCCTAGTTTGTTATTTACAGCTATAAAAGTAAAAACAATCCCTAAACTTAAATATAACTCAAAACTTTACTCAAAGTTTAATCCTAACCCTAACATAAAGATCACAAGCTATACTAGAATTATACCTGCAAACGCAGATCACGTATTAGACCAGGAACTTTTCATTTCTTGCTTTACGCTTAGCAATAGGTGTGGTTTAAAGTGGGCAATGAAATAAGAAACCAAATGTAGTCACTCATGACAAAAACAAATTTTCCAAATAAAAAGAGTTGAAAACTCTATAGTTCTTTAGAAACACTAAATAATTCGATTCAATAATAAAAAAGTTTCGTACAATCGTAATCCCTTTGCAGCTCAGCTTGTTGTTACACATTACAATATATTTTAAGTTATGCTTTTTTTATTTGTTCACTTTTGATTGTGTTTTTTAAATATGTATATCATTTTGTGCATCTCGCACATCAACCTCTTTGCGAATCCATAGATTAAATTATTTCCAAGTTATCAAACTAAGATGATTTCAACGTGGAATATGTATGTGACCAATCCAAATAAACTACTTCTGGTAAAATCATCTAATAACCATGGTTTGTAATCTGTTTTTCGATTATTTTAATGGCTTTATCTACAAATGCAGCGATTTGTTTTGCATCAGTTAAAATAATATATTTTCTTATTTTAATTCTTTATTTTTTATTATATTCAAATTCTTTCTTTCTTATTTTCTTATTTCTTATTTCAATTATTTGAAGATCACCTTTTCTCCTGACAACGATCTCCGGAAATGGTGTGATGTAGCCGTAAATAGTGCTGATCTCCGAAAAAAGGTCATTACTACTCTCGCAGTAACTACTAGAACAAAGTCAGCCTAGCAGGCTGGCGCAAGTATTTCCCTGCCATGTCGCCTTTATTTACAAAAACAAAGATTTGTTGGTGGTTGAAAGCTGCATGTTATCTAACGTTGCAATACTGCCGAAATTGATAAAATTCGCTTATCAGGTCTCTTCAGTGCAGTTGGTGACCAATAAGAAGCTAGAGGCTTTAAATAAAGCATAGCTTAGACCGTTACACTTGTGGGACCTAATACTGGGTCCACGGTAGTGAATGGTCTGTCAACCTCTGCGAAGCCGTATCACTTGTTAATGAGTGGCGGTTGTTGCAGGTACACTAAGTCCAACAACTGCTATAACAATAGTGCTGTCACAGCCGAGTGGTCACAAGCTCTTATGGTAATGCAAGAGGCTAGCAATGCACTTAGACAGTGACACTGCAGACAGTGACACTGTTTTGACCTATCAGGTCTCTTCAGTGCAGTTGGTGACCAATAAGAAGCTAGAGGCTTTAAATAAAGCATAGCTTAGACCGTTACACTTGTGGGACCTAATGCCTGTCTATGCTTTACTTAAAGCCTCTAGCTCGGAGGTTTTCAGCCTATGCGCTATGGCCCAATAGTGGGCCACGGTGCCGTTTTCAGTGGGCCACAGAGCTTGGCTAGAAAGCAACATTTTTACTAAGTTACTAAGTTAATTGATTGGAATTTGTAACAATCTCTTTAGATAAATCTTTTCATACCATAACTATCCCGGTCCCGCTTTAGCAAACAAAGTATTCTACATGGCAACACTCCAGTTTAATGTGTATTTGTTTCTGTGTATTGCATGTTGCAAGAGCACGTTTTTTTTCACTTGAGCGAGCTCGTTCTCGCTTGAGCAATTTCTTCGCCCTATAAATTTCAATAGTTTTTACAGCGCGCTTTAACTAGTTTTTTTACCTTTATTTTAGACGTGATTTAACTTGGTGTAAATTTTAAATTTTTTACTTTTAAATTTTAAAAGAATCAGCATGCCAAAAAGAAAATTCAATCAAGATTTTATAAAGTATGAGTTTACTTCATTTAGTGATCGAGGAGAGGAAAAGAGCCAATGGGTCATTTGCTATCGTGTTTGAAGCAATGAATCACTGCGACCATCCAAGTTGCAAAATCATTTGGAAAAGAATCATCCCGGCCTTAAAGGCAAAGATATTGAATATTTCAAAAGACTACAAAGAGGTTTGAAACGTCAACGACTTGACAACACTGGATCTTTTTCACTTACTAATAAGAAACTGACAGAGGCATCTTTCGAAGTGAGTCTACTAATGGGAAAACAGAAAAAGGCTCATAACATCGGTGAGACTCTTGTCAAGCCAAGTGCTCTGGCTATGATTCAAATTGTATTAAATGAAGAAAGTGAAAGAAAGATACAGGCAATTCCTTTGTGGGACAACACAGTTCAGAGAAGAATTGCTCTTAAGGCCAATGATATAAAAGAGCAAGTGGTCACCGAAGTTAAAGATAAGGCATTGTTTGGTTTGTTCGCTCTGCAGCTTGATGAATCCACAGATGTTTCTTCAGCACCTCAGCCAATGGCCTTTGTTCGTTATGTAACAGAGAAAAATGTGAAAAAAGAGCTGCTCTTTTGCAGTGAATTAAACACCACCACAAGGACAAAAGATGTAATGGAAAAGGTCGAGAACTTTTTTGATAAAGAGAACATAAGTTGGGCAAGTTTGTGTGTGTGTGCACTGATGGCACACCGACCATGTTGGGAGCCAAGAGTGGATTCCAAACGCTCGTAAAAAATAAAGCACCTAATCTTGTGACCACTCACTGCTTTATTCATCGGGAAGCGTTAGCTTCAAAAACCTCACCAGATGCTCTTAAATGCGTTTTTGATGTGGTCATTAAAAGCATGAATTATATTAAAAGCAGTGCATTAAATAATCGCTTGTCCCCGAAGTTGTGCGAAGACCTAAATTCTGAACATAAACAACCTCTCTACTATACCAAAGTACGGTGGCTGTCAAGAGGCAACCTTGTAGCCAGAGCGTTTGAGCTCCGTGATGAAATAAAGATCTTTCTGGAAACAGCAAAACCTGAACTCGCAGTACATTTTAAAAATGTGAAGTTCCTTTCTCGATTGGCATATTTAGTGGATATTTTTGAAGCTACAAACCAGCTGAATTTAAAGATGCAAGGAAAAGGAAAAGATATCATTCAGTTTGTAGATTTTACTGGGGCATTTGTTGAAAAGCTGGGCAATTGGAAACGTAAAGTGAAAAATGGCAACTTTGACATGTTTCACATGTTCGTCCGATACGGATGATGATATCAAGGATGAAGTGGCAGTCCACCTTGGTACTCTACAAACTGAGTTCAAATCCTACTTTTCTGAACTTAGCCATGATGCTTTTACACTGGTTAGGAATCCATTTCGTGTTGCTATTGAGCAAGTGGATGACGAGTTTTAAGATGAACTTATTGATCTTAAAAATGATTCAAGCTGTCGTGACCTATTTGAAGATGTGTCTGTCACTGAATTCTGGATCCAAGTGTCCTCATGATATCCACAAATCAGCAGAAATTGTCTTATGAAACTGCTGCCTTTCACCACCACGTGGTTGTGTGAGTCAGCTTACTCAGCCCTATTGAACATAAAATCCAAGCCGCGCAACAGACTTGATGTTGAAGCTGACATATGCTGCGCACTTTCATCAACTGCGCCGAGAATACAAAGTCTTGTGGACAAAATACAACAGCAACCTTCTCATTAAAGTTAATTTATTGTGTTATCAAAAACTGATTTATTGATTCATTGTATTATTGAACTTTGTGCTTTTTAACAAAAGTTAATGGGCCACCGTCATACTTTTATTATTTTAGTGGGCCATGAGCAAAAAAAGGTTGAAAAACCCTGAGTCTAGCTTCTTATTGGTCAACAACCGCACTGAAGAGACTTGATAGGTTGAAACAGCGTCACTGTCTGCAGTTTACGAAAGTTTCTATTTCTTAAATATTAGTGCCAATTCAGTAAAAGTAAAAGCATTTTTAGCCTCGATTTACCTTAAAATCAATGTAAAACGTTAGGTAGTGGCTATTTTGCTGTCAAAGGTATTTTACCCTTGGAGGCTACATGTATTTTGCCGTTAGACATTTGTAATTGGTCAGTTTTGATGACGTATTAAACATCTGACTTTTAGTGGTTTTTATTTGGTCAAAATTTGCTCTCCCAGTGTACACTCCCCTTATTGTCATTCCCTACCGGTGTACACTATCCCATACATTCACATACTGGGGCCCCTTACTTTTAGTGCAAACCATGGCTGCAAACTCGGTCAATCTTTATGTCGAGTTTAAGTTCAAGTTCGAGTTCAGCTTGTTTTACGAGTTTGAGTTCAAGTTCGAGTTCGACATTGTTACTTTTGCGAGTTCAAATTCGAGTTCGAGTTCTGTGAAAATTTGTCACGTTTTTTCGAGTTCAGAAAATAATGTGATTGGCCTAGCGTAAGCACGTTTGCAGTAAAATTGCGCGTTCAAACTTATGTTCAAACATCTGTGATAATAAGCAAATGTCGTTGCCATAAACATGTGTGTTGTGAATTTGCATTGAAAGCGAAATTGAAAAATAACTTACAATTGAATTATTCTAGGTTCCGTGATTATGCGCTTTCGATCAAAACTATGTCTGCGATTCATTGCTTACGAAGAAAAAGTTAACTGTCAATTAAGGTCACCCATTCTCCACTGTGACTGTTTACATTGCAAAACTGTAAAATCTAATTAGAGCATTCTTCTCAATGTCCTTAATGATTTCATAAAACATTTAGGGTTTTATGCAGAAAGCAGACTTAGTTTAGTTGCTCAAAAGCCAAGTTTGCGCAAGTAGGCTTACAAAGGGAGGCTTAGTGGTATGCAGAAACCAAACTCAAACGAGACTTTTGAAAGCTAGGCTCAATATAATATGACATTACCGTTATTGAAAAACCCAGCTTGTAAAGGGATTATGAGGTTGCCGTTAAATATAAATATTTTGTGGAGTCATATTAGCAGGTGACACGCTGTTTGTTATTATGGTGCGATACAAAAGGAAGTTGTAGTTTGCAAAAAGCTTTGGTCAAAGCGGTTACAGTAAATGATACGGCATGCTACATAACCGTGTTGCTGATTTAAGCTACCTGGGGCCCATTGCCCAAATTTAACAACAGCAATACAATAACTAAGGTTTTGCCTCATTGCGTACATAGGTCGCGATTTAAAACATCTACTATGATGACTTACAAAAGGCTGACTTAAAAAAGTGTTTGAGCCAAGCTTAACGCTAAACCTTCTTTTGCATACGAAATCGATGATTCAAGTTGGACTTATACAATTTTAGAAGAATCCTGGCGAAAGCCTGCTATCTGCATAAGATCCTTAATTTCCAAGAAAAAGATCTTACTCTTTCTAAAGTCAGTTGTAATGACATTGTACAAATAAAAATTAACTCGAACTTGCTTTACATATTTTCGAGTTCGAGTTCAAGTTTGAGTCCCTCAAAATTTTGAGTTTCGAGTTTGGCAAAAAGTTCAAGTTCAACTTAGAGTTCGCAGCCCTGGTGTAAACTACCTATATTGCATTCAAGCCAGCTGCACTACCCACTACACGACAGCAACACAGCCAAAATTGCTGAAACTATGGCTGTTTAAACACACACAAATGGTGACGGCAAAGTAGCTTTTAAGGGTAAATGCAATCGACAGCAAAAAAGCCACTTTCAAAACTTTATGCCCTTTGAACAAAAGGTTGTTTCTATTGAGAAATGCTATTATTGCTTGGAAATGAATGGTTACAAGCAAATGCTGCACTCCTTTCCTAGGCGGCTTGATCATTCGTCTATTTCAAGAGAAAATTGCTGTTCGAACTTCATCTTAAGATATCTTTCTCCACTTCTGCCTGATTGCATTCTTTAGTTTCTCTTCTTGGATATTGTCGTCTTTTCACTGTAAACTAGTCAAAGTAATGTGCAACTATTGCAATTTTTCTGCTTGCGGAAGCCACTAAGACTACTGTCATTAAATAATATAGGTGTAGAGTGTCTAAACGCCTTCACCAGTTCTGCGATCCCAGATTCAGGGCGTAAGTTGCTAACACGGCTATTTAAATTAACGAAGTTTCATAAAAATTAACACTTCAAGACTGGCTCAAAGTCGTTATTATATAAAGAGTCAAATCCGCTTTATAGGACAATATATAATAATATTATCCATCCAATCAAATCCAAATTTATGGAGCCCGAATCCTAATTCTTCTTTCTAAAAAAATATTTCCCTGTTGTTTTGACCCAACACTCTGCTTAAACTGACCACTTCCTCCCGATTTATTGTCAACATTTTATTTTTTGTAAACTTCCTGTTTCATCTTAACTATAATATTGGATAAGATGCATTAGTAGTTGATGCGGGGACGCCCGGCGTTCTCGTTAAACGATTTTAATGTAAAGCATAATCTAGGAAAAACAACCGCTTTCTTACATCACAATATCAATGTTGTCATCTAACAGAATTAGCTATGATGCATCAACAAATACTCTGCTGTAGAATGAATGCAGTTTGATGCAGCATTTGCTAGATTTTGTTCATATTCTCAGTTGCAAATGTTTCCACTGTTTTCAAAAACAATGAAAAAAATGACAAAATTTGTAAAAATTTTCTTTCTCTATTTTATGAGTCTAACCGTTTATTAGGGTTATTTTGAGCAAACTGCAGTTTATATAAACTGTTAAATTACTGTGGCCACAGCGATTAGTGATTACTGATGTAGCATCAGAAAGTGCTTCTAGCATAAGTCACAGCAATTTCTACGATGAATTGCGCATTGATAGAAAATACAATTAGGCACAATATATTATCTCACGCTGCAAGAACTTCCAAATTGTTTTTTGTACATTTAAATTCTTTCCTGTTTTTGTTTAACCGTGCCGTCCTGGTGGTTAATATTATTTTGTATACAAACATGCAGTAGAAAAGAATACAGAACGAATACATGCAGGCTCAAATTTTAATCAAACGTTTGAAGTCTACAAATATTTCTTGAGTTGATCGGGCTGTGAAAGCAAACGACAATGATTGGGTAGCTGGCTGGCTGTTTGAATTTTTCTATTTCGGCGCTTATATGCAACACTGCCTCATTGTCACTTATTTATTGTAATGATGTCGTACCTGGTGCTGAGTTTACTTTCTTTAAAAAGCCTCAAATGAAAGAATTTGATGAATTTCAATGGTTCAATAGCATAAATTAAAAAACAAACACTCTTAAAGAAAACGAATAACATAAGCTTTGAACTTAGATATCATTAACTTGAAAAATATTATTAAACGTCAATTGTGGAAAAATTCGTGTTTTCACGGGCAATCGATCTTGCTAATCAACGCTTGCATTTCGAATTTGACATCATTCTTTTTGCATTGCATCAGACCCGTCTTCTGTTGCTTTTGACTCGCATCAACTCTTCTACTGATGATTTTGAGCTTATTTTTTTGTGTACAGCCAAGTGTAGTTTTACAACAGATTCTTAAGCAGTTTTAGTTGTGTTTGGATTTGTAAACTTGAACTCCGGTGTTGAAGTACAATATAACAGATTTACTGCCTTCATTTTATATTATTACATATTTCAGCTTAAAAATCTTTTCCAGAATCAAAACTTTAGTCCTTAGGAATTCTATCATGAGTAGGCTGCTTCTTATAAAGGCAATGATTCTAGTGAATTGCCTAATGATGATTTCACAATGGTAACAAACATAAGCTATGAAATACATGTAACAACCTCAATAACATTCGTCCATATCTACCGCATTGCATGCAATGTAAAAAAGTCTTCTGCTACTGAAATACTATCCCCAGTGCTTCAACGTCAAACAGAAAAATCATTAAAAATTTTAGAAAAATAGTAGATGACAACTAACCTGTAGACCACTACCAAATGGCAACCTTTTGATAAAATAAAACAGTGCAAGTCAAAACGTTACTTATTTCGAAATATCCTTCTGACTCGACAGGAAATTCAATTCCTGAAATGACATCAGTGGTTTAACGTCAAGGTGCCACAGGAGTCGTTTTTCACAAAAATGATTGAGCTATATCAAACCTAATGTAAAATCAGTAACATTACTTAAAAGAAATGCTAATTTAGTGATTCCTATTTTCTTATTTCAGTTTGCATGCCCTCAATTGCCAAAATATGCCTCCATCAGGCATATGACAATTAGGGTAAAATTATTTATTTCTAAATCTTTTGGCTGCTACAAAGGTAACAATTTAACCTATTGCAGCTAAATACCAAGGCAAAGAACGCTGTTCTAAATGTGATCTCGACCATCATTAGAAAACTTGTAAAATAACGTCGACAAGGGTGTGAACTGCTGAGGAGACCTCTCCGCTTTAGACAACCTGTGCTCTCGTTATATTTAACTAGCAAAAGTTTTGTAAATCAAAACTACCCAGCGTCTTTCATATGCTGATGCCTGCAAACCCTGCTTCTAACCAAACAACAGAAAATTGCAAGACTAACAGAAGCAGCCTTTTCTACTAATGATTTCCCAGAATAACTGACTTGTAATGGAGAAAGTTCTACGGAGTGCAAACCTCCGCCTGGTCGCAGATCTAATAATGCACCTAGTAATGAGTTCCGGCGCCGTGTGTAATGGTTAGAGCTTTTACTCAAATTACCTTGTCGAGTCGAACCAAAAGACTTTAAAACATGGTATTCTCAGCTTTCCTCATTGGCATTCAAAATGAAATGATAATGTGATGGAAAGATGCCAAGTCCGCTTGTTGTGAGCTGGGGCAGGGGTCCCCAAACTTTTCTCACGGAGTGCCACATTGCTGAATTTTTAAAGCTTTCGGAGCAAAGATTAAGTTAATGTTACCATAGAGTAAGGGTTGATAATGCCGGAACTCGTGTTGTGTTATCAGAAAAAGCGGTGATCTCCCAAAAAAGGACATCACTTTTCTTGCTGTTGGATAAATTCACGTGGCTCACTCTGAGAAACACTTTACTATACATTTGTTTTGCAATTACGAAGAGGACTCGGCAGGCCGGATAAAAGCTTTGGCTGGCGGTGATTGGTGGACCCCTGTTCTAGAGTATGGCACTTAACGGGATACCCCATCTTTGTATTGCACAAGGTGGTGAGGCCGTGCATTCTACTCGTCCAGCTGGCTCAGTTTGACCAAATACATGCAAACAGAGCACGAGGTCTTATGCATGAGTATAGGAGTAAGGAGTTTTACACAAAGACAATAACAAAATCATTTAAAAGTATGTGCTTTCATTTGTGGTGAATACATAATAAAATTTCTTTGCTTTAATGTGCGAGGTTGTTTCTAAAAAGCGTATAAAGCCAACTTTGGCATGACTTAGGAGAATGAGGATAGATTTTGGACACCCCACAGTGTGCTCAAACATTGCACCGAAATGTTTTGTTTATGAAACCAAGGCAAAGTTAAGACAAAACCATTGCCAATGCAGCTTGGGGTTCCCATGATTTTAAATGTGTCCTACATGTATTCCTATACTTGTGTCACAGACGCATATTCAGTAGTTGTAAAGAAACATCGCTTAGGCATAAAAGTAGTTTTGAAAAAAGTGGGCTGCAGTAAGCATAACTGACCAAACGCGTCGATTTTGAAATGTTTCTCTTTTTGTTAAGAAAGCATAGTGGCTCCTAATAGTATTCATTCTCCCTTTGTTTCTGAGATAGCAGAGCCACTGATTAACACTGGCTTAAAAAATTGGCTCCAGTGTGAGCAGCATCAAACAAAATATTAAAGCATCTTAACACGTTGACTGCCACGTTGGGTTTTCCGAAAACGACCCTGGGGCCATAATTTTTCAATTTTTGTTAACAATAAAAAATTAAATTATGATGCTAAGAAATTCATTTCGCCTTAGTTTCAGTCTTTTATTTCAAACCTAAGGTATAGAAATATAAGCAAATCTAATGAAAAAAAAAGAGTCAACAATAATTGTTGACATGGCAGTCAACGTGTTAAACAAACCATTGGGTTGATCTTAACCTCATTACCTTACCTCAACTGCCCATAAACTGGTTCTGACGAAACAACTAGTCAAAACATCACATAAACATGGGCATTGTCTTGACTACATCTTTAAAACATTTCCAAGTTTTAGTAGTAAAACACTTAAGCAGGAATTTTCAACGAAACGCAATTTGTAAACCGGTTAATGATCAAACCTTCGTATTGCACATGACTGCAATTTATTCTGACACTGGTCTGCAGTCTGCCATACGTACAGTAATAAAAAATTCTTCGGAAAAACGAAATTAAGTAACTGCCAAGATCTCGTGAAAGTAATGCTCGCAAATCAAAGCTCTTCCAGTGAGAATGAGCATCAAATATCACTATTTGGTCACTACAATTGGCTTACCAGAGAACATTGGCTATGCAAATGAGAAAAAGTTGAATGATTTCATCGAGATATAAAAATAATGAGAAAAAAATATCAAGGTCAAAGGGGCACTGACATGAGTTTGATTCGTTATTGTACTGATCAAAGTCACAGGTACAATTCAAAGAAAAGGACTTCTAGCATGGGAATTAAAAGCAATGAAGACGTACGACTTGGCATAAACTAAGCTTTTTCATTGAAAAGCAAACTCTATACTGTTATTTTGCCTGCCAGGTATTTTTGATAAATTCATTTGGTTTAGCTCTAAATATTATTCAAATATTTAGCTCTTCTGGTAACGATAACGTTTATTGAAGTTCATGCAAGTTCTTACTGAGCATGCAAAAAACTCAATATTCGTCAACGTTTTGAACAGCTTTACAGCTGTTTTTCATCAAGATTAATAATAAAAGAAAGTACGAGTGAGGCAATATAACTAGTGTGCTACGCAATCGAAAGAAAAAAAAAAAAAAAAGTTTAAAAGCGAATAATAACCAACTGTAGATTACGCCAAATTATCATAAATTTCAGAATAAAAACAACTTTTTTTATCATTGATTGCAATTTCAGAATTATGAATAAAAAAGATTCAACGAATCGGCGTTTGGTAAAATCTGTTTCAAAGGTTAAAATTTTGCTGTGATCCCAGTCAACTCGGTGATCTTTGGTAATGACAGGTTTAACCAACGCCGTTAATTTTAATAAAAAATGAATGATTAATGCATGGTTTCGTTTGACGACATTTCTTTGTTTACTAAAATACCAGTTGATGTGCCCAAAACCGTTGTAACAGAACGATTAAAAAAGGATGACACTCTTGATGATAGATCTGATCTTCCCTTGATTAAAATTATGACGGCATTAAATTTGTGTCTTGATAAAACGTATCTCTATTTTCGTGATAAATTTTATTGTCAAATATTTGGTGTCCCAATGGGCTCACCTATTTCCATCATAATCGCAAATTTAGCGATGGAGAATCTAGAGGAAGAAGAAATGTCAACCTTTTTAAACCCACCCAAGTTTTGGAGGAGATATCAATCAATCAATTTTATTTTATTTTTGTTCAAATCAGCATACATAGAAATAAATTACACAGCAGCGGACAAAAAAAGGAGACGATGGCAAAACGATATACGTTAATACATGCACATGAATAGAATTTAGATTAAATGTGAAGATAATGGCATGGCCATCGCACCTGTAAGATGCTAGGTAAAATAAAAAACACACACGAAGAAAAGCATATACAGTATGTACAAAGTGTCGCTAGAGACAGTAAAAATAAAAAACTGTCAAGTTGTAACCCTAACAGGGGAGGCTATCAGGTGCTACACCTTGCCCAAGGGTGACCTGGGAGCAACGACAGCTAAGAGACAGCTCTTTTACGTCTCAAGGCACATAAACCCTGTCGCCGGTTGTAGTTTTAAGTCATACACCTAGGACTAGATTAAACACATAGCTATTATAAAAAAGAAGTTACTGTGAGTTAGTAGTACCGTTATGGCATTCCCAGCTGCATTGTTTGCGTAAAATTTAATCAACTAAATTAATAATCAGTTTGATGCAGAGACCTTAAAAGGACGAAAATAACTTATCATTCTAATCTGATATGCAATGATGAAGTTTCAGTAGTTCAATGCTCTTTATGAATTGATTGTTCATGGTTGACTGTTCTCACTTCACTGTCACTACCTTCAAAGGTTCCATCTGAAAACAGAAAAAAGAACACAGAAACCATTGCACTGTAAAAGACTATATCATAAGCAGTCACATTTCCTAGATGTAAATTTTAAGTGGATTAAATGTTTATGAAGTGATAAAGAACTGCCTTGATTGGTTGATAAAAGATTTCAAAGATTTTATTTCTCTTAATGCTGGAGGAAGCTTATTCCATTGCACAGGACCTTTGTATTTGAATGACTGCTGGGTTAGTTTAATTCTGCAAAATTTAGGAAATACCTTAGCTTTCGACCGTGACCTATCAGCATTGCAGTTTCGATAGTTGTGGTGAAAGAAGTTATTAAATGCATGCGGTAGCATGTTATTAAAATATTTGTGCATAAATTTAACTATCTCCAATCGAGCAGTTTGTTCTATTGTCATAATGTTATGCTTTTTCATAACTGCTGTTATGTCATCTTTTTTGGCATTAAATGCTTATCGAATGACTTTATTTGTTGTGTTTTTGAGTCTGTGAATCAGTGTTTTGTTGTTGAAACACCAGGAAGAAATACAGTATTGAAAGTGACTTTGAATCATGCTATAATAGAGCAATTGAAGTGATTTTTGGTTAAGATAGGGTTTTATTTTTTGCATGATGCCACGGCCCATTCTAATTTTTTTCAGCAGCAATTCCATGTGAGATTTCCACGTTAGATGCTCGTGAATTGTTACACCTAAAAATCTAATAGATGTTACCTTGTCTAATGCATTGCCATTTAGCTTGATTTCAAGATTAGGTGGGACTGGAGGGCTATTAGGAGTTTTAAAAGTTATGACTTTAGTTTTTTCAATGTTTAAAGTAAGCTTGTTTGCAGTAAGCCAGGAATCAACTAGGTGCAATTCTGCATTTGCCTTTTTAAATAGTTCAGTATATGAAACATGATTGAAGAATAAGTTTGTATCATCAGCAAACATGATAGCTAGACCAGAAGAAAGACATTTCGGAAGATCATTTACATATATCAAAAACAATAATGGACTAAGAATTGACCCTTGTGGGACGCCTAAGTTAATTAATGCAGGAGCTGATAATTTCCCATTGATTTTAGTTTGTAAAGATCGATTACTTAAATAACTTTTAAGCCATTTATAGGGTAGTCCCCTAACTCCATAGTGATGTAATTTGTAAAGTAAGATGTTATGATCAATCGTGTCAAAAGCCTTTGACAGATCCAAGAAAACACCCAGTGTATATTTTTTTTTCTTCAAATGCTTTTGTAACATTTTCTATCATAACTGTGAGAGCATTGCTTGTGGAATGTTTTTTTCTAAAGCCAAATTGATATTGATGGAAAAAATCTACTTGGCACAAAAATGAACAAAGCCTTTTGTAGAAAATTCTTTCCAAAATTTTGGACATAACAGGTAGTAAACTGATTGGTCGATAATTGTTTACATCAGATTTGGATCCTTTTTTGTGCACTGGGATTATTTTGGCCTTTTTGAACTCATTAGTAAATTTACCTTGTCCCAATGAAAGATTAAAAATGTGACATAGTATTAACAATATATTATCTGGTGATAATTTAAGAATTGACATTGGGATTTCATCTAAACCACAACTGTTTTTGATTGCATGCCAGATAAAATATTCTTAATTTCCGAGACACAAGTGGGATTTACATACATACAGTGCGGGTATGACGAACCAAGATAATCATCAAATTTAGCACCAGTGTGGTTCATGTCTTTCTTAAGGTTACCACCAATCGTTGTGAAGTGTTTATTGAAGTGGTCAGCTATTTTTGCATCATTGGTAGATAATTCTCCATGAATACTTAAGGAAGTGCAGCTATGGTTTTTAGTTTTCCCTAAAAGAATGTTAATGGTCTGCCATGTCTTTTTAATATTGTGTTTTTGTTTTTCAAGAATTGATGCAAAGAAAGCTTCCTTTTTTTCTTGAATCCTATGAAAATATTTATTTCTAGCTTCTTTGTATTTTGCTTTGGCTAGGGTACTCTTTTTGGAAATATATTTTTTAAATAACTTATCTTTTTCTTTCATTAGTTTTAGCAAATCTTCATCAAACCAGTTCTTGCTTTTTCTAACAAATTTTTTTTTACCAGGGGGAAACACTGATTAAAAATGTATTTATTAATAAACATACAGAAGGCTGTATTGGGATTAGTTTCTTGTAATATCAAATTTATATTTATTTCTTCTAATTGTTTTTGAAATTTTTCAATGTTTACTTGGTCAAAAATTCTGATTTTGTCTTCTAGCTTATGCTTTATTTGATTGGTATAGTAACAAGTAATTATAGGTAAGTGGTCGGAAATAGGATAAAGAAGCAGTCCTGTTTTGATGTTTTCAGAATACAAATTTGTCCACACATGATCTAAAATAGTTGCACTAGTGTCTGTAATGCGAGTAGGTTTGTTTATCAATGAATAAAATGAATTATCTGACATAATGTCCAGTAAATCACTAACCATATTATTATCATGTTGAAGGAGATTATAATTAAGATCACCAAATATAAAGCATTTGTGGTTGCTCTTTATAGACTCAAGAGTTTCTTTTAAGTTGTCAAAAAATATTTGATTTGATCCTGCTGATGATATGTTTGTTATTATTAAAAAAAACAGTAGTTGATGAATTTCATAACATTTTAATGACATTGAAGCCAGTATAAAATTTACCGTAGAACATGAGACCAACAATTCCATACTTTTTTCGGATGTCTGTGTTACTCGAAAAGCCAGTGTGAGGTTAATGACAAAGATTTATAAAAAGCCAACGCACACTAACAGATATCTAAATTTTAACTCAGCGCATTCCATGCATCAGAAGCAAGGATTAGTAAAGTGTCTTAAAGAACTCAATCACAGTTAAATTCCAAGTAGACAAATAAAACATTGGAAACTTCAAAAATTATAGAAGCTTTAAAAAAGAATGATTAGCTCGAATGGTTTTTAAAACGCACCGTTAAAAGTTGGAAAAGAAAAACAAATTCATCGTGCTGTCTTATGTTCCAAGATACTTTGAGGCTTTGCCAAAAATTTTAAGAAACGTACGAATTTTGGTTTGTAATAAACCGCATTTAACTTTACAAGACATTTTACCAAAAGTAAAAGACTCGATGGAAAGGTCATCTAGACCTGGTGTAGTTTACCAGATTCCTTGTAGGGAATGCACTGGTATCTACATTTAGAAAACCGCACGAGCTCACAAAGCAAGATTGGCTGAGCATAAAAGGAATTTAAAGCCATCAAATTTGGCAAAAGTTGATCACAACAATTTTAATAAAAAAAAACGGCGTTGGTTAAACCTGTCATTACCAAAGATCACCGAGTTGACTGGGATCACAGCAAAATTTTAACCTTTGAAACAGATTTTACCAAACGCCGATTCGTTGAATCTTTTTTATTCATAATTCTGAAATTGCAATCAATGATAAAAAAAGTTGGGTACTTACGTATTATCGGGAGGACCTTTAAAAAAACGACTCAAAATCCTTGCAGTGTACACTGCCCCGTACATTTACATACCGGGCCTACCCCTTCAGTGTACACTGCCTTTCTTTTAAAGCCCTGGCCAGCTGAGATTCGAACCCGACCTTTAAAAAAACGACTCAAAAATTAAGGTCCTCCCGATAATACGTAAGGACCAAAAGTTGTTTTTATTCTGAAATTTATGATAATTTGGCGTAATCTACAGTTGGTTATTATTCGCTTTTAAACTTTTTTTTTTTTTTTTCTTTCGATTGCGTAGCACACTAGTTATATTGCCTCACTCGTACTTTCTTTTATTATTAATCTTGATGAAAAACAGCTGTAAAGCTGTTCAAAACGTTGACGAATATTGAGTTTTTTGCATGCTCAGTAAGAACTTGCATGAACTTCAATAAACGTTATCGTTACCAGAAGAGCTAAATATTTGAATAATATTTAGAGCTAAACCAAATGAATTTATCAAAAATACCTGGCAGGCAAAATAACAGTATAGAGTTTGCTTTTCAATGAAAAAGCTTAGTTTATGCCAAGTCGTACGTCTTCATTGCTTTTAATTCCCATGCTAGAAGTCCTTTTCTTTGAATTGTACCTGTGACTTTGATCAGTACAATAACGAATCAAACTCATGTCAGTGCCCCTTTGACCTTGATATTTTTTTCTCATTATTTTTATATCTCGATGAAATCATTCAACTTTTTCTCATTTGCATAGCCAATGTTCTCTGGTAAGCCAATTGTAGTGACCAAATAGTGATATTTGATGCTCATTCTCACTGGAAGAGCTTTGATTTGCGAGCATTACTTTCACGAGATCTTGGCAGTTACTTAATTTCGTTTTTCCGAAGAATTTTTTATTACTGTACGTATGGCAGACTGCAGACCAGTGTCAGAATAAATTGCAGTCATGTGCAATACGAAGGTTTGATCATTAACCGGTTTACAAATTGCGTTTCGTTGAAAATTCCTGCTTAAGTGTTTTACTACTAAAACTTGGAAATGTTTTAAAGATGTAGTCAAGACAATGCCCATGTTTATGTGATGTTTTGACTAGTTGTTTCGTCAGAACCAGTTTATGGGCAGTTGAGGTAAGGTAATGAGGTTAAGATCAACCCAATGGTTTGTTTAACACGTTGACTGCCATGTCAACAATTATTGTTGACTCTTTTTTTTTCATTAGATTTGCTTATATTTCTATACCTTAGGTTTGAAATAAAAGACTGAAACTAAGGCGAAATGAATTTCTTAGCATCATAATTTAATTTTTTATTGTTAACAAAAATTGAAAAATTATGGCCCCAGGGTCGTTTTCGGAAAACCCAACGTGGCAGTCAACGTGTTAAGATGCTTTAATATTTTGTTTGATGCTGCTCACACTGGAGCCAATTTTTTAAGCCAGTGTTAATCAGTGGCTCTGCTATCTCAGAAACAAAGGGAGAATGAATACTATTAGGAGCCACTATGCTTTCTTAACAAAAAGAGAAACATTTCAAAATCGACGCGTTTGGTCAGTTATGCTTACTGCAGCCCACTTTTTTCAAAACTACTTTTATGCCTAAGCGATGTTTCTTTACAACTACTGAATATGCGTCTGTGACACAAGTATAGGAATACATGTAGGACACATTTAAAATCATGGGAACCCCAAGCTGCATTGGCAATGGTTTTGTCTTAACTTTGCCTTGGTTTCATAAACAAAACATTTCGGTGCAATGTTTGAGCACACTGTGGGGTGTCCAAAATCTATCCTCATTCTCCTAAGTCATGCCAAAGTTGGCTTTATACGCTTTTTAGAAACAACCTCGCACATTAAAGCAAAGAAATTTTATTATGTATTCACCACAAATGAAAGCACATACTTTTAAATGATTTTGTTATTGTCTTTGTGTAAAACTCCTTACTCCTATACTCATGCATAAGACCTCGTGCTCTGTTTGCATGTATTTGGTCAAACTGAGCCAGCTGGACGAGTAGAATGCACGGCCTCACCACCTTGTGCAATACAAAGATGGGGTATCCCGTTAAGTGCCATACTCTAGAACAGGGGTCCACCAATCACCGCCAGCCAAAGCTTTTATCCGGCCTGCCGAGTCCTCTTCGTAATTGCAAAACAAATGTATAGTAAAGTGTTTCTCAGAGTGAGCCACGTGAATTTATCCAACAGCAAGAAAAGTGATGTCCTTTTTTGGGAGATCACCGCTTTTTCTGATAACACAACACGAGTTCCGGCATTATCAACCCTTACTCTATGGTAACATTAACTTAATCTTTGCTCCGAAAGCTTTAAAAATTCAGCAATGTGGCACTCCGTGAGAAAAGTTTGGGGACCCCTGCCCCAGCTCACAACAAGCGGACTTGGCATCTTTCCATCACATTATCATTTCATTTTGAATGCCAATGAGGAAAGCTGAGAATACCATGTTTTAACCCTTTCAATACTGATTTTAAACAAAATTGTTAGAGACATATTTTTTCGTGTAAATATCACTTTATTATGATTAAATTCATGTTCAGCTTTTTTTTTCTGTTTATTCTTTATAATTTTTGCTCACCGGAAGTGGGACATATTTATCCCAACGGTATTTACGGTTGGGATAAATATGTCCCAACAGTATCCCAAGTGTAAATCTGAAGAGTGACACCAAATACAAGTTTTGCAGAAAAAATGTCATTTATTGTTGCAGGAAGTACAGAAAGTGTTGTTTGATTCACACAATTAGGTATGATATGACGTAAAGCAGTCCATGCACAAAGGGACGTTGCACTTTTGGCACATTATCTTGGTTCTTCTCTCCTTCTTCCTGGCTGCACATCGCACACAACGTCTTCTTTGTTGTTCCTTCACAGGAAAGTGATCTCCTATATTGGGTTTTAGCTTTGCTGCATCCGAACGCCTTCCCACCTTTCTGGTTCTTTTCCGTGGCATCCCTGATCTTCCGTAATCAATCAGACCTTCAGCTAATGATACAAGGTAGTTCAGGAAAGGAATTTTTTTTACGCTGGGTTTCACAAAACACAACGAATGAGTTGTGTACTGCGACCATAAGCATCCTAAAGAATACTTTCCGCCACCACTTTCGGCTTTTTCTATCAAGCTCGTACAGTGTAACCATTTGGTCATGAAGGTCTACCCCACCCATATACTTGTTGTCCGCTATGGCTGCTGGACAGGGGACCTGGCGCACTACTCCAGTTTTGTCCTTCCTATTTACCAAGACTTCAGCAGGCTCGTGACAATTAGACATCGCAAGTACATCCTTCGTGTCTTTCCAGTGGCAGGCAAGCACTCCTTGACATGTCACCATTTCACTCTCTCCTCTCTCAAGCTTAGCTTCCAGACTCGGAGTGTGTTTTCTAGATTTCATGTAGGTACCGATTGCTGGATATGGCAAAGTGCTCATGAGCTTCACAGAGGTGAAAAATCGGTCAAAAACCAAAAGTACTTGTGGACTGGTGATCGTGCTGCACAGCTTTGTCACAACTCTTTCGCCAAGCGTGCCCTGTTGAGTTGTGTCTTCCTTTCCACAATACACTCTTATGTCATATACATACCCTGTTTTCGCGTCACATCTTGCCCAAAGCTTTATCCCACGTTTTACTGGCTTCATGGGCATATATTGCTTCAGACAAGATCGCCCCTTGAACTTTATCATAGATTCATCTATAGACTGGTATGGAGAATCAGATCTTGCAGCAATACAAGTTTTTCGAATGCAATCCATCACCTTTTCAGCATAATATATTTTGGATGCATCCGCTGGTTGTTGTGGTTCATTGAAGTACAATTTTGAATACAGTACTTGAAAACGATCACGAGCAATAGCACTCTTTATTAGTGAATTTCCTAGCGATTTTGATGTTGACCAGTACAGGTTTATTGCAGGTAATCGGTTGTAGCTCATTACCAGATTACAGCCCAAAACAACCATTATTTCTGCAGGAGTGGTAGACTCAAGGCTTCTGAACCTTGGATTCTCCTGCCTCAAAATTTCCAATCTCATATTGGTATATTTAGCAATTTCTTCAAACAGGACCTTCGGAAATAATTCAAAAAACACATCTAAATCAGTAGATGATCGGTCAACATCAGCTAGAATAATAGGATCCGAAGGAGCAGGTACATTCATCCTAGGGCTGAAGTTGCTCAAGTTAGCAGACCACACAAAAATGTCTTGGTGATCGGTACTACTTGTAGACTCGCTTGTGCTTTCACCAGTCACGTTATCTATTCCATCTGCATTATCTCTACTAACACCAATATCCTCGTCCATTATCACAACATCCTCATCATTATTATCCTCTGAAGCAAATTCTAAGTCATCATTTTGGTCACGTGTTTGCATTACACTGTCATCACTGTCACTCTCGGATCCTGGAGGAAAATATTCATCATTTTCATCCGAGCAGCTTCCGTCTGAATCAGTCAAAATAGCAGGCACAGCATCATCAAGCAAAAGCTTTTTGTAAACACCACGTTGTCTATTGTTAGCCATAACTGAGTACTGTTGGGATAAAAAGAGCCCATTGTTAAATACTGTTGGGACTAATATGTCCCAAAACTATAGAAAAGAAAAACAAACGTCTATATTCATAGTTAATTCTAGAAAAAAAATATGCTAGCTAACTTTCACTAGTAGCAAAACAAAAATACACAATTTCAAGTGAAATTCTTCGTCGCATAAACATGAAAAGTTCACAAAAACACCTCAAAACTGACGGAAGGTTCCAACACGTGCTTCTAAATTCTGCTAATAGACTGTGCTCAGTGAAGCGTAACAGCGTGTGGCGGATGAATACATACTAAGCTACCATCAGCTGTCTTCTAAATATTGAATTGTCCCATCCCAACTTGATTTGAACGCAACACAGATACAGCAGTATTGTGAAGCTGGTTTCTTGGGATCAAAATAACCCAACAGTAGCGAAAGGGTTAAAGTCTTTTGGTTCGACTCGACAAGGTAATTTGAGTAAAAGCTCTAACCATTACACACGGCGCCGGAACTCATTACTAGGTGCATTATTAGATCTGCGACCAGGCGGAGGTTTGCACTCCGTAGAACTTTCTCCATTACAAGTCAGTTATTCTGGGAAATCATTAGTAGAAAAGGCTGCTTCTGTTAGTCTTGCAATTTTCTGTTGTTTGGTTAGAAGCAGGGTTTGCAGGCATCAGCATATGAAAGACGCTGGGTAGTTTTGATTTACAAAACTTTTGCTAGTTAAATATAACGAGAGCACAGGTTGTCTAAAGCGGAGAGGTCTCCTCAGCAGTTCACACCCTTGTCGACGTTATTTTACAAGTTTTCTAATGATGGTCGAGATCACATTTAGAACAGCGTTCTTTGCCTTGGTATTTAGCTGCAATAGGTTAAATTGTTACCTTTGTAGCAGCCAAAAGATTTAGAAATAAATAATTTTACCCTAATTGTCATATGCCTGATGGAGGCATATTTTGGCAATTGAGGGCATGCAAACTGAAATAAGAAAATAGGAATCACTAAATTAGCATTTCTTTTAAGTAATGTTACTGATTTTACATTAGGTTTGATATAGCTCAATCATTTTTATTAAAAACGACTCCTGTGGCACCTTGACGTCAAACCACTGATGTCATTTCAGGAATTGAATTTCCTGTCGAGTCAGAAAGATATTTCGAAATAAGTAACGTTTTGACTTGCACTGTTTTATTTTATCAAAAGGTTGCCATTTGGTAGTGGTCTACAGGTTAGTTGTCATCTACTATTTTTCTAAAATTTTTAATGATTTTTCTGTTTGACGTTGAAGCACTGGGGATAGTATTTCAGTAGCAGAAGACTTTTTTACATTGCATGCAATGCGGTAGATATGGACGAATGTTATTGAGGTTGTTACATGTATTTCATAGCTTATGTTTGTTACCATTGTGAAATCATCATTAGGCAATTCACTAAAATCATTGCCTTTATAAGAAGCAGCCTACTCATGATAGAATTCCTAAGGCCTAAAGTTTTGATTCTGGAAAAGATTTTTAAGCTGAAATACACTGCGCCACAAAAAAATATGACCCGAAAGTTACTCTGAACAAACCATCTGTTCTAGATGGAATTTGGGCTGCTGATTCCGAATCTGAACTCCGTTTTGCTCTATCACGTCAGGATTTTAAGTTATTTGCATTTTTTTGATTTTACCGATTTGTATGATTTTGTTACAGAAATGCCAAAGCTAAGCTTATGCAGTATGGTTCAAAGACGTTTCAACAACATTCAATATACTCGCAAACACAACAAAATCAATGAAAAATATTGTTTATTCAAATGAAAAGTAAACCACCAATAAAGCTTAGACACATCAAAAGTGTTGGGGGCATCTTCGTTTTCTGCGGTGGTCTTCATCCGTGTCTCTTTGAAGAGACCAACAAAAATCGGCCATCATGGCAGGGCTGACATTTCCCTGATATCTTCCTTCGATGATTTTTATTTCCTGGTGGAATCTTTCTCCATGCTCATCGCTAACATCTCTATTGTTTTCCGGAAAGAAATCTAGGTGCGCATGCAAAAAATGCATTTTAAGTGACATGCGTGCCCCCATTTCTTTGTAAGCATGAAGCATTTTGTCAATCTCTTCTTTGTGGTTAGCAGCTTTGTACTTTCCCAAAAAGTTTTGAACAACCGACTCAAATGCATTCCAGGCAGCGAGTTCATTTGGATTTAATTTTTCTGTAAAGTTTTCATCTTTTAATAGTTTTCTTATTTCAGGTCCAATAAAAACTCTTTGCTTCAGCTTTGCTTCTGTTTTGTTGGGAAAAAGTTCACATATGTGCTTGAAGCCTTCACCTAAGTGATCCATAGCTTTCACGAAGTTTTTTATCAAGCCAAGCTTGATATGAAGTGGAGGTAGAAAAATATTTTTGGGGTTGACAAGTGGCACATGCATCACATTGAAACTGCCTGGAGTTAGATTTGTACGAGCAGGCGATTCAGGAGTACTGTAATGTTCATCATCTGCCCTACTGTTCCACAAACATAAGAAGCACATGTACTTAGTATATCCCATCTGCAACCCTAGCAACAGTCCAATCACTTTCAGATCTCCACAGACATGCCATTGATGAGTGTCATAACGGATACATGCTAACAGTTGTTTCATTTTCTCATATGTTTTTTTGGTCTTGGTGCAATAAGCAATTGGAACTGAAGGTTTTCTGTTTCCATTGTGTAGCAGGACAGCTTTCTAGCTGGTTTTATTTGAATCTATAAAAAGTCTCCATTCGCTTGGTTCATATTGCTGATCCAAAGACTGCATGAGACCATAGATATCAATGCAGTAACAAGCATCATCTTGTTTGCTGAAGAAGGAAGCCAAATCAATGTGTCTTTCTCGAAAAAACGAAATGCTGACACCTTTTTGCAATAAGTTCCATTGCTTCAGTCTCGATCCAAGTAATTCAGACTTTTCTTTTGATAAATTTAAATCTCTCGATAAATCTTGCAAATCTCCTTGGGATAAAAAATGGTGCGTTGTATCGGGATTTATTGATGCTCTTTCGTCGGCACAATCTTCAAATTCAGAAGTACTACTTGTTCCCACATCCGTGCTTGCTTCTGATTCGGAATGAAATGGCATGATTTCAGCTGGAAGTTCTGGAACTGGATGTTCAGTGTTGTGAGGCATGGGCTTTATAGCAGAGGAGCAGTCAGGGTATTTGATTTTTGATTTTGTTTTCTTCGAAAATCCAGAAATTTTGGTCATGCAAAAGTAACAATCTGTAAAATGATCTTTTTGTTCACGCCAAACCATTGGAGACCAAAATGCCATCTTCTTCTTTTTACCATTAAGCCATTGGGTTAGGAGAGAGTAACAAGACGAACAGCTTACATGAGGGGCCCAGGATTTATCTTGATCGCCCAATTTAACCTTGAAATACAGTTTGTAAGCAAGTTTCAGTCTGTCAGTAATAGATTTGCGAAGATCTTGAGGGGTAAATTTTCCACAAATGTAGCAGAAGTTGTCAGCATCATTTACACGGCAGCGTTTACGTTCACTCATTGTAGTGGATACTGTATCTTATAAAATATAAAAACTATATCTTCTAAAATATATGAAATTGAAGGAGCCGATGTAAGCTTGTTTAAGATATTAACAACAAGAAAGGGTTAAGCTAGAAAGCTTACTGAGAATGAATGCTGTAAAAATCCGGTCTTGTGACTATAGTTTCGCGGTTTACCGCTCATCAGACAAGCTTGGATTTCAACCCGCGACCTCATGACCGGATAATTTGCAGTTAAAATTCATTGTATTGGTTAGAACCTATAACTTACGTAAAGGTATGTACACAATAAAATTAATAAGACAAGGGCATTCGCAGAAATATGTGTCCTCTCGAAAACTTGATAAGTGCCAATTCTCCTTATTTTGCTTATTTTAAAAAAATTGAAAAATGCAAATAACTTAAAATCCTGACGTGATAGAGCAAAACGGAGTTCAGATTCGGAATCAGCAGCCCAAATTCCATCTAGAACAGATGGTTTGTTCAGAGTAACTTTCGGGTCATATTTTTTTGTGGCGCAGTGATATGTAATAATATAAAATGAAGGCAGTAAATCTGTTATATTGTACTTCAACACCGGAGTTCAAATTTACAAATCCAAACACAACTAAAACTGCTTAAGAATCTGTTGTAAAACTACACTTGGCTGTACACAAAAAAATAAGCTCAAAATCATCAGTAGAAGAGTTGATGCGAGTCAAAAGCAACAGAAGACGGGTCTGATGCAATGCAAAAAGAATGATGTCAAATTCGAAATGCAAGCGTTGATTAGCAAGATCGATTGCCCGTGAAAACACGAATTTTTCCACAATTGACGTTTAATAATATTTTTCAAGTTAATGATATCTAAGTTCAAAGCTTATGTTATTCGTTTTCTTTAAGAGTGTTTGTTTTTTAATTTATGCTATTGAACCATTGAAATTCATCAAATTCTTTCATTTGAGGCTTTTTAAAGAAAGTAAACTCAGCACCAGGTACGACATCATTACAATAAATAAGTGACAATGAGGCAGTGTTGCATATAAGCGCCGAAATAGAAAAATTCAAACAGCCAGCCAGCTACCCAATCATTGTCGTTTGCTTTCACAGCCCGATCAACTCAAGAAATATTTGTAGACTTCAAACGTTTGATTAAAATTTGAGCCTGCATGTATTCGTTCTGTATTCTTTTCTACTGCATGTTTGTATACAAAATAATATTAACCACCAGGACGGCACGGTTAAACAAAAACAGGAAAGAATTTAAATGTACAAAAAACAATTTGGAAGTTCTTGCAGCGTGAGATAATATATTGTGCCTAATTGTATTTTCTATCAATGCGCAATTCATCGTAGAAATTGCTGTGACTTATGCTAGAAGCACTTTCTGATGCTACATCAGTAATCACTAATCGCTATGGCCACAGTAATTTAACAGTTTATATAAACTGCAGTTTGCTCAAAATAACCCTAATAAACGGTTAGACTCATAAAATAGAGAAAGAAAATTTTTACAAATTTTGTCATTTTTTTTCATTGTTTTTGAAAACAGTGGAAACATTTGCAACTGAGAATATGAACAAAATCTAGCAAATGCTGCATCAAACTGCATTCATTCTACAGCAGAGTATTTGTTGATGCATCATAGCTAATTCTGTTAGATGACAACATTGATATTGTGATGTAAGAAAGCGGTTGTTTTTCCTAGATTATGCTTTACTTTAAAATCGTTTAACGAGAACGCCGGGCGTCCCCGCATCAACTACTAATGCATCTTATCCAATATTATAGTTAAGATGAAACAGGAAGTTTACAAAAAATAAAATGTTGACAATAAATCGGGAGGAAGTGGTCAGTTTAAGCAGAGTGTTGGGTCAAAACAACAGGGAAATATTTTTTAGAAAGAAGAATTAGGATTCGGGCTCCATAAATTTGGATTTGATTGGATGGATAATATTATTATATATTGTCCTATACAGCGGATTTGACTCTTTATATAATAACGACTTTGAGCCAGTCTTGAAGTGTTAATTTTTATGAAACTTCGTTAATTTAAATAGCCGTGTTAGCAACTTACGCCCTGAATCTGGGATCGCAGAACTGGTAAAGGCGTTTAGACACTCTACACCTATATTATTTAATGACAGTAGTCTTAGTGGCTTCCGCAAGCAGAAAAATTGCAATAGTTGCACATTACTTTGACTAGTTTACAGTGAAAAGACGACAATATCCAAGAAGAGAAACTAAAGAATGCAATCAGGCAGAAGTGGAGAAAGATATCTCAAGATGAAGTTCGAACAGCAATTTTCTCTTGGAATAGACGAATGATCAAGCTGCCTAGCAAAGGAGTGTAGCATTTGCTTGTAACCATTCATTTCCAAGCAATAATAGCATTTCTCAACAGAAACAACCTTTTGTTCAAAGGGCATAAAGTTTTGAAAGTGGCTTTTTTGCTGTCGATTGCATTTGCCCTTAAAAGCTACTTTGCCGTCACCATTTGTGTGTGTTTAAACAGCCATAGTTTCAGCAATTTTGGCTGTGTTGCTGTCGTGTAGTGGGTAGTGCAGCTGGTTTGAATGCAATATAGGTAGTTTACACCAGGGCTTCGAACTCTAAGTTGAACTCAAATTCGAACTTTTTGCCGAACTCGAAACTTAAAATTTTGTGGGTCTCTAACTTGAACTCGAACTTTTTGCCAAACTCGAAACTCAAAATTTTGAGGGACTCAAACTTGAACTCGAACTCGAAAATATGTAAAGCAAGTTCGAGTTAATTTTTATTTGTACAATGTCATTACAACTGACTTTAGAAAGAGTAAGATCTTTTTCTTGGAAATTAAGGATCTTATGCAGATAGCAGGCTTTCGCCAGGATTCTTCTAAAATTGTATAAGTCCAACTTGAATCATCGATTTCGTATGCAAAAGAAGATTTAGCGTTAAGCTTGGCTTAAACACTTTTTTAAGTCAGCCTTTTGTAAGTCATCATAGTAGATGTTTTTAATCGCGACCTATGTACGCAATGAGGCAAAACCTTAGTTATTGTATTACTGTTGTTAAATTTGGGCAATGGGCCCCAGGTAGCTTAAATCAGCAACACGGTTATGTAGCATGCCGTATCATTTACTGTAACCGCTTTGACCAAAGCTTTTTGCAAACTACAACTTCCTTTTGTATCGCACCATAATAACAAACAGCGTGTCACCTGCTAATATGACTCCACAAAATATTTATATTTAACGGCAACCTCATAATCCCTTTACAAGCTGGGTTTTCAATAACGGTAATGTCATAATATATTGAGCCTAGCTTTCAAAAGTCTCGTTTGAGTTTGGTTTCTGCATACCACTAAGTTTTCCTTTGTAAGCCTACTTGCGCAAACTTGGCTTTTGAGCAACTAAACTAAGTCTGCTTTCTGCATAAAACCCTAAATGTTTTATGAAATCATTAAGGACATTGAGAAGAATGCTCTAATTAGATTTTACAGTTTTGCAATGTAAACAGTCACAGTGGAGAATGGGTGACCTTAATTGACAGTTAACTTTTTCTTCGTAAGCAATGAATCGCAGACATAGTTTTGATCGAAAGCGCATAATCACGGAACCTAGAATAATTCAATTGTAAGTTATTTTTCAATTTCGCTTTCAATGCAAATTCACAACACACATATTGCCTGGGTTTGGTAATGACATTTGCTTATTATCACAGATGTTTGAACATAAGTTTGAACGCGCAATTTTACTGCAAACGTGCTTACGCTAGGCCAATCACATTATTTTCTGAACTCGAAAAAACGTGACAAATTTTCACAGAACTCGAACTCGAATTTGAACTCGCAAAAGTAACAATGTCGAACTCGAACTTGAACTCAAACTCGTAAAACAAGCTGAACTCAAACTTGAACTTAAACTCGACATAAAGATTGACCGAGTTTGCAGCCATGGTTTGCACTAAAAGTAAGGGGCCCCAGTATGTGAATGTATGGGATAGTGTACACCGGTAGGGAGTGAAAATAAGGGGAGTGTACACTGGGAGAACAAAAACCACCAAAGTCAGATGTTTAATACGTCATCAAAACTGACCAATTACAAATGTCTAACGGCAAAATACATGTAGCCTCCAAGGGTAAAATACCTTTGACAGCAAAATAGCCACTACCTAACGTTTTACATTGATTTTAAGGTAAATCGAGGCTAAAAATGCTTTTACTTTTACTGAATTGGCACTAATATTTAAGAAATAGAAACTTTCGTAAACTGCAGACAGTGACGCTGTTTCAACCTATCAAGTCTCTTCAGTGCGGTTGTTGACCAATAAGAAGCTAGACTCAGGGTTTTTCAACCGTTTTTTTCCTCATGGCCCACTAAAATAATAAAAGTATGACGGTGGCCCATTAACTTTTGTTAAAAAGCACAAAGTTCAATAACACAATGAATCAATAAATCAGTTTTTGATAACACAATAAATTAACTTTAATGAGAAGGTTGCTGTTGTATTTTGTCCACAAGACTTTGTATTCTCGGCGCAGTTGATGAAAGTGCGCAGCATATGTCAGCTTCAACATCAAGTCTGTTGCGCGGCTTGGATTTTATGTTCAATAGGGCTGAGTAAGCTGACTCACACAACCACGTGGTGGTGAAAGGCAGCAGTTTCATAAGACAATTTCTGCTGATTTGTGGATATCATGAGGACACTTGGATCCAGAATTCAGTGACAGACACATCTGCAAATAAGTCACGACAGCTTGAATCATTTCTAAGATCAATAAGTTCATCTTAAAACTCGTCATCCACTTGCTCAATAGCAACACAAAATGGATTCCTAACCAGTGTAAAAGCATCATGGCCAAGTTCAGAAAAGTAGGATTTGAACTCAGTTTGTAGAGTACCAAGGTGGTCTGCCACTTCATCCGTATCGGACAAACATGTGAAACATGTCAAAGTTGCCATTTTTCACTTTACGTTTCCAATTGCCCAGCTTTTCAACAAATGCCCCAGTAAAATCTACAAACTGAATGATATCTTTTCCTTTTCCTTGCATCTTTAAATTCAACTGGTTTATAGCTTCAAAAATATCCACTAAATATGCCAATCGAGAAAGGAACTTCACATTTTTAAAATGTACTGCGAGTTCAGGTTTTGCTGTTTCCAGAAAGATCTTTATTTCATCACGGAGCTCAAACGCTCTGGCTACAAGGTTGCCTCTTGACAGCCACCGTACTTTGGTATAGTAGAGAGGTTGTTTATGTTCAGAATTTAGGTCTTCGCACAACTTCGGGGACAAGCGATTATTTAATGCACTGCTTTTAATATAATTCACGCTTTTAATGACCACATCAAAAACGCATTTAAGAGCATCTGGTGAGGTTTTTGAAGCTAACGCTTCCCGATGAATAAAGCAGTGAGTGGTCACAAGATTAAGTGCTTTATTTTTTACGAGCGTTTGGAATCCACTCTTGGCTCCCAACATGGTCGGTGTGCCATCAGTGCACACACACACAAACTTGCCCAACTTATGTTCTCTTTATCAAAAAAGTTCTCGACCTTTTCCATTACATCTTTTGTCCTTGTGGTGGTGTTTAATTCACTGCAAAAGAGCAGCTCTTTTTTCACATTTTTCTCTGTTACATAACAAACAAAGGCCATTGGCTGAGGTGCTGAAGAAACATCTGTGGATTCATCAAGCTGCAGAGCGAACAAACCAAACAATGCCTTATCTCAGGGATTCTTAAACTGGGGGGCGTGAAAGCTTGGAGAGCATGACAGTGACATATTGATGAAAAGCAGCTCCGAACTACAGTCAAATCTCGTTACCACCTCGCTACTAATCCATTACATCAGAATCTGTGACCTAGTTTTAAAAAACAATTTTGTCTGGACTTTAATTCGTTACTGTTTTAATTTCCGCTGTCTTATTTACATCGACACATCGTTATATGCTTCGCCTTCCTTTCTCCGCGGGAGATGTCACTTAGCACGTCGATTTTGTACTTTTTCATTTATTCGTTCTTTTCTCCCCCACGCCGTTAAACCGTATTTTCCAAACTTTTTGAAGGTTCACGAGCGAGATTCATTGTTAATGTTGTTGTGGAGTGGACAGTACCTGGTTGTTTGCAGTTAAAATTCTTTGCTAGGATTTATTGGTAGTTTTCTTAGTGTTGTGACTTTTGTTTGCTTTTTTTTAAGAACTGATGATGCTTTCTTAAAGCGAAATATATTTTCTATTTGTTTTTTTATTTTGAGGTTGATTAAATTTAACTTTTTCAAACTTGTTAATCCCCCATAATTTACAAATTTTAGACCTTTGAAAAATAAGTGGTATTTAATTTAGCTGCGGTGATAAAAATGAGTGCAAAAAAGAGGAAGTACAATGAAGAATAGCTGCAGTATGGTTTTACTGATGCAGCAGTGAATGGTCAAGTTGTACCACAGTGCGTTATATGTTTCGAAAAGTTCAGCAATGATGCTTTGAGGCCAAATTGCTTGAAGCGTCATCTTCAAACAAAACATCCTCTTCATCAAACGAAACCCTTGGCTTTCTTTCAAAGCAAGAAGGATTCTTTTAAAAAAATGAAAATCGCCTGTGCGGAGAATTTTAGCCAATTATCATCTGCGGAGCTGGTAGAAGCATCTTTTGAAATTGCTCAAATGATAGCTCAAGCGAAACAACCTCATAATATTGGCGAAACTTTGATAAAACCATGCATTTTGAAAGCAAGTAGCCTTGTTTTGGGGGAAAGCAACAGCAAGAAGTTAGCAAAGATTTCTCTTTCAGATTCTACTATTAAGACACGAATCGATGAGCTTGCAAATGATATTGAATGTCAAGTTCTTCAAAAGATACATGCATCACCTTATTTTGCCATTCAGTGCGACGAAACGTCTGACGTAGCTCAATTGTCACAGTTGATGGTCTATGTTCGTTTTGTTGGATCTGCTACAATTGAGGAAGAAATGCTATTCTGCAAATCGCTTGAAACGACCACGAAGACAGAAGATGTGTTCAGAGTTGTTGATGCATACTTTCACAAAAACGGCATGAAATGGGAGAAACTTGTTGGCGTCTGCACTGATGGTGCACCAGCGATGCTTGGTTGTCGGAGTGGATTTATTACCAGGGTAAAGCAAAAAAATCCGGACGCAGTTGGAACTCACTGTGTAATCCATCGAGAGGCTTTGGCCTCCAAGACTTTACCTGCTGCAATGAAGAAAAAGCTTGCCATAATTATACGAATTGTTAACTTTATCAAATCAAGTGCTGTCAATTCCCGGTTATTTTCCCAGCTATGTAAACACATGGATTCCAATCATGAAAATCTGTTGTTTCCTACAAATGTTCGATGGCTATCAAAAGGTAATATGTTAGCTCGCGTTTACGGTTTGAAAGATGAAGTAAGTATATTTCTTGAATCTAAGGGAAAACAAGATCCCCTGTTACCATTCCAATCACAAGAGTTTCAACTGGCAATGGCATACCTTGTTGACATTTTCGAAGCTCTTAATTGCCTCAATCTACTGTTGCAAGGAAAGAACGCGAACCGTATGAAAAATTACGATGAGATACGGACATTCAGAGCAAAGCTGGGGTTGTGGCATCGCCGAGTTCAACGGGGAAATGCAGCCTCATTTCCTACCTTGGACATAGCACTTGAGAACAGCAAAGCCAAACTGGAAGGTGAACTTAAGGTAGAAGTGGAATCCCACCTCCAAATTTTGAAAGAAGAATATGACTGCTATTTTCCTGACTTGGGTAATGTTGAACTAACAGAGTGGAAGAGGACGAGAAATCCCATTCGAATGAAAGAAGATATTCTTTCGGAAGAACTGCAGGAAGAGTTTTTGGAGATGAAGTGCAACTCCACTGCTAAAGATGATTTTGAAGCAATGTCTCTTAACAATTTCTGGGCTAAATATTTGCATATATATAAGAATGTGGGCAGTGTGGCGATATGTACCCTTCTTCCATTTTCATCGACATATTTATGTGAAAGTGGATTTTCAGCACTTGTGAGTATAAAGACAAAATTTCTTAAACTGGAATGCGAAGCAGATTTTCGATGCACGTTGTCTTCAACAAAGCCTCGAATTAAACGACTAGTTTCCCAAAAACAGTTGCATCCTTCACACTAAGCAGGATAGTGGCAAATAAATTATTGTTCTATTTTTCGTAAATTTGATTTTTGAGGCTAGGTGAGGCGTGAGCATGAATGACAAATGTCAAGGGGGGCGCGACTGAAAAAGTTTAAGAACCACTGATTAAGAAAGTAACTGATCTCTTCGGATCAAAATTGGTTCACACAATGATGGTGTAACAATAATATTGTCATCAATCTAAGGAATGTCGTTGCTAGTTTGGTGTAAAATAGCATATGAAAAAACCAGTATAATAAAGCTCCTTTTATGACGTTTCGCAAAACGTTAAGAAAAGAGCCTTAGTTTTCACAATACCTCGCGTACAAGAATATCTTCTGAATTATTTTTATATTGCCATAGCTGTTTGCACTGATATATATGATTACAGATTGCTACTCAACAGTCATCTTTTTCATTATCTGCTGGCGTAAAACACGTAGCAACACACATGTAATTGTCTGTGTATATTTTATCAATGTTAACTCTGTTGCATAAAAAATAACTTTACGTTTATTTTTGGAAAATATATTTTTGATGACATCAATTTAAATCATTTCGGCAAAAGTAGCCACCTCCACTTCATCTTTTCTTAATGTTCAGCAATTCTAACTAAGTTCGAAACAACAAATTTGCAAAACCATTTTATTTTTGAAAACCATATTTTGCACAAAGCATTGCACCATTCATTGGAAATACAATGAAATAAAAGCATTGGAAATACAATAAAATAAAATCTTTCTTATTGGTTGCCGAAACAAATTTTTGAATTAAACAACCAATTGCAAACTTTTACTTGTATTTGCAAAATTACTTAAGGGTTGTAAAGAGGCTTAATGAACCAAAAAAATGTCTTCAAGATTCAAAAAGTCTAATTCATAAAAACAAGATTTTTATGGTTGGACCCATTGACCTTCTTCCACAGATTTCACCTTTTTTCTGCAACACAAATCACAATAAATTTAGTGAATCGTTTACGAACAGGCCATCACGTCTTAACCTCCATCATTTTGTAAACAAAAAGCAAAATGGTTGGTTGGAGTATGAAACACGATGCAGAATTACGTTTGCTTCTTTTGTAAGCATTCGGTGACGGGAATTGGTGAGAATGATGAGCTTGCCAAGTTGATTGCTTTAGTTGCTGCGTCCAAAGCCACCGCAGCTGATGCAATATTTCTAGTCGATTAATGTTCATTTTGCTGTTGGCGTTGCAGCTACTGAGGCTGTTGTTGTTGCAGGTGCAATTTTTACTGTATTGATGGCGGCAGTGGTGGTAATTGGTTTAGTTGCTTTTGTGATTGTTTAAATCGCAATCTTACCGTTGAAACTATTCGGTGACGCTTGCGGTAGAACAGCGTCGGGACGGTGCGGATCGTTGACATGTTTGTGCATCGTTAACAAAGTTTTATGATAAAGACTTAGGTCCTCACTGCTTGAATTGCACTCTTTGATATTGTAGTCAATTATTGTTTGCTCAAAATGTATATCATTCTTTTTCTGATTAATTTTGTCTAAAGTTTTTTTTGCAGCTTGAAAGTTTTGCATATACGTACGGTCAGCTAGCTTGTGAAGTAATATCATTTTGTCTCTACAAACTAAAGGAAAGTATAATCCGCGACTTATTTCATATCTTCTTTCAATTCTAATGCAGCTCTCACGGAGCAATTCTTTACGATTTGTCAGCTTATTAGATTCATTGAACTGGAGCAAGGATGAAAATCAAAGTAATTCGTTCCTCGCACATACCATATATCAAATTGACCACTTGCGGTCATACACAACCAGTTGTTCCGTAAACACAATTTTAGAATGAAACCAGGGCAAGGTGCTTTTAGTTCGTCAGACTTAATCCCCTTTATCGGTGGCACAAGTTTACTGATGTCATGCTCCAAACCACTTCTTCCCCTTTCAGTGATGATGAATTTACAGTTATTCGGATTATCGTCAATAGCTACTGCTTGGGGTTTGCAGTAGTTTATTTCATTAACCACGCAATAAATTTCTGTTAGCAAAACTTTGAAGCGGATCATTACTTCATCACAGTCCAATAATCTGTCGTGATTTTCATAAAACGAATTAATTATAAAATAATGAATTCTCAACTTTGGCTCGTTTGCAAAATACGTATGAAAACATTTTTCTTTGTCAACTCGGTAGGCCATTTTTAAAATCAGTCTTCACACAGTTACAACTTCATACAATAAAAACAGCGCTAAATCAGTCAACAACTTTGACATGTAATCGCATTTTCAGCTTTCAAACCCAAAAGCACTATTGTTACAAATTTCAAGCTGTCTTACTACATCTTGAATATCAAGCATCAATACAAATTTATCAAATAGGAAAAACTTGGTTTTAGATTTTTGAAAAAAATGGTATGATCCTTTGTAGTTTTGGTAGCACATTTTAGAATTTAAACCAAGTCAAACAGATTGAATATGCGCTAAATTAGATTGAGAAAACGCACCCATTTTTGCATCAAGTCAAACAAATTGATTGCATCAAAAACCAACTTATGCTGGATTTGATATCAAGACTCTTTCAAAAATTTTACTCAATTAATAAAACTGATTCCAAGATTTTTTTTCAACCAATAGAGCTGATATTTAGCTAGAACAAGCTAATGAACACCTCTATCAGCACAAACTTTAAAGATGAATAAACTTTAAAGAGTCAACGTTTTGGATTACCAAAACATCAAGCAACTGTTCAATCAAAAGAGCCAACATCAGTCCAAACAGACACAATAAGTCCATCCCTCAGAGGAATCGATATCAAGTTTGAAAAACTAAAGATCATCTCTATAAGCCAATGATCATCTCTATCAATTTTTAAAACATCAAAAGCGGCCTTCTGAAGAGTAAACGTTTTAGAGAATCAAAAAAGCCACAAAATCTGCATCAAAAAAGCAACAAAATTTCGAGCAACAGCAATTTCGAACAAATGTCTCTCTATACTCAAACAAATACCATGTCTGTTATCTACTATCTTGATTATTGACAGATAAGAATTTGACCCTGCATATCAAATTACACCTCAAAAACTCAACCGCAAAGGTAACACCATGCTACTCTCGACTATAAGATCTTTTTTTAACTAAATACACCTGTAGCTGTAGCTACTGGTTCTGGATAATACACGTAAAACCAACAAAAGCAGCTGTTATCATTTTGGCCGAGATCGAAACAAAAAATCCAAATTAAAATTTTTAATCCGTCATAAGTGAACACAATGACTTATTTTTCGAAAATACGAACAACATTGCTTTCTCCTTATTTTGGATTTTAAAACTCATTGTTCTCGTAACTGAGTTCTTTAAAAATGCATGGCAACAACAAGTTGCCGAAAAAATGTCAAGAAATAGAGATTTTTATGTATTGTATTTTGTGAAAAAATTCTTACATTTTTGTTTGAGATTATGTTCAGCAGCAAAGCTTTTCATCATCACTACACAAGGAGCTCAAGCAAGTGGATGTGGGAATTAGAGTCTCATACTGTGGGTTTGCCATTGCTTTTCACGAATCGACAAACGTCACTAACTGTTGCCAACTACTTGTTTATGTCCAATACAAACAGAATAACAATATGTTGCTGTAGAACTATGAGTTACAACAAAACAAAAACATATTTTTAATTTTTTGGACAAAATTTTCACGCAAAAAAATTTGGATCGGAAAACGTATCATCGATGCACAACAAATGATGCTTCCTCCACGCTATATCAAAAATCAAAGTTTCAAGTTTTTATAGAAGTTGCCTCATCAAACGCAACTTTTGTTCATTGCTTCATACGCAGATTTGCTCTATGGGCCCAGGAAATGCAACTGGAGTTATTGTAAAATTTTAACAGAATCATCAAAGCAGTGGATTGCGTAAAGCATCAATTCTGAATACATACCTGTTAGCAAGGCTTTGTAAAGATCTTGGTTACGACTACAAATATCTTCTATAGTCTACACCACACGGAGGTGCATTAATTTTGACGAGAAAATATCCTAAGACGAATCTTTGAATTGAGGAATGCGTTGTTTGTAATTTGCAAAAAAACAATACCAATTTTATAAACAATTTGGAGAATAAAGAATCGTTCCAAGGTTGGGTCAAACGGCAGATATTTTTGAAGCTCTTAACAACATAACGCTGTTTTTCCAAGAACCGAATCGTTCAATATCAGATTTTATTTCTCAGTTGGAAACAAATATTCTAAAGCTGGACATCGGGATAAAACACTCAAATAGCAAAACATATGCGATGCTCAAACGTTTAACCTCTCTTTAAGGGCAGCCCAATAATAAATTACGCGAAGAATTGGCTGTCACCTGAAACACATCAAATCCAAATTTTGCATCATTTTCTGACCCTGGTCTGTAGCGCATACCTCACATACTCGTTCCTTGTCAATCCCTCTGTTTCACCTGTAGGAATAGAAAATCAAGCAGATACTATCAATAATCATTTGACAAAACAGCAAAAACACACAAAAGAAATACTTTCGAAGGAATGATAAATTTTTGGAGGAATTTGGCCGCCATACACGACACTTTTATTTGTAACGCCATTACCCCAGTACATGAGAGTGTAAACAGAGTTTTTCTGCCACGATGAGCACCAAAACCAAGAGTCGAAATCGTCTTGGTCGATGAGCTGTAAGCACGGTTGTATCTCAAATAGATCAGCTGGCAAGAAGAAACAATTGCTGACTATGCATTAAATTTTGTCTCGTTAGTGTGTATTCATAAATGCGTTTTAAGTAAATTGAGTTCTTTGATAACTTGTTGGTGCATAGTGACAGCATAGAACCTCCAGGTAGTAGGCTATGAGGAAACTAAAGTTGAAAAATGAGTGAGTTATGTAAACAGCAATAAATGTTTAAAAGTCTTTGATCTAGTCAAAAACATTACGCCTATAAGATATAGCCCCACATAACCATCGCTACAAAATATACAAAGATATAGCTCAGAACACATTTCGCTGGAGCTTCATACATTGATTCTCAAAACTAAAACAATCTTTTTAACAGAAATGAAGCACAAATATACAAATTAATAGTCAAAAAATATCAATCTCAGAAAACTCAAGTCAATAAAGTAAAATAAAATACAAATTTACAAAAAATTGAAGTCAAATAAAGGCCATTCAACTTGACAACTGTTAAAGTAAAATAATATATTTCCAATGACAATGAAATTGACATCCAGAAGTAAGTTTATCCCAGTTTAAGAGTCCCTGTTCTAAAGCTTTATCTTCAGAAGAGCAATCTACCAGTTGGTTGAAACTGACTAAATTGTCTTGATATCGGGGTATTTTATATGCGACACACAATTGTAACGTATACCTTTTTGCTTTTTTATTTGCTGTTTTGATTCTTTTCTTCGGTGATGCTATTTTGGACGGAAATATAAAATATTTTCTTTTGCTCTTATTAGACTCTTTGTCATTCCAATGTTTCAATGAGGCATCTCTGCAGTTGTGTGATGCTTTTGTTGGAATTGAATAAATCTCATAAGCTATACTGCAATCTTGTCAGATTTTCTTGCTGCCTTGGACGACTATATCTCACTGGATGTAGATGACGAGCAAAAGTCAGCTTCTAAGGTAAATGCAGGCAAAAGACTCTGAGGAGCAATATACTCCAACGAAGCGGCAAAACAACAACAAAAGAGCTGCCACAAGATGGCAGTAGAAATTGAAATAAACAAGCAAATTAAAATCTTGTTCTTCTTAAACCAATTACTGTGAATGAGAGTTAAAAGCCTAAGCACAAACAAAGATTTGAACCAAAGTTCTACATTAGTGCAAAGACGTTTGGGCTGAGTGAAAATGGTATGTGGCGGACATCAATTAATGCTGGCTACATCGCTAAGAAGAGAGTAGTTCAAATTAAAAAATGCTTTAAGGGAGAACAATTCCAAACAGTGCTTGATAATCCTTCATGTACTGTTATATTTATTTAGCTAATTGCTGCTTACCTTTTTTTTCTATCGAGCAACCAGCTGCTCAATAATTTCAGTTACGCGAAATCAAAGTTTTGTAAAATCGCTTTAGGTTTGAAAAACATTTAGGGTGTCCATAAAGTCCTGAACATATTAAAAGTTTTTGTATCTCGTATAACATGCAATCTTGATGTCGATAGCACAGCATAGATTATCGCAAAAAAGTTGAATTGCTGTTATTGGCAACATCTTTCATTGACAGACTTACTAGAAATAATTAATGTTTAACCCTATTTGGCCCGGGGGGAGGGGTCGATTCGACCCACAGCAAATTAAAACTGTTGTAACTTAGCGGCCGCTTGAGATAAATGTTTGAAATTTTTTGACTTTTCCTAAAATTTATCTGGTTTTTGGTTGGTCATAAACTGACAAAGATGTAGTTTTGACTTAAACATAGCAATTTCGAAACCCACTCGAGCAAATTTCTTCATCGATTGCTTTTGTATAACAAAGAAAAAAAGGAGAAAGAGCGCACACGCAAAACCGCGACGAACTACGTAAACCACAGAACTTGTTTGAAGTGACGCACTGACTGTAAAACTGTACGGTTTCTCAGAAATCTTTCTTCTCAAAACCTTTTCGCTGTGAATAGCAACTCTTAATTTGACAAGCCAAAAACATCAAAGTGTTTTCAGATACACGGCTATTTTGTAACTTTTAGATAAATAATACCTTCTTGACGCTAGACCATAACCTACCGATAAAGTAATGCAAGAAAAATTTTGTAATTTTGATACTTGACAAATGCAACAAAGCAAAAAGAATTCTTTTCAAGCGCAAAACCAGAAAATAAATTTGGCGGCGTGATAATATAGTTTGCGCTTTTCATAATGATTTGTAATGTTGTTATCAATTAAAAATGGGGATTGGCTGGTGGGAGAGCAACGAGCGCACTTGCAATTTTTATTGGATGGAAAATAGGCAGTGGTAGATTAAGGGACGCAGGGGCGACAGACAGCAAAATTTAATTTCGGAGTTTTATAAAAGTTGATTTCCGTTGCTTTACGAGTAAGCTGTTAGTAATTAATTGAATACCGAATTTTTATCAGCAAATACAAATCCAAAACGCAAGAAGCCAATCGTGAATCACAAAATTAAATTTTTTCAAGGAGAGAAGGAGCTGTGAAACATCTCCTGAGTTTGTGACCAACACCAAAATTTTTTTCTGTTGACCGCGTGACAAAAGCAATGTGTTTGTATTCTACATCTACACACTTCCAAAAGCAAATGAAGATTTTTTTCCGTGTTCTTTTATCCACTTTTATAAAGACGCCTCTGGTAAAAGCATTACGTTTCCTGCTGCATGGCCGAGTAGAAAGGCATTTACATTGAAGTTGACGGTTTAAGTTCAAACTACAGCTTGCGTCAACTGTCACAACATTATAAGATTGAATACTGACTCAAATATCGTCTTGTCATTTCCATTCTTTTAAACCAGAGATGGGCAAACTTTTTAGTCGGAGGGTAGCATTGACCATTCAAGAGATAGCCGAGGGCCGCATCGACCATTCAAGAATTGGCCGAGGACCAATGCGTAAAATCTTGTAATAGCTGTATGCTATGCAAGAGCTTGCAATAGCTTAAAATCTTGCATAGACGTATTACAGGGCCTTGATAATGATGGCGTCCAAAAACAAAGATCATCACTCGTTATTTGGATGGAAAATGCGTCAGTTCAAACTAAGAATTGCGTAGCGGCTCTTTCAATGATGGCTTCTATCGTTTTTGGCTCTCCAGTACGGCAAGTGCGGCCAACCCTTTCTTATTGAATTAAATTCATGGAAGTTTGTATAAGTTTGGAGGGCCGCACAAAATGCTCTGGCGGGCCGCATGCGGCCCGCGGTTAGTAGTTTGCCCACCCCTACTGCAAACTACGTTCATGTTACGTACGATAAGTTAAATTGCTAATTGTTTTACTTCAATACAGGAATAGTTAAGAAATCAAAAGTTTCTTATGACATTGGGAATGCAGCCACTACATTTTAGTTCTATGTTTGAAATGTTCAAATTGCTCGTTTCCACTAAAATTTAAATATTCTGCCGGTGTATAAGATAGTGATGATTATATGATATTTAACGGATAAATTTCTTCTTTCAGGCACATAAATGTCGCAAACAAAAGTAGTAAAAAATAGCCCATGTCAATGTATGACCTGAAGAAGTGTTAAGTAAAATTTTGAATGAAGTATCTGACGAAAAAAACGATGACATTGAAAACATAGCCTCTTTAGATTCTGGTAACTATAAAATTGTAAGGACCGTATAAATATCACATAACGCCTCCAGAGGGAAACAAAACTGCCGTATTGGTGTTATTATGGGGGAGAGGATAAAAAATAGGCTACGTAGGTCTATTGTTGTAGCACAAACTTGATAATAAAACAAATTAAAGTTTACAGTCGTTTGATATAACAGGCTATTTGTAGCAAATCCAAAACTTAAGTTTGCTTGAGGACTTTTTCATATGATTCGTCACATACACACGCAGACTTGGACAACAAAATATGCGTAATTCTAGTTGGCTGATTCGGTGAATTGCAGCCAAAAGTCGCTAATTCTAATGTAATTAGAAAAATTCCTAATTCCAATTCTAATCTCATTTTGAAAAAGTTCCTGACCGAAGAGTCGGATGTGAAAAATAAAAAGATCTTTCATGTTAGGGATCAGAACCACCTTCGAAGGTTTTGGCACTAATTGGAATGATTTACATGCGAGGCTTACTAGGACAAGCACATCAAAGCACTAATGCGATGTTCCATGAAATATTTGGCAATCCAGTTTTTAGTGCAGCTAAGTCAAGGAATAGATTTAAATTTTTGATTGCCCACATATCACTTGATAATCATACAACGCGTCCTACTCCTTAGCAATACGATAGATTTGCAGCTTTTCGCAAAATTTTTGAAGAATTTAACAAAAACTGTGGGAAATTTCTAGTTCCTAATGATTTTTTGTCGCTGAATGATACTCTTTATCCTACGAGAACGCAAATCAGTTTCAAACAATTTAATCCGAGCAAACCAGCCAAGTATGGAATGCTGTATAAATCAATCAATGCTTTTCGCTATCCATTTACCTTTTCAACTGCTGTGTATTCTGATAAGCCAAAAGCAGAGCCGACATCTTACTACACTCCTAGAACGTCACAAACAGTATAATACCTAATTCAAAATTTGGAATGCCACACAAATTTAGTGGCAAGAAACATATCATATGACAGAATGTATACTTCAATACCAATGACGCAGTGGCTGCTTGACCGCGGAAAAACTTCTGTAGGAACTTTACAATCAAATAGAAAAGCAATTCCAGTCGAAATTAGAGAAATCAAAGGCCGAGAAACAAACTCATACGAGATTTATTGGGAAAAGAATAACGGCATATTAAACCTGCACTCGTATGTGGTAAAAACAAAAAGTTCAAGAAAGCGAAATGCTTTATATTACTGTGAACAGTGCCGCCGCTTCTTGCAGCTACAAAAGATGACAACAAAAGCAAGCCCGCTATTTACAAACTATACGACTTTTCAAAAGGCGAAACAGACATCATTGACCAAAAAATGGGGTTCTACAGCTGTACATCGAAATCAAAGCGCTGGACTATGAATGCATTTTGATACGTTTTGAACACATGTCGAATGAACGCCAGCACGATATATGCAATGAACAATGATCTGCAGCCTCAAAACATAAAATCTGTAGATTTCGGACTTAAACTAGCTATGTCTTTGATTCGCCCACATATAGAACAACCAAGTTTAATTGGTATAAAGTCTTCTGTGGTTCGCAAAATTGAGATAGTGCTGGGGAAAAAATATCCTCCAAAATGTAAAAACGTTAAGTGGCTTTTTTCCTCATCAAAGTCAAAAACGAAGGCGATACGATGCATGTATCAGTAAGACTAAAGGAAAACGATCAAAAGAAAAGAAAAACAAAATTTCTAAGCAATTGAGCCAGTGCCAAAAATGCACAAAGCCTTTGTGCAATAAGCTTCTTATTCGCATTTGAGATTTCTCCTTGCAAGACTAAACTGTTGTTAGGCTTACACTTATGGATAAAATTGCACTGCCGTAGTTGTTTTTGAAGCATACAAGCGTATTGCTGCTTTTGATGATGATATATGTATTGTTGATATCACCCGTAAATTTAATGTAGTGTTCCCGTATTTTCAGATTAGACGATAAATTATAAGCAGAAACAGCATGACTGCGACTAGCTAATCCAGAAATAGCCTATTTTGTTTCACATTTGTAATGCATTCTTGTTAATTGCAAGAGATTTTTTAATTGATAGCTCTAAATTCACTAATGCCTCAAAGCACAAGTTACGATGATAAAGCTCAAATTGGTGACATTATAAATAATCCCGGTGGAATATAAAATTTTAAGGACCGTATAATTATTATATAACGCCTCCAGAGGGAAACAAAATTGCCGTATTGGTGTTATCATGGTGAGAGGGATAAAAGATAGGCTATATAGACATATCGTTGTAGGACAAACTTGCTACTAAAAAGAATCAAAGTTTACAATCATTCGATCTCACAGGTTTTTGTAGCAAATCCAAAACTTAAGTTTGCTTGAATACTTTTTTATGCAACTCGTCACATACGCAGATTTGGACAACTGATTAATTCTAGCTGGCTAATTCGGTAAATTACAGCAAAAAGTCGCTAATTCTGATTTGAAAAAAACTAAAAGTCTCTTATTGTAGTGTCATATAAAAAATCCCTAATTTCAATTCTAATCTAATTTTAGAAAAGTTCCTGACCAAAGAGTCAAATCTGAAAAATGACAAGACCTTTTTTATATTATTTGCGAAAAGTTTGGCCGAAAATCAAAATCGAAATTAGTTGATCTCCAAAAAGAAAAAAGGTCTTCACAATGATTTGGTGGCAAAAATAAAAAGTCTTAGAATTGTCGCAAATACAAAGTGGTTTTGCGAAGATGTTCCAATGGCATCAAAATTCCCTTGGTAATTAAAATTTCATACTAATTTCAGAAAAACTGGAAAGCTCTAATTCTAATTCCGATTCCACTTAATTTGTGATAATCAGAAAAGCTCTCATTTTATTCTGCCCTAATTTGAGAAAAGCATTAATGCTCTAATTCTAAGTTTAATTTAATTTGAAAATGCTAAAAAAATTCTAATCGTCTAAGTCTGCACACAAGGATGGGAGGGGCTTACAAAAACGTCGTATTGCGTCGCATAAGGGAGAGGAAAGAATAAAAGAGTCGTATGATTCGTGAGCATTCCTTAATTTGAATGTGATTTATGTCTTGATCAATAAAAGTATTTATCCGTGATGAACAAGCATAGCTTGCATTTTTTGTCTAAATGAAAAAAGTAATAATTTCATAAAGCTATGAAATTTTTGTCGTTGAAATGCTATTTCACACCCTGTTTCACATTTACAAACAGTCAATCCAAATTACAAAAATCCAGCTGGAGACATGGCATATGGCGAATAGTCCAACATAAGAAATGTTATACAAACATCACGGCTGGTAACTTTCCCGTAAAAAGCAAATTGATGATAAGTTGTTGAACTTTTTACCTGGTAGCTGACATTGATAAATTTTGCTTAGGCGATCGCACAACCACAACGTCGAAGAGTAAACACTACGAAAAAAGAAAATTCGCCGGCTGTTTCTTTATTTTAAATTCAGTCAAAAATCTAAAAACTAATGCTGTGCATTTAATTTGCAATAACTTGAACGCTATTAATCTGATCATAACCAAAAGTATATAATTAGATTGAAAAATAAATTTTGCACCAATCTGAGCAAAAATGGAATCACTATTGTGAGCGGTTTAAAAGTTATTAGCTGCCAAAGTGTCGGGTCGAATCGACCCCCTCCCCCACCCGGACATAGAAAGCAAAAAAAAGCCCGGCCTTTATAGGGTTAAAATGCAGAATAATATAAAATACGGCATAAAAATGTTGACTAGTGTTCTACGATACCATGAAACAAAATAACAACTGCAGTGCTGAACAATAAGTTGTTTCCCAGTTGGAAAAGTTCCCGCCATGGATTCTTTTTCAGCAAGACCGTGGTCTTACATATTGGGCTTGGCAGTTTGTAACCTTATTAAATTGAGATTTTTCAAACCGCCGGATCGGAGAAGTGGCCAAATACCGTGGGTATCAAGATCACCTTTAACTTTTTCTTATGGGATTATGTGAAAGATAGAGTATACATCAGTTAGTGATATTAAAGTTTACAATCTAGTTTAATTAATGTTCTTGTAACAGTAAGCAACGAAATAATGATAAATCTTTTGGTATGAAATTGCTTGTAGCTCAGACGCACAGAGAAAAGCAAATGAACCCCTATTCAAATACCTGCTTACCTGGTTGAACAAATTTGGAATTTGGTGTTGCTCAAATACTGAAATAAGCGTAAGTAGAAATTTAAATAAACGAAGTTCACTTGCAAAAAACCAAATGATTTTATTTGATATATACTGTATTTCACGCAATCCAATTTTAAATTTTGTTGGACTTAACGCATAATCTGAATTTTACACAACTTACAATGGAAACGAAAAGTTACACTGAAAAAAATACAAAATTTTTCTTTTTTCTTTGCCATTAAAGTCTTGGTTTTGGTTCAAAAATACTCAATTATTCAAGTGCTGGAATTTGTTTTCGAGGAAACAAAATGGGTTAACAGCTTGTAAATTTAAAGAAATTAGTTTTTCAAAAATACGGCATTTATTATCTTTTAGAACAAAGGGTTAAAATTCCATTAACTCTAGAGCATTTTTCCTTACTAAATCGGTTTGCAATACTGCTCAAAAAGTAAATAATTTTTTTCCAATTGTTCACGAACACGTTATTATGACTTATCCTTTTTCATTTTGAACAATCATAGACAAGATATAGGCAAGATTCTGCCAACAAACGATTGGTGCTCTCTTTTTTGAACTTTCGACAGCGACAGTTGGTGATAATGTTGTACGTTCTTTTACAATTGTGGTGATCGCGGCTGTTACTGTTGTGGTGATACTCGGTGAAACTGAAGCTGCAGAAATTGGCTTTCGCATTGATGCCGATGGTGATATGGATAAGGCAGTTGCTGTTGCTGTAGTAATGGCCGTGGAGGCGCTAGAAAGCTTATTTGTTGCAATTGTTTAAACTGCAGCTTTAAAGTTGGAACTACAATTGGTGGTGGCTGCGGTGGAACAGTGAAGAGATCTAACGAGTTGTTGGCCTTCCCATGTATTATAATCAAATTTTGATGCTGATCAATTGCACTCATACAGCTTGGATTATGCACTTTAATTTTGTTGTTAAGTTTTGTTTGCTCAATGCCTATATTGTACTTCTCTCGTTTGATTTCGTTAAAGGTGTTTCTTGCCACTTCAAAGCTTTGCCTATACAAACTTTCAGCCAACTTATAGAGTAATATTAATTTTTCGTGTTTGGCTAAAGGAAACATTAATCCACGACTTATCTCCAGTCTTTCTTTGACGACTGTAATCAATTTTGCATCGAGCAAGTGCTTTTGATTCGTCAAGTTGTTTGTTTCAGTAAATTTTCTTAAAGAGGTATATAAAGTAACAAAATCGCAGTAATTCTTTCCTCGCTCATACCTTTTGAATTTGCTGCTTCTGTTTCTATACAACCAGTTGTTGTGCACACATTCCATTATAACATCACTTGGGCAAATAGCTTCCAATTGGCCCGGCCAAATTTCCTCCAGCGTCACAAGCTTGCTGATGTCGTACTGCAGGACACTTTTTCCCAATTCAGTAACGGTAACTCCAAAATAATTTGGATTATTTTTAATAATCACCATATCAGGACTACATTGGTTTATATAATCGATTGCAGTATGTATATCACTTACTGAAATTTTCATTTGTCTTGCTACATCCGCGCAATCCAATATTCCATTGCAAGTCTGATTATACAGCGAGTTGATTAAAAAGAAATGAATTCGCAACTTCGGTTCGTATTCCAAATACATCTTAAAGCATTCTTCCTCGTCGGCTAAGCTTGTCATCGTCAAAACAATTTTCAGCGCAGCTACAATTTTACAAAATAAAAACTGAGCTGATTCAGTCGTTGATTTAGCTTGTACAATTGCATGCTGAACTCTCAAACCCTCAAGCGCAGTTGTGCAAATGTTAGAGCGTTTCATTTTCGTTTAATAGACGTGGGTTCAAATTCTTTTTCAAGCCATTCTGAACTCATTGAAAATAGTATTTAACAATATTTTATTTTGCAACATTTAAATTTATTCTTCAATTGCTGGGAAGAAACTGTTGTCGATCTTGGTAGAGCTTTGTTTGGTTGAGCCAGCCTCAAAGTTTTCAATACAAAGCTTCTTGGCGCAGCGTATTTTTATTACAATCGATGAAAACCAAGCAGGAGTAGCTCACATCAAATGTGCTTCCCAGAAACACATCAATGTGATCAGTGGTAGGTTTAAACGCACGACCTATACTTCAGTGAAATGCGTTACCAAAATCTTCTTTTAGACTCTTAATAATCCGAGTAACTTGAGATTGCTTCAGAAGTAATCAGCCATGATTAAAGATGTTCTGACAGCGCTGGAACTGTTACAGATAAAAAGTGACCACAACTCAAAATATTTCTTTTAGCTAGACCAAGTATGAATACGTTATGAAGTCTTTCGATTCATGGCTGTGGATTAGATTTTCGTGTCAAACCCACTCAACAGTCAAAAGCAAAAGTCGCGAGTTTTTTTAGCTCTGTCGGCTAAAGCTGATCTGTACACAAGCTATTCAATGTCTAATTGAACATAGGTTTTGCCGTGACCCCACAATAATATAACTCCACTCCACGTTTTATAGACTTACGATTGTGGACAGGTGATGAAAAAACGAAAACACAAGTCTGGTCTTACATAGCTGTTCTACTACTGTATTTCAATGACGGTTGTACTGAGCGACGCATTGCTATTTATGGCTTACAATGCACTTTATTAAGCTTAGGATATATCGCTCAAGGGTTGCAAATTCATAGATTAATTGTTAAAGACTAAATAAAAAAATCATTTTACTCAAAAATAGCTTGAAATTTACCATATTACGAATTTCAGTTTCATTAATTTTCAAAAATTTTGAGGGAGGCAACCCCATGTACAACTCAACTTGTTTCATAAAAATACATTATCCATCCAATTTGAATATCCAATATCCAATTTGAATAACGCATATTGTAGTTAAAATAAAAAATTGACAAACAATGTTAATAAGTTTTTGAAATTCTCTGCGCCAAAATTATACAACTGGTTTAGGTTTTTTTTTGTTGTTGATATTGCAGCATTTTTGTCAACGAATAGGAAAAAGATCTCGACAAACCGAAAATCCAAGTATCAATACTTTATACAAAAAAAACAATAGGCATCAGAAATACCACAAATACAAGTTCATTTATTGCTGAAACGATTGGTTGGTGTTGACGCTGTGAAAAACACAAATATTTGAATAACTTGTTGAAGGTTGTTTAAATATTGGAATTGCATCTAGTGGTGTTGTTGCAGAGGAAAACAAAAATATTCGTTGATTGTTGAGCAGTTCCTGCATTATTAATAAACTTTGATAATTTTGATTTTCATCAGTGATTCTCAACTTGCGGCACCAGATGGAGCGCGAGGTCGTTTTAGGTGGATACGGAAAACGTGGATTTTTCAGTTTGTGCGAAGTAAAATTACTAACAAAATGTTAAGCCAATTTTTCAAATCAGTTTGGACAAAAAAATGCATTGTGCAAACATGGCTTAATATCTCCACTGTTCGTTAATACATTTTTAGATATGTTATGTGTAACCAATGGTATGAATTATTTTTCAGTAAGAAATATTTCAAATTTTGGTATTACGCCATATTATAAACACTAAAGCGTGATCCAGTGTCTCGCTTGGTGAAGAAAGGCATCCAAAGCCTCAAAGTATTACATCGTGAGGCGCATTTGGGATTTCTTCCGGGGACCGCAAAACTTCACGTTTGTCTGTATGCTGTCTTCAGATTGTTGACTGCCATATTTTCACGCATTTCTGTGCGGTGTCGGTAAAAATACTCAAATCGTCACGAGAGCAAGGTGTCTTGAGCAGTGGCCATTGCAGTAGGTGTTCCATTGTTTGTGGCTGTGTGCCACCATTACACGAGGGGTTGCCAATACTGTATCTCCATTTGATTAAATTTGCCTTGGTACGGCCTACGCCAGGTCTAAGGCCATTGAGTGTTTTCCATGTTGGCCTGGGTGCATTGCTTTTTGGAGGGAGACTGTCAGATGAGGGTGGGTTGGGTTTTAACTTGTCGATCCATCGTTCCATGTTTGTCTCTGCTTTAAGCCAGACAAGGGGCTGGACTTCACGTCGGGGACCGCAGGTTGCACACCTTTTCCTTAGCATGCTAAAGACCGTCAATTGCAAATTTTCTCCTGGCACAATTGATGTTGAAATAATAGAACTGCAATTCAATCTGCTTGTGCTTACGTGTTTCGACGGGCCCTTGCGTTTGCTGCTTTGTAAAATGCATAGTAGTGTAATACTTTCCTCTGGTCTCGGTGGGACCTTTGTCCGGTTAGACATAGAATAGTTTGTACACAACAATTATTTTGTTCACAATTATTTTTCAGTCTCTCTGCAAAACAGTTATTGCTACAGCAGAACTTTAGTTAAAATTCCCTCTTGTTCATATGCTTTGTTATTTTTCATTCCCATTCTTTGGTTGGTAAAAAAATTCAACATCCTAGCTTTTTGTTATATCGCCAACAACGTAGACTTAAAATCACTTTCATGAAGAAATAATACATTCTTTGAATCTATATTTTTGAAGTCATTATTCTGGCTCGTCAAGAATATTGAACCCCGGTCTACCGACTGCAAAACAGTCGCTTTAACTGACCTTTACTTTATTTTGCTTTGAGGTTTGAAAAATTAGACGGCAGTTGAGCAAGATGTGGTTTTCAATTGAATCAGCTCAGTTTTTATTGTGTTTAGTTGTAGCTGTGTTGACGACTGTTTTTAAAAATGGCAAACCACATTTGTGAGGAAGAATTCTCTGAAAATTATTTTGAGAAAGAACCGATGTTGCGAATTCATAATTATATAATTAACTCGCTTTATGATCAGGGTATCAACGGAATATTGGACTGTACGATAATTGCTAGAGAGTTCCGAGTTTCAGAAAGTGAAGTTGAAGCGGCTGCCCACGAAATAAATTACTGCATCCCCGAAGCGGTGATCATTAAAAATAATTCCACTTACGAAGACGTTATCATTACTGCAGTGGGACGAAATGTGTTGCAGTACGACCTGTGCAAAACTATTCCTTTAGAAGGAATTTCTTCTGACAATTTAAAGTCGATTAGCATTAGCAACCTGTTGAAAGAATTTCTTCACAACAAGTGGTTGTGCATTAACAGAAGCAGTAAAAACATAAGGTATGAACGGGGACCGAAATACTCCAATTTTGTTGCACTATACACCTCTTTATACCAGTACTATAAAACAAATTACTTGACCAATAAAGAAAAACTTGTCCACGCAAAGTGGATCAAAACAATTGAAGGAAGATTGGAAATAATTCGCGGTTTAAAGTTTCCTTCAGTTGTTGACGAAAAACTGGTATTATTTTACAAGCTATTGGAGCGAATCTACATGCAAAAATTTGAAGCAGTAAAAATAACATCTGGTGCAATCCAACTGAAAAAGATGCAAGTAATTTCCGACCCAAAAAGGCATAGCAAAGAAATTGTCGAGTGTAATCTTAATACACAACATCAAAATTTCTCAATAATGCAGAAATGGGAGTGCAGTCAAAGAAATCCACAAGCTGTTTCGTGGCAAAAACTTCCGGGTATAGCTTCTACGCAAAAGCTCGTTCTTGAACAGCTACAAAAATCGATCAACCGATTAGCATCACCACAAAAAGAACATCACCAACAACAACAGGAGCTGCAATCTTTTCAACATTTAAGCCCACCACAGTTGCGGCAGCAATTACAACAGCTTCAACTACAACCTCATCTGCAACTACAACACCAATCAATGAAGCAAGTACATCAATACGGTCAACTGTCGCGGTTGAATGTTCAAATAAAAGATGATCCATTATTGTCTTCGGCAGCCAAGACTTCACTATCGCCGTCCTTGTTTGAACTGTAGATCAGGCCTCAAGCCTTGTGTGCATTGCTGAGGTAGATGCGGTAATGACATCTTTTGTGACCAACTGGAATGACTTTGCAGGCAAAACCGATTTGAAAGTAAGAATAGACTGGTACTGAGTGACTAAAAAACTATGATAATTATAAAATTAAATTTTTGAGATTTTGACTTTTTTTTTTACTTAAACATCTATTTTTTGCAAATCTAAAATCTTTCGGTGCTTTCTACATAATTTTTCAAACAGGGACACAAAAATGTTGCTTTTATTTGTGAAAACTGACGTTTTAGCCCATATCTCAAATACTTTGAAAATGTTTTTAAAATTTGTTGTGCTTGTGCTATGCTTAATATAAGATATGAGTATTGAAATTAAAATGATTTTACAAAATTTTTGGTTGTGTTTTGATATTTTCAGAAAAAAAGGGAATGGCAGAGTAGATTGCATTCGCCAAACTAAAGGTTTGACATTTTGTATATCAATAAATATGATACTCATGACATGTCATCTTTGCGAAAATGCGCTTGCCAGCAACTGCAGAATTATGTTTGAATAAAAGTGGTGGGGTAATATTTTTGCTATAGTTTCTAAAGGGCTTCGTTGTTTAAAATATTACACAAACACTGCTTCTTCTTTGTTGTATGGCAGGGTATTTATGATCCAGGTCAGACACACGAAAAGGATCGGGGTCGAGGGTTTAGCCTTTTACCACCCCAGCCTTCTGTGCTGCCCAGATCAGATGCTGACAGTGATAGAGTTGAGCCAGCACCCTGTTTTGTCATCCAAAACTGTCAGACCCATTATTCCTCGAGGTGCCCGATGTGTGGGACATGTTAAAATAATGTAATCTGCAGTTTGTTTACTAGCGCCATACTCGCAGTTAGCTGAAGAAGCGAGACCCCATTTGTGCATAAACGAACCAAAACGCCTAACGCCAGTACGCAGGCGATTGAGTTTGACCCAAGCTGTTTTGGTTAAATTCATTCCAATAGGACTTGTGCTGACCTTAGGAATATAGACACAAAACGCTGATGTACTCTTTCAGTGCTCTGTGTCCCATGCCAAGTTCGTCCATTGGGCAGCGCGGATGCCCAATTCGTATAAGTTGTGTGATAATTTCCGCGGCAGGAACAAACTGGTGTTTAGATTTTAGTCTCTCCTTGCTAGCAGCCTGCGACTCAGTCAACTGGCCATGCAGAATACGGCCAGGGTCCAAAGAACTCAGATTACCCAAAGAGAGTATCGCTTTTTGGCGACAAAACTCAGCTTGTTGGATGCCTGAGAGAACTGGAAGGTCGTCCGTTAGAGTTGGACGTAGGCATCCAGTGACAATGCGCAAAGCGTCACAGGGTTGTCAAAATTCTTTTTTAAAAAAAGTCACAATGCTTTAAAAAAAGCCAAACTGTGTTTTAAAAAGGGAAGAAAAGCCAAATTGTACATTTTAACCTAAAAATGCTGCAAACTAAAATTTTATACCACATATTAACAAAATTAGCTTAACTGTGATACGTGATAGCAGAATTATTGTTATCATAAATTAATGATTGAATTATACTGCCACACAAACTAGTTGTGCACAGAAACATTGTTTTTATACATATAATTATGTATTCATAAAAACAAATACAGAATATAACTGAGTACAGTGGGCACACTCCTACACTTATTCAAACCCATATCTAGCAAAGTTTTACTTTGTAAAATTGAAAATACTACCGGTCATTGTAGTTGGAGGCCAAATGAAATAAAATGCATGATTAAGTGCAGAAATGTTTCAAAGAATAATATATAATCTTGTTTTACTTCTATCTAAACCTGCATGTTATCTAAAAAAAAGAGCGTATCACATTGCACAAGCAAAAGAAAAATGGTAAAGCGTTCCAATCAAATGCAGTAATAATATTCAAAACTTTGAATAAGTTTTCAAACTCAACACTAATACCGAGCTCTAATGTTTTGCAACACCACCAGAATGATTTGCCCACAGTTAAAACTGCAAAAATGTAATAAAATGCTATAAAATTATACTGTGCTACCAATAATAATAATCAGCAGTGAGGGCACAGATACATACATTTATATAAACAAGCTGTGTTGTTCTGGCATCACCAATATCATTCTAAGAAGAAGAATAAGGAAAATACACCTGCGATATAGGTCCATGAAACTTTAGTCTATTCATTAGAATAACTGATTAATTTTTATTTGAGTAAAAAAAAAAATAGGGATACTTCCAATGGTTTACCTAAATTATCCACAATCACGTGATTAAAATCAGGTCATAAAAATTCAAACGCAATGTAATAGTGCTACTGTTTATCTGCAAATTGCATGGTCCTGGGCAGTAAGACTACAACTGCATCGGGCGGCCTAGAGTGTAATGAAGCTAACTCTTTTACTGTCGTTGCTCCCAGGTCACCCTTGGGCAAGGTGTAGTACCTGCTAGCCCCCCTCGTTAGGGTAACAACAGTTTGGCACTGAGAGGAATGTATTTCTATTAGCTATTGGGTTTTTTACATAGGGTAAAATATTGTTTATTTGGCTGACTGCTTTTTTGGTTTCTTTTTTGTGTGTTTTTTTATTTCAATTTTTTTGCTCGATGTTTTTGACAGGTGCGGTGACCATGCCCCTTTCTACAATCTTTTTAATGTAATCTTTAAAAATTTGGGTATGTTTAACGTCGATTCGTTTTGTCACCTGCATTCCTTTTTCGCTCGTTGTTTTTATCCTATCGTTAAGTTTTTTGTGTTGAGAAAACAGAAGCGAAATAAATTGCCAACTACTACTACTACTACTACTACTACTACTACTACTACTACTACTACTACTATAAGATCTGTGGTGCAATATGTAATCTCTCATGCTAAATAGTAGCGATTATTCAAGAAACTGTCTGAAGAATTCTCCTTTGTTGCCATCATCACGGTTTTGTTTATAAATGTCTGTCTTAGAATATAACGAAATCAAACTATCTGATGGAAAAAAATTTTTGCAACACTTCTTTTGTAACAAAAATTCAGACCTAATTCTGACAATGGCATCAAGCAATTTAAACTCCATCCGATTTCTAGGTTTTGTTTTTATACTTGACACCATAGAAAATATTTTTTCCACCACAGCATTACTGATAGGGGTACTAAGACAATCCAGAGCATATGTAGATAGCTCTATAAATGATGCATGTTGTAAAATTCCTACACAAAGTTCTCACTTTCATTTGAAATTCCATTTGAAAAAGCAATGAACTATTGTGCTGACATGCACAACCAAGAAAGTGTCGGATTTACCTACCAATAGCACATTGACATAAAAAGTCGGTAGTAAAACAACGAAAAAAGGAAGTACAAACAAATCTTTGAAAAAAAAGTTGTTTTGCAATGTCTCAAAAACGCCAAAAAAGCCAAAACGCCAAACCAAAATTTTCAGGCCAAACCACTTTCAAAAACGCCAAATTCCTGGAATTTGGCTTGAAAAACGCCAAATTGGCAACCCTGAAGCGTCATTAAGAACGCTGTCAATGAGACGAGTATGCGCGCTGCGACACCAAGCTGGTGCACAGTACTCTAGATATACAAATATGTCATTCCTCCTATATTCACCTAAATTAACAAAATTTAAAAGAAAAATAAATTCATTCTGGATGAAAGGGCCTTTCTGCTCCCCCGTTCCAGCTTTCCTGCCTGTAAGTACCCTTACGACACGAGTACTTTTAAATAGTACATGTACACTGTGTAAATAAACTTTAGTTCTTTTTAAATGCTTTTTGATATTGATATTATATGATGGAAGACATTTTTTGAAGATCAATTTCTTCAAAATGGGCATTCTTTGCTTTTCAAAACAACATGATAAGCTCTTTTTGTAGATCAATTTCTTCCGAAGGCTGATTTTGTCAAATACTCTTGATCATAATGGAAACCATGGCTCCGTGGCCACGTGCTTCCCTGTACAAACATTCTTTGCTTCCCCAGTGGGACGTGTTTTCGAGTGTTAGAATCACTGTTTGAGAGGATAGCAACAGAAGACGTAGTACAGGAAATGAACATGAAGAGCAATAGGCATTAGAGTAGCCGGTATGTGCCAATTTCCTCCTATGCTGCATTGCTTCATACGCCCATTTTCCGTAAGCCCTTAGCCCTTTTTTTAGTATGCACTTTGCCTCATACGCACATGGTCTCATGTTTCACACAAAATTTTCACAAAACACAAAATTTAACTATTTGAAAAAGAATAGGCGAGCTGTCGCTTCAACCTACTAAGAACTTGTTCACTTCTCAAAGTCATGTTACCACCGGTAGAGTCGCTGTTCGAAATTGGCAGACAATCTCGAGCAAATTTTGCATTCAGTAGCAGGACTAGGAGTTTAAAGGCAATGATTAATCATTTATATGGTTATCAATACAGTACATAATAGATGCGTCATCAATGTGATTCATCATAATAAAATCTAAATGTTGCGTAAAGCCACATGGGCAACTCAAATACTATACCCACATGTGAAAATATAAAACCGTGGCTTTAACCTTCGACATCCACAAACCATTTCATCCATCAAGCAGCGCACCATTTCACCTTTTATTTAAAAAAAAAAGCGGGATCTCAAATTGGGGATTTTTATGAGCGTATTGACTGTTTCGACTGGATTAAATTGTTTCATTCTACTGAATAGTTATAGCTATAGTACTGCACTATATACATTTATAGTAAACTAGAATTACATCATTGTACGTCTCTAAAATCAGAAGCAGGTGCATCTGTCGCCGAGTGGAATGTAGTGATTTGAAAGTTAGTCAGCATAAAGTTTCAAATCATTTTGATCAAGACAATAACAAAGCTACTTGACGCTAAATTTTACGATTTACAAACATGTGTATGATTGTGTGACATATACCTAATACCAGTTTTTCCGGGGATTTTGAGATTGAGTTAAATTTTATCGGTAATTACGGGTTCATTAAAAACAAAAAACGAAAATCCTACTTTCCACCATGCAACTTAGGGTACCTCTTTGATAAAAGATACTTTAAAGAAATAGATTTACACTAATTAATTTAGAAGAAAATCTCACTGTTTAAATTTTTTGTATATAGTTGATTTGATCTATCACATTTGACCTATCAGATTCTGACGTAGGCCTAACCGTGTGGTAGTTTATTACCGTTCTCAGACGTCCAGTTGAAGCTCGAAAATAAAAAACAACAATAAACATGCCATAAAAATACAAAGGTAACTTGCTTGCACAATTTCTTCGAAGTTTTTTTCAAAACAAGGTATCACAAGAGATGTGCTGCGAACATACTGCCATTTAACTTGACTTTTTTGTGGTGTTTTTATTTTCCGGTCACGAAAAATTCTGCGTTGGTCGATGCTAGAACATCGTTCTGTTAACACCTGGTTTGGTGTGGCTAGCACTGCTTGCACAATGAATTTCTATCATTAGCAGCGCAACCGAGCAGAGAAAATTTTCGTTCGGTGTTTTTTCTTACATTACAGTAGGGGAACTCTTGTGAGGTTCAAACTTATGATCGTTGTGATGTTGAAAGGCATCCCAGCCAACTCGATCATGTTGCTGGAAATTAAAATTATAGCAACTATTTAAAAAAGTATATTCTAGTGATGCCTTTCCAAAAGACACTGGAAAAATCATGCAGGATTTGATCTTGATTGTTGCCGACCGTATTATCTGATTTCAAATCAAATTCTCGTTTATAAATCGACAATCTTCTCCGAGTGCTTAAATAATGTGGTCGTTTCTAACAAATAGCTCTTCAAGTATTTCGAGTTATAAAAATGAAATTGATCATATGCTTGACGGTTTTTAACTGCGCTGATTTTAACGCCACGAAGTTTTATAAATGATTGGGGAACCTTGCTCAGTTTTTTTATTTTATTCTCCGCATTACTCCCATTGGTGAGCGTCAACCAGAGCACGTGTAAATACCAACTAGTCATGAATGAAGCCTATTTGACAATCTACAACTTACCCTTCATTAAGGCAAAGAAACTTGCTTTTCAAATAATCAACAAATTAATTAATACCCTTTCGATAAGTAGAAACAAAGTTACCAAGCTCTCCTTAACGTCCGCACGAGGCAAATAACACGTGATAGTAAATTAACCTAGCGCCAGTAACACGTGATCTAAATATTATTCTCGAAATGTCAGGAACAAAATGCCGGCGCAAGAGTCAACATATGCAACAAATTACGTTGGGTAAACCGCTATTGCGATACCAATAAAAAGGGTAAATAAAGTTACTAATTTACTAATGAAAACTTACTACACAAGGTCTGCATACAGTATGTCTCGACATGGGAATTGACATCTCGTCTATTTGCTGCGAAGCGGTCTCTTTAATAAATAATCACAGTGCACAAATGCGCTTCGGGGTTTAAGAGATTAAACTGCAATTGTGCAAGTTGTAACTTCGACTGAATCGGATCAGGTTTCATTTTATTAAGTTGTAGCTTTGCAAAGGCGTGTTTTTGAAAATGGCAAGCCAAGTTGACGAAGAATGTTTTGTGAATTACTTTGCAAGTGATCCTGAGCTGAAAATTTATTACATCATAACCAATTTGCTTTATGCTGGAAATCTCGACCGCTTATCTTTTAAGGAAATAAAGGAACAGTTCCAAGTTTCACTTTCTACAGTTAAAAAGGTTGTCGATACAATAAACCAATGTATCCCTGATACTTTGCATGTTAAAAAGGAAAGTTGCCGAAGAATAATAATTACTGAATTGGGAAGAAAAATATTGCTGTGCGATATTATAAAGTTGGTTCCACAAGAAGGAATTTTGTACGACGATTTAAAAAAAACAGTTGATCCTGCTCTCTTGAACCATCTAATCAGCAACTGGTTAAAAATGTACAAAAACAGCGACGGCAAGAATCTTTTGGTGTGGATGAAATATTCTACTTTTACCGCATTACATGCGTCGCTGCTTCAGTTCCGTGAATCCCATGAGTCACAAAATATGAGTCAAAAAACTATAGACAACCTGCTTTCTTTACGTTGGATTAAAATTATCAATGTAAATCATGAAATCAGATGCAGACCAAGCTTTCCTTTGACAATTGACAGCAAATTATCGTTTCTATGCAAGTTAGCTGAGGAAATATACAGAAAAATGTTAGTAGACTACAATGACCATAGTTCTAAAATTAAAAGTGACATGGAAATGGTGTTAACGCTGCAAAGCACTCTACAGAAGGAAATTGACAGTCACAATGAAAAACGGCTCCACGTAATGGAACAACACAGAACTTTGCTCATGATGCGGCAATATTTCTTCAGGTCGGAGCACATCTATGCAAAAGCGCTACGATCCATCCCACCGCAAGCACCATCAGATGTTGTTCCAGGGATAGATTTAATCATTGAACCAGGTCAACCACAGCCATCGTCACAATAAGCGCAGTCCCTCAAACAGCCGGAACTTTGGGAAGAAAAAAATATTAAAACTTTTACAACCAGAGCTTGACCAACAATAAAATTTTCGAGACTGCCATAACAAGAACAATCTTTCAAACAGCAAGAGCGATTGAAAAAAAAATTGCCAAAATCTTAGTCTTAACATCAACGGCGATTACAACAGCCACCCCCCAGAAAAGGTGATATGCACTTCAATATAATATCAACCTCCACAAACATCAAGAAAGAAGCAAACAAACCCATTATTTTTGACAGCTGCAGCAAGCGGAAACTAAATGGAAAGATAACCCATTGTTTCCATCGACTTCACACCTCTGCACCTTGTCCCATTGGTTTTAATTTAAAAAATAAAATAAAAGATGTTGGCTTGTTTTTGAGCAACCGAAATGAATTGGCTTTGCTTTGCGCTGCTACACAACTTCAAAATTAATCCTAAATGCAGCTTTCAAAATTTTCTTTTTTAATAATTGCGTTTTTATTTTAGAAAAAACAAAATAGTGGACAAAGAACTTCAATGTTGTTAAAATATTTCTTGTTTTGTATTTTGTGTAAACTGTGTTTTTCAACATTAAAAAGAGTTTTGCAAATGTAAAGTGTTGTTTTATCTTTACGAATATTGCAGTACGACCTGGAGAGAGAAGTAGGAGTTGGTGACTAATGTATGCTACGGTTTAAAATGCAATATAAGTAATAAAATGTCGCTCTTCAAATCCTTATGACAATAAACGCCTCTTCTTCACTTGAGCTTAAAGCTATTTTAGACAAGATTTTTCTCACTCTTTTGCAATACACCCAGAGTTAAATAATCGTTGTCCTGGACCATACTCTTTTCGGCCAACTGTCATTACCTTGATAAAGCTCTGCTTTAACCTGCTTTGGTACCATGAAAAAAATCACGTTAGCAGTACCTTTGGGTCAATATGACCCAATAACTGAAAATAGATTCTGATGCCAGTAGAAAACTCAACTTGTTATCATTCCGTGTTTATTGCTTGAAAAAGTAGTGGAGTGCACAATACAAGAATATTTTACTTCTGGCACTGGTTGCAGACAATCTTGCCGTGTTCTTCCCAAATGGTGCTATGTCATTTACTGCAGATGAGTCTGTACTTTTTGTCCTTCGATCTCGGACAAAGGAAGCAGCTCTTGCGCCCTGATGGACGATGCTGGATGATGTTTTGAACAGCAAGAGGTGATGCTGGTAAAATCTCACAGCTGCAAATAATTTGTTTCACAACCTGAGTGTTTGAGGGGTCACCAATCTGCGCTTAGCTTGAGGAACAATTAACGATATGAATAGTTTTTCATGGGGTCAATATGACCACAAGCAAACAAAATGTAAAATTTACAAAAAAGGCAACATTGAAATTTAGATTAAATGAATAGAAACAGTTAACAAGAACTTGCCAAGAAATTAGTAAGCGAGATGAAAGCTTATAATCTCAAAGTTTGGAATATTTAACCTATCAAATAAGCCTGGGGTCATATTGACCCCATGGTACCAGAGCAGGGTTAAATTCTATTTTGCGCATACTTAAATTCTATTTTTCAATTCTTATTCACAGTTTTCGTGTGTTCGAGGAATGTTTAACATTTAAATTTACTTGCTCACCTTGTATTACTCTTTTAACGCCAATAGATGCAAGAAAGTTGAAAGCAATAACAAACATGCGATAACTTGATAACTCAAGTTGATTATTTTTCAAAAATAACCGTGGCTCCAGCAGAAATCTTTTTGGAAATTCTCAGAAGGTTTCAGAATGATAAGCCGACACTGCATATGACTTGTGCAGTCGTGGCAAGTTTAGAGCTACAGGATAAGAATAAAAAGCAAAACCATCAGCAGGTCAAATTCGATTTCGCGTTGATTTTCAAACTTCAACCAAGCATTTGCCAAACATCAGTAAAACCAGCTCAAAACAGATAACACGATCGCCTTCAAAGAGCTAATTTTTACAAATAGTTTTTCAACGGGAGAAATAAGGACATAAAGGCCTGTTCATAAACTTTTATCTCCAAACTAAAAAGCTGGCTATTAACTTGGTACGATCCATAACATCAGCCATGTCTTCAAATGGGTTCATGACATAATAGAGAGGTAACCGCTAGGCTGAAGAGCATCGATCCAGCAAAACCTGCTATGCATTCACCCTCTAATTTTTTGTATCCATTGAAGATAAAAACAATTTTCGAAAATAATGGCAACCAAACGTTGATTTAAGAAAAAAGAACAAAGTTGATGAACAAAAACCCAAAAGTATGTGTTAATACCTTCAAAAGGTTTTTCTTGCTGCCCTAATGGTAGCCACCCCCAATTTTAAATTATTTTTACCCTTCCTGTACCTAACTAAAAGAAAGAATAAATAAATTTCTTTGTGAAATCGTAGACTGTTACAAAGTAATACAAGAATAATCCTAAAACAGAAAGGTCGGAACTACGAGCATAATTTATAACTCCAAACTTTTAGAAAAACAAAACGAAATTGTAAGTCTATCACTGGCCAAAATTATTGTACTTCAAACATTTTTTTATGAAACTAGCTCTCTAGGTGTAAATAGGAAGCCGGTGCAAAATATTTGGTGGCGGCATTGCTTCTTTTTTTTTCTATGCCGGGACAGAGCAAATAATTGCAGCTAGGAGCTTTATGTCATAAATACAATTAAAAAGGGGCTGTCCGAGTTATAAAATAGGTCTACTACTAAACAATTTATTTTCTATAGCTTAGGATGGGAAATAACTTTCAGAATTCATAAAATCATACTGCAGAGCAACACTAAACCACTTTTCGTTTTTGGTAGTGTATTTACATATTTAAAGTAGTCTACACACTCTAATCTAAACGATTTCAACTTTCATCAAACCCTTGTCAAAACATTTAAAATATCAGGCGTTAGAATTTAACTATGATATAAAGCCAAAACTTCAAAATATTTATATTGGATTATATTCAGTAGAAATTTGAGGTCACAGCGACATATAACACAGCACTATGGATTGCGACGAAACAAGACAGTGATAACGAAATAAGACAGTGAAGACTAAATGATGTCAAATAAACAAAATAGCGGCAATTACCATAGATAAATCGATTTCAGTTTTAGAACATGATTCACACTATTGCAAGTGATCCTTTGTTGCACTTGTTGTTAAAGTTTACATGTTCCCATTCCCTGGTTACCAACTATCTGGATGACCTACCAATGTATGCCTTACTTGTATTGCACAATCGATATACAACATTAAACACCAAAGATAAAGGAGTATCGGATTTTAATAAAAGTAATTTCCAACTTTAAATTTTCTATATTTTGCTGTAAAATTTACATTTGACAATTTCAGAATTAGCCTAAATATGTCTTTATAATATCAGTTAGATGCTTTTCCTCATAAGTACGTAAAACAAGTTGAATTTTTTGCTTACAGGTAGACCTTCATTTTGAGTGGTATGGGGGTGAAGAAGCTTATGCGAAACGCTATCAAAAATCAATGTGGTAAACCATTGTGGTAAAAAAAGATTCCACCTCTTTTATTTCATTGCAAAAAAGTTTCTTTGGAGCAAATAGCTTTTTCTCGATTTAACATACAAAGAACCAATCGGTTTTACATTTGAAAGGACAGATTGCCCTTAATCCAAAAAACTCCAATGTTGGTAGATTTTCTCCGAATTCATGAAATTTAATTATTATCTTTAACTTTTAGCTAGATGTTTAAAAACGAGAGTGCACCAAACAATTTTCCTTTGTGAACTTTATGTTCCTATGCTGGGAGTTTAATAAATTAAGAAATTCAACACAGGCACATTCCTTATTAAATACAGCAAAAATATCATCGAGATATCTGTAACAGTTTTTGGTTTGTTAAAGAAGTGGAGTTCAAACTCCGTGAGAAAAAAATTAGCAGTTATCGGACCCAACGGTGAACCCATAGCTATGCTATCAATTTGCTGGGATATTTTGCCCTCGTAAATGAACAGACTCTGATTGGCTAATATCTGTAATTTTACAAAAATATTCTTGTTTCTTGGGAGATTTTAACGTTCCATCAACAGCTTCTGAATGCATATTTGTGGCTATGTAATTAATAGTTCCATTTAGAGGGACATTGGTAAACAAGGAATTTACATTACAACTGTAATTTTTTTTTAAATCAGTAGAAAATTAAAGCATGTAATTATTCGGTATAAATGGTTTAAAAAGAGAGTCCAAGAACTTTGCCAATTTATATTACGGAGCGTAAATCATGCAGACAACTAGATGTGCAGAGCTATTTTTTCCTGTAAACTTTTATTAATCCATACAACTTTCTTCGCATTGAACCTAATGGAGAAAATTACAAATGACTTCATCACCACAAGGTTATAAATATTTTTGAACGTAATATTTAATTGCTTGTTCTCGAATGATTATTGGATGCGATTTACTTTCATCATTTACAGAAATAAATTTTGGCGGATCAGAAATTATTGAGTAAAGTTTGGCATAACAATTTTCTGAAATCAAAATGACAACATCTCTTTCCCTACCAAATTGGCATACCTTGATTTTGGAATTTTTTGCAACTGCTTTGAAAGATCAATAGATGGCTAGGATTTTTCTTGCTAGACATAAAGAGTTTGATTCATTTGTAAATAATTATCAAAAATGAAGTGCTTTAGTTTTGCCATGCAGCATCATTTTGTAATTTATTTTCCGTAATTGTAAAAACGACTTTCCCTTTTTGCACCCACCCTTCTACATTAACCAGGTATCTTCTCTTCTGTACTTATTAAAAAAAACTGATTGATACTTGTCAAATGATACGTTGTTTGTGACTTAGATCAATATTGGTCAAATTGTAAAAGAATGAGGATTTAAGGCACAAGGGTTACGTCCCATTTATAACAAGATTTCGTTACTGCTCTCACAAATGCTATTAGGATGAAGCTGACGCAGCCGGTCGAACTATCATTGTTCAACCCGACATGAATGACGGGTGGCTCTGTCAAGCGGAGTCTGTTAGAGATTTTAAGTATCTAGTGTAAAATCTAGCAACAGTTTATTATTTAAGTCTTCATTTTACTCTTTAAATCAAAACAGTTTTTGGAAAATTCATTACTTGCTTGCTGTTTTTTTTTTAAGTCCAAACCAGCTTTCCTTTGGAAAACAAAGGAATACACTAAAATAGTAATTATTCTTCGTGATTTTCGCGATATCACTAACTCTTTCATGGCAATTATTCCGGAATGGAGATCAATCGCGTTCAGTTTCTTTCTGCTACGTCAAGCAATGAAGAAGGAGTTTAATTTTGCAGGCGTACAAACACACTCACGAACATAATTGTGCTTCGGTTGTTAGATTTTCACAAATGCGTTTTTCAAAGCTAAAGTTGCCTTAGATCAAAGCTAAAGGTGTTCTGAAGAGATCCAACAGATCGAAACAGGCCTGTCGGCACCTGTCATACGTTGCAAACATATTGGTCAAGTTAAAGACTTTTTTGCGATTAACTTCTTGAAAATGGTGATTTGCACATTTTTTTGCTTTTATCATGTTGTCTAGGCGGGCATCGTTCTTTATCCCCCTATTACATCCGCCACAGATTGTAGTTAAGTGCCAAGTGCCTTCATATAGCCTAAGGGCGCTTGTTTTATTCTCAAATTTTGCAGCTGTTGTTTACGAGCTGTAAAATGATTACTTATTTGTTGTTTCAGTACTTTTTAGGTTTTTGATTCTCACTTCAATACAGTCCCATTACCAGAGAGAATTCATTGGTGGGCACTCATTCCAAGTAAGAGGGCTTGTTGGTTTCCTTGTTTTCTCATTCTGTGCTTTGCACGTGATGTCAAGAGCTTATGTTTCCACACGTGTAAGTGCTGGTTGAGCATATTTTCCTCTCAAATAGAAGGCGAAGATCTTTTCTTTATTTTTTGTTTGGTCATCAATGTCAACAAAGCGCGTGCATTTGGGTATGTTTTAACCAAATCAAAATGTCTCGAAACTTTTTTCGAAGATCAATGTTGGCATTTATAAATCAACAGTGATGACATGAACTTCGAGATAAAACCAGGATTTTACAATAGCGTGAATTAGGGGGACAGAAAAAAACGCCAGAAGGGCAGGCCATCCGTCAGGGGAGACACGGCCCACCTAGTTCTCCGCGTAGCGACGCCACTGCCCCGAAGTTAGGATTATAGTTAGGGTTAGAGTATTGCTAGCTATTCCGTAGCACTATTTCTTTTGTGGAAATAAATTTTTTGGCGGCTAGCTGTTTCGGGGTACTTTTGCACTAGTTCTTCTTGTGACTGGCTCTTTTGTGGTATAACCATTGTGTACAGATGTAGAAGTCGTGAGTTGAACTCGATGAGCGAAATTGTATTAAATTCTATCCCATTATTGCATTGACGTCAAAAAAACTTTTTTTAAATTGTGTACAAGCATCCAAACACCAACTTATAAAATGTATTGTTGACAGTAATCCTAACTTAATCCTTAAAATTTCCGCGAAGTGTCCCTTTTATTCTTAAAGATAAAGCCAAGCACTTAAACTCTTTTACTGCTGGTAAATTTGTTCTGTAATCCAAGTTCACCTTTATTCATCACCAGATCTTCACGGGTTTTATTAGTCATCATCATTCCTCCAAATGCAGTCCCAGTTTTTATCAAATTATAACCCAAGTTTGTAGTGCACTACTCATTTGCAAGGCAATATTTGAAACCTCTTCCAATCATTTTTATGAGAAAAAGTGAGATTTTTTTAGCGGGCGCAAATAAAAATTGATTTTTTAATGATTCGTTTTTACTAATTTCTGGATCAGAAACCAAGTTGATCTGAAGTATTTTTGTTTTATGTTTTCATTCACCTGTCACAGGAAAACCTGTTGACGATAATGCAACAACAACAACATGTGCTCGGACCTGCTTAGGGGTTATTAGTATTGCTGCCACAGAGCGCTTCCACACCAAAGACTACAACCAAGCATTGAAACTTGTCGCAAAGCGCTTTGCCCCGGCGTAACGCAACGTACACACGGCAAGGATACTATCATTGTTGTCATAAGCTGTGCTTTAACAGTCTCAACCACGCTGCGGACATTTGCAGTTTAGACTCATGTTTGAAAATTGAGTTAATGCCAACAATTTGTTGTTGAAAATCATTACAAATGTGAAGTACCTGCATGCATTGTAAAACCCAGGACGTTAATTTGTGGAATTCAACTCAATTGGTCCTGGACCAAAGATCACAAACACAGAAAGTATTGCCAAAAACAGTGTGGTTTAAATATTCGCAGTAGAAAATCACTTTAAGTTAATATTGCACCGTTGAGTTTATTTTTAAAACATAGTTCACCACATCAAGAAGTGCGGATAAACTGTAGAATACTAAAGCTCGCTTCTTTTGGCTGCCGTTACGTGATTCCTGGGTAAAAGTGTATAACCTGGAGAGGAGTGGAAGTCATTTCGGCAAACAAAAACCGTAGGCAGCGAAAGGAAAACATCCGTCTCCAGATGTTGTGGAGTGAGATGAAGGAGAAACAAGAGAAAAGTAGTAAGTACGGATAGAAGGGAGCATGAGCCGGAAAACATGGAACAATTATCATGTGTAATGGTGCTGATGAGATTAGCAAAGAGCTTCAAGAATAAAACAGGATTTAGTTTAGAAACTAAAGCAAACTGGGTGACATATATTTCGACTTAAAGCAATTGTTCTACCCTCAAAATGCACCAAGTTCGCGAAATCAATTTTATTTTGAAAAGAAATACCCAATACCGCAAATTAAAGTTATAAAAGCTTTAAACACAACTTGATGAAAACATATTGCAGTAAATTTTTATTGATATTTTCTTTGCCCTACACATCGTAAATTTTTGAAATTTAAAACATTGTCTGTGTAAAAGAGCATATTGAAAAAATACGTTTTGAATATTATTTTGGAGACCAAGAGCTATCCTAAAAAAAGGTCTTCATGATTTAGGTTTCGTAAAAAGTAATGCAAATACAGTTCGATTTTTAACTCATAGTTGTTGAATATATTTAGCTCTTTTTAATTTTAATATCAGAATACGCTCTTCAAAAAACCATCAGATTTTTGCAAATGTTTCTACTACTGCTGGTTGAATGAAATGGACTCAGCAAGTTGAACTGACATTAGTAACTTTGACGTCACTACTAGGAGCCATGGGAGTAAAGTCGGTTGGTGTAACATAAACCGTCCAGAATTTACTCAGCCAGGATTAAAATTTGTTCTGGTACTAAAATACTGTGGCAGTTAAAAAACGACAAAAAAACAAAATATTTCAACTGTGACGCAACACTGTCACTGGTGAGTGTCACGAAAAGAAGCTGCACAAAGTTCTGTAGCACCAACAAAATATTTATTCTTCAGGTTGTGTGGCGAGACGGTTTTTAAAGTATTCAATACGCAATTTAAAGATAACTTAAACAAAATATTTGATCAAGTTGATTCTAAGTTTTTATCCCGTTGATTTTATTGTTATTGCTCGAACTTTATAAATTGGTGAAGAACCGTTTCAAGATAGTGGTTCACCCTGTAACAGTTTTTTGTCAAACAACGGCAGTAGGTGCGATTGAGTGCGACTTGAAAAGCACGCAAGATCGCTCGAGATTTGAACCGGAGTTTTATCTTGGCAAATGAAAGGAGTTTTAGACGGCAATAAAAAGGAGTTAATTGGAACAAAAAATTTTAAAGCATTAGACTTGTCAGCTTCTCTTAATCTTTTCTCTTCAACAGACACAAAACAGTTCAATAAATTCAAAACTTGCTAAAAAGTTTGTAAAACCACTTTAATATTGAAAAAATTACGCGACACGAAATGCAGTAAAGCAATTAGAAAGAAATAGTTAACTCTTTAATAAAACCTTCATTTGTTGTGAATTACAATGAGCAACAAATGTAAATCAGCAAGTCTACGTATTCGTTAAAATATTTCAGAAATGATGTGAAAGGATTTAATGTTTTCAAAAGAAAGTCTTTAAGTTTCAAAAAATTTGTTTGAAAAAATGAGTTTAGTGATTTTAATAAAAAAAGGAGAGAACCCGCTTGGCATACTTCTCTCTTTCCTTTTCTGAATATCTATAGGTATCACAAAGCACATTTTATTATTCAATTATTTTCAATCACGACTCGTCGTTTTTAATATCGTCTAAGAGAAGCGAGGAGGAAGGGTGGGACGTGGAATGGACCGACGGGTCGTTACTGCTTTGAGCTTCTGGTTGGGGCAGTTGACAGGAATCATGGGCATGTTGAGCTAAATTTTCTTGATCATGATGCTGTTGACGCATTTGCTGTTTTGTTTGATTTTGCTGCTCTATGAGTTTTTTTAATTGCTCGTCTCTCTGTTGCTGTTGTTGCTGCATCAATTGAAGTTGATGTTGTAGTTGAACTAGCAAAGGCTTCTTAAAATGTTGCTGCAGCTGCTGAAATGTCAGTGGAAATGTAAGCATATACTTTTGCAACTGTAGTTGATATAGCAGTTGGATTAATGGGAAAAGTTGTTCTTTAGGTTGTGGAAGCTGCAATTCCTTGCCTAATATTGTACCTGGTGGTAATTTCGGAGCCCGTGAGGTAGTACTTAGTGATTGCGAAAAGCCAACTCGCCGATACTGACGTATCTGTTTATGCATTAGCACAAACGTCTCGCGTTGCCAAAGCATGCGACAAGCATACACATTATAATCATCAACTTGTTTATCAATAATACTTCTTTGTTTTATAAGTTGGTTTTGAAGGTGTACTATTCTTCCTTCTTCCCGGAGAAGCTCGTAAAACGCTGCTTCAACAATTCTTACGATCTGGTTAAACATTTTGTCAGCTAGCTTATAAAGTAAGACCATTTTTTTGTATTTATCTGAAGGAAAATTTAATCCCCGAGTTATCTCCAGTCTCCCATCAATTTTTTCAATCAATTTTGCATCAAACATATCTTTTTTATTTGTTAAGCATTTTGTTTTGTTGTATAAGCATAAGGAATTATGTAAGCAAACAAAATCCTTGAACTTCTTTCCACGTACAATCTTAACTTTGTTGCCAATCCCTATTTTGTCCAGCCAGCCATTTTGAAGATACACACTCAACAGATTAAAGGGGAAAATTGTTTTGAAATTGCTAAAACCTATCCCTTCAAGAGGCACAGTCTTGATGATGTCATGCTGCAAAACTTTCCTTCCAAAGTCAGTGATGATGGTCTTTGTGTATGTTAAATTTTGTCTGTAACTCACCGCTCCAAAACTGCATTGATTTATATCGTCCGCCACTCGCCGAACGTCGCTTCTTGAAATCTGGAACTGTCTTGCAATCACTTCGTCGTCCAAAACAAGGTTTCTATCTCCATTGTAAAACGATTTGATCATGAAATAATGAATTTGCAACCCTGGTTCGTTATCAAAATGTTTCTTAAAACAGTCTTCCACGTCATCTTCCTTTGCCATCTTTAAAGCTGGTCCGTTTCTACAGCTACAATTTTACAAAACAAAACCTGAAGTGATTTTGTCAGTAATTATATTTGTGCAATTGGAGTTTGAGCTGTCACACCCAGAAGCAAGATTGATCAGAGATTAAAACGTCTTCTTCGCTACGGTAGACTTTCTCGAACCTTTGGTTCAACTCCGGAACCGGTCAGATCAAATTTTCTATGAATTTGGCTCTAGTAGATCGCATACCTGGCACTAAACATTAATGGAAACCGTGAAAGTTTTGTATTACATGTTGGGTGCCAGACAAGACCGTTATGATGTTTACTAAGATTGTTCTCAATCTTAAAAACAACCAGCAAACGCTTACGCAAAATGTTATCTCAACGCAGTCCATTACCTTGCATAAAGACTTTTATTTTTGCAACAAACCTTGCCCTAGATCGTTTTCAGTTAATTCTATGTCCGCATTACTATATGGGTTTCGACCTATTCAACAACTGCTCAAAGAGTGCTGATAAACAATTCCAAATGGCTACAAAAAATTTTCGTTTTACAAGTTACAAATAAATTGACAGAGACGACTGGTGATCATGTGCTGTCGTATTGCAGCACATTCAACCTGTGGTAACTCTTAGTATATTTTACAGTTTTACGAATATGTAAACTTGTAAACAATTATTTCACATGTTTTTTGGCAACAACAAAATATGAAAACAGCGTTCTGCAGGATTGTGTCAAAAATTGCGTAAGATACAACTTGTAAGTTTTTCGATGCTTCAAGTTTTCGTGAGAGGGTTCTAGTTTTATCATGATGAGACTTAGTCTATTGTGACGTAATTGTTAGTATTAAGTAAGCAAATTTGCCTGCTGTTAGTGCTCTTTTTGTTTAGCACTAAAACAATTTTAAAAGGTTGAACGTTTGGAATGCTGAAAACGATTTGCATATAGAAATGGAAAATATTGTCGCACGTTTCAAAACTATCTAGCATGTTTGAAATATAGCTTTGTATATACAGTACATCCTCACTTATCCGGCCCTCGATTATCCGGCTCCTCGATTAACCGGTCGTGTTCAACAGGCAGACACGTTTTATATTATTATGTAATAGTTACTATTTTGTGTATTACGGAATAATTATCACTATGGCTGGTTAATGTAGAAGATTTTTCAAATCAGTTAAAGTATAGGTTCAGTTTCTATTGGCTAAGTTTTAAAATGGATAAGCGTGCAACAAAGAGAAAACGAGTTGTGCTAACAATAGAAGATAAACTGAAAGTTTGCAGATTGGCAAAGCAGAACGTACCTAAATTTGTATTAATGAACCAATTCAAAATTGGGAAATCTACTTTAAATGATATTTTAAGAAGTGAAGAAAAGTTAACACAGTTTAAAGCAGAAAAGAATGAGCTTGGAATACCTGGCGCGGTTAAAACTTGTAAAGCAATAAGAAATGGAGATTTTGACAAATTAGATAGCGCGCTTTACATTTGGTTTCGTCAGCAGCGTGAAAAAGGCTGCCCAGTAACTGGCCCGATACTAATGGAAAAGGCCTCCGAGTTTCACCGCTTAATTTATGGAGAAAGCTCCAAGCCCTTTGTTGCAAGCTCAGGGTTCCAGTGGCGCTTTTGCGGAAGGTTTGGCTTGAGAAATCTGACTTTATCTGGTGAAAAGTTAAGTTCCGATAGCTTTTCTGCAGAACAGTTCATCAATGGCTTTTCTGTCATGACTGAAGGCTATTCAGCCGACCAAATTTTTAACTGTGATGAAACCGGCTTATATTTCAAGATGTTGCCAGGCCACACGTTAGCTTCGGTTCATAAACAACCAGATGGAACAAAAAAGGCTAAAGACAGGGTCACAATAAATGCATGCGCAAACGCCAGTGGAACAATAAAATTGCCTTTACTGTTTATTGGTAAGGCGAACAATCCACGCTGTTTTCGCAAAATTAACAAGGAAGCGCTGCCAGTTGTTTATAGAAATCAAAAAAATGCTTGGATCAACACACACATTTTCAGAGATTGGTTTTTAAATTGTTTCATTCCTGAAACAAAACTAAAGTTAAGAGAACTGGGCAGGGAGGAAAAAGCAATTTTGTTTCTTGACAACTGTGCCGCCCATCCAAGTGAGGAAGAACTTGTGTCAGATGATGGCAAAATTATTGCCAAGTTTTTGCCTCCAAATGTGACTGCTTTAATACAGCCAATGGATCAAGGGGTCCTCGAATCTATCAAAAGGGTTTATAGGAAGTCGATTCTGAGAGATCTTGTATCGCAATCAACCTTCACCATACAAGACTTCCTGAAAACACTTGATATGATGAAAGTTATCGATACTGTTGCAACTGCTTGGGATATGGTTACACCAGCTGCTATCAGAAACTCCTGGAAGAAGTTGATGCCATTACCAAATGCTATCCAGCAAAATAAAGTCCCTCAAGAAGTGATTTCAAACAACGACTTCGTGCAACAATTTTCCAGGGTAAATATTACACTGACAGACGATGATATCCTGAACTGGATGTGCTGTGATGGTCCTGGATATGAACACATGGATGAGCAAGGCATTGTTGAACTGATTTCTGGGGACGATGAAAAAGACAGCAACGAAGAGGAAGATGAAATTGAAGATCCACAATCATCAAAGTGTCCAATCACTCACGGTGAAGCTATGAATAGCATGGATAAATATTTAACATGGTACCGTTGTCAACCACAAGCGACACCAGCAAATGTGTCACACCTTATCCGGTTTCGTGAGTTTGCTGCTGAAAGGCGAGAAAGCACTATCAGACAAGCCTCCATCCTTTCGTTTTTCAGCAATAGTACTGATGAAAGTTAAACTGTTTAATAACTTATTTTGTTGAACTATGTGATTTTAAACTTTACCCAAATGTCTCTTTCGTTTAGCATTTAAATTGTTTTGTGGCTAAGCTTGTTCTCATACTAACTTCGTTTTTTTCGTTCTTTTTTTCTTAAGGTCTTTTCTTATCCAGCCAAATGCTTATCCGGTCAAGATTTTGGAAAAAGGTTGCCCAACATGACCGGATAATCGAGGATGTACTGTACTGAAGAATAATGAAGGTATCTTTTGTAGAAAATCTCCGTCACTTAACCCTAACTCTAACCTTAACCCTAACCTTCTTTGTCAACCATGGAACGGTGAGTGCTGCAGTGCTTAAAACGTGGTGGGGGTGTTTTTCTCATATCTCACATTTTTGCATTAGTGATGGGGACTTTCTACAAAAGATCCCAATGAAGCTATGTAGTAGGAGTAAGCTAGAGACTGCTTTCCGTAAAAATAAGTTAAAGTCAGTCAGGAGAACTATTTATTTTTGCAGTAAAAAATCATCCTGTAGCTATGAAGAGTCCGTAACTGATGGAATATTTAAAAGAACATCAGCATGTCTGTCGAATTTGTCACGAGTTAATATTTGAAAATAACGTTAAAAATGTAAATATAAGTGCATAAATACTATTTTGCATAGCTGCATTACTTTAATATCAATGTGTTTTGTATAATTATCAAACGAGTATTTGTTAAATTTAAATGTGTATTAATATTAGATTTAATCTATTTATGATTTCAAAACATTGTTGTAAGTCTAAGAAGACTTAAATAGGTTTTGTGCTGACTTGAGAAGATTGATCTTGAAATTCTTGTTTAGCACTGATCCATGACCTTGAAAAAAAATGGGAGAAAAAATCCAGGTACAATTCTTTCTTTGGAAACGTTGAGCAATATTCACACGGTGAAGCAACATCATCTATCTGATTTAGGTGACGCTAAACAGACCTTGTGGCGACTTGCGAAGATTTAGAGCCCAGATGTTTAAATGAAAATTTACCGGTATGAGGTACATGTGAACAAACTGCAAATTACATGTCAGTGGAGGCCAAACTGCAGCTCTTTTGATTCGTGCTGTATTTGCGTATAGTCATGATGTGTAAGGGGTGTGCAAGCTGCTGTGCGCCACGTTTAAGTTTTGGAGCCGGTGAATACCTGATTTCATGCTGTGGAAATATTCAACATATTTTTGCATGGAAAATGCATAAATTTTAGGATGGAAAATGCGTCAATTCATACTAAGGATTGCTTAGTGGGTCTTTCAATGATGGCCTCTATTGTTTTTGACTCTTTATTGCGATAAGTGTGACCACTCCTGCTATTTCTCTGCTATTGACTACATCCTATAGTCATTTCTCACATTTTCTTCACTGGTTTTGGGAATCCGGGCAATAAAACAATCCAGCGTTTGATCAAAGTGTTTTCTAATTTTTGACCTTAGGTTAAATCAAATACTACATCAAACAAAAAAAATCGATGAGCTGCTATCGCACGTAGTTTTAGCTTTATATTAATTGGTTTGCATTACTTGACAGTAGCCTGCTTTGCTCAGCCTGTAATATTTGGAAGAATAGTTGTCTAAAAGGGACGACAAAAGAGGATAAAATCTCTAAAAAGAAATCCTGCCGAAAATTCAAAAAGCCGCATTGCGTTAATGATCTGATGTAAACCTAGCAAAACCGTCGCGAAAATGTACTGATAGAAGGTCATCTAAACACCGTTCCGACTCAATTAATCCCTTATTCATGTACGATTTTGAACCGCTTTTAATTAAGATTATGACTTAAACTGGGAGGATTGTAAAAAGATCTTTGCCAGAGACTCAAAAAGTTTTAAATTAGGCTTACCCCCAACCCTTTTAAAATTCTCGATACGTTAGTGAATAACCTAACGTGATTTCCGAAAAAACCTAACGGCAGTTTGATGTTAAAATAACTGTTTTTATCGGGTTGAGGTCACGCAATTAAGTTGCCTAGAAACAAACGCGTTTCCGCAATTTCATAAAAGAGAGGAGAAGAAAGGACGAGTTTAAGAAAAATTTTTATTCTCCGAAAATTGCTTTTTTAACCATTTGGAAATATACGATTAAATACCCTTATAAACGTTTTCTCGATATTCAAGGAAACGTTGTTGATCAGATGGCTCTAAGTCGTGTCAATAGAAGGGAGCTTTAGCTTCCTTATTTTCTCTCCTACAATCGTGCTCTCGCATAGGAAAAGATTTGTGACCATTTCTTGGTGATGCCGTCAATAATGCATAAAACTTGCGTCCCATTTGGAGATTGATACATCGACATCACTAGATAATACAGTCAACGATTTGATCTGCCGACATGCTGCACAAAGTACTAATTCTCATTTGCACACGTTTTGAGTGGTGAAGGATCGCTGTAAAAATCAAATGATATGGCTCATACACTGTTCAGAAACCAGTAGACCTAATCAAAGACATTGAACACATGAGAAATAAAAAGTAGGAAAGAGTGTGATGTGAACTCAAAGTCTTCGAGTCAGCCGTCACCTCTTCGTAACATTCCAGTCGTTGCAAGCGCCGTAGCTGAAACCCGAACGTGAGCTGTAATACAAAGGCCGGTTCCATTCCGCCATAAAACATTGTGACGTAAATAGCATTTTGGTTCTATTTCAACTTTAATTTTTTCCTTAAAATTAAGGCGACTTATAGTATCGCTCGATTAATTAATTTAAGTTAACAGCAAGTTAACAGCTAGGTGATGATTGGCTTCTACTAAATATTTAACCGCAATACTTTAAACCACGCAGTTCTCGATCAAAAACAAAACAGATACAGTATATTCAGAAAATACTTCGAGACCTTAAAATTCCTTCACTTGTCGATCACGCAAACCAATGTACTCAAACATATCAATCACAAACTAATCAGAAAAACTATATCAATCAATTAACTGCTTGATTCTTGTGATTAATATTCCACAACAAACCACCACAGAATAACACGCTATCCGTCTCTCTACGCTTTTTTACAATATTTTGGGTTTTTTCACTCTTTTCGCTCTCACTGTGTGTGCAAAAATCTCGTCGTTTTATGTATGTGAATGGGACGCAATCTAGAAAATTCAAGAATGACATCACATGACAAAAAAGCTTCTACTACAAAATTACATCAAATAGGCAATCAAAAACTTTCGAGAAGGAAAAGTGTGTTGTAGAATCTAGATTAGGGTTACCATATTTGCAAACGCAAAATTCCGGACAAATCACGGCTACTTTTTATGTCACCGAATATATTCCCAAACTGACCACATAACGATGTGAGAAAAGCATTCGACAGTCCATGTAGACGCATAATTCGTCCGAAAACAAGAGGATGACTTTTTTTTGGAGAACACCATGTCAGCATGCGGCAATAGGTCAATTTGAGGTGGGTTTTGGCAAAGATGGCCGCGTGGAAATGCTCGTCCCCAAAGAAATATGATTACCACTCTCTTATCGATTTACAGGATTATAAAATTCCGGATATTTGGGCATTTTTAAAAATTCCTCCCGAACGCAAAATTTCACGCTAAATTCCGGACATGTCCGGAATTTTACGGACGGTATGGCAACCCTAATCTAGATCAGTCTTGAACGTAAACACATGATCTATCATTGTTACGTCATAAAGGAGGCATATAGGATACAAATCTTAACTCAAAAGGAAAAATGATTTTTGCAAAAACAGCCGGGATTGAAAAGCAAGTTTTGATTCATGGTACTTCTAGATTCACAAATATAATAATTACAGCAGAAGGAAAGCAACAAATGACAGAAACTCTACATACGTAAACTATTCCAACGAAGCAAATTTACTTATTCGTGACAAGCATTCCAAGCCACACTTTTGAGTTTTCAACCGGCAGTCTTTCGATAACTAGTCAAACACTCAGTTCGTTGCGCTACTAAGTTGAAGATTGATGTCGGCAAGATTGAGATCAAAAAGCTAGTAAAGAAGGTAACTGGCAATGTCGGAATGAAAAAGATTTTTGAAAATGGGCATTGGAAGAGGTCCAGCACACTCTCTCAGCACGATTTAAAAAAAAATTTTTAGCACTTTATTATTTGCTTCTTAGACGCTGGGGCACACCCACCGCATAAAGCTCTCTGGGTTCTTTATATCATTCTTGAATGTTTTAAGTTAATTGCTGCGACATGCATTTTTTGACGTCAAATTGAAATATTGATTTTTTATTGTGATGCGCTTATTTTATGTTATTGTGCTCAGTTCTATAAATTTCGAACAGCCCGTTTTTCTTCAGTTCTGCACGAAGTTGCTTAGGTCATTGCAAAACTAGAATGAAGTTTTTACAGCAAAAAAAACATCTAATGAGAAAAGGATTTTAAAAGTTTGTGAAAATTTATTTCATGAATCCATTACAGTCTGTAATTGCTGTTCAAATAATGTCAAAAATATGAGTAGTTTTGTAAAACCTTTTTATTCGTAAAACATATTTTACACGTAGCAAACTGCAGACGGTGACACTGTTTCGACCTATCAGGTCTCTTCAGTGCAGTTGATGATCAATGAGAAGCTAGAGGCTTTCAATAAAGCATAGCTTAGACCGTCACACTTGTGGGACCTAATACTGGGTCCACTGTAGTGGTTGGTCTGTCAACTACTAAAACAATTTTAAAAGTGAATTAAATTTTAAAAACTCTACAACACAATCTTTTAAACAAATGCAAGTGTTGTATTTGGTAAATCATTTCATTGAAAATAAAGTAGTACATTGTTTTTTTAAAGATTTTTGAGTTTAGAAAAGCCGTGTTCTCACAAATAAAAAGCGTTTACAGAACCTGAATAAGGAGTTTAAATCCGGTTGGCATGAAGTCCCCTTACTTCCTCCGTCGCTCTCTATATATTGTGATAGGGCTTTATCAGCATCACAAAGCTCAATAAACGGATCTTTTGTAAAAATCCCCGCCACTGATGCAAAAATGTGAGATTTGAAAAAAACACTCCTGCCACGCTTTAAGTACTGCAGATTTTAGGGTTAGGGTTAGAAAAAAATAATAGCTGACATCACTGAATTCAGTGCAGATTTCCATTAATGAATAAAAATTCTAACTGGATAAGAGCGGTGGCCGAGGTGTTTTTTGGTTGGAGCTTTTTACAAAAGATACCAATAAGTTTACTCTTAATATGTTCATGAACATATGATCACAACTCATCTTCCAGTATCGATGCCAATTCATCTTCCACATTTTCGAACAAACATGAGTACGAGAAGAAAGGCTTGGTTGCGCTCCTTATCACTGGGCCGTCACTTGTTTCAATTTCCACTGTGAGCTTAGCGTCTGCGTAGTTCTTTTTTGTGATGCTTTGGTGAAAAGCAAACAACGACATATCCTCAGTTTGTTTGCAACTCCTGTAAATGAAAGATACAGCAACGGTGTAGATCACTAGTAACAACTCGCACAAAAAATTTGCCCAAAATATTCAATCGAGTTGACTTAGAATTTCAGCAAATTCGTGTTCATTACTCTTTTTAACTTTCTAGTTTTTTAACCGGTGTTTACGAAATGGTGAAAAGCTGCCACAATTTGGCGGTAGGATCTAGAACAATGTTCCTCAACCCTAAGGCCTCGGACTCAATCGAGTCTACAAAAAGCTTTGGATGAGTCGGCAACCACAGCTTGTGGTACTGCGACAAATAACAATGAGAATTGTGGCAACTCTATGCCACTAATTGTGACACGATAATCACACAGTACTTCTGATTGCATATCTCGCATTAATGTAGCACTAGCTAATCATGATAATCATTGTGCATTGACTACCATTTCTTGAGATTTGACAAACTTGCCAACAAGTTCATGGGCAAGATTTCCTTGACACTTTAAGCAAAAGTCGACTAGCAAAATGGCTTTACCAAAAATAGACAGCTTCATTTGAGTTTATTTAGTCCTAGACGTATGACTTCAAACTACAACCGGCGATAGGGTTTATATGTCTTGAGACGTAAAGGAGCTGTCTCTTAGCTGTCAGTTGCTCCCAGTTGTTTCCAGGTCACCCTTGGGCAAGGTGTAGCACTTGATAGCCTCCTCTTTTAGGTTAAAACATGACAGTTTCCTTTTTACTTTTAATGTACTTTGCGGCAACCTGTACATTCTGTATATGCTTTTTTTCGTGTGCGTTTTTATCTATCTGCTATCTTACAGGTGCCATGGCCATGCCACTATCTTCAAATTTTAACTAAATTCTTTTCAAGTGCATGTATTAACGCATATCGTTTTGCCATTGTATCCTTTTTTTGTTCACTGCTGTCAAATTTATTTGCTATGTTTGCTGGTTTGAGCAAAAATAAAATAATTGATTGATTGAGTTCATGAATATTTTTGCTAGCGTAAAAATGTCCGCGGATCAAAGAGAATGAGAAAAATTGATCTGCTGTAAAAATAAAAAAACAGTAAAATAAAATGTTTGATTATCTTAGCAAGCTACGAACTGTGCTTGCAAGTCCAAAACGTAAGACAAGCGCAGTTTTGAACCGCAGTCCTACTTTTACGACAACGCAACACAGTCCCATTTTTAGCCCGCGGTTGTTTTTGTAGAACTGGGCTGCCCTGTTTAAAAACTAGGGCCATTAAAAATTGCAATTGGATAAGGTAATGTAGCCTTTCAATAGAATATTTTGATTCTATTTCATTTAAGTTTACTTCTTGAAATCGAAGTGACTTGCAGTATCGATAGAATAATTAATTTTGGTTGCAACTTAATAGCTAAGAAAAAAATTGGCTTCCACTGAAATACTTTAATCCGCGCACTTCTTGATCAAGAACAGAACAATATATTGACAAACCACTTTAAAACTTCGAATTCTTTTCCTTGACAAAACGCAGAACTAAAGCACTTTAATAACTAAATATCAGAGACTAACTAAAACTAAAACCACCAAAATAATCGCTTGATTCCTCTCACAACAATCACCACACAACAACGCCTTTCACAACACTCTAATAGCTCGCTCTGAACTATACTTTGAATTACACTCCCTAAATGAATAAAAAAAATCTTGCTGCCTTATATATACGGCTGGAAAATAATCTAGAAATTGCTAGAACAACACGTGACGCAGGAAAAACACCATTGATAAATTACGTAAACAGTAATAATAATAATAAAAGGAAAAAATCTTCGAGAAGAAACAAGAATTACTAGAATACGCTGGAAAGTCGTGTAGACAGCCATTGTGATGTCAGAAAGGCGTGTGAGTTACAAATCTATTTATAAATCCGAAAGAAAAAAGATCTTATTTTGAAAACAGCTTTGCAAGTTAAAGCTAAATGTTGAAAAATGGTCTGTTATTAACAAACAGTAATAAAGTCAGCTTAGACATTTATTTGCCATAAGAAAAATTATTATAACTGTTTATTGTTATTGTAGATCCTGTGCTGATAAATATTTTTGCTTCTTGTTAAATTTTGAAGATTTTATTATCTTAGTACAACCTTTTCTCTGGTTTATCATTAGTTTGTTTGAAAATATTTAATTTTTTTGTGCGATTTTTATTATTTTTTTGCAGAAACTGAGAATGCGTTAGCGAAATTAATTTTTCTTATGGCAAATAAATGTCTAAGCTGACTTTATTACTGTTTGTTAATAGCAGACCCTTTTTCAACATTTACTGATATGGAGTTAAGTCGCTTGGATAGACTATCCTGCTAGTGTTTGATTACTGTTTTCCAATTTTAATTGTTATTATCAAGTTAGGTCTACAAACAATTCAGATTTACAAATAAAATAATCACGGCGAAACAAACAGATTACAATTCTATACATATGTAGAACTATTTTTTAACGCAAATTTACGTATTCGTGACATACGTCCCTCCTAAGAATATCATAATATTAATATTAAAAACTACAAATAACGAAATTTGCGAGTCCCATTCACTACTAAAATCCTTAATGATGCACAAAATAAATTCGATTATCATATCACACACACATGTACTTTTAAAGCATAGCACAACAGTACACACAAACACAGCACGATTAGTTCATCACACGACCAAGATAATCAGCCGCTACATTACCCTTTCCAGAAATATCCTGTACAGTATAATTGTACCCTTGTAAAAATAAGACCCATCGCATTGTGCAATTGTTCTGATACTTGGTCTTGTTTATATATGCAAGGGGCTGGTGATCAGTTTGTAAAATAAACGGCTTGCCAGCTAAGTATAGCCGAAACTTTGTTATGCCCCACAAAATACCCAAACATTCCTTTTCTAAAATTTAATATTTGGTCTCAGCTAGTGCGAGTTTCTTGTTGGCATACGCCACTGGATATAGTTTCTCGTCATGCAGTTGCATGAGAGCGGCACCCAGCCCGCAGTTTGATGCATCAGTTCGTAGTATGAATTCCTTACTGTGATCTGGTAACTTTAAAATTGGTCGCTTTAACAAACAGTCTTGCAAGCTGCTGAAGGTCTTTTCTTGAGCATGTCCCCATCGAATCTTGTTAGGTTGTCCCTTGCGCGTTAGATCAGTCAATGGCGGTGCAACTGCTGCAAATGTGGAGATGTGGGCGCGGAAATAGTTCGCTAACCTCAAAAATGATCTTACCTCTCTCTTCGTAGCCGGTCTTCGTGCTGTACGTGTCTTCTCTAAATTGTCCTCATTAACTGTAATCCAGTCACGGCCGACATAATGTCCAAGCAATTCAACGGATTTGGCCCCAAATACACATTTGCACGGTTTTGCTGTAAGTCCAGCCTTCCGCATACATCTAAGCAGTTCCTCTAACACTTGTAAATGCGCTTGCCAGTCATTGGTATGTATTATAAGGTTGTCAATGTAGCTATCCAGGTTGCTCATTCCGGCTAAAATTTTCCTCATTCCACGAACTAACGTTGCCCCCGAATTTTTCATTCCGAAAGGCATCCTCATAAAACAGTACGTGCTGTCAGGTGTTACAAATGCAGTCTTTTTGATGTCCTCTTCCGCGACTGGGATTTGCCAGTATCCTTTGCTGAGATCGATCTTGGAGTAATACTTGCTTTTCCCCAACCCCTGGAATAAATCCCCTGATGTTGTCATAGGCTCCGGATCTACTACTGTGAATTTGTTTAATTTTCTATAATCGACGCAGATGCAATCTGATCCATCCTTCTTCTTCACAATTACAATTGGGGACGCAAATGGTGAGCTTAATTCTCGAACGATTCCAAGGCTAAGCATGTCATCTATTTCTTTATTAAAGTTCTCTCTCATGGCGTGCGGCAAAGGATCAGGCCGAGACCTGACCGGATTATTTTCAGAAAGCTCTATCTTATGTTTGATCATGTTAGTTTTAACTGGGATATCTGAAAAAACTTCTTCGTGTCTTGACAAGGTGTTCATCACCTCTTCCTGCTGTGTTTTATTCAGTTCGACCCCCAACTTGACGTCCTGTACTGTTTCCTTTTGATGATAATTAGCCAATTCCATCATTTCGTCGTTGTTCACACTCAAATCTTCATTTCCTCCTATAATCCCGGTACAAACATCACAAGACATTAATTGGTTATCGTCTGAATATTGTTCCGGTGTTCCGTCCTGGTCAGCTCTTTTGATGTACTTCTTCAGCATGTTTACAAGGAACGTTCTCACTTCGCAGTTGTTGCAATATCGGCAAAATCTTCGGAAACGTGACATTTATACTTAATTTACCAACGCTTCCACCATTTGTATAGATAGGCTTCCAATTGTTGACGCCTTCATTTCATCTAATACATTTTTCTAGTTTGCAATGACAATGTACAGTAAAATTCAAAGCCCCTTATTATCAACTGGTGAGTCAACAGCACCGTAAGTCGAATGGGTTTGAAGCAACGAGAAATTAAATAAAAAGGTTAAAAACCCCCGTCTAGACCAAAGAAACAGAACAAAACAATATAACAGCATTTAGGGCCAGAGAAGCAGGATTGTAGCTCCAATAATTACGTCTTGATTGATTTGCTATTCGACAATCCTAATTGGTAACTCTTGTATGGGTAGCCATTTCGAAATTTCATTAATTTGTAATTTTTATAATAACTTGCCATTTTTTGCTCTGTTGACATTGACTGTTCCGGTCGACGAATGTTTACCCAGATTAAGACGTATCAGTTTCCTGCTCTAAATCCACCTTTGATGAGGAGGTAAGAGATATCGCATAAGACAGACTTTCTATTACAATGAAAAGAATTAAAAGCTTTTTATTGCGTCAATAACCAAGGTCTTAAGGCGAATTCGAGCGCTTAAAATTTGTTTAAATAAGCTGTCTTTTTTTTGTAACGACAGTTTGTCAAAGTAAGGCAGTTTTATTTAAAGCACTTGGTAAATTGCGAAATTGCGCGTTAATGTGCAAAGAATTCGTTGCGAAATAAATCAAAGCGTGCTTTTTCATCTTACAGACGTGGTAAATTGTTTATCAGCATATAGTTCTCAATTCGCAGCGGGCGGTATAAAATTGATCCGCAATGGCATCATCAAAGAGCAAAGTCGCCACAAATATTGAAAAAAAATAAGTTACCTCGACCAACCAGATTTTTTGGCACAGAAGACAACAGTGTTACGACGCTATATTGGGGATGATGAGTTCGAAAATAACATCAGTTTTTGGGAATTGGTTCTTGGTTTGAGCTATCAAACTATTTTGTTAGTAGCGTTTTGTGTTTAGAGCTGATCGTTATGCATTGTATTGTAGCCATCATTAGGTGGAACAAGCATGTTGAAATGTTGTTGTACACATTTTAACAGTAACGAGAATCGGATTTAATTCAAAACAGCAATTCATCCTCTCATCACGCTACATTTGATTTTGCATAATTCACTTCTATTCTTCTCGTTATTGAAAGAGCGATATTGACCAGTATCAGTCGAGAAAAGAGGTTACAACAAAACTAACATACAAATACAGTAAACTACTTTGTACCCACAACTTGTACATTGTGTGCGACAGCTTCAAACAAAATAGCGATCAAAATAACTTGTACCTATTTATAAAACAACTAGCCGGCGTAGCCCGGCAGAGGCCATCCATCAGTATTGTCCGGGTTTAGTATCTCGGTTCACCTGGCCAAGCCGGCTTCACTTACCCGGCTCTTGTGTAAGCAGTAGCGAAAAGAAAAAGAATTTCAAGTACTTTTACAATTCTTGTACACGAAATTGTGATTATCGTACTCTTTTAATCATGACTGGCAATGCTCACAAAGAATCTTGCCACAAATTATTATCGCTAGCACTCGTGAGGAAGCAGGGATTGTACATTATCAAAACTGATTGTAGCGGCAAAAAGGTGGTTGCTTTCACAATTACAGAAAAAACTATTTAATGGTAAGCCTATTTTGCCAATTGGCGCTGCCGCTTTCCTATCTGTATTTGTGGGTATTAAGTTCCTAATTTGGCTGCGCTATTGTTGTTTCCGGCATAGCGGCAAAAGCGGCTATTGTTCTCTCTATATTCAGTTTCACAAATTGTTATGGTTAACTTTTTATGTTGATTTTTTCTTAAACTTGGAATCTTATTACAACGATGTAGAGTATAGACATAAATGACATAAATGCCACAACAAGCAGCACATGAGCATAAGAAAAAATCCTTGCTTTATAGTATATATGACGGCGTCACCCGCAGAGACCCGTCAGTGACGTCGGGATTGAGAGTGTCGGTTCAGCCGGCCAAGCCGACTTTACCCATCAGGCTCTTGTATGAAGAGTTACCAAATGTTTATGAGTTTTCTGCACATAAGATGTTTACGACTTTTTGTGCTCCTTTTCCTAATAGAATATCTCATTTCAAGATCCTGGCTATGCCTTATATTTATGTGCTCTGTACATCACTGACACAAACCCAAGAGAGCCTTGCGTTTACCGCAGTTTGGAAGTAGGGATTACATTTCTGATATTAAGCTATTCTAAAGCAAAAAGAACAAAAATGTCTTTCGTGTGGTGCGATTTCACACAGTGACGCTGTCTTCTTTTGATTTCCTTTTACACTTTCTCAAGTCCTCGCTGGCTACGCATTATGTAGCATATTTTTTCTTCGTGCTTGATGTGCCCTGGGAAGTGAAAAAAGTCCTTGCTTTTCCTCAAATGTTTGGTTTGATCCCGGCCAGAGTTGTAAGTCGGGCCGGGCTTTTCGGGTCGGGTTCGGGTTCGGGCCGAAGTTTGAAAAATAAATCGGGCTTGGTTCGGGCCTGAACTTGGTCTCACACTTTAAAGGAAAAAATTTTTAAAACTACCTAGAACGACTATGTGGCTTTTTGACGCATAGCAGTTTTGTACAGCAATTCGTAGCATTGCGATGATAAGACGTAGACATTGTTGTGTAATAACGTAACAAGACAAAAGAAAATAGAATCAACAAACATCTTTGTTGTGTGTGCGCACTGCAACTGGCAGTTGTAGCTTGACTTTACTTTAAAGCAGTTGTAATTTGCAGGCTAGCCAGTTAGTTATAGATTTTCCATTGCATAATGCATATACGTGTTTAAAATGTCTCAGCACTTAATCAGTGAAGTGCAAAATCATCCTGAAAGATTTAATTTCTTGCCAGCCCCAGGCCGTTCTGATTTCTGGAAAACAATTAGAATTGTCACTCGTCGTGTTCAATCCGAAGATGCTGGTGCCTCTGACGTCCAGGCCACTGAAAGTCCTTTACCTGGGATTGTATCTTGCAGTATTTGCAAATGCATCTTAAAGTATGATAGCGAATCGACAGGATCTTCACACGTAAAGCGTCACACTGAGCATTGCAAGCCTTCTAAGGGAAAGCAAGAGCTCCTAACTTCCTGTTGAACAAAAAGACGCTGAAGCTGAATGAGTCAGAAAAGGTAAACATCAAAAACGCCGAGTTACAGTTTTGCGTGCGTGGTTACCATAGCTTTAATTCTTTAGAAAATGATGGTCTCGTCACTCTGTTGCAAACGTTCACTAACACTGCTGCAAAACATGGACGTTTTGATGTTAAACATGCTTTGTATGGCAGAAACACTATCTCCTCATTTTGCAAAGAAAAGGTTGTAGAAGTGAAAGATTCTTTGCGCTTAAAACTCCAAGAGCCGCAAGAAGCAGAATCGATCTCTGTTACCCTGGATTTGTGGACTTTCAACTTTAATAACAAGTCTTATCTTGATGTCTACGCGTTTTGGGTAGACGATCTCTTTCAACTGAAGCATCAGTGTTCGGCGGTTAGTCATTTCGGAACTGAGCGTCATACCGCGGAAAACATATCGAAAGCGGTACAGGCGGTATTGGACGACTATAACATCGATGCATCTAGAATAACTGCAACCACTGATCATGGTGCTAATGTTGTTGCTGCGTTTGGTGTCGGGCTTTTAGATTCATCTGCACGACTGGACTGCATGGCACATAGGCTGCACACGTGTTTTTCAAGTATGTGGGCTCGAGGGTGCATTTGTGTGTGTGTGTGTGTGTGTGTGTGTGTGTGTGTGTGTGTGTGTGTTTAGCCCTCCTCTTCCTTGGGATGGAGGTACGGCATGAATGGTAATTCAGGTTCATGCCGTCAACCTAATTGATATTAGGCTAGGGGAAGATGGCAGCCCATTTCGAACCAGTCTTGAGTGACTGGTAGCCCCACCACCAATAAGGCGGACTGCCACTGGTGGGTACCCAAGAGTCGTCTGACATGCTGGGTTAGCAACTTCACAATTATAATCCGGTGAAGTACGGGTGGGGCCACCTGTCTGCCACATAAAGGTGGAGGCGTCCCGTTAAGTGCCTTGCCCAAGGACACAACAAGCAAGCTTGCCGGCTTGTTCTCCACACTATCTCTTTTTTATGCTGAGCGCCAAGCAGGGAAGCTGTGAATACTATTTTTTAAAGTCTTTTGGTATGACTCGACTTAGGGAATGAACTCCAGGTCTAACGACTACAATGTGGACGCTCTAACCATTGCACCATCGCGCCGGTTAGGATAGTTCGGAGCCAGAGTTGCAGCAATACGACAACCATGCAGCAGCCCTAGCCAAGTATTGTAATCAGGCCGCTGGGTTGCAAGAGCAACTTCCTGCATCTCTAAAAAAAAGCTCAACAACAAGAAGATGGGAATGCCTGATTGACAGGGCACATTCCATGAACGAAAGTTACGACACCTTAGTACGTATTCTTTGTGAACCGCACCGAGATCGAGCTCTTCTGATTGCATCAGTAAATCGTACTTTAAATGCAGACATTCTTCAGTTTATGCAGCCTTTCAGAAAATTATTTGAGGTTTTGCAGTTCAACTCGAAACCGACGATTAATTTAGCTGTTTTGACCTATTATAAGGCAGCTGCACTAGCCAAGCCCTGCGTCGGCGACAATCCCATCGTTGCCACGCTGAAAAAAGAATTTACGCTACTGCTTGACAAATCGTTTTTTGCTGCATCTTTAAAAGCTCATCACTGGTTGGCCACGTTCTTGGACCCTCATTTCAAAAGGTTCTAATTTCTGCCAATCATTACTGGGGATGAAATTTCGTTCAAGAAAACATTGCTTTTCTAATGTCGATAAGTGGGCATTGCAAAATATGGCAGAAGTCACTGCAAAAGTTCCACAAACTGAAGAGTCTAATCCTCCCGAAAAGAGAGCAAGGTTGGAAAGGTCACAAGATCCGTTCAGTGATTTCCGCGATGGGGCCTCCAGCAGTGTTAATTCCAACCGTCTGTCAACCAGCTTCCACGACGAAAACATTCTACGTCAGGTGCGTTACTGTTTGTTTTGTTTCTATACTGCATAGGCTTTTTAGGCTGCGAGAACAACTACTTGTTTGAGTCTTGACTGTCAATTAAAGCATTTATTTTTAAATAGGAACTTCAAGCCTACAAAGATTGCTTGGACACCGCAAGTGATGGAAATCCTTTAACTTTCTGGCGCTCTCACCAAGGACAGTTTCCGGTTCTGGCTAAAGTTGCTAGAAAAATATTTGCAACTCAGTGTTCCAGTGCTCAATCAGAGCGAGACTTCTCGTCGTGCGGACTAACTGTATCTGACAGACGGACCCTCCTGTCGCCGACAACTGTTGAGGCCATAGAATTAATTAACTCTGCCGTAAAATATGATCAATAATTTTTGTTGTTTTTATATCTCTTACTTTTTCTATGTTTCTGTAGCTGCTTAAGCGCAGAAACATAGAAAAAGCAATAGTAATAAACGTTAAGTTGTAATATTGTTTCTGTCCTTTTTGTTACCTGTCCTTTTTGTTAATTGTTTACTGTCCTTTTGGACTTACCTTTTTGTTACTTTATTAGAGAATTGTTAGATTTCGGGCTTTATTCGGGCCCAAATTGGGCTTGAAACAATTTTTCGGGTTCGGGTCGGGTTCGGGCTTGTATTTTCGGGGCTAAAATTTCGGCCCGTTTACAACTCTGATCCCGGCAGCTTTAGAAAGCCATTATAAAGCAAAACACCAATAATATCATCCATGTGTTGCGATTTAACACAGTGACGTTAATTTTGATTTCACCTCAAACTTTCTTAAGTCCCTGCTTGCTACGTACACTGGGTAACAAAAAAAATTTTTTGTTTGTTCCCAGGTTCTAATTGATATTTCCCAATTGCTTACACCTAAAAACTAACACAAATAAATATAACGTGATCTAAACTTTGCTTTTGTAGTTAATAGAGCGAAATTTTGCAATCACACAATATACATTGAGATATGGTAGCCCAAAAGTATTTAAATAGCATATGAGAAGTTGTTGTATCCACTTTTTAGCAACGGTTGTGCACAGTACCTACGTTTTTAATTGCTGTTTGTTTGCAGGTTAGTTTTTACCATTACATACTTTTATTGCTAAGCTTATTTCTTGAAAATAGTCATCATTTGCCTGGTATTTGTTGTTGAAAATGTCTAAGTGGGGTAGCTGCAAGCATTCTCCCGATGCATTTTGTTTCATATGTGGAGAATTTATCAAGACCAGAGCAAGGAAACACTCTGTTCTAGCATCTGCAAAGATGTGTGAAGCTTATAATTCTTATTTTAATATGTCTGTTGGAGACCAAGACAGGACTTGGGCTCCACATTTTGCTTGTGACTACTGCAAAAAACTCTGGAAGGTAAGTCTTGTTAATATTCTGCTATTGAATTTGAACTGTTGTGTGTTTACTGTTTATGATAAAAAGCCGAGACTTAACTAGTGACAGCAGTATTTCTTTTCAGGGTGGTATCGAGGAGAAAAAAGAGCAATGAAATTTGCCATTCCAAGAATATGGCGTGAACCAACTAACCACACAAATGATTGCTACTTTTTTATGGTTGATCCGTCTAAACGTCGAACTGGAAAGAATGCTCCTGCAATTGTTTATCCCAGTATTCCTTCCTCAATTGCTCCTGTGCCACATTCTGATCAACTGCCAGTACCCATTCCTACTCGTTCTCAAGACCCTGTCTCAGCTGATGAATCCGCTACTGATGAGGATGATATAATAATTGATGACTATGTCCTAAATTCTAACTTAGAAGAGAAAAAACCTTATTAGAATTCCTTGTAACACTAGTGAATGGCGTCTTTTCGTTGACAGTTCATCAAAGAGTCTCAAAGCAGTTGTAATCCATAATGGCAACAAATACCCATCTCTTCCTCTTGCTCATTCAGTCCATCTTAAAGAAACTTACGAAAATGTAAAAACTGTGCTGAACGTATTGAAACATGACCAGTATAACTGGGAAGTTATTGGTTATTTTAAAATGATAGCTTTTTTGATGGAAATGCAGGGGGGTTCACGAAATATCCCTGCTACCTTTGTCTTTGGGATAGCAGAGATACCAAAGCCCACTATCAAAAGCAAGTACGGCCAAAACGAGAGAAATTTGTTGTTGGAGAGAAAAAATGTCAAAAATATTTCACTAATTAAGCCAAAGAAAGTTCTGCTGCCGCCCCTTCACATTAAGTTTGGTCTAATAAAACAATTCGTAAAAGCGTTGGACAAAGATGGTGCTGCTTTTAAGTATCTCCAGAACTTGTTCCCCAAACTTTCAGAGGCCAAAGTTAAAGGTGGCATATTTATTGGACCCCTAGTAAAATTGATTCTAAAGTCTGATGAGTTTCTCGAAACACTAAGTGCTGTTGAAAAGGATTCTTGGATATGTTTTGCTGCTGTTGTTCTAGGGTTCTTGGGAAATAACAAAGAGGACAACTATGCCGAGCTTGTTGCCAACTTGGTAAATTCAGGTGGTAACATGGGATGTAGAATGTCAATAAAGGTCCACATGCTCGATGCCCATTTAGATGAGTTTAAAGAAAACTTGGGTGCATATTCTGAAGAACATGGTGAACGGTTTCATCAGGACATTAAAGATTTTGAGAGTCGATATCAAGGACAGTATAACGAAAACATGATGGGAGAATACATTAGGGGATTGATTCGGGAAAGTGATTTGGAGTATAGACGAAAAAGCCGGAAAACAGCACACTTTTAACTAAATTGTGAACAGTATTTCACACAAGAACCATGGTCTGTGCTACGTGGATATTTTGATGCAGAACATTATTTCAAACCCCAGAACATAACTTGAAATGTTAGATTCGACATTAATGACCTTGCATGAAATTAATTTTCATTAATATTACTAGTTCTTGATATTGCACAAGTGTAATCTCAGTTTGGGTTTCTACCCCTTGACTTCCTCCTCTCCGCACCCCATCTACACATAGTGTGCTGCTACTTTTATTTGCATGTGCTAAGCTTTTGTACTTTGTGTGTCATTTCGTTTAAAAAATAACCGGCCTATTGCACCAAATATTTCATCTGTTATAGTGTGAGGTCAGCTGTTAGGCAACATGCCAAGCAATTACATAGTAATCACAGCAATTTTGAATAAATCGCTCTTCTGACAACAAAATCAAAGTTTAGATCAAATTATGTTGATACTTCGTAGTTTTAGGGTGAAACCAATCAGGAAATATCAATTAGAACCCGGAAACAAAAATTGTGCTACACGGTGTTATGATTCATATTTGTTTTTCCTTGCTTAGGTATGCTTATAGAAGTTAAATAAGTTCTTGCTTTTCCCAAATTTTAAGGTTTGATTCCGATAGCTCTATAAAGCTATTATTAAGCAAAATAGAAAAAATGTTTCTCCTAAGTATGGTGTGATTTTAACCCGGCAAGCCATATTATCACCCGTGCCGATTTAAAACAAATCAATTAATGCACCTGCGCCAGCTTCACAGTACAAACATGTGTTAGAGCCACAGCAAAATGTTTTACTAAATATAAGCCGTAGCTCCTGTACATGTAATGGTGATCATGTTGGTTTATTATTGAAGAATGGAAGTATTCAAAAAGAAAGAACGATGACACAAACTACCATTCGTAGTTTTAAAAGTCTAAGGGGAGACGAAACATAGTCAAACTTGATGACGTCGCCCAAATGGTGGTCGTTTTGATTCATAAAAAATTATCTGTTTGGTGTTAGGCATGTTCGACGATTTGGTGGGTCCGCTTTCGTAAAAATATTGGTAATATTAAGATTTTTGCCTGCGCTGATTGCATTAATTCGATCTTAGCATGAAAAGGGGTTCTCCCTTTTCTTCAAGTCATACAATCTATTGCAATTGGCGCCTAATAAGCTCTTTTCAAACAAAAACATTTCCTCTTAATCTATTGTTACAGATTGATCCTACCATCTACGCATGCTCGCCTCCTCCATTTCCATACCGCGTCCAAAAATTTAGCATTTTCGCGAGACTTTGGAGTAGGGGAGAACTTCACCTGAGAGTAGTGAATCAATTTTCGATAAAATTTACCATAATGCTGCCAAGTAAGCCAACCAACTCAACTCTGCCAAATAAGCCAACCAATTTGTTTTAATTTTATTTGTGATACGTGGCCCGTCGCTTGTGACATGTTATGTCAGGTGAAGACAAGTTTTTTGCTTTAATGTCTTAGGTTTTGATAATTTTTGAATTAAACATTTATTCTAGTAAAATAACAAGATGTATAAAATTTTAGGCTTATGGGCCCTTAAGTAAGGTCTAAACCGCCTGACCATCGAACTTTTTGAAGCTATATTTTTAGTCCCTGTTGTCAGATTTTCTTATTTTGATACCACACTGTTCGTAAAATATGATCTTTCAAATGATAGTACGCATGAAGTTATTGAGAAAAAACAGATTAATGTTTGACTTTGATCTTTGACCTCGCATCTTCTACCATCGGAACTTAAGTGCCCCAATTTTGTTAGGAAGAGATTGCTTCACTTTTAGACTACTCACACAACAAAAAATTAGAGTGAGATCTCTATTGAAAAAGAAATATTGGAGAGTGATGTTTATTCACCATTAGGTGGAACAAGCATGTTGAATTGTTGTTGTACACATTTTAACAGTAACGAGAATCGGATTTAATTCAAAACAGCAATTCATCCTCTCATCACGCTACTTTTGATTTTGCATAATTCACTTCTATTCTTCTCATTAATGAAAAAGCGATATTGACCAGTATCAGTCGAGAAAAGAGCTTAAAACAAAACTAACATACAAATACAGTACACTACTTTGTACCCACAACTTGTACATTGTGTGCGACAGCTTCAAACAAAATAGCAATCAAAATAACTTAAATCTATTTATAAAACAAATTACGAGGAACAAAATATGCTTATGTACATGAAGCAATTCTATCGCGTGTAAATTAATGTACTTAAAATCTATCAATTACTTTCACAACCTATTTACTTAAGATGCAACATTTGATAAAAGGATTTTACGGTGAGTTTCCTTTTCGATGAAAAAGCTTAGTTTATGCCAAGTCGTACCGTCTTTATTGCGTTGAATTCACTTGCTAGAAGCCCTTTTCTTTGAATAGTGCCTGTGACTTGATATTTCATGAGAAATTACTTTCCAGTTGAGATAAAAACTAATTGTATGGACATGCCAAAAAACCAATTGGCCGCTTTTTATTGTAAAATTATCTAGTTGTTTGTGTTGATCTAACAGTCTTTGGATGGCAGACAATAGTTGAAACTGCAAAATTGTCCCATTAATGCCATTTGTTTGCTTTCGGATTGAAATGCATGTTGTTAATGTATTGTGAAACTCTGACCTTCTGTTTTTTATATAGCGGGAACGAGGAATGCTTGTTAAAACTGCTGGTGGCCAAAATCATTAGTAAGTCGAAGTTTGCTGCAGCCAATATAGGTGCTTTTTAAAAGGGTGCGGCAACACATTGGACGCGGGTATATCTGTGTGTGTGTGTGTGTGTGTGTGTTTACCCCTCCTCTTCCTTGGGATGGAGGTACGGCATGAACGGTAATTCAGTTTCATGCCGTCAACCTAATTGATATTAGGCTAGGGGAAGATGGAAGCCCATTTCGAACCAGTTTTGAGTGACTGGTAGCCCCACCACCAACAAGGCGGACTGCCACTGGTGGGTACCCAAGAGTCGTCTGACATGCTGGGTTAGCAACTTCACAATTATAATCCGGTGAAGTACGGGTGGGGCCACCTGTCTGCCACATAAAGGTGGAGGCGTCCCGTTAAGTGCCTTGCCCAAGGACACAACAAGCAAGCTTGCCGGCTTGTTCTCCACACTATCCCTTTTTTATGCAGAGCACCAAGCAGGGAAGCTGTGAATACTATTTTTTAAAGTCTTTTGGTATGACTCGACTTAGGGAATGAACCCCAGGTTTACCGACTACAATGTGGACGCTCTAACCACTGCACCATCGCGCCGGTATATCTCGTTTTTGCGATCTTTTCTGCTCTCGCCTTTATAGATCTCGTATTCTCTGGATTGGACTTAATAGACATAAGATTTAAATTCGATAATTCAATTCGACTGACACATCTCAATATTTTGTTTATGGATCACTTCTAAATCGTTTTTCTCTATAATATCTTTATGTGTTTTCAAATACTTCTCCCGATTTTAATGAGAAGAAAAAATTGGAGAAAGTTAAAAACAACTTCTCCACAGGAAAGCTTAAACCGTAGTTGATTGAAAACATTGATTGAGAACGTTATCCAAGAGGACAAACACTTGATGAAGATGACACCCGTGATCTGGTGTTTATTGTCACGTGTTTAGATCGTTGAAAACCAACTACAGTATGTACCACGTTGTTAATGGTGTTGGTTTTTACATCGCGAGCGCGGGTTTAAGACTGTTTGCAAAAACTGGATTGCTCATTATGTTTCTATTCACGTGAAAAAACCTTGGATTCATCGCTGAAAAAGCTTAGGTTTATTGACATAACGCAGTTTATCGACAAATATTCAAAAGTTTAAATCAGAATATTTTTACATCATAGCAATAAATTTCAAATTACTAAAGAGCACTCACTAGCTTTGTTTGCCTTCAAATACTTAGTAACGTTATTGTAAATACACAAAATAACATTGTACTTGACATATTCTAATACACTGTTTGCAACGTTGTAATTGACAATACACCTCATTATCATTACTTTGATGTTGCATATCCAAAGTAATCAGTTATATCGAAATTCAAGGATTTACATTATAATACATACAAGCACCCATTTGGCTCACCGCTTGTTTCAAGCGCATAATATTTAACATGTCCTGTGTTGTCTTGTCTCGCTTTTCATCTAATTTTTGAACGTTTTTGTTGTAGGTATCCACAGCAAGGTTGTACAGCAAAGTCCATTTTTTCACATTGCCTGAAGGAAAATTAAATCCACGTATGATTTCAAATCTTCCTTCGATTATTGCAATCCACTTGGCATCAACCAAACTTTCTTCATTCGTTAAACAATTTGCTTCGTTGTAATGGTACAAAGACTTATACAAGTCCAAAAAATCCCAATATCTTTCACCCCGCACATACTTTATGTCTTCGTTGCTGCTGTCCATATACAACCAGTTGTTACGTAGATATTCGTCCAGAAGATGAGAGCTAATTGATTTTGTCAAATAGTCGGCCAAAATCCCTTCTTGCGGTACAATCTTGGTGATGTCGTATTGCAAGACACTTCTTCCCAACTCAGTGATAGCGATTTTTCTGTAACATGGGTTATATTCACAAAACAATGCATCAGGACAGTGTTGATTTATTTCGTTGACCGCAAAATGTACTTCAGCAAGTGGAACTCCAAGCAGGTTCGTGACGTCATCACATGACAATGCACTTCCATCATTTTCATCATAAAGCGAGTTTATAATGAGGTAATGACTTTGCAAGTGTGGTTCGCTATCCAAAAAATTCTCAAAATATATTTCGTCGACGACTTGTCTCTCCATTATCAAAATTTCAGAAGTGCACTGTGTAGGTTTAAGTTTTGCTTGAAATTATATCTGTAACAAAGTGTTAATATCAGTTATTTTGTACTAGAAAGCGCTGTTTCGTCTGTTTGTAGGTAGGCCTATGATCGCTTTAACTGTTCCAAAACTACTAGTCGTACAAACATAAACCTTGAATTGATTGATCATCTCTTCGAAAGAAGCATCATTGAGATGAAAGTTCGGAACGTCATGATGATGTCATAACCAGAGACAAGTTTTAAATTTGCATTTCCTGACAGAGGAAAACCGAATTTCGCTCAAACAAAAGCAAGCCCAAACTTATCAATTTGCAATGATATTATCTTTTTGGGATGTAACATGACGTCACCGTTGACATTGAAATTTGTTTGCTGATTTTCTTAATAAGTTCTCACCACAGAAATGCGATTTAAAGCTTATTTGAAAAATATTAATAAATTAACGATGCAACAAAGATTCTTTTGTAAGCACTTTAGGCATACTTTTTTCCTTAAACGCTTCAAGCTAGCTTTGTGATGTCATAATGTGTCTGATACCATCAAAGTGAAAAAAGTAATAAGCAGCAGCTACGCGTAAACCTGTTGCATCGTTTATCAAAACCTAACAGCTTATGTGTTACATGTTAAATTACAATGATAAATTAGAGTATTGACATACGCTAAAATTTAGAAGCTTGTTGTTAGTTATACGATAGCAAGTGGAATTCTTTTGTACAGTCGTGTCTCAAGCCTGAATTTTCTTAATCTCTAAGACATTAGCTTATGTCGATGGTATATACTCTCGAACCATAACCTAACTTATTGCAATAACTTAACCGTGAGTCATTAACTTTGGATCTGCTTTTTCTTTTTGCAGGTGCAATTATGTCAGGACCTAGTAACATATGAACATACGTGTAGCCAGAAATTTACGGTTTTACATGAGCATACAATTACAGAGGAAAACCGTTTTTCGCTCCAACGAAAGCAAGCCCCCAACTACCAACTTGCACAAATTTCATCCCTCTCAGGTCTACGGTGATGTCACAGTTGACGTTCGATTGCAGAATTTGTTATTTGTATTGTCTTAAAACTTTTGAGACTACAAATGTGATTAAAAGGTTTTTGGAAAATATCAACAAGGTGCTTTTTATAGAACATATTCTGAAACAATTTAAGCTGAATGGACGATTGAACAACCAATTTCCTTTAACTTTCTAAACACGATTGTTTTTTTTCCTTCAAGGCTTCAAACATGTGCCTGGTACAATCGAAGTAAAAAAAGCTACAGACAGAGCTTCTATTCATTGTTTTGCAGTCAGTGAGAAGATAAATATATTACTGCAGAGTATTAACATAGCAGTAGGTCAAAAAATCTATTCTTTACTAATGCAATGACATGTCACAATATTTTTGGAAAGTCGCATCAATAGCCTGACTGATCTTAGCCTCTAACACATATCAATGAAATGTAGCATAGTTATACATATTGACATTTTTTGCGTTACATCTCACAGGAATTCCAAAAATTCTCCCCATCTTTACCACAAAACCTGGTCTATGGATTATATTCTTTAAATCATTCTCTAACGTATTGTAATATCATGACTATGTGTTTAACTTTGGCTTAGATTGCACTTCCCCTGGCTGCGATTATGACAGGATCTAGAAATACACGCGCAACCAGAGATGTTAGGTACACAAATAGGCATACAATCGAAACGTTCTGAGTAAGATGCTATATATTTGATGGTTTATTCATGAAATCATGCAACAATCACTTAGCGGCCCTTGTCCCCTATCACTTTATTTTAGTGCTTTTATGCAACTGATGAAGTGAACGAATAAAAGCTTGTAAACTTATTGGCTGTTTCAATGGTGAGCAAATTTGCTTTTAAAGTACGTGCTGCCAACACGGCAAATAAGACATTGCGAGGGATTTCAAAGAGTTTGAGAAAAATATAGCGGCTACACAGTTCGGCTCCTTATGTTTTTTTATTCAGTTACCATTAAAAACACGACACTTTTAACTGTGAGTGCACACTTCGGATAAATATCCTCTGCACAGTCGCGTTCATGTTAAAACGAAGCAATATACTTCCATCCAGAAGTCTATAGATTTTACTTTCCGTGGCAGCACTTATACCATGACCAACAAATACACACACGCAAACACAGGATTTCGATCATGCTGATTGGCTTACGGTTACAAAAATGGCTTAAGGAATGGACCAAAAATTTGATAGCATATTGCTTGCATTGCTTATACGTAGCTAGCATTTTTATCCCAGGGTGTCGTTAAGTTAGTGAAAACCAATTATTAAAACCACTGCTTCTTATATCCAACATCGGTTGGTTCAAATAGGAATTCAACTGTACTTGCACACTGAACAGCCTGGTCGCACGCTTGACTAATTTCAACTTTTAAGACATATTGTTCTTGTGCAGCAGAGTGGTACAGGATGCCGGGATTTGGTGTGAACTTCTGCAGAATCAAAACAAATGTCCGCTCCTGGCATTAAAAATAAATCGTAAAATTAACGACTTACGCCGTAATTTATGACAATAACTAAGCAGTAGTTCCTGAATTCGAGTTAGACTGCCTACCGATGTTCTTCACCCTGATCTTACTGATTGGGGGATACATCGATCATTTTGCTATTTCCTGGCTGTGTTTGAGGTGGAACCAGGGTCATCAGAGCAACCACAAACTTAAGGTCACAAGCACTAATACGTCACAAAAAACTTATCTATTACTTTAGGGTCTACCTGAACTTTACGTTTGTGGCCCATCGCTGTGCTTAGTGGATAGTAATAGTGCACAAATTGTGAGATCGGTTTAGATTGTCGAACAAAAAAGTCTGGATCAGGTGCAATTTGGCGCCAGCCAGCTTTCGTTGGTACGAATATAAAAATGCTTTTATTTGCTGGAGAACATTTTGGTTTATAAGTTGTTCTGTATGTTTTTGAGGTGGGGCGTATCTTGCATTTTTATTTGGAAATCTCCACATTTCTTATTTTATTCTGCGCGCTCATGTTGTAAATTATGGTTTCAATAAATCATCAGCTTTAAAAAACTTGGTGCAATTAGTCTTCCCAATTCTCTCCTATGTAGCATAAATATATCCTCCAGTCACGGGAAAATGTTTTGTCAGTAATTCATAAAACAACTTGTGTTTAGACCTACTTCGTTGTTGTAATAATGTACAAGATGCAGCCTACATTTCTCCTCAACAAATGCAACCTAGAGCGAATATTTCTGTCAGGCGTTCGCAATAAACTCATTTATCTGCACAATTTTTGTAATGATGTATATTCTTTGGATCGTATGCTTTCACATTGTTCTGGCATCAAGTTTTCATCTAGCTGACTATTTGTAATTATAGAAACTACAATTTATCGCAACCAACTACTGTACAGTTATATCAATGGAACCATTGTTTATTCAGTAATGCAATTTGCTTCTTTATTAATTGACTTAATCTCATGCACTAAATTAGTTTGAGAATTTTGAATTCTTAACTCAATCTGCAACAACAGCGCATCACTTATTCTTCGGCAACCAAGCTGTGCATTGCGACCGATGCAGTGACTTATATACGCACCACGATAAATCGCTTTCACAATGCATTGCTGGTGATAATGAAATAAAGAAACAAAGCTTTTGTGCTTTAGAAAACTTGTATCTGGCCAAGTCAAAATAGGTGATACAACTAGAAATGGCTTCAATTGTCATGTCAGCGATTCCTGATGGTGCGAGCTTGAAAATCAAATACATGCTTTGTTGATCTTTGTTTACTATTCATTAACTGCCTTTGTTTAAATACAACGCGAGAAGGACTATTGTGATTTTGGAACACCGTCATTTGTATGGTTTTCTTCTTCTGCAAGAGCTGGTTGTGATATAATCATTATAATCGATAGTACTGCCGTCACGTAGCTGATTGAATCATCTAATCCCAATAATAGAATTGTAATCTCCCTTTGTGCTGTTTATTTGACTTTCTTTGTTCGGACCATCAGACAGTGCAGTGTGAAATCGGCGTGACAAGTATTGCATCTAATTTTGGCGCGAATGTTGTGTTAAAGTTGCATCCTGTATAACTTGTGTAAAACGTGAGCCACCTTGGGGTGAATTTACGTCCATGATTCTTCCTGCTCACTAAGTGTACAACAGCGTTGCTCAGATTAGGCTGCGACCCGTTGCTGTGTTGGCGATAATTTGTTTTTTGATGTATCGATTGAATAAAGTGCTCAAGAAAGAATTAAAGGAAGTTGTAAGTAGCTCTTCTTGTTCAGAATCCCCCTAGTAACACTGATGGCCCAGACAGGTTGCCAGCGAAACAACAAATGCGATTGAATGAACGGTCGACTGAACACAATGCTGGCCTCACTCACTTTTTAAAATAAGTTACTTCGACCAACCAAATTTTTTGGCATAGAAGACAACAGTGTTACGACGCTATATTGGGGATGACGAGTTCGAAAATAACATTAGTTTTGGGGAATTGGTTCTTGGTTTGAGCTATCAAACTATTTTGTTAGTTGCGTTTTGTGTCTAGAGCTGATCGTTATGCATTGTATTGTAGCCATCATTAGGTGGAACAAGCATGTTGAATTGTTGTTGTACACATTTTAACAGTAACGAGAATCGGATTTAATTTAAAACAGCAATTCATCCTCTCATCAGGCTACATTTGATTTTGCATGATTCACTTCTATTCTTCTCGTTATTGAAAGAGCGATATTGACCAGTATCAGTCGAGAAAAGAGGTTACAACAAAACTAGCATACAAATACAGTAAACTACTTTATACTCACAATTTCACAGAACTGCTGTTTGAAGCTAAACAACTGACGTAATATCGAGAATGTTAACATAGCTTTGAAAAAAATAATTTGGACAATCGTTGTTGTGAAAAATGCAATATGAAAGTGTGCAAAATTTTACTCAGTCACGCTCACGATTTAAGACCAGATTTTATTTTAATGGTACTGACAAATATTCATATTTCTTAAAATTTTGCAAAGATGCAAAAGTTCAATGACATTCTACAAAAATGATGTTCGAAATTTTTAGAGATAAATTTGATTATGCAAGAAATTTTGAGGTGCATGCATCCTTTGTATTCTCTTCCTTTCTTTCGCTGTTGGTCGTCAAAAAAATTATTCTGGCATTGAAAATTGTAGCAGTTTAAAAGCTCCAAAAATAAAAAAATTTCATATTTGCAAGTCCACGCCTAAGTATACAATCAATGGCGAGTTTAAGGAGAGGGTAGAAATAAGGCCGATGACCCCTTCCAAGACATATAACAGCAGCGATTGGAGGCCAAATTGGGCACAATTCTCGGTTTTAAAAAAGTTTGTGTCCAGAATAAAATAAATTTTATCTATTCAAGAAGCTTCTCTCTCCCAAACAAATTCTTTTCCATATGCCCCACAGCTCGGCACCGTCTCTTTCAATTTTAAAACGTGTGTTCAATTATAAGGCAAATACAGTATATTCATCAGCAATCGACAGTATTGACTGTGAGCTTAGCGTCTGCGTAGTTCTTTTTTGTGATGCTTTGGTGAAAAGCAAACAACGACATCTCCTCAGTTTGTTTGCAACTCCTGTAAATAAAAGATACTGTAACAGTATTGATCACTAGTGACAACTCGCACAAAAAATTTGCCCAAAATATTCAATCAAGTTGATTTAGAATTTCAGCAAATTCATGTTCATTACTCTTTTTAACTTTCTAGTTTTTTAACCGGTGTTTACGAAATGGTGAAAAACTGCCACAATTTGGCGGTAGGATCAAGAACAATGTTCCTCAACCCTAAGGCCTCGGACTCAATCGAGTCTACAAAAAGCTTTGGATGAGTCGGCAACCACAGCTTGTGGTACTGCGACAAATAACAATGAGAATTGTGGCAACTCTATGCCACTAATTGTGACACGATAATCACACAATACTTCTGATTGCATATCTCGCATTAATGTAGCACTAGCTAATCATGATAATCATTGTGCATTGACTACCATTTCTTGAGATTTGACAAACTTGCCAACAAGTTCACGGGCAAGATTTCCTTGACACTTTAAGCAAAAGTCGACTAGCAAAATGGCTTTACCAAATATAGACAGCTTCATTTGAGTTTACTTAGTCCTAGATGTATGACTTCAAACTACAACCGGCGAAGGGTTTATATGTCTTGAGACGTAAAGGAGCTGTCTCTTAGCTGTCAGTTGCTCCCAGTTGTTTCCAGGTCACCCTTGGGCAAGGTGTAGCACTTGATAGCCTCCCCTTTTAGGTTAAAACATGACAGTCACCAACTGCACTGAAGAGACCTGATAGGTCGAAACAGTGTCACTGTCTGCAGTTTTGCTATGTGCATCGCTAGCCTCTTGCATTACTATACATGTAAGACCTTGTGACCACTAGGCTGTGACAGCACTATTGTTCTAGCAGTTGTTAGACTTAGTGCACCTGCGACAACCGCCACTCATTCACGAGTGATACGGCTTCGCAGAGTACTGACAGACCATCCACCAAGTGGATCTAGTATAGATCCCGCAAGTGTGGCGGTCTAAGCTATGCTTTATTAAAAGCCTCTAGCTTCTTGTCGGTCACCAACTGCACTGAAGAGACCTGATAGGTCGAAACAGTGTCACTGTCTGCAGTTTTGCTATGTGCATCGCTAGCCTCTTGCATTACTATACATGTAAGACCTTGTGACCACTAGGCTGTGACAGCACTATTGTTCTAGCAGTTGTTAGACTTAGTGCACCTGCGACAACCGCCACTCATTCACGAGTGATACGGCTTCGCAGAGTACTGACAGACCATCCACCAAGTGGATCTAGTATAGATCCCGCAAGTGTGGCGGTCTAAGCTATGCTTTATTAAAAGCCTCTAGCTTCTTGTCGGTCACCAACTGCACTGAAGAGACCTGATAGGTCGAAACAGTGTCACTGTCTGCAGTTTTGCTATGTGCATCGCTAGCCTTTTGCATTACTATACATGACAGTTTCCTTTTTACTTTTAATGTACTTTGCGGCAACCTGTACATTCTGTACATGCTTTTTTTCGTGTGCGTTTTTATCTATCTTTTACCTTACAGGTGCGATGGCCATGCCATTATCTTCAAATTTTAACTAAATTCTTTTCAAGTGCATGTATTAACGCATATCGTTTTGCCATTGTATCCTTTTTTTGTTCACTGCTGTCAAATTTATTTGCTATGTTTGCTGGTTTGAGCAAAAATAAAATAATTGATTGATTGAGTTCATGAATATTTTTGCCAGCGTAAAAATGTTGTCCGCAGATCAAAGAGAATGAGAAAAATTGATCTGCTGTAAAAATAAAAAAACAGTAAAATAAAATGTTTGATTATCTTAGCAAGCTACGAACTGTGCTTGCAAGTCCAAAACGTAAGACAAGCGCAGTTTTAAACCGCGGTCCTACTTTTACGACAACGCAACACAGTCCCATTTTTAGCCCGCGGTTGTTTTTGTAGAACTGGGCTGCACTGCTTAAAAGCTAGGGCCATTAAAAATTGCAATTGGATAGGGTGGATACTTTTAAATAAAAGCTTAAAACTCAAAATTTTGCAAACTATATTTTAATCAACAGGCCTGTGCTAAACAACAAAATGTTACGATGCAATTACTGACTATAATTCATTTTCCACTTTTTGCGCACAATTTTGAAGAAATGATGAAGCATAAATTTTCAAAACAGTGTAATTTTGAATTAAATTTAACTTTTCTTGCGGTAAAATCGAATTTCAACTCATTTTGACATCGCACACTGCTTTCTGCGATCAAGAACATAAGAGAAAGTGATGAAGGTAAGACTGAGTTGGGTTAAGCACATATTTTCCAACCTTGGAAATTTTTCAAGCCACTTAAGTTTTTTCCTCATAAAGTATATAAAGAAAAATCTTGGGATTTTTAAAAGAAATCATGGAAATTTCGGTAGTGTCTTGAAATTTCTTGTCAACATATTTAGCAAAACAAATTGGTATTGGTGTGTAAAGCCAAAATTTTTGTAAAAAAACATTTTTTAGAGATCCAACAAACATTTTACAAAAGTAGGGATTTTGCATCGAATAAAAAGTAAAGATTTTTTTGAAGATCAAAACCACAAGGAAGAGCAGTTTCAAAAATTTTTTTTAATTGCTTGAGTTGCATATGACGTTTCAAAACATTTCACAATCATGAGATTTTTTACGCAAATGTTGCCGCTTTGGGGATTTTCTAGATCTTTTTTAGGGATTTTTGCCCATTTCAAGTTGGCAATAACAGTTAGGCATGTATTGAGAAGAGAAAACAACAACGTTGGGAGAAGCATGATGGAAATGGACACACTAATTAAACAAAAAACAAAAGAAAAAGTTTTGTGGATACTGTGAAGGATGATATATTGAAGGAGATTAAATTAGTAAAGAAAGATGCAATAGAACGTGCAAGACAAAACAATCAAATGATGTGGCTCTCTTTGAAATGGCACAGCTGAAAAAGAAAAAACGTAATGCCTTCTATTTGTTCTATTATGACGTAAACTGAGAATTTTGGCATAATCCTGTAGCCATGACATAGAAGGCACAGAAGACTTTTTTCCATGTTGCAATGACTGCATTCAGTTTAAGCGAGCCTTTATTGCCTTCAGCAAGCATTCAAATATTTTACAAGTACCAAAAATAAGCAAACGATATACAGTGAACATTTAATATTGCAACTGAACGTTTTTGGCTCATCAACATGGCTATCGCCGAGGAATCAAAACTACATGTTTATACTACAACTTAATTACGAAAATATATGTAAAAATTATTAATGAAACACCAACAGCACATAACCAGGATGCATGTGACAAAATAATATTCTTGCTGACGTAACAAACTAATGCAGATAACGTTTTAATAAAAATCTTGTTGGTGGTACAGAATTTTGATGTAGCTTTAAAAAAACCTGTTTGAGCCTTAAACTTTTCGTGACGCTCTCATTAGTGGCAGTATCGCGTCAAAAGGGAAGATCTAGAGTGAATAAGTGTTTTATGTGGATATTTTGGACGTTGGGCAATCAAGACAAGCCAATGATAAAGCTAGCATTGTAAAACGGGTCAAAGAAAGATTTCGCAATAGCGAAATGCTAAAAAAAGCGCAGCAAGAGGCCAAATAAGAACGTCCCGGTTATCGAAAGAGTTTGAGAGTGCAAACAAACTCTTTCTATCTGCATAACAACGGGTGCTGGGTCTTGATATAAGCAGCCTCTAAGAGATTATTAAGATGGAAAAAGTTGCGTGCTGTGGCGAGGATTGAAAACCGCTTGTTATCAAAGTATAATGCACATTGATCATTATCTAAAAGATGCTGACCAATGGCAGAGTCACAATTCTGGTGTGGTGTCGTTTCGTTTGCACGGTTTGTGTGGTTGAGATCAGCGTGGACAGGTCAATTGCTGTCTTAACCATTGCGGAACATGTTGCTTGATGCGATCCTGTAGTCGTTGAGATGTTCGCCCTACGTACCAACTATCACAGTGGCACTTATATTCATATATGACAAAACTTTTCTGAGCGGCAGGTAGAACATCTTTGCGGGTCATAGGCAGCACCCGCTTTGTCGTAAATACCAAGCGGGTGCTGACGGAACCATAGCAGCTTTTCATAGCGGTTTTAACTTCTTTTTCCAAGTTTGTGGAGGCTTATCTATCCAAGAGACCCTCAAGTACACAAGGCACTTTTCTGGGCCGAATCGCTTAAACGTCGAGAACTGAGCGATTTTCTTGGCGATCTGAGCGTTGAAGACGTTTTTAGGATGGCCATTGTCCGGTAATATTTTCTTGATTCGTTCTATTTCTTCATTGAGTCTACACTTGGTGCAAATCATTAGGGCTCGATGCACCAATGTAGATACTAGGCTTATTTTGCGTTTGAGAGGACTAAAGGACTCCCAACGCAAATACTGGCCGATGAAAGTGGATTTCCGGTATACATTGGTTTCAAAACCAATATCTGTTCTTTCGACGTAAACATCAAAAAACGGTAGACATTTGTCTTTCTCTTTTTCAAAGGTAAATTTGAGGGATGGATGAAGGCAGTTGAGTTTGGTCAGAAATTCATCTGCTTCATCTTCGTGATCGAAGATGGCAAACGTGTCGTCAACATATCTCAAGTATTTTGGAGGCTTCTGCGTTTGAGAAAATAACTTTTCCTCATAATATCCAACAAAGATGGTGGATACAAGGCCTATTCTGAATCTTTCAAGGCGTATTTTGAATCTTTCAGATTATGTCCTGTCTGACACTGAAAGTTTTGTGCTGCCACATGGTCTCGACTTTGGGTTGCCACCCAGGTATTTGGGCAAATAAGAAATTTTCGCGGAATTTGAGTCCCTGGTGAAACATCTTTTACACCACAGTGCCAGTTCTGTTGAACAATGGACTGCTTTGAAAGCCCGACTCGCTGACCTTGCTCATTTGGACTGTGACAGCACGATAGATTCACGTGACTTCACAATGCACAAAGAGTGCTTTCGTGCAATCAACAGCTTGCGAAATAATGATGATATCATTATTATTAAACCTGACAAAGGCTCCGGTGTTGTTCTTTTAAACAAAAGTGACTACGCCAATAAAATAAACAAGATACTTGATGATCAATCGAAATATAAAAGGCTTGGTCCGGTTTCCAGCAATGACAACACAGCCAGCATTGATTTTCGACTTCAGAAGCGGTTGCTTGACTTAGTCAAACCTGATCTTTTGCCAAAGTGGATATATGACGCAATACGACCAATTGGATTGCAAAGACCTAGAATATATGGTTTGCCGAAAACACACAAAGAAGGCACTCCACTTCGCCCAACACTGTCTGTGACAGGTTCGACCAATCTTGAACATGGCAAATGGTTGGCCGGCCTATTACAACCTGTGTTGGAGCGGTTTTCGTCACATTGCATATCAGATTCGTTTACGTTTGCTAAGACCATGCAAAATCTTGACATCGACCCTAATGTCTTCATGTGTTCTTTTGATGTGTTCAGGTTGTTGAGCAACGTTCCCATTGATGAAGCCATCAAAAGTTCCCATTGACCAAGCTCTCTATGACCAGTTTGATTCCCAGCCAGTTATTCCAAAAGACGTGTTTGTTGAATTCATGAAGTGCGTTACATCCTCAGTTGAGTTAAGCTTCAATAGCACTATGTGCAAGCAAACAGACAAAGTAGCTATGGGATCACCACTTGGTCCGGCATTGGCTAACATCTTTGTTGGATATTATGAGGAAAAGTTATTTTCTCAAACGCAGAAGCCTCCAAAATACTTGAGATATGTTGACGACACGTTTGCCATCTTCGATCACGAAGATGAAGCAGATGAATTTCTAACCAAACTCAACTGCCTTCATCCATCCCTCAAATTTACCTTTGAAAAAGAGAAAGACAAATGTCTACCGTTTTTTGATGTTTACGTCGAAAGAACAGATATTGGTTTTGAAACCAATGTATACCGGAAATCCACTTTCATCGGCCAGTATTTGCGTTGGGAGTCCTTTAGTCCTCTCAAACGCAAAATAAGCCTAGTATCTACATTGGTGCATCGAGCCCTAATGATTTGCACCAAGTGTAGACTCAATGAAGAAATAGAACGAATCAAGAAAATATTACCGGACAATGGCCATCCTAAAAACGTCTTCAACGCTCAGATCGCCAAGAAAATCGCTCAGTTCTCGACGTTTAAGCGATTCGGCCCAGAAAAGTGCCTTGTGTACTTGAGGGTCTCTTGGATAGATAAGCCTCCACAAACTTGGAAAAAGAAGTTAAAACCGCTATGAAAAGCTGCTATGGTTCCGTCAGCACCCGCTTGGTATTTACGACAAAGCGGGTGCTGCCTATGACCCGCAAAGATGTTCTACCTGCCGCTCAGAAAAGTTTTGTCATATATGAATATAAGTGCCACTGTGATAGTTGGTACGTAGGGCGAACATCTCAACGACTACAGGATCGCATCAAGCAACATGTTCCGCAATGGTTAAGACAGCAATTGACCTGTCCACGCTGATCTCAACCACACAAACCGTGCAAACGAAACGACACCACACCAGAATTGTGACTCTGCCATTGGTCAGCATCTTTTAGATAATGATCAATGTGCATTAAACTTTGATAACAAGCGGTTTTCAATCCTCGCCACAGCACGCAACTTTTTCCATCTTAATAATCTCTTAGAGGCTGCTTATATCAAGACCCAGCACCCGTTGTTATGCAGATAGAAAGAGTTTGTTTGCACCAGTGTTTTACAATCTTTTTCATTTTACGACGCACTTTTTGCATATACATAATTTTTGTGACACACCAACTCACTTTTGTAACCTGACGTTAGTATATGCAGCTATGCTAAAACATGCTGATGCATTAATAAATTTCAGTAAGGCTTTAAGTAAGGCCTTACTAAGCCTTACTTAGTCAAGTTAGTGTGTCGCGACACACAGGTTGGAAAACATTGGTTTACACTCTCAAACTCTTTCGATAACCGCGACTTACTTATTTGGCCTCTTGCTGCGCTTTTTTAGCATTTCGCTATTGCAAAATCTTTCTTTGGCCCGCTTTACAATGCTAGCTTTATTATTGGCTTGCCTTGATTGCTAACGTCAAAATAACCACATTAACCAGTGTTGCCAATTTGGCGTTTTTCAGGCCAAATTCCAGGAATTTGGCATTTTAAAAAGTGGTTTAGCCTGAAAATTTTGGTTGGGCGTTTTGTTTTTTTTTGGCGTTTTTGAGGCATTGCAAAACAAATTTTTTTCAAAGATTTGTCTGTACTTCCTTTTTTCGTCGTTTTACTGCCGAATTTTTGTGTCAATGTGCTATTGGTTGGTGGATCCGACCCTTGATCAGTTGTTCATGGCAGCACAACAGTTCATTGCTTCTTTGAATGGAATTTCAAATAAAAGTGAGAACTTTTGGGTCGGAGTTTTACAACATGCATCATTTATAGAGCTAGCTACATCTGCTCTGGATTGTCTTAGTATCCTTATCAGTAATGTTGTTGTAGAAAGAATATTTTCTATGGTGTCAAGTATAAAAACAAAACCTAGAAATCGGATGGAGCTTAAATTGCTTGATGCCATTGTCAGAATTAGGTCTGAATTTTTGTTACAAAAGAAGTGTTGCAAAGATTTTTTTCCATCAGATAGTTTGATTTCGTTATATTCTAAGACAGACATTTATAAACAAAACCGTGATGATGGCAACATAGGAGAATTCTTCAGACAGTTTCTTGAATAATCGCTACTATTTAGCATGAGAGATTACATATTGCACCACAGATCTTATAGAATGATATTGGTGATGCCAAAAACAACATAGCTTGTTTATATAAATGCATCTGTGCCTTCACTGCTGATTATTACTATTGGTAGCACAGTATAATTTTATAGCAGTTTATTACATTTTTGCAGTTTTAACTGTGGGCAAATCATTCTGGTGGTGTTGCAAAACACAAGTGCTCGGTATTAGTGTTGAGTTTGAAAACTTATTCAAAGTTTTGAATATTATAACTGCATTTGAGTGGAACGCTTTTGCCATTTTGCTTTTGCTTGTGTTAATGTGACATGCAGGTTTGCATAAAAGTAAAACAAGATTATATATTATTTTTTGAAACATTTCTGCGCTTGATCATGCATTTTAGTTCACTTGGCCTCCAACTTAAATGACGCAGTATTTTCAATTTTACAAACTAAAACTTTGCTAGATGTAGGTTTGAATAAGTGTAGGAGTGTGCCCATTGTACGCAGTTATATTCTGTATTTGTTTTTATGGATACATAACTATACAGAGTGATCAGACTAAGTGTAGACAAATGTTTATTGAAATATAAATATATTAATGGACGAAGAAATGAGAATTTTTTGAAGATAGCATAAATATATACCGTACTAAAGAAATGGATTAATAGTTATTTTTCGATATAACCGCCCTTTGCCTTCACAACACGCTTTAATCTGTCAGCAACTTGATTGCACGAGGCCCGTATGGTTTCTTGGGAAATTTCGTCCCAACAAGACTTTATTTTAAGCATAAAAGACTCAATACTTTGGTGATTGAAAGAGTTGGCTTTGCTCTCTAAAAAACTTTGCAAATGGCAAAGTCCATGGGGTTTAAATCTGGAGAAGAGCGTGGCCACAATTTCTTTGGCCAAAAACCCACCATATTCTTCTTACACCATTTTTGGACAAGATTGGCGGTGTGGGATGTGGCTCCATCCTGCTGGAAAGTGGTTCCACTTTCTCCAAACGCAGTGTTAACTCAGGACACCAATTTGCCTCTTAGTAACTCCAAATATACAAGCTGATTCACTTTTACCCCTTTTTCAATGAAGATGAGGGGAGTTTTCTCTCCAGTTGCAGCCATCCCAGTCCAGATCATGACAGAAGCTGGTTTTGTCTCTGGAACATCAGCCTGTTATTCAAAGGGATGTCTAGTTTATTCGCTTTCCAAACCCGGGCATTTTGATGATTGTGAACGGCCTGGACAGTGAACAACTTTTCGCCAGTCAACAAGACAGGAGGTTGCGTGCCATCTCTAAGCTTCTTCAGAAGAAGCCTAGCTCACTGCAGTTTTTGGTTTTTGCGGCCTGCGTCAGTAACTAGGTTTTTGTTTTCTTATAAGAGGATAGTTTCAGATCCTTTTTGATCCCATATTGTATCGTTCCAGAGCTTACACCAGCTTCTGAAGCCAATTTCTAAATGCTTCTCTGGGGATTCCTCTTGAGCTTTTCCCTGGTGTTTAGTTAACATAATAATCTAGTTAGTACATAATGAAGAAGTGCATTTTGCACTTTTTTTGATGTGCATATTTACTTTCAAAATATGTCTACACTTGGCCTGATCACCCTGTATGTATAAAAACAATTTTTCTGAGCAAAACTAATTTGTGTTGCAAAATAATTCAATGATTAATCCATGATACCAATAGTTCTACTATCATGTATCACAGTTAAGCTAATTTTGTTAATATGTGGTTTAAAATTTTTGTTTGCAGTATTTTTAGGTTAAAATTTACAATTTGGCTTTTTTTGGCCTTTTTAATACACAGTTTGGCTTCTTTTGGCTTTTTTTAAAGCATTTTAACTTTTTGCTAAAAAAAGAATTTTGGAAACCATGCACAAAATGCTTACTCACTCTAGATCTTCCCTTTTGACGCGATACCGTCACTGATAAGAGCGACACGAAAACCTTATGGCTCAAACAGCTTTTTTCAAAGCTAAATTAACGTTATAACTTAAAACTTAACATGGACGAATCGTAAAACAAATAAAAGTACACAGTGAGACAGCAGTTTAATAGTATGATCAACTACAAATACTAAAACACACTGCAGAAAAATCGAAAAATTATTGGAATGCAGTTGTTTGTTGAGTTAAAGATTGATTTTTTGATTTGTAGATCTTCATGAGTTTTGGCTTCGTATTCTGCGTTGCACTTTCAAAAGATGTTGAACAAATTTATGTCGCTATTTTTTTGCATTCTAGATGTTCTTGTTGTTGTGGAGTGAAGATAATCATGTGTTATGGTGGCTAAGTGTTGCGTGATTATATCGCTTTGTGAACAGTTCGCATCACTCAGGCAATAAAACTGATACACCACATTAGACGACAAAGCAGCAGGAGTAGAACACTTCAATTGAAAATATGCACCGGCTTTATAGTTGGTAAAATACACTGACACTTCGACATTAAATTTCTTTCTAACGAGACAAAAAAAGACGATTAACAAATTGGTAAGATAATTTGCCATTTTAGGAGACTTCAGTTAATACGAAAAAATCTGGTTTTAGTTCCTGGATGAATAAATCACCCCTATCATCAAATTTTTTTGCAGATTGATCAAAAAACCAACTAGGACAACAATTTTTCAAAAACAATTTTGAAGATAATTTATTCCTTTTTTGAATAGATCGTTATTAGAGCAAATCATCTTGGTTCAATGCAAAAACGCATAGTTATATCTGTTTTCTATTTTCTAGAACACTTTGCCGTGTAATGAAGTAGTAAACCTGTATTAGTAGATTTGCGTCAAACCCAATAAATAAATCCATGGTCAGTAATTTTTAACTCTACAGTATATCCAAAAAATGAAGGTTTTTTTCAGTTTTTGTGCCGTAAATTTGGTGTTGTTATGCTGCTTGCTAGTACTTTGAAAATTTCATTGCAATTGTTATCATTATCAAAAACAGCAAATACGTCATCAATGTATCTTTGATACAATTTGGGCGAGCAGATTGATTTGTCGTTAGAAATTTTTTCTTCCAAATGTTCTAAAAAGAGATTTGAAGTTGTTGGACCTAAAGGAGAGCCCATTGTCGACCGATCTACTTGTTTGTGTAAGGGATTTTTATGCATAAAAAATTTTTTGGTAACACAGAACATCAGTTTTTTCAAAATTTCTGTTTTAAATGGAAGCTCATTTAACAGTGGATCATCTTCTGGATATAAACGATTGGCAATTACTTCAATGGTTTTGATAGTGGGACATAAGTAAAAAGCGATACTGCATCAAAACCAACCATAATTTGATTTTTATTAAACAGAAATTGCTTTACGTGATCCATAAACCGAAATGTTGACACAAGTAAATATGTGTCTGGTATGTGCGATTTAATTAATTATCCGAAAATTTAGCTAAGTTGCATCCTGCTGTTCCTGTGTTCACAGACACCACAGAATGCTAGGGTACATTTGCCTTGTGTATTTTGGCAATTCCGTACGACTTCCAGGAGAAGTGCCGCATGGGATCAACCTTTTGGTCAGATTGCAGTCTTAAGCTTTCATATATTTTCTGACGTAGCAACTAACAGAATTTTCCTTTGTGATAATTGGGTGAGCATGGTTGTCAGTGACAGAAACTTTAATAAATTTTGTAGTATTTATAATAATTGAATCCAGTTTGTTGAAGTAATCATATTCATTCAAGATTGCAACTTCATTTTCTTTGTCGATCCAACAGTTTTGATGCTATTATCCCTCGCCAGATTATTCAGTGTGGTATGAAACAACTAGCTTTGTCTCAAATTGCAAGCCTAATTATCAAAATCCGCAAACATTTTGTACAGGTGTTTTACTTCGTCTTTGAATTCAGTATCATCGTGATTTTCAGGATGTTGCTTGAGAGAATAAAATAACTTTTCAAACTTGAATTCAATTTTGTCGTTTTGCACTTTCTTTTGTAAAACATTATGGTTGAAACAGAAACGCAATATATTCTTTTCCTTTGAGCTAAGGTTTTTGTGACGTAGGTTGCGTTCGCACAAAGTGGTTTTCGTAACTAGAAAAAAAACTTCTTAGTGCGAAAAGAAATCGCTTCTTATGCACTCCGTATTAAACAGCGTAACTTCGTCCCCATTCCTGCTCTAAATGTAGGTAAGAAGTTTTATTCGTGGTTGCGAAAGCCACTTATGCGCGAATGCAGCCTTGGGTTCATTACATCGTTCAGACGTTTTATGGATTGATATTTTCATAGTTTGAACAGCTTTTTCACGAGTTTGAATGTGGGGTGTAGCAGCTAATTCAAAGGCGTCATTAAACAAAAGATTTTCTACGAAGCTTAGTTTGATCATAATGCTCTCCCTTGGCGAATTAAATTTATTTAGAACCGTTTTTGGTTTCGCAGTAACTTCTTTTAACTTTTTTCTCACGATTTGTTGATGCAGGTTATTAGCATTTTTGCACACATTAAAGTTCAATATTTATCGCTTGCTTATTTTTCCTGCTTTGTGGCATAAAAGAAAGTAGTCTTTTTACCAAAAATTTTAATCAAATACTTTAAATTGAAATTTTTAATCCTTTTTTTGAAAAAGAATGAGCGAAGCGCAACTGGGATTGCCAGAAGGTGTCCCTTATAATACAATTCTACATTTTGATGCAGATATTGCGCCTCAAGGAAATTACTGATGCCCCCTAGGCTAAGAACCACTACCCTAGTCGATGACAAAATCTTAACGCACTTCAAGGTCTAGTCAACCAGTAATGCATCTACAAAGCACACGCAGTTGCTGTTGCAGTTTACTGACAAGATTAGACGAACAAGTTTTTAGAACTTCAGAAAATCGTTATTTTTGGCTTTGTTTTACTTAACGAAATTTTGAATTGATAGTAAGACAACCGCCAAATTTTTTTCACAACAGATTAAATATTGTCAACACACAGCAATTAGTTTACAACATCATTTTACTTTGAAAAACGCGTTTCAAACCAGAGATCTCCAAATCTCCAGGCTACTCCAATTTTACAATTGCAATCGATCAGTACTTGTAACTTTATCTAGTATTGTTCAATAGGCTACCATAAGTTAATAGGCAGAGTCTATGAAATGAAAATTACCAAGTTTTAAAATATGATGTTAAAAGCGGTGACGTTGCTATAACGTAAGAGTAAAGAATACCGAAAAAAATCTTTAATATTATTTTCGGAATATCGCTCAATTTGGAAATCGACCAAGAAAATTGGGAGACATGGCTTTTGTGCCTCCCCCATGCTAAGTCTATGTATCTCGCAAGTTTGCATCTGTAATTAAAACAGTCTCACAAATAATTTGAACTTTTTTGCTTTTTACCTTCCAGTATCATTACTTACAGAAGCCACAAGTGTTTTGATAAAACAGTAAATTTTTCTTCCAAACCTGGGATTGATGGTAATAAAAAGTTGAATTGTGTTTTACCTGACTGCCGTTCAAGTATTGCTCACAAACTCCCGAAAATTCGTTTCAAATTGATTGCTACATACTTGCCCAAATCCAACAAACCTTTTTTGAAACTTAATGCTCTTCATGTGAATTCAATAGCTATTTTATGCTGCAAACGATCTGTATGTTATAGATTTGCCAGTGGCAGCTCTTTTATTCCTTTATACAATTGGAGTGTACAACAAGTTTGGGGGTATTTGCATTGGAGTTCACAAAAGTTTGGCCACCCCGTTTGACATCGCGATCCACAGCTTGAAGATCACTGCTTTACAAATTTTCTCAACTTCAAATACACTCAAACAACAATTTGATATAAGTTTCAGCTTCTATGCGATAAAATCATGATTTTTTGCAAATAAAAACACAATGTCTGAAACGGAAAAACGAGTTCAAAATTGTATTTGGCAAGCTATTTATAGAGGATATAAGAAAGTTCATTGTTTATAAACAAAAATTTTAGGCTTTAAAGGTTCAACTCCAAAACAATGTTTTTTTCAACGTTTGAGGTGAAAATAGTGTACCATTTTTGCTGCCTTTTTTCATCTCTGCATAAAAATATAATTTATCATCAAAACAAGATACGACAGAATTGTTCCCAATGTTTATCACTCACTGTTACCACTTATCTTCCTCCACGTTGTCCAGGCACAACAAATGGTGTAAAGAATTAGTATGAGTTAATAAAGAAAGTATTTGAAGATCAAGAGATAAAGGATCAATTTAAGAAGAAAAGTCGTTAAAAGACAAGAGGTCGTTGAGATGCTGGGGGTCATTTGAAGACAGGAAATCATTAACAGACAAGCGATCGTTAAGAGACAACGGATCGTTAAGAGACAGGGGATCATTAGGAGACAAGAGGTCATTAACAAACAAGGGGTCATTTAAAGACGAGGGGTCATTAAGAGACGAGGGATCATTAAGAGACGAGGGGTCATTGAGAGACGAGGGGTCATTGAGAGACGAGGGGTCATTAAGAGATAAGAAGTCGTCAAGAGAAAAAGAATAAGACTGGGAAGTAGATGGCAAAGAAAGCTCGTCACTTCTTTGGGCTTCCGGTTGCGGTTGTTGCAGGAAATGGTGTGGTTGTTGCGTTGATTGTTGTAGCTTCTGTTGCTGCAACTCTGGCTGTCGCAATTTTTGTTCACAAAGCAGCGGTTGTGACTGTGTTTGTTGCAAAGCTTGTTTGTATTGATATTGCTGTAACTGTAAATCTGGATGTTGAAGCCCCTGTTGATATTGATAGTCCACATTTTGTATCTGTTGATGTTGCTGGTGATACCGCAATTGCTGTTGATAGTGCAGTTGTTGTTCATGTTGTAACTGATCTTGCAATTGCTGTTGTTGATATGACGTTGTTTGTTGATGAAGATACTTTGGTTGCTGCTGACTTTTTATTTGGTGTTGCTGTGGCAGTATTTGGCGCATCGTGCGTTGCTTTTGAGCATCAATAGGTATTTGGAATGGATGGTGCATCTGCGGCCGCATCAACAATGGTGAGTGAACCAGTTTCTTCTGCATCTGCAGTTGGACACGTTTTTCTGAAGAAGGTGGAAATTGGCTTAGCTGCTCCTTTGATAGTTGATGTTGAACAATTGGTTCTGTTGGTAGCGCCGATTGGGTTGTTTGGATTATTTGCGAAAGAACCGCGTCCGGATGCTGCAGCGTGTCAACCAATTTCTGCATCATCAACAAAATTTCGTGCTGTTTGGTTAGGCGAACAGTACTTTCATTGTACGCATCAATTTTGTCACTAAGTGCATTGTGCCGCAGATTGATCTTTCTTTTTTTTCGTTCAATATCATCTAGATTTTTTCTCAAATTGTTTACTTTTTCTATGTACTGATTATTGGCTATCTTGAAAAGTAACAGCAATTTTTCTTGATAAACCATAGGAAAATTTTCATCACGAATTACCTCATACCTTCCTTCAAGTATTTTGATCCAGTTTGCATCGACCAAGTCTTTTTCTTTCGTCAAGTTATTAGTTGTTTTGTATTTATACAACCCGTCATATAAGGCAACAAAACCAAAGTATTTCTGCCCACGCTTGTACTTCTTTGTTTGGGTTTTAAAGTCCATAATCAACCAGTCTTTGTCCAAATATTCTTTTAGAAGATATTGGCCGATGGCTTGCTCTAATTTGTCCGCCAAAACCCCCTCTGCTGGTACAAGCTTGCTAATGTCAAACTCCAACACGATTTTTCCCATGTCGGTAATGGCAACTTCCTTATATCTTTGATTTAATCTAATAATTACCATTTTCTGACTGCTTCGATTTATATAGGCAACTGCCACTTCAATTCTTTTTAGCGTAACGTTTAAATTTTTCATGATATCCTTACAGTCCAATATTCCGTTGCAATCTTGATTACAAAGCGAGTTGATTATGAAGTAACAAATTTGAAACATGGGTTCATGCATAAAATATGTCTTAAAGCATTGCTCTTCGTCAACTTGGTTTGCCATTCTTTAAAACCACTTTTTATTACACCTACAACTTTTCAAAATAAAATTTGAGCTGATTCAGTAAGTAACTACAATCTAAGCGAACGCAATCTGCGCCCGTTAAACCCTGAAGCAACTTTACAAAGGTTTTTGCAAATCCGTGATGACTAAAACGGCGCTTTCTCAATCAGTAGGCTTGGGTTCAATTTCTTAGTTGAATTATATCAAATAACTTTTGAAATGATTCACATAGATCTCCTGTTTGGCGTTTATCAACAGGAAATATGTTTTAATGTAGAGAAATTTTATCAAGAGAAAATAAGTTAATGTAGAAAACCTGGTTGATGTTTCATTAAATTTTCCACGATTAAATAAGTGACAGAGATTTTTGCTTTATAAACGTCGGTGCAATTTTTACGCGAGTTAGTTCAGCAATAATGGATCTTGACTTTTCAGTACGCATGACTTTTTTGGTGTTCATGGCAAAGAAATATCACGGTAATTTCCCAGCTTGATAGCATTTTTTGTGAGGAATAAACTGTGCGCAACGGAGGCAGGGCGTGCAACAAAAATCCAAGTTCACACATCAAATCTAACCATGATCACGCTACAGCAGTGGCTCTTAACTTATTTCTAGTTTTTACTCCTTGGCAAAATTAATTTGCTTGATATACCCTCAAACCAAAATTTCCTAGGGCTCAGCTCATTAATTTTCAAAAAATAGTCATTCAACAAAATCAACGCATAAATTTACAAAGCTTGAAATCAAAAAATGTCTTTCTGCCAAAAAATTATACATTTAGACGACCGTGCTTGCAGAGCAGAAACATTTATCCGCTGTGGTGATTAACTTTCCACTAGGTGTAAAAAACGCCGGCTAGGGAAAAGTAGCAGTCATTTCAAACCAGTCATAAATACATTACGTCTAAGAATGCATTTAGCAATTTGTTTAAGACAGTGTTTCTCAATCTTTTTTGGGCCGTGGCCCACTTCAGAAAGCCACAAATTTTTGTGGCCCACTTAAAAAAGACTATAATGTAAAAATTAAAATGTCACTAGAATAAGCCTAAGAAATACATAAAATAACAAATTTGTAAGGCTGGAAGAACTTTCTTTATAACGTAATAGTAAAGTTGATCCCCCCAAAAAAACGTCATTTCCTCTCCAGTTAACAGGATTACGTCACACTCAGCTAACTGCTATCACAAAATTCCGTTACTGACTGTTCACATGAACCAGTATTTCTCAACCTTTTTAGGCATGTGACCCATTTTTAAAAAACAAAGAGGTTCATGGCCCACCCCACTTACGTGCTGTGGGCCACTAATGGGCGATGACCTACCGGTTGAGAACCACTGGTTTAAGAAACATGATCAATATTTTATACTCAGAATGACGTAAAAAATTCTTCTATCGGATAAACGTCATTTATGTAGCCCATTGGTGGCCAACAAGTGGATCGCGATCGACGGGTCGTTCGTCAAGCCTCAACAGCTTGGTCGCCGCTACTTTGGAGTTGATGAAACAAGATTTTTAAAAAAGCGCTTTTCAATTAATTTTCCTGAAAGAATGAAAAATCGTCCATCAGCTGTGATCAATTTACACCGCGCTTCAAAAGGTGTTGCGAAATATTCGCTGCAAATGTCCATTAAAATTCATGATGACGTAGCAGGTTTGGGCTGCTGACCGGAGATGATAGGAGCTTCTAAGACTCTAGCTAATGTCGTTTATGTCCGCCCAACGACGTCACGAATCCCAACACGCCCAGAAAGAAATTTGATGCATGCCGTTTAATTCTATACCATGGGTACTACATAGCTACTAACTCGCTGATTCCATCTTCAACGCTCAATCATGAAACTCACTCTGTCCGTCTATTATGCTTTGGTTCTTACTTTTCTCTTCTTTGTGAAGCTCCTTCCCAATTTAACTCTCTGCCAAATTATAATTTTGTAACGTTGGACCGGTGACTCGATTCCCTATGTTTTGGCAGAGGAGTCATGTGTGACTTTGCTCACTGCTCACGATGTGGCAGTGAAGTCACAGATAACCAGCGGTAGATTAGGGTGAGGCAACTTCCTCGGGCCCCCCTTTCCAGACATGTCCGATAATCTATTTCAGCCCTTCCAAATAGTGGTAATCAAAAAAACTTTTTATCGAGAACTTGGAAGGATGGAAAGCCTCTCGTGAATCCTTGCCTCAGGACCCTAAACGCTTAATCCACCACCGATGTTAACTCTAGTTAACAGCAAAATTTAAACGAGCATTTCTTCATGTGGTTCTGGTAGCGTTTTTGACGCTGATTTCAAAAATGTCTTCAGTTTTTTTCCTGCATGTCAGATTTTAATGATATCTTTAATTTGCTTGGGTCAAGTTACCCTTGCTGTAAAACTAGCGATTTTTTAGTGGGCTTACACGGGAAAAAATCATTATTTCATAACTATGACGTCAAACCAGTGATACTTTTCAGTCATGAAACATAAAGGAATAAGTTGACGATTAGAATTGAATTGATTTTCAATTTACTTTATTTTTTGAAGCAATCTTGACCTAATATCAAAAGTTAAGTTTAGCGTAAACGGTAGTAGATAGTTGAAAATGTAGTGCTCAAAATATTTTGTCATTTTTAGCCTTTTCTGCTGAAAGTAAACTATAATGGTGTTTTCAGTAAAAGTGCTGGTACAATACCCAGAAAATGCATAAATTACTCTGATTTTGTTTCGACCTATCAGGTCTCTTCAGTGCAGTTGGTGACCGACAAAAAGCTAGAGGCTTTTAATAAAGCATAGTACTGACAGACCTTCCAACAAGTGGATCTAGTATAGATCCCGCCAGTGTGGCGGTCTAAGCTATGCTTTAATAAAATTGACAATTGACTTGACTCGTCAATTGCAATTTGACTCAATTGCAATTTGACTCGTCAATCGCAATTGACTCGTCCACGCTGATCTCAACCACACAGATCGTGCAAACGAACCGACACCAAACCGAATTGTGACTCCGCCATTGGTCAACATCTTTTAGATAATGATCGATGCGCATTAAACTATGATGATAAGCGGTTTTCAATCCTCGCCGCAGCGCGCAGCTTTTTCCATCTTAATCTTTTAGAGGCTACTTATATCAAGACCCGACGCCCGATGTTATGCAGACAGAAAGAGTTTGTTTACACTCTCAAACTCTTTCGATAATCGTGGCATTTGGCCTCCTGCTGCGCCTTCTCTAACTTTCGCAATTGCGAAATCTTTCTTTGGCGCGCTTTGCAATACTAGCGCTATCATTGGCTTGTCTTGATTGCCTAACGTTCAAATTATTCACATATAACACATTTATTCACTCTAGATCTTCCCTTTTGACGCGATACCGCCACTGATGAGAGCGTCACGAAAAGCTTATGGCTCAAACAGCTTTTTTCAAAGCTATATTAAAATTCTGTACCACCAACAAGATTTTTATTAAAAGCCTCTAGCTTCTTGTCGGTCACCAACTGCACTGAAGAGACCTGATAGGTCGAAGCAGTGTCACTGTCTGCAGTTTTGCTAAGTACTCTGATTTGTTTTGCTATATCTGTGGAAAATTTACACGTAACGCTCAACAAAGTAGTAAAGCCAGTGATATCAGGTAGGTATGCATAGCATATTTTGTTTTCCACTAGGTGATCAATACAATACCTTTGCATCGCAAAAAATATCCAGTAAATATTTTCTTGACTTACACATTTGACTTAACAAACGATAATCTTGTATGTCCTTCACCATGCCCATGATTTGGCGTGAATCCGGTAGGATTCAGATCACACAGATATCTTTGCTCAGGACTGAGAACCTTATATTGAAGAAGATCAACTTAGACAAAGAAACAATACAAGTCAACCAAATATAACAGAACATCCAGGGCAGATTAGCTTGGGTTTTTTCAGCTCACATTCTATGGCTTGCAGTAGTAGTTGCAGTCATAGTTACAGTAAGGCATACAGTACATTAACATCGTTGACGCTACTCGTCCAAATACCTCGACAAATGAAATATATAAAAGCACAAATACCCTGGAAATATCGCCGATGTAAATTAATTTAACACAAGCAGTCATTGAAGTCACAACTAAGCTTGTGTCTGTTATGAGTGGCTGCGTGCGATCACTCATGCGTAAATTCTTTTATTACGAAGCCAAAGGCTTTTCGGATGCTAGCATTTGTTTATTACAAACTCAAGATTGTTACCACTTCTTCTTCGTGTGGAGGGGCATCCAAAAAACCGTTGGGATCAGATGCTGGCTGTGGTGGTATTAAGCCAGCATCGATTATCGTCATCCAAAACCGTCAGACCACCCACCGATGTATGGGGCACGTTGAGATAACGTGGTCTGACGTTTGATCGGTGGCGCCACACTCGCAATTCGGCGAGGGAGCGAGACCCCATTTGTGCATAGACGAGTAGAAACGCCCAACGCCAGTCCGCAAACAATTGAGCTTTACCCAAAATGTTCTGGACAAGCCCATTACAAGGGGCCTAGAACTGGCCCTGGAAATGAAAATATGAGGTACGGATGCGCGTTTGGAATACTCTGCGCTCCATCTATAATTCGTCCACTGAGCCGCTTGGATGTCTAGTTTGGATAGGTCATCTCGGATAAGCTATAAGCTCGGATATTTCGGATAATCTTCAAGATCATCCAAACCATGTGCTTATCTGGGAGAAGTCTCAGCAGCTTGCAGGTGAGGCCGCGGTACCAGACATCGTCATAAGCTGCTGTCAGGTTGACAAACACGGTACCGGCTATTTTCTTAGCCTCGATGTTTTGCGTGAGCAAAACGTTTGCGTGAGCAGATTTTGGGAATTTTGAGTCGACGGAAGCAGGAAGAAAGGAAGCCACATCACCAGGACTTTAGAGCAGCTCCAGCATGGAGTATAAGCTCCGGACAAATAGAGTCAGGGCCAGGAGCTTTACCTGGCGTTAGGTGTTGAAGAGCAGCAGTGAATTATCTTGATGTAAAATTTCCAGATATATTTACTGGACTTGATGTTGTGGCCCTCCAGTGGTCAGACACCTCTTGAGATATGAGTCGAGATGACGCGCGATTGACCTTCTCATATCTCTCGTTTCTAACCAGCTGAGTTGCGATGGCGTCAGCTGAGACGGGGCAGCGACAAGAGGAGTGTCGTGATCTGCCAGTAAGGTTATTCAAGATAATCCATGCTTTTCTACTGGCGTGTGAAAAGTCGATGCTCTGAACTGCTTCAGACCATCGGTCCTTTCGTTTCCTGTCATGTTTAGTGAGCAGGGCCGTGGCAGCTCTGCTAGAGTTGTTTCCGACACATCTCAGGGTTTTTCACACTTTAAATCCCAGCACGGCATGTGGTTGTTTCGACGACCACGTGGAATAGATCTTTTGGCTGCTGAGCTGATGATGTAGCAGAAGTCCTGATAGATCTGATCCACGTCCGGTGAATCAGGTAAAAATAAAGTCTGGGCGAATTTGTTTGTCAAAGCTGTGTAGTGGCTTCACTTGGCCTTACGGAAGTTCCATCGTTTAACGGGCATGTTTGGCACGGACAAAGCAAATCTTGGTGGTGTGATTAACGATGGTCGATGTTGTGACTTGGGAAACTTCTCCAAGAAACGTCTGTTAGGTAAGTGGCTCTCCAAGTCAGCAATAGCAAACAGAAGATCAGAGTTAGTACCACTGTTCCAGCGGCCAGAATGAAAGCTGGCAGAATCCTTTGGATTTTAAAGGAGAGCAAGGTTGTTAATACTTGCCCAACCAGCCAGGTACACGAAGTAAAAAGTTTCATTAGTACATTTAAGTTGTGGAAACTCGCTATCAAGGGTTATGGAATGAGTCCATGAAGGCGTGTTTTTGTGGCATGGTGTATCATAATGATTCTGCAAATGCTTACAAACGGAAATCTTATACGAAACGATTTTAAGTATGCTAGCCTATAAGCATTACATTTGACTACAACTTTCATTCGTGTTATTTCTTATATTAAATGGTAGTGTCATTTCTTTGTTTACAAGTTTTGTTGTTCTTTTAAATGCACTCTGCCTTTATAATACGTTCATCCGACTGCTTCGTTTCAAGCACAAGGGTCAATAGAATATCTTTTCCATTTTTAAGTGAAGGAAAGCCAGGTACTACCTTCCGCACATGCCCACGGTCATAATTTCAAAACCTGACGTGCCAGCTAAAAACAAACGTCAGAGTTTAAATCAGCATCTAAATTTAATCAGAAACATGTGTTTTCATGTTCGTTTAGCGAAAAAATTTTTTGTCAATCGTTGTTGTTTTGGCAGACCCGGTTTCCTCCAGTTTTTGCAAAAATCCACGTCATTCTACAAGCCCTACGCTGGTCGGCAGCACTTTTGCAATCCTCTCGATCTGTTTTTGACTTTACGTGCTGTCTAGGCCGTTTGTTTTTTTTTTATCGATATATCTTTGTTTTCACCCACCGTGGGAAAACTTGCTGGAATTGTCCGTTCTTTTCTACTATTCTTTGGCTGCAGCAGGTGCACTTATTTTTTCCCAGCATCAACACCGTAGATGGATCTAACCAAGCATAGTTCGCTACTTCACTTGTTCACAGCCCCAATGCCTCAACTAGATATAATCAAGAAAGTTGGCCACAAACTAAAGCTCATAATTTTAATCTCAGTTGAAGGGGTAAAAAAACTTTTTCATATCTACACTTTCAAAGCTCACTGTTCAAAACTGAAGGGATTGCGCCCCATCTAAATAGTTGTCTTAGCCGTGCCCCTGCAGATCCTCTTTTAGTGCTTTTTTCTGTCCATTTGTTTCTTCTCTGTGACTGTAGGCGTAGCGTCACCTCTAAATTTTTTGACACAAAGGTCCCTTCAGTCTTCACTAAAAGTCTTCTGTCTTCTTTCTCGTCATACTCGCTGCGCTCTCGTTCACTTTCGCTGCAGCAGACAGTCTTTTTTTGACGATTTATCTGTAGAGAATTGAAATTCTTTGCACTGAGCCTGCGGTCATTGGACTCAGAACATCGCTTACTTCATTGAAATCCGTTCTGCCACGGACTCTTTTCGCGAAACTTTCATCAATGACTTTTTCTCTTTATATGACCTCTGATTTAGGCAGGGCAAATTTGCCCGACTTTTGGAGCTCCATTGTAATTATACAAGCCCCTACCCCTAGCAAAAGGTTTTGTTATAGCAACTATAGCAGCAGATTGTCTGTAGTGGCTTTATCACCGACAGGTCGATCGCATATTCTTGTGAAATTGGCCACAACCTATACCCATGGTCCCCAAACTGCGAGTCGCGACTTCAAATGGGATTGCCCGCAATTTTCTGCGGATCCCTATGGTTTTAAAAAAACTTGTTTGGAGTAAAAAAAATCACTTTGAAAACTTAATCCCTAAAAATAAAAAGTTTAGTTGATTTTGACCAGAGATATTCCGTCTATCCAACTCCGACATATCCGAGCGATTCCGTTTCTGTTGCTAAGAACTCAAAAGATGTAAATGGAAAAACTAAATTAGCTCGAAACTTTATTTATACATTAATACGCTAAGACAAATGCATTTCGCTATAAAGCATCATCAGTGCTGTAAAAGAACAATAAAAGCAACTAAATCTAAGGTTCCAAGCAATAGTTGTACTGACAAATCTACACTCATCACATAAGTAATTATATATCCGGCGTATCAAAACAAATAATTTCATGTTATAGTATTGAAGTATTACCCACAAGGCAGCAGTCCATTATGACGAAAAAAATAAGATCAAAACGCAGGCTGATAGTAGACTAAATTTAATCTAGTAAAAACATTAAAACACAGTGAGAAATAATACTAGGTTATATGCGAGGTAAAATCATTTTATTTATATTTATTTTTGCATTAAGTATGCGATACCATTTGGCTTCATAAAAGTTTAAATTTTCAAATTCAGGTTTTATAACAAAGATAACAAAAAACATTGCGCTATATCAGGTTTACCGGTAAATAAATATAAATAAAATGATTTTACCTCGCATATAACCTAGTATTATTTCTCACTGTGTTTTAATGTTTTTACTAGATTAAATTTAGTCTACTATCAACCTGCGTTTTGATATTATTTTATTCGTCATAATGGTCTGCTGCCTTGTGGGTAATACTTCAATACTATAACATGAAATTATTTGTTTTGATACGCCGGATATATAATTACTTATGTGATGAGTGTAGATTTGTCAGTACAACTATTGCTTGGAACCTTAGATTTAGTTGCTTTTATTGTTCTTTTACAGCACTGATGATGCTTTATAGCGAAATGCATTTGTCTTAGCGTATTAATGTATAAATAAAGTTTCGAGCTAATTTAGTTTTTCCATTTATATCTAAAAATAAAAAGGTCTTTTACTTTGTTTTGAAACAGAAATGCTTGCAGCTTCCCCCCTTCCTTTCAAACAAGCAAAGTGTTCTGCCAATGCTCAGGGCCACAAATTCTTGCAGATTTACACTATTGTTTAAAGTAAATGGTCTAAAATATAGTTTGGAGATCACGCACCTAAATCATTCCATGATATTGACCAAGCCGCCTTGCAGTTGTTGAGCAGGCAGTTGTTGAACAGGCAGTTGCGATATAAGAGGAGTTTACGTAGCAGCCCTTAAATAAGACTTGAACTCGTATGTCTGTTATCACAAAAAAAATTGAGGAAGAGGTACACTAAATCCCACGCAAACTCAAATATACAGAAAACATCATTTGTGTAATATTACGACTTTTTAAATTATTTCAAAATAAAAACTAGTGTGTTTAAACTAGTCGAACCCAAAATAACTGGCCAACTTTGGGGACTTTAAAATAAGACCAGAGTTTTCAACATCAGTGCACGTCATATTTGTCGCAAAGCAGCTTAAAAGAAAACTAGTTTGAGCAAACTGAAGTCAGTGACACTGTTTCGACCTATCAAGTCTCGTCAGTGCTGCTGGTGACCGACAAGTAACTAGTGGTAAAAGGTATAGTTTAGATCATCACACTTCTGGGACCTATGTAGTGGTCCACAGTAGTGGATAGCCTGTCAGTGTACTGCGAAGCCTTAGCATTTGTAAATGAGTGGGGTTGTGATGGTCTAAGCTCTGCTTATTTTAAAGCTACTAGCTATTAGTCTATCTTCAACTGCACTGAAAGAGACTTGATAGATCAAAACTAGTTTGGTTTGGTCGATGCCGCGCAACGTAAATATCGGCCATAGAGCAGATCCTTCAAAATATCTTCAATCTGACTCCCATATTGATCTAGATTACTGTTGGACAACAAAAATTAATTTTTTTATAATAAAAATCGAAAATTCTAGAAAATTACTTTCACTAATTTTTTTCTAAATACGCCCAAAGCGGTAACTTTACGATTTTAACGGCAAGCCTGATCCTTCCCGCTTCGCAGCTGAAAATAAGGTGTTTATCTCAATTTTTTAAGAAAAAAACCCGCTCTTTTTGCGAAAGCCAATCTTACATCGGTCTCTGTGTGCCAATCATATTCGAAAATTTGTTTAAAATCACTTATTATTGCTTACGCTACAAATATACAATTATTTTAACACAATGCGATTACAAAGACGTTAACAGAGCAGCTCGTTTGCTAAATTAAGTCAAAATGACAAAATGTCGATATCAACATCATAACATCAAAAGTTTAACCAATATAAATTTTGATGACCTAAAATTCAACGCCTGTGTCTAAGATCAAACAAAATTTCAGAATCGAGTATATATGAATTAGTAGTCCTATTATTTGCCATTTTTTTGAAAGTTCAAAAGGTGTTTTTGTTTTTACCTTATGATATTGTTCAAATCAAAACCACATCTTAAGGGCACAGAAAATAAGCTATTAACTACGTCCACCCATCATCGAAAAAGCGACTCGTCGGTCGCTATTGACCAAAAATTTCTAATCCCTGAGCATTGAGAAGAGGGAATTTTCGTTGCTTTTCGGAAAATTTGGACCCCGATATATTTTATAGACCGACTGAGGCTCTCCGCGGGCCAGCATGTTTTCAGCCAAGAATTGCTGGACGAAAAGTCTTGAAATACAATGTTGGTTGACAAACATCAGCATGTTTGCGTACAAAGAGTCGTAGTAGTTGATGTTAGGACCCGGAAAAGCTACGAAACTTTCAAATTTTGGTAAAATTTCAATCCACTTCCGACTTGCCGCGTAATCGATCAACTCATGAAAGGGACAGACTTGGTACAAAACCGAAACGCTAATGCCTTCTGTTGGAATGACGTCGTGGAGGTTAAAAGCCAAGAAATTCTTTCCGTGGTTCGTCACAACGAGCGCTCCTTCGACAAGTACACGTTCAGCCGTCAACACGCGGGGAAAGGCCCACATCAGAGAATCAACCGCCTCCATCACGTGACTGTTCGATATCTTGAGCCAAAGGGAGACGTCACAGGTCAGGATAAAATTCGAACAGTTTTGCACTAAGGACAGAATATACAACTTTACCACAAGGGCGTCCATCGTAAAAATTAAAAGTTAAAAACAAATTCCTGTAAAAAGCACGTGATTTATAGGCTTAAGAAAGGGCAGCATTAATCTTTTTTTCAAAGGAGGCTGAAGACTCGCTCCTTATCCTGTGCTTAACCCTATAGACAGTTCGGGAAACCAAACTGTTTTTGCGATAACACTGGTATTATGGCATCATTTCAGAGCACCCACTTCGAAGTTAGTATACTTGAGTTCAAGTCCCTTGTCGAATCATATATTAAACACTTTAGAAACGGTATTCCCAGGTTCCTAGTTTGACCCACAGCACAAAAGCAATTGAGCGGAAGAAAAACCGGCCAGTCCGCTTTTTTTGCCTTTAGGTAAAACACTTAACGGAAAACTTTTATTTTTGTGCACCAGACAGATGATGACGCCGCGTAGTGGATTATGCGGTTTGGTATAGACCAGGGGTGGGCAAACTACGGCCCGCCAACACTTGTAGCAACTACCACATTTCTATATTAATTTGATAATGGGAGTGTAGCAACCTCAGCAATGTCGTATTACCCGGCTCTAAAAATGATGGTCTCAAAAAAAGAAGGTCACCATCCTTTATTTTAACGCATTTTCCGTCCAAATAAAGGGTGATGACTTTTTTTTTTTGAAGACCATTATTTTCAGAAACGTGTAATATGACATTGCAAGAAGTTATCGCATCATTTTAAGCTAATGCAAGCTCTTGCATTGTATACAGCTTCTGGAAGATTTTAAGCACTGGCCCTCGGTGACTTTTGAATGGTCAATGCGGCCCTCCGACTAAAACGTTTGCCTACCCCTGGTCTAGACCTATTGAAAGGTAGCAAGCAAAGCGTAAGCTCACATGCACTTTAGAAAACTCAGTGACCTGAAATAAATGTGCGAAGTTTGGCTTGGGTCTCCTAGGTGAAGCCAGCAGAGTGCTAAATAACCTTTCAAAAAATGTTTTTTTCAAATAAGGAAAACTCATTCTTTCAAATTTTGCTTAGTTCAACAAAAGAACTTCAATAAATGCTAGATTCAAAAAAAAGTTTGACATTTCCAGCTGTCTTAGCCGTTTTTGAGGCAAACCTAATCGGTTAAAATTGGATTACCTTTCTGCAACGCATTTCTTCCAGTTTACTTCTAACACACACCTCCACCGAAAAAAGACTGACGCGTTGGTCTATTATTTTTAAATATTTTGAAAGAACGAGTGCCCCGTGAACCAGCAACATTTAATCAACATTCGGCGACAAGGATGCCCGACACTGCTTGTTTGAGGCAATAACTTACGAGTTAATTGCAACGTCATAATTGTACGTCCGCTTCACGGTCAGCCCACCTAGGTTCAATTCTCTTGTCGAGCCTTACCAACAATTTAAGAAGTGAAATTCATAAATTTCCTGCTCGGCAATTAGTAATAAGAATGATGTAGAGAATAAAATAGCAAACTCAGTCCTAAAGTAATCTTATCCGTGAGGCAAAAGGCTTTCAAAGAATTGCAGGGATTTACTTCTATCAGATTACTTTTTCCATTCGTTAGGCAGAACATTTTTTCTAGTAAAAATTTGCTACCAAGTGAAGATGCTGGTAACAATTAGCTGCTCCTTGCGATTTTATAAGTTTTTGAATACAGTATGGACAATGTTAAAAACAATCCTATAATCCAAACGGTTGTTGTGGCAAGAAAACGACAACAAATTGTTGTCACAATCTGTTTTTATACTGAACAACAGAGGGTGTTCGTTGATCCGCGCATTTTTTGATGATCTCGGGAGGTATGAACCGAAACCTATTCATTACACATTCCACGAAAGTACATCATGATGTCTCTCCATCAACCCCATTAGTTGATGTTTACTACAGAGTACAGCTGTGGAAGCAGAACACCGTATAAATTCACAAAATACTTCGACATCACACCAATATTAAAAGGTGGTAACTGACTCATGGACGCGTTGGTCAGCCCGATTTTTTTCTACGAAAGTAGCATTACCAGCAACAGCAGATGCACTATCCAACTGATCCCATTAGTAGCCACAATGCCAACCGTCATTATTGAAATAAAGTGACTAAAGATGCATAAACAGCTTCCAACCAAAGGACAAAACTTCCTCCACCATCCTGTAGATTGCTATTGTTGAACTAGCCATTTCTATGGTGACATAGCAATAAACATGGTGTCATTCAACAAGGAGAAACCTTTTATATGACGTAAGATAAACGTAACTGGCTTTCAGACTACTGTTCAAGTTTCTGTTTCAAACCAAGGAGTCTCATCAGTAGAACCCATAAATATAATACAGTTAAGTGGCGCTGCAGATCCAAAGTAGAGGAGACTAGACAGCAAAGTCAATACTGCAAAAGGATGCACTCTTTCACTACAATTTTTCTTTAAACTTCGAATTATAATAGAGATTGACAGTTGCATACAAATTCGTTTTACGAAATACATGATAAAAATTTAATGAACATCAACGCAAGTATTGCGGAAAAATTTGATCCCCAATATGTTTTTTTCTAGGTACATCTTAAACAAAAATAAAACTCTGCAATATCTCAATTGATTACCACAGTTTTTCTGCGGTTTGAGATTACTCGTCACCGAAAAAAAGAACATGGCTAACAGTTTTTTATCTGGAATTAAAAATTTTTGCTAATGGTAAATTTCTTACTAATTAAAAAATTTTTGATGAAGAAGAAAGAAGAAAGATAAAGCAGCAATTATGACAAGAAAAATTTTCTTTCACGGCAAAAAAAATTGATACACTGGAAAAGAGGTAGGTAGATAGAAATGATAACAGATGACATTAGAAGAAGGAAACTACTGAAAGTTGATCTTTAAAACAGAAACGCATATTGAAAAAAACTGCAAAAAGTGGTTGAGCACTGCTAGCAAGGGTAAACAACGCGTCCCTAAAATTTCAGAGACAAATGGAGGATGAGATAATGATGTTTAGAAATTTTTAGCTTAAACAGCTGATTTTTTCACTGTGGAAAAATGTTATGGTTTCTATAAGTAAAGCACTATCTACACAGTTTCCTAATTAGAGTAACTTTTATTTAATTTGCTCAAGATAGCTCTTACCAAATTACAGTATGTTTTAATAAGAAGAAGTCCCAGTTACATACTCTTAAGGGTTCGCGTTTTATCTAGGCTAACGCATATGGTAAAACTCTTGTCAAAGCTGTGACACTTTTTTGTTTCCTAGCAAACTGCAGACAGTGACACTGTTTCCACCTATCAATCTCTTCAGTGATACGGCTTCGCAAAGTACCGACAGACCATCCACTACAGTGGACCTAGTAGAGGTCCCACAAGTGTGAAGGTCTAAGCTATGCTTTATTAAAAACCTATAGCTTCTTGTCGGTCACCAACTGTACTAAAGAAACCTGATAGATCGAAACAGTGTCACTGTCTGCAGTTTACTAAGTGCATCGCTAGCCTTTTGTTTGCTAAGTGCATCGCTAGCCTCTTGCATTACTTTTTTTGTTTCGTCGTTCACACAGTGACGCTGCCAGGGAGGCAAAGGCCTTTGTTTCAAATGATCAAGGCTTTTTAGTTAACCAACAACCATGCCTGTCCCCCTTCCGCCCCCCTAAAAAATTGTTGTTGTTCGGCTGAGCATATGTATTGCCTTTCGTTCACATCATTTTGGGCCGCAAACGTTCAAACTGCGGACAAGGTCGCAAGTTTATTTACACATTGATTTTGTAAAATTGGGGTTGCCTAAAGTAAGGCTTGGGTATCGCCAAAATGAAAATGTATTTTCAGATACTCCCGGTGTCATTTGATAAATTAGACACACCTGCCGATGATAGACAGAAAGAGTCGGTGCTATCTAGGAGAAAAGGAATCGTAAGAAAGGGTATTCTCCTGTTACCCTTGAACGTTAGTTGATCGTATTAAATACTACAGGTGCTTGCATAGCAATCAAGATGAAAAATCAAGTTCTCCCTCCAATTTTTATAGCCACCCATCTGAGTACACAGTAATCTAAATTGTTATTCTTGGCTGCAGACCATACAAAGTTAGACATCAAAGCCTTCTCCTCAAGCGTTTTAAAATAGACTATCTTCAACAAAAATGATGAATTTGACCATTTTTAAACATAACCAAACATTTTTACTTCTCCTTCCTTCTGTTCTACCGCTAAAACACCCTTGGAAAATTATTTTATTGTGTACTTCAATCTCTAAATTATTTTTCAAATTAGAGACCCTTATCGGTAGAGGTGAAATACCGTGTACTACCGTTAGATGGCACTACAAAGCTAAATTATACCTAAGCGTTGACTTCAAAACGATGAGATCAAGGAATTTGCAAATTTGCTCACAGTAAAAGTCATCTGCAATGCCAAGAATATCAAAGAGACGAAAGATTTCTGAACACAATATTAATAACCGATCGCTCATTAAACAAACTCGACAAATGCTGTGTTAGTTATTGTGTTGTACGTCTTTTACCTCTGGGGAAGAAGAGACAATTAGTTTTACTAAAATTATCTTTTTGGTTTTCAATCTTCAAGTAAAAAAACGCTCTCCTATTGTAATCCACTCTTTTGTTCAGAGAACAAGTTTGGTGAACTACATAGAGCTGAAAAGCTTCTTTTTGCCCATCCCTAGAGTATTTTCTGGTAAAATTTAATTCTTCGTTAAAAAGATTAAACTGCAGTATACCACTCGAAGAGTTGATAGTAAGCGAGATCTATTTAAAACCCTTACCTCTATGAACATAGCACGTGATCATCATAACCGTATCATACATCGATTTATTGAGTTATAAAGGCAATCTACGTGCTTTATATGCATGTTCACACGAATGACGTGATCATTTCTCAGAGTGATAGTTTTGCAAATAATGAAAAGCCCCCTCCCACAATTTAACGAGACTATCCCTGGACGCGTTTCGTCCTTTTGGACTCATCAGCAGGGCTTGCCCCGTCATCACCAAAAACTAAAACCCCATATTTGCAATAATATGAAAAATGTAGTATCTTCCTATTACAAAGTGATATCATGCGCCGCGCGAGTGATGAGTGCAAAGAAAATTGTGATAGCTGGATGCAAAATTTTTGATATTATTGCAAATATGGTGTTTGGCTTTTGGTGATGACGGGACAGGCCCTGCTAATGAGTCCAAAAAGACGAAACGCGTCTAGAGATAGTCTCGTCAAATTGTGGTAGGGGGCTTTTATCATTTGCAATACTATTACTCTGAAAAAAACCACGTCATTTGTGTGAACATGTAGATAAAGCGCGTAGATTACCTTTGTGACTCAATAAATCATAGATTGAAACTATTACGAGGTTTTAAAAAAGTGATTACATCTGTCATAATTCATGCTCAATAGTTCCTGTAGTTCTTTGAGATGATGAAATATATCAACCACCAATCGTCAGTAAGTATGGACAGTGGAGTTGCCAGGTGTAGGTCGTGGCTTCATTCCCTTTTAACTTTTGCCCTCTAACAGCAATTGAATGTTGAAGATCAAGCAATCAGTGGATCGTTCCCTATTAAATGATGTCAAACTAGGACCCTACCAACCAGTAATCTCAAAATGCCTTTTCTATAATGCAATTCAAACAGAGTTGATCCCATTATTGAATTAAAATGTTTTTGTTTTAGCAAAAGCGATGAGAACAAGTGCCGCTATACTGCTCAAAAGGTTCTAGCTATGCTTAAAAAAGATAATGTTGACCATTTTTTTAGAATAAGTAGAAGTTTTTGTCCCCTGTTCTTTTCAAACAAATATCCTAGCACACCCGCTCTTGTTTACCGAGTAAAGTTATTTGAGTTTGAAGGACATTTTTACCAAATTCATTGCGATTTTTAGGCAATCATTGACTATTATCAACGAACATAGTCTTCGCCTGTTCACGTCACTAGATAAACAATAAAGCAATGTCGAAGTATAAAAGTTTTGGAAAAAAAGCAGGAAAGTCATTCAACGATGTCAATTTCAACTTCTCAAAAAATGAATGTTGCCCCGTTAATTTGCGATGGAATTGTTCTACGGGGGGGGGGGGGGAGAAAACCTTACATACTCAAGATTCTAGAATTTATAAAATGCAAAATTTTGCGGAGTCTTTATTTGCATATTAATCAATGCAAAGCAGTATTTGGGGAGGATGCAAAGATCCAATTCCCAAAAACATGCTGAAACATTGTTCTATTAATCTATAAGTGTATTGTTTTTTGAAAAATAAGATATTTTTTCCGGCGTTTTTAACCACAACAGTTTACAAGATGGGTAAATATTACCTTCGCAAAGTGATCTTCAAAAAAAAGATCTTTATCTTTGCATAAAGAGAAAAGCAACTGAATTTGAACTTTAAATTTGATAAAACAAATATTTCCAAAACAAGATCTTAACTTTCAAACTAACCAAAACTCCAGGAGGCGAGGTAATTGATATAAAGCCTGTACTGCAGCCTTCAATATCAAACAGGTTGCGATTCGCTAACTTGCACATTTTTTACTCATGACTGGGTTAATTCAGTTTCAAATTTCATCTTCTACATTATTTCTATTGCTGAAGGCCAAGCAGAATGTCCATGAACACCATTTTTTGAAATTTTTGTGTGACTAGAATAGAAAACTGAATCAGGCAACATTTTTTTGTATCAACAATCCCTCCGCAATCACTTTCAAAATACACCCTTAGACCCACAGCTGATTAGGATATGTAATGCCTTTCGTTAGCGGCAAGTCCTATTTCTTTATGCTTGCGCCAAAATCATTCACAACGTCACTGAAGAAGTGGTAAACAAGTTCTTTAAAATAGTCTCCGAGCAGACATTTCGTTATTGCTGCAAACTGGACGGTACTTTCCACAGTGAAAGACGACTGCTTTTTAACGGACCGATGCGGAACTAGATACGTATATCAAACAAGGTGTTTAGTAATCTAAGAGGAAGAGTTGATAAAAAATAATGCTATTTCTGCTTTAATAATTGTGGTTTTGCATAACAGATAAAATACGGTACGTCTGTATTTGTATTTTTTTTTGTGTTGTTGTTCATATTTATCCTCCATTCACGAAAAAGCGAATTGTATTGCTATATTTTGGACGGGACGTCCGCACTCGCTTGGGAGTTGCCATTTCCGAGGTTTATGGGCCACCTGTCTTTCACATAAAGGCGGAGGCGTCCCGTTAAGTGCCTTGCTCAAGGACGCAACAAGCGAACTTGCCGGCTTGTTCACTACAATCTCCCATAAATGCCGAGCGTCAAGCAGGGAAGCTGTGGAGACCATTTTTTAAAGTCTTTTGGTATGACTCGACAAGGGGAATGAACCCCTAGTCTACCGACTGCGAAGCGAACGCTCTAACCACTACACCATCGCGCTGTTCAACCTATTCATGCCCATTTGTGTGTCTAGTCAATTTAAATACTCCCCCTTTGTAGCAAGAGCCGCGGGCTCTGTCCCTACGTAGCCTTGTTATTTTAAGCCAACAAAATTTTAAAGAGACACCCAATTTCCCCGCCTCGAAATAGGAAGGCAGATAATATTTTGGAGACACCAGAAATATTTTTGAATTATCCCCCATCGTAATAACAATTATAATTGTCTGTCTTCCATGTTAAAACAGTATCAAAAAATACTTTGATCGTGATGCTGCTTTTAACAAGAGACAAAAAGGTTTGGTTAAGTTTTAGATTTAATCTATACGAAGACCATTCCTATTCTTCTCTTTTATGAGTAAATAATTCAGAAATGATGAAATGTGCGGGTTTAGTTTGCTTTGCGCTATTAGCTTCGCAACCAGTTTATTGCCAGCACATACAAACAATTTGATTCGGATTGGGTTCTAATAGAGGAAAAAATAAGTGAGTAATTAATCAGCAAAGGTTTTCAAGTATACCTACTTATTTACTAATTAGTAATCAAGTAGTTACTTACGTACTTGAAAGTTAACTTTCAACGCACTTCATTTTAAAAGTTGATTCTTTTTAAAGAAATATTCATCGCCTGTAAAAATTAAAGAAACATTCACGCCACCCAATAGGTGCAACAGTTTTTTGTCGAGGAGGGACGGGCAAACAAATTTTTTCTTCTTTTTTTTGTAGATCAAGTTTTTCATTAAAACTTTCTTGCTATTTGCTGCTCCAAACAAGCGTGAAAACTTTTTTTTGTTATCAAGATTTTCAGAGTGACATTTTTCTGTTTCAAAATTGAAGATCTTTTTTTGAAGATCAAATTTTTGTTTGCCCATTTTTTCAATATCTGGGGGGTTGCAAACAGTCCGGAGAGCTGCAACCCCCTTTCTTTGCACCTATGCTCTATACAAACTACCAACCAGACTGAGTTACAATAGCTTTCTTTGCTCTTTTTCTCTTGCGTTCTTGACTACAACTTTACTTATTTCTAGTTCTGAAAAAGGTAATTTTTTAAAGTGTGAATCAAAGGCGTAATCAGGGGATGCATTAAACTATTTTTGAAAACGCAATAAAAAATTTTTGTGCAGAAGCCGCACACAGAGGCGCTTTGAGATTTAAATTTTGAATTCTATTGACTGCATCTTTACTCAATAGAATAAAAACAAAAGCCATTTCATGTGATGTTGGATGTGAAATTTACCAGAAATTTATGAAAAAGTAAGTTGATAAAATTTTGCTCAAATTTCTAAGCCCCCCCCCCTCATCCCCTTTCTCCAAAAATTTAAAAAATAGGCTACCAAAATTTCAAAAAGTTATTAAAAAATTTCGCCATTCCAAACGTATATTTTGGCCACGCTCTCGATATTGTCCTCACTTGCATTCAAGATTTTAACGATTTACTCGGCATTGGAATGTGGTGAGTTAGCACAGTTAGCTGAGTGTCGTCTTAAACACGAATGTCGTGGGTTCAAGCTCCGTAATCGTCAGCACTGCTTCGATAGCTCGGTTGGAAGAGCGTTACACTGAAGATGTTAATTTGGTTCAGTTTCGGGTCTGGGCATGTTTAATTGTTTTTGCAATTACATTGATTTTTGATAACAAGTACACTTTACTGCGCAAGCACAACGGGGACGTCCTAGACATACACAAATCTGCAGTTTGTGGAGTCTAGAATGCGTTTGCGCCCATGACAATTATTTGCTCTCTTTTAAAAAAACCGTAAAAATGATGCTTGGTGAATTCCTCAAATACTTTTCTTCTGAAAAACTTGTCCCCTATGGTGTTTTTTCTTGTCTTGGTGCTGCTATTACGAATTGACGTCATTTTGGTATCCACACAAACACTATTTATGTTTCAAATTATGTGTAATTCATTCCCTGTTTGAACTGCCTACGACAAGAGACATCATATTGCCCATTCATTGACAAAATACCGCCTACCTAAATCATTCTCTAGCAAAAACTCGTTTCCACTTTGTGCACAAAAGCTGCTATTCAGTAAAACCTTTTTTGATTGTCCATCCTCAACCCAAGCAGCGAGATGAGATTAACGACTTTAGCGTACACAAACGCGGTGCTGTAGTTAGAGCGTCCGCTTCGTAGTCGGTAGATGAGGCTTTGATGCCCTGGTCGACTCATAAGGAAGACTTTAAACAATAGTGCTCACAACCTCCTTGCTTTAAAACGATAGTGCTCACAACCTCCTTGCTAACCACTACACCATCGCTCACCGGCACGATAGTGTAGTTGTTAGAGCGCCCGCTTCGCAGTTGGTAGACCTGGGGTTAATTCCCTAAGTCGAGTCAGTCCAAAAGACTTCCCTGCTTGGCGCTCAGCACATAGGGATAGTGTGGAGAACAAGCCGGCAAGCTTGCTTGTTGTGTCATTGGGCAAGGCACTTAACGGGACGCCTCCACCTTTATGTGGCAGACAGGTGGTCTACCCGTACTTTGCCTGGTAACAATGGTGAAATTGCTAACCCAGCATGTCGTAAAAGGCGACTCTTGGGTACCCACCAATGGCAGTCCGCCTTGTTGGTGGTGGGGCTACCAGCCACTTATGACTGGTTTGAAATGGGTTGCCATCTTCTCCCTAGCCTAATTTCAATTAGGTTGACGGCATGAACCTGAATTGCCGTTCGGGCCGTACCTCCATTCCGAGGAAGAGGAGGGGTAACCACAAACAACAACCTTCTTGCTCGGCTATTGGCACGAAAGAGATAGTGTAGAGAAAAATCCGGCAAGTTCGCCGGTTGTATCTTTGGGTGAGACACTCAAAGGAATACCCTCATCTATATAACCGTGTAAAACTATGTAACCGTGAATAAATCACGGATTACTTTTTCACTAAAGTTAATTTAAATGCTGGAATATAAACAACTGCCCAGACTTGTCTAACGCTGTCCCAGCTGAGCTATCGAAGCAGTGGTAACTAGTACGGGATCGAATTGGCGACATTCGCGCAGTTGGCACCATGATTTACCCACCTGGGCCAATGGTGCACCGACACGAGAAATGTTGAATGCAAGCGACGCCCCTACTAAAGGCGTGTCACGACAATCATAGTAGGGAGAGACAAAATATTTTTATAAATTTTTGATTTTTTATTGAATTTGAACAAAAGTGCCTTATTGCACCATTTCATTTTTATTGATAATTTTGAGCCTAAGTAGCAAAAAGACATGACTTTTGAACAATTTTGTGGAAACAAATTGAGGTATAATCATAGAATCAAAGTTAAGAAAAAAAAACAAAGCCTTTTAGATTGAAAAACTTTGAACATTTTCCAAATAATGCCCTGATATAGGGATGAAGTCGAAGATGTCAAAGTCTTCGAGAGTGAAAAACTTGGAACATTTTCCAAATAATGCCTTGATATAGGGGTGAAGTCAAAGATATCTAAAGGAGGAAAAGTTTTGAGGGCTTTTTTTCTGATACATGCTAGTAACTACGCCTTCCTTGTTACATTGTCATCCACTATTTAAATGCGTGCGCGATACGTGACAATAGTCGTGGTCCAGGTTTCTATGACGTAATTGGCCTCTTCTGTAATTGACGTCACATAAAAAAATGAACAAAGTGAATCGCTACGTGTTTTTAGTCTGTGACAAGATGAATAACTGAACTTTTTTGTGCAATAAAACTCAAAACTTCCTTTGCAGACGCCACTGGAGCGAACAATTAAGTGTTAGTCTTTACCAGGATTTAATTCCTTGGCGGATGCCGTCAAAAATTAGAATTGTATGAACTCTTGACATATTTTGCGACATTCAATCATTTTTTGTTTCAGTTTCCCGGCTTAAGACGCGGTTAAAATGAAGCAAAAACTTACTTAAATTTACCCTTTCGCTCCGCACACCTAAGTTGAGAATTCCTGGGCCGGTAAGAGATAAATTTCCCTTCTTTCAAAAAGTTGTCAAAAATCTTTTGATTCATCTTACTTCGATAAAACGTTTTATAAACGAGTTGTTTAACCTAAGCAAACTTAATGTTGCGACAAGACCTGTAACTACCAGACAATGGAAGAGGAACTTGAATCTTCGTAATAATTGATTTTGCATCCTCAATAAGAAATCAAACACTGCATGATGACGCCATATAACGGGACTTTTTTATTTAATGAAAGTACGAAGGCAATAATATTGCATAAAAACGTAGCGCTTTGAGTAAACAAGCACAATACAATATTGCAACCTTATTCTAGCAAAGGATAGCACTACACAACAAACTCTGTCCCAGGTGATAGCATGAATGCCTTTTAAAAAGACAAATAATGGAAGTATTAGCACAAAACCAAGATCTTCGGTATATTAACTTAAACAGGACTATTTAACCTACCAACGGAAGAGGTACCTTTTTTTAAAACGAAATGTATCTGTTGCCCAAAGCAAAACATTTTTCTTGTTAGGCTCTACCACCTTCCTCCCCTAATACTTTTTCAGAATTGTTACTTTTAAATACAGAACACAATTTTGACGAAACAACACTCGACATGAAAGGTAGAACCAGAAACAAATGTAACACAGTGAAAAGAATTTAAAAATTTTCCATTTATTTCAGCATATAAACGACGCCTTCGTATACGCCCATTAAAATCGCCATGTTGGGAACCTGAAGACAAAAACAATTGTCTGAGAATACCTTAATATTGAACAACACGTAACAATTTCAAAACAATTTATCACATAATCTTGTGCTGATATAGTTACAATCGTGGTAAAGCTCAAGAAAGTTTTCCGTAATGCTTTCACTGTGGGAGCGAGATTGAACCACAATGTTGAGAAATTTATACAACAGAATAGAAATAAGACAAAACAAATTCTCAAACTTCATCTAACTGCCGCCTACCTGTCGTATTAGCTGAGCGGGTAGTCCACCATATAAGCCTCGGAGGCCTTCTTTGGCTGAGATGCAGCGGACAGTCTGAAAGAAGCCGCTATATTTTTGTTTGACTGGTTCTTCGCGTAACCGCGTGCGTACAACTTCTATAAACAAAATCAAGAGTTAATTTAGCACTTGAGTAAAAAGCAAACATGCGTTCTACAAATCAGCTGCCACTGTCATGTGATAAGCCCAGGCCTCGTTTGAACCCGGAGAATAAGCTTCAGCGTGCGCAAACAGTTGAATAGAAACTCTTACCGTGTGGATAGGCAATGCAAGTCGCTGCACACTTCGACAGAGATGAGATGACCATCAAGCCAGGCAGCTCCCACATTGTGGTCATGGTATTGGATAAGGTGCTGGAGTCCAAATTATGCTTGCGAATGTAAGCACCCTGAAAAAAATTATTAATTAAGAAAAATATATGAAACATATTGAGGGGCCCCAAAAAATGGAAAAACACGTAGGGGAGTAAGATGAATCGTCACCTAAAGTCTCTTGTTTTTAATGGATTTAGCTTGCTCTCCATAATTACCTCCGCAAAAAGTGCTTAATAACGACTTACAAAAACAACACAAAAAAGTTATTATAAAAATACCTTGTCTTACCTTAAACTGTTCGTATATGACAAAATAAATGACAGTTTCGACAATGCCAGCATACGATGCAGTCAGACCACGGTAAAAGCCTTTCGTACCTTCAGCACGCCAAACTTTTCGCATACATTCGAGCGTACCAAGGGAGGTCTTGTTCAGCCTAAAAACAACATTTTAATTTGAGTTCAATATCATAAAAGCACAAATATTTCAAGCATTTTTGTGATATATCACATACAACAAGCGTTAACACTGCAAGAAAAGGAATAAATACATGCGAGACAAAAATCTAACAGATTGAATTGAAGAGAGCATAAAAAATTGCTTTGCACTCTCTTGTTGCGGACGATTAGCCAATGGCATTTCCGATTATCGCTGCAATTATGGAGTAATTTTCGACAACAATAATTTGGAATTAAGCTGGTTGCTTTCATTAAATCAAGCGACTACCGAAACAAGGCAACAGAGGGAGAATTATCCGTGACCAGCAACCGTTGTACTCGTGTAACTATACCCGATTTACAAGGGCATGCATTCAGTTTTATAAAGGGTTGAAGTACAATCTGCCACAGAGAAGATAGGGTTGTTCAAAATACCCACCTTCGGTGAAGCTGTTGCTTTGTCTTCATGACCCACAAAGGACTTGTAAACGTTGCGCTGATGAATCCTGCAAATGTGGTGGCGATTATTTGAGTAACACCTGAGTCGACACGGCAACCAAAATTTCGTTGCAGTTTCTTTGTGGCAAAGTCTTTGGAATAAAACAGAAGAGCTCGAGACGGGACTACACCCATTAAACTGGGACCCAGCCCCTTATAAAATGAACGAAGGCCTTCCACTTCAAGGATATACCTAAAAATTGATTACTTAAGTTCATGCAAGATTAATGAAAATTCAGATTTAGATTTGATGATTATGGCTTTAATTTTAAGTCAAATGTAGCTATTCCTCCGTACAACGTGACAACAAAACTATACCAGACAAAAAAGTTTCACTGTCACAGAGGAAAACACTGAAAAACCAAGATTTATGGAATTACGAATATAAGGAAATTCTTACTGACATATGGGAAAAGACCAATTAAATAACGGAAATACTTAGTTAAACCCAACTTAATTAACTGATTTTAACCAATTGGATGGTTCCTTAGTTTTTATTGACTTCCATAAATTTGCGTGTTTCCGCGATTCGCGTACTTCTTTAGTTAGTGCCGGTAATTTTTCGCTTTTACCACAAATTAGTATTTTCTTTTATTAAAACAAGTTTACATATTTCAGTAATTCAATGTTTAACATCAATTTCCGCACTTTCGTGATTCAGTAATTCAAAATAAATTTCCGTATTTTAATGTTGTGCATCACAGAAGTCAGGTGGAAAAATTGAGCGCGACTTCAATTTGATGTTGCTAATCAAAATCAACAAGGGGATTTATTTTTATATTGCTAAACGTAGCAGCAGCGCAAAAAGGTAGAACTGAAACACAGTCATGGTAACTGCACGTCATTTGCATACTGTTGCTGTCAATAATCAATCATTACGCAAATACCAAATGAATTATTACACAAAGCTTTATTGGTTATTTATCGCTGTCCAATGTCTCTCCATAATTATCTATGGCAAAATTGCGACATTCATAAAATGATAGTTCACGTCCAAATTAGGACAAGGTCTGAGACATTACGAGACAGCTGGTGAATAAAGAGTGTCAATTCCTTTTTCACAGCAATCGTAGCTAGAAGTAGTATTCAGTGAGTAATACCTTCCATGATGGACGACAGAGTTAGGGTACGCGTAAGCTGGTTGGGCCGCGACAGTGAAGTGCGCCCTCATAGGATGAAATCTTCGCATGGATTGCTGGAATGTGTTTGATCTGGAGACGTGGGAGCTTGTTGCGGCTGATGACGTCACTTCTCCAGAGGATTGCTGACGAGTTTTGATGACATCAATCGGGCATGTGACCAGAGTGGACGCACAACCGGCCACCCTGTAACAGAAAAATCATACTAATCTCCCAGCTAGTGATTGCTTTCACTTAAAAAAAAGTAGATAGGAAAAAATTTTTCACGAAAAGCTACACATGTATTTGAAGTGGTAGAGAATACATTACGTATTAGTGAGCTATGGAAACGTTTGAATTTTTTTGCAAATTGATGAATTCGAAAAATAATTTCACGTTGAAGATTCAGAGGAAATAAATGCAGTCTAGTGTTGAATACCAGTAAGCTTGTCGCCATTATAAACCCTGCAGCCAGAAATAACCCATTATCATATTAAATTGTGTCAATTAGCTTCGTTAAAAATTTACATCTGGCATATTACATAGGCTAATGAGGGGATGAGTATATCATTAGGATGTCATCAAACTTGCAATTACCGTTTGGCTAAATCATGGGCTTTTTCATTGCTTCAACAGCCTACCCTCACCAAAATATTCGAAATATACGATGAGTACTTACCCGCCGGCAAATAAGTGCATAAAGCTTCCTTTTTCGCCGTGCTTACTCGGCTCAGACGCTCTAGCACAGGGTGTGGAGTTTTCATTTTTCAAACTTTCGTACATCGTATGTTCGGACCTCCATCTATTGCCGTATAAAGGCACATCAGAAGTAGAATAATTTATAGATCCAGGCAAATTTCCACTATCACTACTTCGTGTTTCTAGTGGCAATCTATCCATGTCTATAGCAATTACTTTCATAACAAAAACAGCTTATGAAATGAATCTGAAAAAGATAATAAGGCATTGAAATAGTAATCTATGTTACTGTTTGCATATTTATTCCTACTGGCTTTAAATTACAAGATTTGCCAAAAATGAATGGAAGTTGGCTTGCATGGCATTTGAACATGCCGGTAATGCGCTTTATAAAACCGCTGAATGACGTCACAAAAGCTCTCAACAAGGCACGTACCACACTACCTCGGACGCCGCCTTTTTTCAAATGAATCAAACTGGCTTGCACGCGTCCTTTTTATCAAAAGCACAATTTACTAGTAGTTTTCCACTGCTCTGACGACGGACGTTCAGTAATTTTCCATTCTCTATGCGTTGCGTCACGCACTGATCATGCGCACACTGCGTGCTAAACACGTGCGTACCGTAAGAAACGTGCCAACTATAAACAATTAGCTACCGAAGCGGCGTTTTGCTTCATTTTGAAGATGGATATAAAACAAACATAAATAAAATTGAAAGCTTTATTGATTGGCTCATATTGACCACGTGACCAAAACAAAGCTAAAAATTTTAGCTTTTTTGAAAAGTTGACAGCTAGTTTTATTTTCATGTAATAGATTCAAAAACGTGATTGTCTGCGCTTAATTTTAGTAAAGCTTCCACACCTACTGTGTCTATATGTCAAGGTCGCAGGAAAAAATCCCAAGTACACCTTAGGGCAAATAAAATCTATTTTAAAAACACTTCAGAAAGTGTCTCTACATTTTATTACACAATTTAACAATTTAAAGAATTTCAAAAGTCAATCTTGTACTGCTAAAAGATTTTACTAGAAGGCAACTATTTTTTAAGTTCAGGTGGCCAAAAAAAGTTTATAAAAACATGCTCGTTGAACTTTGTGCTACGCCTGACATGACAAATGAGTTCTTTTTTTGGTAAAACTTAATTTCAACCGTCCATTACCAACTTCCGGTTAGTGACAGCAGCTACAACATGTGTATTGCAGAGTTGCGTGATCAGCAATTTGCAATCCAAACTTTAGACACACTTTTTTACAAAAATAACTTTCGCATATATTTCGAATGGCTGAAAAAATTCATCTCTTCTCATTTGTGTTACGTGATACTGGCAAATGAAAAGGATGGCATATTTTTAAGCTCCATCAATATTTTGTGGAGAACTTGACCCTAAATTCCCACAGAAACGTTATCTTTTTATTTCTTCATAAACTTGCTATCGAATCTGCAGTTTGGAATATAATTTGATAGCGTATGCTTCATTTGAAATATGCTGTGTAGTAGTGAACAAACTTTTTAACCCTGCTCTGGAATTGTGAACAAAATTAGAGTAATTGTACCTTACAGTCAATATAATCTCAATCACTAAAATGCGCCCTCAACATTAGAATAAACACTCAATATAGCCTATGAGCAGTCAAAGTTTATCAGCAGCTAAACGTATTGGAGTACTCAACACAAATAACTTACTTCTGACATTGATTACAGTGTTTTTCGCAAACGCTGTTGTGAAATTTACCGCAGGTGAACCTGCACTTTTTGTCCTTTGAACTTGGACAAATGTACGATCTTTTGCGCTTGGACGGATCAGGTCGGGTGGTTTTTTGTATAGTTTGCAAAGATCGTGGCAAAATCTCGCAGATGCAAATAACTGGTTTCAAATTCCGAGGTGCTCGAGGGTTGATCAATCTGTGATTGGTTTGAGCAAAGATTAATGATACCATGAGGTCAAAATGGCTCCAAATGAAATGGAAGGTTTCAATAGAAGTAAACTGTAAAAACAAAATTGTTTGAGGGCGCACGGGCGATAAGAACATATAAAGAGCATGGGAGACAAGAGTACATCACAAAAATTAACCTTTTGCAGCATACGGTTTTGCAAATTGGGATGGAGTGATATTGGCCTCACGGTATCAGGGTAGAGTTAAGTCAGAATCGAATACAGGCCTATATCAAAATCTTGCGAATACAAAAAGAAACAGTTTATCAAATAATTTCATGACCTAAATTTGGTGGAGAGTAAGGTCTGACTTTTCTTGTTAGGAAAACGTGATCATAATTTAGTAGTTGCAAGCACATAAATTGGGGGCTACGGTGCCATCCCTCCCACACGACGTCACTGCCGGTTTTGTCGCTTTTCAACTGCGATCAGTTACCGACGCTACGACATTTTGCTCAGTTACACTCTCTGCATCACCGCTGTTAATGAAGAGAGCCAAACAGGAGATCTCCACCTCTTCAACAACCCCCACACGTCTACTCTTCTTCATTGCTCCTCCGGGTGTCGCTCCCCATCTGGCATCTCTTCGCTTCCTCTCCTCTTTCTTTTTCCTACTGCTGCAGGTAATTCAGGACTTGAGTTTCGATTACGTTCCAATTTTTTTTCATTTACCCTCTTTCTCCACTATCCCGGCCAACATCAGCGTTTTCCCTTTCTACAATTTTCAGAAAGCTAGTTAGAATGACTTAGCGATTCATCAATTCTTACTCCTATTTTGCAGAGAAATACTCTTGTCTCTTTCTTTTGCAGCTACACTCTTTGGCACAGAATCCGGCCAAATCTTCTATTTATTTCGGCTGTGTCCTACGCCAATCTCAAGCATGCTGGTCTTCGAAAGTGCAAGAACCGATAAGAGAAAGGCACAAAGCTTTTGCTTCCGCTCACAGAAGTGACGAAGAGCGCCAAGGCTAAGACACGACATCAGACGTTCTCCCCTCTAGTAAATCAGTTCTGGCTCCTTCCCCTATTATTAGAAAAAGATAAAGCGGCATCAGAGCTAGTACCGTAGGCTAACAGGCTACAGAAAGGATTTGATATGATATAGAGCAGTGGTTTACAACCAGGGTTCCGCGGAACCTTAGAGTTCCGCCAGTACAGTCCAGGGGTTCCGCCAAAAGTTGCACAAATTTTGTTTTATTAAATAAGTCAAGTGTTTTTTTAGCATAAGACAATTGAATTATTGCACAGGGGTTCCTCGAGTTACTGCAATGTTTTTTTGGGGTTCAGCTCCAGCAGAAAAGCTGAAAACCACTGATATAGAGTATGCTACTCGAGACAAAATGCTGAAGGTACACCAGTAGGCCAGGGCGATGTTAAAAAAAAACCACAGCGGCAATAAAAAGATTAAAAAAATAACAATTTGGAAATAAGAATAAGTCCAAACCTGCTGTTGGAAAAAAATAAATGCAAATCCAAAAAAATGCCTAAATGCGACATCTCAAATCCAAATCCGAAATCATCTTTAGTCACCTGCGGCGCCACCACCGTATTTCTCTCGGTTTATCAGTAATCAAGGTTTTTGTGAAAAGAAATCTCTGCTTTAGTCTGGTGGTTGTACTATACGGTTCAAAAAATAAAGATTGTTTTCTAAATTTTTAATAACTTGATAAAACTTTTTGCAATGTATCACCTGGGAAGTCCCAACAATTTTTCCCTCATCAAACACCTGGTTACGGTATCTTTAAGAAATATGTTTCGTCTCAGAAGAACAAAATACAAAAAAGATCGCTAAAAATGTCCCGTTGAAACTTTTAGAAAAATTACCATGGATGAGTAAATTTTGCGCTAAAAGAAACAACTTCGTAGCAGGTGTCATCTACTTTTTTGCAACTGAAAGCTGCTTCAAAGGTTTCGAGTGATGCAAAAAGCTACCAATGATGATTCATTTCTACAACAACAAAGATACAGGATTTGCCTTTATTTTTAAATTGCAGTATTACCAGTAATATTTTGAGCTCAATGTTGATAAATGCTATTTTAATTGAAGGCCTGCGGGACCTCGCGCTCGAAGATGCAGTGTTCGTGACCTGTGCTTCACAATAGTTCATGGACACTTAGATTTAGATAGATGTGCAACTAGGGCGTTAAATATTGTAGCCAACAACAACGTCATATTGTCCCGAAAAATGATAAAGACTCAATAGAAAAGTAGAGGATGATTACTTTTTGTGAGTATTCATTCCTTCTTGAAAAAATCTAATTTCGCGACTAACCATGGAGTAGTTGTGCTTAGACCCACGTTGGGGTTACCGGTACCACCGGCACATTTCCATCACTGACGCAGTAACGAACCAGGAGAAATTGCTGTGACGGACACAACAATATACAGCCAATGCAGGTATCGAATCATCATTTTTTCATTGATGTTGACGTGATATCACACTAAACTTTGATGTTGGGAAAGGAAGAAAAAATTAATACAATGAGATCTTGGTCATTACCATAAAATAACCGGCGCGATGGTGTAGTGGTTAGAGCGTCCGCTTAGCAGTCCCTAGACCTTGGGTTCATTATCCAAGTCGAGTCATACCAAAAGACTTCAAAAAATGGTATTCACAGCTTCCCTGCTCGGCGCTCAGCAAAATAGGAATAGTTTGCAAAACAAGCCGGCAAGCTTGCTTGTTGTGTTCTTGGGCAAGGCACTCAACGGGATGCCTCCATCTTCATGTGGCAGACAGGTGGCAGGGCCAAGCAGTCTACCCGTCGTGGTGGCCCAGTCTGACAAAAGACATGCAAACCGAGCATGAGCTCATACTCATAAATAAATAAACTCATGATTAGTTTACCATGAAATAAAATGTCGTGCAGTTTTTGGCGGTTTAAACTGCAACTGCTATTAGAGCTAGGGTATATTTTTAAAGCCCTCAAACGAGAGCATTTTTTAGTTATGCCTTCCAAATTATGAGAAGTTTGCACTCACTAAAGCCCTTTTCGTAAACCAATTTGGGTTTCTGGGGAAAAAGTGACAATAGCAAGCACAACAATGTTCATGATATTGACAACAGAGTAAAAAGAATATGTGCCGCCAATAACATCATAAAAACTTATTCACTCTGGTAAAAATAAATGTTACAAATTTGTTGTGTTGCTCAATAGAGAGTTCATGACCAAGCAAAGTTAATTTCATATTTTACCCTCCACATTACGTCTACTGCCGAGCGCCAACCTAGAGATCTGTCAATGTCATCTCGTTAAGGAATTGAACCCACATCGACCAATTGCGAAGTAAACGCTCTAGCCCAGGCCTACACAGCTCAAAACAGTAAAAGGGCTACTACAACTACATATTTTCTCTGCGGGCCGCCGGCCGATATTCACGGCTGCCATTTCCTTTATAGACCAAAAAATAAGCACGTTTTGAAAAAATGATGTTTTCGCTGTAAATTTAAGATGGAGATCATTTTTAAAGGTCCATATATAATAGTAGATCATAGGTCCACATTATGAAGCCCTAGATTGACAAACATTTATTCCAAATTCAAGACCAAGACATTTTTATTTTAATATAATTTTCAGGCAAAAACAACATTTAAGTCAAGCTAAGCACAAAATTTAAAAATGACCCCGTTTCTCTCAAATAAGCGCATTAGATGGCGCTCTTTCAAATAAACACAAATCTTAGCAATAATCACGAAACGATAGCCCTGATTATAGGTCTACACACGATTTTGTTTTGGCTGTAACATTTTTTTCAAATCATCATCTGGTAGGCCCCAACAAAATATTTTGCGTGCCCTATGTAGTGCACGCCTGCTCTAGCCGCCGCATTGCTGCATATAATGAGCGGTTTATATTCCCTTTGAGACATCCATCATGTACCAATGCGATTTGTGACTGTCTATGCAGACTTAGCAAGGAGTAAACATTGAAGAAAGTGTGAGAATTTACATGTAGCTCTTCACACAGAAATCCTATCAAGAGACGTTCATAGTTTGCTAATGTATTGTTTTATACATCAAGATCTTGACGCTTGCGCTTAAGCAAGTGTCATCAGAACGTCATCTCTTTCTCTCTCACTCTCTCCGTATGGCCAAGATCCTGATGTCATGATTGCATATGACGGAGCCAAAGAACAGCCCACAGTGCAAGTTCTGGCTACTAAATTACGTGCAAGTATTTCAAGAAAAAAGCCATCTTATAAGACATTGGTCAGGTAAACGTTTTTTTTTTTGCACACTATTACCCAGAGAGTCCCAACAATTTTCCCTCGTTTAACACCTGACTTGCTACCGTATCTTCAATAAATAAGATTTGTTTGAGGAGAATAAAATACAAAACACCGTCAAAAATTTTCGGTCAAAACTTTTTGGCTACCTTTTAGCAACTGAAAGCTACTTCAAAGGTTTCGAGTGACGCAAAGGGCTACCAGTGATGATTCATTTCTAGAATAATGAAGTTTTTCTGTTTGCCTTTCATTCTAAATTATCACCAGCTATACTCTGATTTTATTAGTGAATAATGCCATTTCTAGAGCTGTGCTGAGGGGCCTGGTGCTCGAAGACGTCGTGTTGATGACTAGTGCTTCACATTAGTACCACAACCAGGACGAAAATAGAGGGCTAAGAGGTTGCAAGTAGATCTGCTGCAGGCTAAACGCATGGCTTTCCAAAGCACAGCAAAGGAAATTGTTGTAAAATGCTTTTCCCATATGAACAACAGAGTTGCTAACTTGAGACTCGAACTCACGATCATTGCTATCATAAATGGCGCTCCAATCTACTTGATCACGTTGCCAACAAAGCTGCATAGCTTGCCATGCAACGTCAATTTGATTATGTCAACCCAGTCATTTGTGTACTTCCATCAAGATAAAAGAAACAAGACCAAATTTGCTCATTGTATAATACAAACGTGGTTTTAGTGAAAAAGAATCTATTCAAATGCTAAAACAAACCCAAAACTAAGCAACGACAGCTGAAGAACACTAGTGGTAGTATTTAGATCCTTTAGGTTTAGATAATGTAATACAGGAAGTCATTTGGCTTCAAATTATATTACTGGAAATACATTTCGACTGCCTTAAAATAGCCACCTTCAGTTCCTGTTAAAAGCATGAAAAAGAAAAAAGTAAAAAATTTTGCACGCCTTTGGCTTGTATAATTTAAGTTAAATACCTCTAATCTTGTATTGGCCACAACAAAATCTTCCTCGCAACAGTAAATAAGGGGAAAGACCACCACAGCTGGCAGCTTTTTGCTTTTCGGTCGACAGCTGTTTTTCCCGGAGCGCCAAATAGGAACAACATTTTTTCTAATAGTAGCACTGTCGAGGAATTAAACTTGGTTAATATTTACATTGTAGTCCATTAATTTGCAAATTTGTTTTGACTTGAAATTTTCAGGAAAATTTGCCCAACCTTGAGTGAGGGTGTCCATAGTTGTGCATTGGGGCTGTTCAGATCTTGCAAAAATTTCAAATTTTTCGTGGTCGAAGTTTTTCCTATTACTTCGACCAAAAAACGATATCTGTAAAAATAATGTCAAAATTTCGCTTTTTTTTTCACTAGCACCACACACTTAAAAGTTTTTCGTTAAAATTTCAGAATAGCGGGGAATTCCTTTTGTGATGATAAGCTATGTTTGGTGATTTTTCGCAATTTAGCGCAACTGTAAGAGCATATTTGATTGAATATTCGCACAAATCAACCACATTATATTTTGACGCTAGTATTGCACCAATACAAGTGTAAATAATTAGGCTGACGTCAGCATTTTCCAGTATGGTAAATCATTTTCGATGTTTGTATTGATGCTCTCGAAATAATAATAACTTCTGTCAAGTTAAAAAATCGATAAATATTTTTGCAATCAGAAACCACATTTCAGTAATGTCAAAAAGCAAAAAATTTCAAGATGTCCACTTTCAACTGGTATACTGTGTAATACGTTTTAACAGCATACGGAATTTCATAACATGACAAACTTATGTTTAAAATTGAATGCTGGTAATTATCAAGCGGTAGCCTATCATGCTGTGTACAGTATTAACTTACATGTTATTTTTGGTAAAAACTGCTGCAACAATTACGTAACGCAAACCAACTTCTTTTTACGATCAGTCACAGATTACACCCTAAAATGCTAGAAGCATTAATGTTGATTAACCCTTACCAACCCAGCGGTACATATATAAGGCACACTAACAGTAACAATTAATATTGCCTTTTATATCTATACAGGTTGGGTCAAGTTAAAATAAGTGTGTTGTTATGCACACAAGACCTGCTACCACAAGTTTATATGAATATAGCTTCTCAAGCCCAAATGACTCTAAAAATACAAAAAAAATAGAATGATTAAAAAAAAATAATTCGGGTTTATATGGGTTAATTTGATCTAAGTGAAGAATCCGAAAATCGCTACATTATAGTAGGCAATGCACAATTACACATCTCACACAATTTTACTTCGGGTACTTGCCACTATACCGTCCAATGCATGTTCTGGCTGCAGAAAAATTAACAACTTTCAATCCGAAAATTTTTGGGAAGGGAGGCGATCTCTAAATTTTGCTGTATTCTGCATTAAGCTTACGTCGTTCAAAAACTTGTATGATAGAAAAATAATATCTGAGGGTCATGCGGTCTGGCCTCTCCCTTTTTCCCCAGTAGCTATAAGACAGATTTGTTAACAACAAATAGTAATTTTGCAAACATGACTTTTGCAGCGCCGTCTGGCGAAAATCAGGATAATCGCTTTAATTTTCCTCTATAGGCTGCAAAATGCGTGCACGTTCTTCCGAATTATCAGTTAAAATAGTTGAATAATCAGTGTGAAGCTTCACATTTCTTTTCGCTGCATCGCTCACCAGCTTAGTGATGGTATTAATAAAGTGTTTAGCTTTTGAAAACGATTCGAAGTTTGGCCAGAGTGATGTTGGTTCAGTGACCCAGATGGAACGCAGTGGTAACCCAGATCAAGCGCGCAAAATACAAACCACAATTCTGGACCAAGAAGCTCCTTCAGTTCCGTTTTTGAATCCAATGGTTTGTCTGAAACTAGCAAACCTGTGCGAAAAGCCTACCCGAGATTTCCAAAAGTTTGAGCTGTTTCATGCTTCTCTTCGTCTGTAATGGTTGAGTGGTCACTGAACAAACAGTAAACAAGAGTTTCCTGTTGCAAATATCATCTGTGTTATGCAAGCTTGTTAAAAGCAGTTCTAGCCACTTGTGCATCAAACTCTTTGTGCTTGGACCTGTCTTCTAGAAAAAGAAGATCATTTACCGGGACATCTGTGTCAATGCTCGAATGCCGCCACTGGGCGCCAATGAGCAATTGGTCCTTTCACTTAAAATTGATGAAAACGCTTAATGTTATCTTAACAATACTAAAAACCAAAGTTTTTGCAAAAACGCAGCTCGCTTCAACTGAATCAAATAGCCGACAATCAAAGCAGCTTACTCGCCAAATGCAAAAATCTATTCAGCGACATCTTTGAAAAAAATGAGATTTCCTCGTTTTTGATATTATTAAAGCGCAACGCATTTTTTTCACCACAAGTTCATTCATCGAGAACTGTTTTGGAAAAAATGAACCAAGACCTAAACATACCAGCACCTCGTTCTGAAGGCTGTTTACTGTATTCAATCACTCAGGCTTAACTAAGTTGTCGAAAGCACGAAGGCCTAAAGCTCACTCGTCTTTTTAGCAACGTTGCTACCGAACGTGCCCTCTACCAAAGTTGTCTTCAGGTTGCTGCACAAAACCATTAAACCAAATTAGTGAGGTCCATGTGGTGAAAAACATCACAATTTACTGACAGCTGTGAAGCTTTGATCAAAGTATTGCACCTTGCTGCATGCAAGGAAGAATTAACAGAACCACCTCGTTTGGTCAACGATTAAACCCAGCATGATGTAACAGCGATCGAAAAGATGTGAATGCGAAGGAGTGAAGTTGTTACTTTTTTCATTACATTCGCGGACTTGGCAGCCAATTTGATCAATATTAGGCCTAAATGCATTAAAGACAATACAGGAAAACCGAATAAATCCATACCGATAGAAGATACTTTTAAGCAATGATAAGTCGATATCGATACCATCGCCGATATACTGTATGTATCTACATAAAGCCCCTCTCTATTCGTTGTGATGATGGTGCTAGTGGGTTTACCATAGAATTTCTACTTTGGCCGTGATTACCACAAAGCACACAGTGACTGCATGGTGTGTTCTTTCCTTCGTTGTTTCCTTCGTTGATAGGATTACTGATGTTAACTGACAAAGATCTAAACTTTAGCTGTAGTGATAGCAAAGAAGGTTATTGAGGGTAACCACGGAGCGCTGTAGCTCCATCACGTTCGTTGAGAGTTCGATAAAGTTTTTGAAAGACGTCGACTAAATGATTGGTTCTAGGTTTTGTGCTTCAGCGGCATGTGATGGCTTAAATTCATTATCGAAATTTCGGTTTTGGTTATCATATTTACGACCATCTGTTCAGGATATTGCGCTTGAATTGTCTTTTTGTTTTGTTTTCTACGCTGCTACGATAGACTTCGGTGCGTTCATTCAAACGTCGAAGCGGAACTGATTTAACATATACTATTGATTCAAAGATTGTAGCTGAAATGTGTGACGTACCTTGAATAAAGTAACGGTCAATTGGTATTGGTTTAACGTGGTTTGTGGTACCTGGGGTATATTAACCATTAAGCCAAAAAACCACGTGCTTAGGGCGCCAAAAAAGTTTCTCGAGTCGAATTGTCAATGATGCTTCAGTATTTAAATGTCATGAAATTCTTTCCCTGTGCAAAAGGCTATAGAGGCAGAACAAGCTGCACTACTATTTTGCTTCCTCCCTTTTGTCCCAAACCTGTCGCAACCAGTTGGCCGTCACGTGTGTGCTCTGCAACTTTTGAGGCTGTTTCTTTGTTGCTTTCTTCGATTTGACTTTAATTACCCTCCAATATCAGTGGGTCCCGGTCGTTTAGAATAATATGCATCAAGTTTTATGCTGGTTGGTCTATGATGATAATATGTATCAAGTTTTATGCTGGTTGGCCTATGATGATAATATAGAGCCTAAGAGGGTAGGGTGTGTAGTGGAGCCGAGACTGGAAACTTGTTGATTGGTTGTTCAGTTCCGACTATGACGAATTTAGGTACTCTTACTTTGGTAACTAAGTATGACAAAAGATAAATTTATACAAGGCACCCGCATCTCACTTTCAGAGATAATAAAATATTTTTTCTGAGCAATTCCTGGTGTTCTTTTTGATGATGACAGTAATCATTTTTTCTCCAAACTTATCAAAAAGATGGTGGGCCTAACCTACCAAAATAAGGTGGTATTTTGTAAAACCGAAAGTAGCAATTGAAGTTTAATAAACACGTAAACTAACAAAGCAATAAATACAAGGTGATGTGGCATCACCTAATTAAAGATAGTGGGAAATTTATGATGAAATTTGTGCCAGGATCCAAACAACTCAATGAGCTGATCTTTGTGAATTTTTACTTCCCTAATTGTGCTTTTTGTCCTCAAATGAGACCCCCTTTCAAAGATCATTTGTGGTTACGTTTTTGACAATGTTACTACTTAGGCCTTTTTCCGTCGTGGAAAGTAGTTCTACATCGCCTACGTTGTGGCAGATTTTGCAGAAAGATCCGAAAACATTTGTGTTTCCTCGTATTTCTGTATTATTGTTCCATCTCATCTTGCACTGCAAAATTATTTTCGCCTGATGAGACCAAACAAGGTCAAAACCAATCGCGTTATATTTTGTTTATTTGTGCGGTATCATATTGTCATTGCATTTTCATAAAATTTTTAATTATTAGATCTAGACAGGGCCATCTTAACTTTTGAAGACAGTGGGTTCTGATGCTGAAAACATGTACTGTACACAAGTAGGAAGAACAAATGGTACGAACACACCTTCAATAGAGGTACGGACACACTAATATTGACAGCCCGGCGAGAGAGCCTGGGAGTCCATTGGTCCGGCACAACACCATTGCTGGCATTGCCCATTTAGCCAACTACTTTTTTTTTGTAAAATTTGTGGTGCAGTTTGAATTACACACAAACAGAGCACAAAGATCTTGAGTACCCAGGTCAGTGGTCCTCAGCCGGTGGGCCACAGCAGGAAATGCGGGTTGGCCACGGCTTGGTTTCCAAAATCACGGAAAATAAAGGCTTCAAAAACGTTAATCTCAAGCAAAACAAAGATTTTTTAAGGCTCACAATGCAAAAACTTAAACTTTGAAACAGTAGGTCGATAGATTTCAAAAAAGATCTACACTTTTAACTTGAATCAGAAATCGAAGAAAGGGGCCATGACACAAGTTGCAGATCAACACTGGGCCACAGACATGAAAAGATCGACAACCACTGGCTTAGGGCTTTAATAGGCTTAATTTAACAGACTTTGATAGTAATGATTCAAATTTCTTGTTTTGCATTGATTTCTCAGTACTTTAATGCCACATTAAGTTTGTTAAATGCCTCTGAAAGCTTAAATTTCATGTTTCGAGTGGCTTGATTACCATAAGAAACTCAAGCAATAACGTCGATCAAAAGCTTGACTATTTTTGGACTTTGTACTGCAATGGAGGCTTGGCACACAACATAATCTAATGCACATGTTGGCAAGCGAAACTGAACGAATGATTGTCCCCTGCAATAAATCTATCTGTTTGGTTGCAAAACTTCTTCAGATAATGTATAGTGACGTCTTGCAAACACAATTCTATGATTCAATTAAAAGCTATTTCAATCAGATCACTTCGTTCTTTCGACAAATATTTTATTCAAATTTAACGTTTCGCTCCCCTTAGTTACCGGGAAGCTTCGTCAGAACATGGTAGATGTTAATAATGTGACATACAAACTGTACAACATAAAAATATAAAGACTACCTGTATTACTAAACACTAAAAATTATTTACCAACAGGGCAGGCAATTACGTAATAACGAAAACATTGTTACATCACAGATACAGGAGTGGCCAAGTGAAAAGTGTTGTGAGAAACGTAAGACATTACTTATTGGAGACAAACACACTATAAACAGTCGGAAAAGTTAGCTCTTTTTTAGTATGCACATTTTTCACTTGGCCACTCCTGTATCTGTGATGTAACAATGTTTTCGTTATTACGTAATTGCCTGCCCTGTTGGTAAATAATTTGTAGTGTTTAGTAATACAGGTAGTCTTTATATTTTTATGTTGTACAGTTTGTATGTCACATTATTAACATCTACCGTGTTCTGAAGAAGCTTCCCGGTAACTAAGGGGAGCGAAACGTTAAATTTAAATAAAATATTTGTCGAAAGAACGAAGTGATCTGTTTGAAATATCGTTACACTCGACATACGAGGAATGCCTGCTATATTTAATCAATTAAAAGCTTTCAATCTCTTGGCCATAATTGCTATGATCTTTTAAGGCTATTTCAAGTGATGCTTCAATATGGTGTATCTAATGTTTAAATCCCTTGTACAACAGCAACTACAATATACAATGACAAATTAGAAAATCGAATTTTTTGTCATTCTGATTTTTGATTGTTTTTCTATTCCTATAATTCTAATTAATAGTGCTTGCAATCTTGGCACCAATCATTCACTGTCGATCGACAACAATTTACGGCGACAGGTGCAATAAGCTTGCCATACGTCACCAGTTTAGCCGAGATAGTTCCAATTTTGAGGCCTTGTTCAGGTCTACCACTCGGTCAACCACTTTGTCCCGAAATTTTCGATCTGAGATTTGGTATTCGACCACCAAGTTCCTGTTTCACTCACACCTCAAACCATGCATTTCTGCCATTTTAAAGAATTTTTTGCGATAGCCTACAACAGGAATCACCAACCGTACGCCCGCGGGCGCCGTGTCGCCCGCGAGAACAATAGGAGTCGTCCGGCAGCCCATTTCAAAGATATCTTAATATTTTTAATCGATGAACCGGTCCGTGGGTGATACAATCGCGACAGCAATATAGTTGCTGATCTTTTTTTTGAGAACACCTCCATATATGCGAGATATGAAGACAAAGTATAGGTGCAGGCTGAATGACGTACAGGTTTGTTTGTCACAAATAGCCCCAAGAGTTGATGAAGTGTGCCTTCGCCATGGTCAGTAATCAGAAATTAGTACTTGGTTCAAAAAAGATTGATCACCCCTGGCCTACAATAATTGCATTATTATTCTCAATGGTACATTAATACGGGATTTGATTGAGCTAATCTGCTCACAACTAGCGACACTCAATTGCAACACTTGCTGATCATGTTGCGTCACTGTGACTTAAATTCCATCATTTCAAAGACTATTCTACGCTGGCCGGTCAGCAGTGCAGATCAACCGAAAATTTTGTCTATAAACTAAATTTATTTTCGGTCATTGTAAGAGTATTGAGACATTTTGGTTTAAGTTGATGTTAATGTTGGTGATTAACTGTCTGCTGTATTTTGTAATTTTTTCCATTATGTCGAAACGAAAATGTAGGTTTACAGACGATCTTTAGCGAGAATTTTCACAGTTGAGAGACATAGGCAGTGTTAAGTTGCTGCGTAATCGTTGTCAATCCGTGTTTTCAATCAGCAATGATGGACGTGCAGATGTCAATGCTCGTTTGGCTACCACAAAGCACAAAGAAGCAGCAGCATCCGCGTCTCGCGTGACCTCCTTAAAAGTATTGGCACCGATGCTACGCTGACTATAGCTGCAAAAGACACAACTCTTGCTTATCACATCGCTGTTTGTGGGCGAAGATTCAAAAGTTCAGATTGCACTTGGAAGTTGGTTTTAAATCTGTTCAAACTTAAATTTTCCTTTAAGATAAAAAAAAAGCCTGAATCTTTAGTCATTAATTAGTAGATCAAAACTCATAAATAACACTTGTAGTCGACTTGAATATTTATTGATCCAAGCTTTCGTGAGCGAATGCTCACTTCTTCAGGCAAAATAAATGTAGACCATTAATGAACTGAAATAACTTCAGTTCATGAAATATAATTCAGTTCATGAAATAGAAATAACTTCAGTTCTTAAACGCGTCCTCTTCCCTTCCCCGCAAACACCAACCTATCTTGAGAACCGGATCTTCTGTTGCACAAAGATCAAAGTAGATCAATAAATTACAATTCACGATTGATAAAATCACAAAGAACGTCGATCATAGAATTCGGGACGTTGGAATGGTTTCCATAAAAACAACAACAGACACGGTTTTCGGGGGGATGTGAGCGAGATGTTACTTTACATCGGCCAAAATTAATGAAAAATAAATTGAACAAAAGTACGAATAAATTACCACGCCATTGAGCGCGAGCTTTCAAATAGTGCCACCAGATCAATATCAATACTCCTCCCAGCAGGCCTGGGCGACTCGAATAGTTGCCAAAACTACAAATTAAATGAAATTCAACTGTATCACAACTGCGATATTCGCATAAATAAACCACTAAACTGTAAAGTACTCCATACAGATTAGGCTAGTTAATACCATGTGAAAGGGACAATAATTAACGACTAACAAGCATTCACTTGGGATAGTGCTACGCACAAAATACAATACGCAGATTGATGGACAAAACAAACATCTAAACAAGTAGAACTTATGTCAGGCTTCACACTGAAAAACAAACTTATATCAAAACTGATTCCTAATAACGAATTTACTTTCCTATCAATAAGTGCACTGCATAGGCCAACCGCAAATCTAATACTGCGAGTTCTTGATTACCGTTAGTAAGAATATGGAATCAAAATGTAGATCAGTACGTCACGTGGCAGTGCAACATTGCTAACAACAGGAATAAAAATGTCCAAATTTACATCGGTCTGTTTGGTGGTCACGTGAAACGACGAAGTTACGTTTTATGCACATCAACTATGTCTCAGTCTTAAGATAAAGATTCAAAACAGGCAAAGAACGGGCGAAAGAATAAAACAATATTTTACGATCAATACCATTGCCGCAATGTCTACTGACGATCTTGGCCAGGAGTTCGATCGAGTTGCTCTTTCACTGTTGCAACTGTTGCATTTACCAAGAGAAAAGAAAACTTATTCCTGTTGTAGTTCGCTACACTTTTAGCTGCTACTGGTTTCAAAGTAAAACGGCGGCGATTCAAATCTGTTACCGGAGAAATCGCTGCAATACCCAGCGAATATCTGCTCTCGGTTCCAGACCAAACAGAACTTTAAAAAACTGATTGGATTTTGAGCGTACCACTGCAACACGATTTTTGTAGGTATTGAAAGAAGAGGACAAAATATAGTGTTTCTTTTTAATAAAGGAAAGCGTTCAAAACGATCTTGTGGGCATCCCTTGTGCAGTTCACATCATGGTTGCCAGATTGGGCTACTTTTTGCAAGCATTTGCGCTGAAAACTGGCGTTGGGCGATGAAAACAAAAAATCGCCCAATCGGGCTACTTTTTATACATTTGGTGAATAGCAATTAGTTTTTATGCTTTTTATATTTTGCTAAAAACTGAATTTCCTTCAAAAGTTTAATGTTATTCTTTGCAACTTTTTTACTATGCTTTGATGAAATGGTTTCACCAATAGCAATGGTTTGAGTATGTGAATATAAATGGAAGTGTACACTAAAGAAATAACATTTTTCTCTTTAAAACGTCATAAAAACTGACCGGCCACCAACACTATGAGTCACGTTTGCAATATGTCATCGAAATTGATCAATCACAAACGTTCAACAGAAAAATCAGATTCCGAGGGTATAATGCTGTTCACAGCATAATAGCCACTGCCGTTTTGAAATGCTTTGTCTCAACCAGTGATGTTGCAAGGGAAGACTCGACACCACAAAATAATTTTAGAAAAGGGGCAAGGAGATTTATAACGTCTAAATATTCTAAATAAGAAAGTTTGGCCGAAATTGTTACCGATGTTTAAGATATGATATCTTTTCATGATTATTTATTAAAATCACCCACTTAGATTTGAATGCAATGGCTTCGACAGCAATTTTATACCAATTGATGCATTTGCAACATAAATCATTCTTTATTTCTTACATCAACACAATAGCAGTCAGTGCAATTAGTTTTACCTCAAAATAGCTTAATATGGGATAGAATCAAAGACATTTGTGGAATGTGAAGATTGTCTTTGGTCCCCTGGTTTCGCTTTTGGCCAGGAGAATGGGATGAGTGGAATGGAAATAAAAACTGGTATCTTTCTGCCACTGACATCAACGAACATTTATCAATAATTCGTAGGCATTATCCATTGCTTTTCACATGATGCTGAATTGATGCCGTTGTGTAGTAATTTCGTGACAACAGCTATTCATATTTTTTGTATTTTTTATGTTTTTCTGCGTTGGTTTAAAATCAGTTGCCTTACTACCTGGAATCTCGTATTTATTGTGGGGCGCCTTTTTTGGGCTAATAAGAATATTTTTTGGTGCTCGCTTACCACGGGTTTGCACGATTTTTGAATTTTTGTCTGGCAACCCTGTTTCATATTGTTCACAATTGCCACCAGCACGCTACTGATGCATTGGCAATATGCGTCAAAGACCTTGTTGCAAAATTTCATTTTACATGGATTTGCAGATTTTACAAGGCTCTCAACGCCTATTGACAATGTTTTTTTACAATTATATTGTTCGAATTCTTTTACATTTGTACTGTTCGAATTACGGGACATGAAGAGTTTTGTGCTTTTGTCAATGCTGAATGCCAGAGAGTTTTGCTACACGACAAAACCTGTTATACGGCGAGAACTTTTACCTCAGATTAGTGCATGGACAGTTGAAGCATTTTAATGAGACTGAAGATGTTAGAAAGAGAAAACAATAATGTTGTGGATATATTTTCACGAAATTGATGATGAACTTACCAGAAATGGTTAATAACTTTGTTCCATACAAGCAAAGTGCATCCAGGAAAAGCTTGACCAACACGGAGAAATGGATCCAAGGGTGTTTCTTAAAGAACTTAAGAGATTTATATAAGAAATCTAAATCATATCTGTATATTTATTACGAAGCCTGTAAAAATGTGATTCTCCATCTTTGGATGAGCCTGAACGAAGACTCATTCTCGCCACTGATACGTCGGTCTTTAGAAAAGATTAGCAACCTGTTAGGAAAACAAACTATCAACATTGACTTCCTTTTCGACGAGCAAGTTCTGGTGAAGAAATATTACGTTTCGAGTGAAAGCAAAGAACGGTCGCTAAATGCAACGACATCTCTTGAACGAGACTGGATCCACATGTTCCAAACTTTCAAGATTTTGTCAAGCTTGCATTTTGTTTGCCTGCAACATCAGCACCAGTGGATCGAGTTTTTTTCAATTATGAAAAATATGTGATCTGATGACAGTGGCAAAACACTAGAACAAAATGTCATAGCTCTCCTCACTCACAAAATTAATGTTTCAAACAGTGTGTTTTTGAAAAAGATGTTTTGGCACAAAAACGATGATTAATTGATTTTCTGATAAATGTGATTACGTCTTTTTATATTTGCATTGATATTACAGGCCTACATCAGTTGGTGACATGCCAAAATCCAAAGTGCTTGATCCCAATGCATGTCCGCACATAAAGTGGGTCAGTTATAAATAGACCACATGGTTGCAGTATGCATCCTGGATCTGCATGTGGAAAAATGGCAAGCTTAGATATGAAGAGATATTTGTTCCAAAAAAAGCGGAAAGCCTCGAAGCAGTAATATTTCCAGCCGCTTCCAAAAAGCGAAGAGCGTTAGATATTTTCCGTATTGCCTGCTCACCATTGGGTTAACATGAGCTGCATATGCTAAAATGCGAGTTGATGACTTCAATATAGAAATATCAATGATGCCAGTTTATTCGATTTTACTTGGCATTTTTTTTTACTGGCGGTAACAATCCTTCACGTGGTATGTCACGCTAGCAAATAATGATCAAACAACCGATATCGCATCTAAAAAAGATGACAAACAAAGATTACAGAACACTGGTTCCACTCTACTGTGTATCAAAAATCAAAATTAGTCAAATGATGCATCGACAACATAACATATCCTCACGCAAAATGAGAGCAAGGGAGCGTTTTTGAAAAAGTAAAATAAGTTGTCAGTCGACGAAATAAGAAGTAGCAATTTCAAGGTTGTGAGTTCGATTCGTTGCTTGATCAATCACACAAAGCTTGTGAATATACGTCGTTTCATTAAATCGCCTTTGAATTTTACGAGAACGGTACGGATTTTTTCCTCCCTGTCAGGATATGTGCTAATCATTACGCTCGTGGTGCAAGCAAATAGTGCGAGCGTGGCGTACGTTGATGGGGCCAATATCATCAATACCCACGTGACTAAATGGCAGTTGTGCAATTTGAAACCAGTTGGAGAGTGAGGTTGCCATTAACTGCTTCCTAAACAAAGGTTTAGTTTTCTCCAACAAATGCAGTGGTTGATGGTTCGTTGGACAGTGGCTCCTCCCTCCAATATCCAATATCGTGATCTAATTACCGATCATGTGTGCCCATGTCCGTAATGTCCCAACTAGGTATGACACTGCCGTATGAGAATTTCAGTAAAATGAGATCGCAATTGGATGCTTTGAATCAAAATCCACATCCCTGCAATCTAAACGCTCTACGATTGAAGAATGCCATTTATTACTGTGGAGGATAGTCTTTTATCAATAAAGGCTAAGTAAAATATTCGAACATATTTCAAATATTCAAGTTCTGCGTTTTCAAGTTGAGTTACTAAAAACAACTTATTTTTATCAGATATCAGAGAACTCCGAATCATACCACGAACATTTTGTTGGTATTTCAGCAACCATGCCATTATTGGTTTTACCTTCTACATGGAAAAACATCATTTAATTAGTGCCAACTGCACTGAAGAGACTTGATAGGTGAAAACAGTGTCACTGTCTGCAGCTTTGCTAAGTGCATCGCTAGCCTCTTGCATTACTATACATGTAAGACCTTGTGATCATTTAATTAATTTCTTTAAATCACAATTACAATTAATATTTTGGCTAGATAATGTAGTAATGAAAAACTACCGTTTTTTTCGAAGGATTGACCTTTGGCAGTTAAAATTCTACAAACACTTTAGGTCATACTGGAGGTTCTCATAGCTACAAAGCATTGGTACTACAAACAAAAAAGGTCCCTGTTGCCAAGCGTGATGATACGGAAACAGCTGCTGCTGAAATACCTCTAGTGGCAAAGTCGGCAGGATGTAGTTTCGATGGAACTTATTTCCAGGCACTAGTTGAAGTTTGCTCACATATATACAGCAGCAAGACAGTTGGCCTGAAAAACAGGAAAGCGCTTGGTATTGTTCTGTATGCATCGTAAAGTAGATGTAGGCCTAGAATCCGTCCAATTGCAGTGCGGTAGGTTCAGCTCTTTGGCTACAAGCATATAGCTTAAAGCGTGACGAGCATAAGTGCTGCTGTTAGTTCAAGCCTTGGTATAGACACAGACTTTAAAGATGCAACACGGGTTTTCTTTATAATGAACGAGCAATAGACTAATTGTGACCTACGTTGTCAACCATTCGCAGGTAACAGCAGCTGCCGTAACAATGCAACGAAACATCAGAGAAGAAATAAAGTTCGTAAGACGTTGCTTTCAATCCGCTAGGTGTGAGGGATAATAGCGAAACTGATCGAATCGTACTTCCGAGTTTGGACGGAGACTCTTGTGTGATGGCCCATTGCCTTCCTGATCATTTGCGAATTCTTCTGGACTGGCAGTACTAAAGTGAGGCCGTCCAACAGGATTTGTTACTTCGACAGGCGGTGGATCTAACTTTGCTCACAATGTTCCTGTACTCAATCCATGAGTCCAATGTCCCTGAAATCAAACCGTGAGTTAGCTGATGCAAAATTCACAACATGATAGATAGCTCCAAGAGTCTAGTTTTAGTTCTGCTTCTTATGTGGTAGTTAGAGATCAAACCGATAAGTTTGTCCACCCCGCCCATAAATTCATTGTAGACTTGCACACATTCTGAACGGCAAACCATAACAAATTCTTTCTTCGCTGCACTCCATCGCCTAACATAGTCAATTGGTTCCACACCAGCAAAGCTGGAAGCCAAGGTTACAGCAGAATTGCCAAATCAACGTACAACACAAATATCTTTTTCTTTCGAAACCTTAGAGTCCATTGCTCCACGACTTTATTTTTCCAAATCTTTAGCATCTTTCAAGCGGCAAATCTTTAGTTTGTTTTTTCTTACCACCCAATGCGAATGTATTCCTACATTTTTCAATTCTCAAACAAGAGACATTTCATTAATATAATTGTCAAATACTATTTGTGGATGATTCGTTTTGGTACTGTTTCAGATAACCTAAGTACAATTGATGCCCGCAAGCCACGACCAAGTTCTTTGTATTTTTCAGAGATACCTATACCAGCACCTTGATACAGCTCAAAGTCCAGTTCTCTACCAGATTTTCCACATAGAGCACAATTTTTCAAGCCTATAGGATTGGACTTATTTGCTCCAGATTGCTTTGCAGTGGCTTTTCCTTCCGAAGAAACCATTTGTTCATCTACCGAACAATATTCTTCTCTTAGTAGCTCAAGGCAACGGCTTCGAATGCACTCCACCAAAGGCTAAATTTTCAAAACTTTGTTGCAATCACCAGGATCTCCATCAGCAGCTGAGTTGATGTGAATGTTGTTTCGAATCTTCTGAAATCTGTTAACAGGCATTGCGGAAGCTATTCTGTCAACTCTTGTTACATGGTGCCAGTATATTCGTTGTCTCGGAAACTTCAAATTTTCCATAAATATGAATATGTCAAAAAATTTTGTACTTTTTGAGATGCAGACATCTAAACTGCAATTTTCTGGATGCTCAATATTGCTTATGACGTTTCAGGCCTTATATGCTTTCTGTTTCAATTAAGTTTTTGTTTTGCCGTCCGTGTGTGTCACGCATGAATGAAAAATGAAATAATGCGATGTTGCCAGTTCAAATCTTGAAACATAAAGCGCAATCAATATACAAATAATGCAAATCAAAATTGCATAAACATATCATATTTTTATTGGTTGATACACCATGTGTACAAATGATGACGCATAAATTAAAAAAATTATTGCCACCAGCAAAACACTTTTTCATCAGAAATCTAACTTACAAACGAAAATATTGATTCTTTTCAACATATTTTCCCTGATTTTCTGACTTTTCCGACAATATTGGAGGATCACAAAGATTCCAAAACACCCCTATTTACCACAAAATACAACCGCAAACAGAACAAAAAAATCAAACTTTTAAATAGGTATTTTCTAATTTAATAATGGTGTTGCTAAAGTTGTGTGTGGATGGTGTACCGAGCCAATACTTATTTTGCTAAATCACATGGAAACCCAATGAGATTCTGTGTGTACAACTGTACACACCGTGTACCAAAAGGTTTTTGTGGTAAATCTAAACATTTTGTTGAAATTGAAATCAACAGGTTTGATAATGATTAAATTAATCTACTTCTAACTTCTCTTAACTTCTTGCCGAGATTTTGTAATGCGGCAAAGCAGTTTTTAACTCAATTAGTACCATTGTTCGATATCTTGTTGAAAGGTGTAATAATCAATGACGTCAAACCAAACCAGAAACGAAAACCGGAATCAACAGGTTCATATCTATCAAAACAATTATTTTACGTTATCAATTGAATCACGTATTTATAACAAAACCAGAGTCGCATTTGTTTTCTTTTAGTAGCAACTTTGATGCAGATACAGAGTTGTCGTTTTTCATTCTTTTGTTTACGTAACAAGCCTTTTGACATGCAATTACTAATAGAGTTTACTAAAGGTCACAAGCACACGTTGCATAAACCTGTAGCTGATGATACCAGGAAGAAGCAATACCAAAATCCATTGAAGTTAAAAGATACCAAAACGACGTGGTGCCTCCCTTTCAGAAGAGTTTGAAATTTTCACTCCAATTTTTTAACCATTTTTATTGCACAAGAGACAACGGGCTGATCCGCCATTTTTTCCGCCTTCTGGTCATTACTAAACGCATACGCAAAGTGAGAAAGCAGCCAGCAACGACAAGCGTCATTGAAATGAATAAAGTTTCGGAAGACACCGCATGCACTTTCATTCATGTCTATGCGCTCATCTTCTGTTTGCAAGTCTTCGAAGATTGGCCCACAACAATGAATAGACTGCTTGGCTCCACCATTTGTCTGCCACATAAAAATGTAGGTATCCCATGAAGTGCCTTATCCAAGGTCTTCCGAATTTGCTTGATTTTTCTCGATGCTATTGCTTTAGCACTGCGCGTGAATAAGGGAAGCTCTGAATACCGTTTTAAAAACCTTCCATATGACTTGTACAGGGAGTTGAAGCCAGGTGTATCGCGTGCGAAGCGTTTGCTCCAATCATCACACCCCAGCGCTGGTTTGGCAGGCACTGCTCTGGCTGAACCAGAGCGATTATCTGGAATCGGATGAAGGTTTATAAGTTTTCTTCAAATTGTGGCCCAATAGCATCATCTAGCGGAAAAAGAAAATATTATGGTAGTGAGTGCTAATATCACTGTATCAAGAGAAATGATAATTGAAGATACCTCTAAATCTTGTAATTGCCAATCAGATAACAACAAGGTTGGTGGTGGTGTTCGAATCTACATTCATGACAACCAATCGATGAATAGCAATTGGCATCGCCTACTTCTAATTTCTCTTAATTTCTTGCGCAAGGTTATGTGAACCGGCAAAGCATAGCAGCAAAAATGGTGGGCCACAGCAGTAAATTCGGGTTGGCCACGGCTTGGTTTCCAAAATCACGGAAAATAAAGGCTTCAAAAACGTTAATCTCAAGCAAAACAAAGAACATTTTAAGACACTAAATGCAAAAACTTAAACTTTGAAACAGTAGGTCGATAGCAGATCTCAAAAAAAATCTGCATTTTCAATTTGGATTAGAAATCGAAGAAAGGGGCCATGACACAAGTTGCAGATCAACACTGGGCCACAGACATGAAAAGATCGACAACCACTGGCTTAGGGCTTTAATAGGCTTAATTTAACAGGCTCTGATGGTAATGATTGGAAATTGGAAATCGGGAAAATTTTGTGAAATTTACTAAGAAATTCCAATTTGCCATTTTCTTGTTTTGCATTGATTTCTCAGTACTTTAATGCCATACCAAACTTGATAAATACCTCTGAAAGCTTAACTTTCATGTTTCGAGTGGCTTGATTACCATAAGAAACTCAAGCAATAACGTCGATCAAAAGCTTGACTATTTTTGGACTTTGTACTGCAATGGAGGCTTGGCATACAACATAATCTAATGCACATGTTGGCAAGCGAAACTGAATGAATGATTGTCCCCTGCAATAAATCTATTTGTTTGGTCGCAAAACTTCTTCAGATAATGTATAGTGACGTCTTTCAAACACAATTCTATGATTCAATTAAAAGCTTTCGCATCTGTTGGCCATAGTTGGTACGATCTTTTAAGGCTATTTCAAGTGGATGCTTCAATATGGTGTATCTAATGTTTAAATCCCTTGTACAACAGCAACTACAACATACAATGACAAATTAGAAAATCGAATTTTTTGTCATTCTGATTTTTGATTGTTTTTCTATTCCTATAATTCTAATTAATAGTGCTTGCAATCTTGGCACCAATCATTCACTGTCGATCGACAACAATTTATGGCAACAGGTGCAATAGGCTTGCCATACGTCACCAGTTTAGCCGAGATAGTTCCGATTTTGAGGCCGTGCTCAGATCTACCACTCGGTCAACCACTTTGTCCCGAAATTTTCGATCTGAGATTTGGTATTCGACCACCAAGTTCCTGTTTCACTCACACCTCAAACCATGCATTTCTGCCATTTTAAAGAATTTTTTGCGATAGCCTACAACAGGGGTCACCAACCGTACGCCGTGTCGCCCGCGAGAACAATAGGAGTCGTCCGGCAGCCCGTTTTAAAGATATCTTAATATTTTTAATCGATGAACCGGTCCGTGGGTGATACAATCGCGACAGCAATATAGTTGCTGATCTTTTTTTTGGAGAACACTTCCATATATGCGAGATATGAAGACAAAGTAGAGGTGCAGGCTGAATGACGTACAGGTTTGTTTGTCACAAATAGCCCCAAGAGTTGATGAAGTGTGCCTTCGCCATGGTCAGTAATCAGAAATTAGTACTTGGTTCAAAAAAGATTGATCACCCCTGGCCTACAATAATTGCATTATTATTCTCAATGGTACATTACCAAGGGATTGATTGAACTAATCTGTTCTCAACTAGCATCACTCAATTGCAACACTTGCTGATCTTGTTGCGTCACTATGACTTAAATTCCATCATTTCAAAGACTATTCTACGCTGGCCGGTCAGCAGTGCAGATCAACCAAAAACTTTTATTAACTAAATTTATTTTTGTTCTTTGAAAGAATATTGAGACATTTTGGTTTAAGTTGATGTTAATGTTGGTGATTAACTGTCTGCTGTATTTTGTAATTTTTTCCATTATGTCGAAACGAAAATGTAGGTTTACAGACGATCTTTAGCGAGAATTTTCACAGTTGAGAGACATAGGCAGTGTTAAGTTGCTGCGTAATCGTTGTCAATCCGTGTTTTCAATCAGCAATGATGGACGTGCAGATGTCAATGCTCGTTTGGCTACCACAAAGCACAAAGAAGCAGCAGCATCCGCGTCTCGCGTGACCTCCTTAAAAGTATTGGCACCGATGCTACGCTGACTATAGCTGCAAAAAACACAACTCTTGCTCATCACATCGCTGTTTGTGGGCGAAGATTCAAAAGTTCAGATTGCACTTGGAAGTTGGTTTTAAATCTGTTCAAACTTAAATTTTCCTTTAAGATAAAAAAAAGCGTGAATCTTTAGTCATTAATTAGTAGATCAAAACTCATAAATAACACTTGTAGTCGACTTGAATATTTATTGATGCAAGCTTTCGTGAGCGAATGCTCACTTCTTCAGGCAAAATAAATGTAGACCATTAATGAACTGAAATAACTTCAGTTCATGAAATATAATTCAGTTCATGAAATAGAAATAACTTCAGTTCTTAAACGCGTCCTCTTCCCTTCCCAGCAAACACTAGCCTATCTTAAGAACCGGATCTTCTGTTGCACAAAGATCAAAGTAGATCAATAAATTACAATTCACGATTGATAAAATCGCAACGAACGCCGATCATAGAATTCGGGATGTTGGAATGGTTTCCATAAAAACAACAACAGACACGGTTTTCGGGGGGATGTGAGCGAGATGTTACTTTACATCGGCCAAAATTAATAAAAAATATGTTGAACAAAGCCATAGAATAATTACCACGCTATTGGGCACGAGCTTTCAAATAGTCCTATCATATCAATACTCCACACGATTCGAATAGTTGCCAAAACTACAAATTAAATGAAATTCAACTGTATCACAACTGCGATATTCGCATAAATAAACCACTAAACTGTAATGTACTCCATACAGATTAGGCTAGTTAATACCATGTGAAAGGGACAATAATTAACGACTAACAAGCATTCACTTAGGATAGTGCTACGCACAAAATACAATACGCAGATTGATGGACAAAACAAACATCTAAACAAGTAGAACTTATGTCAGGCTTCACACTGAAAAACAAACTCATATCAAAACTGATCCCTAGTAACGAATTTGCTTTCCTATCAATAAGTGCACTGCATAGGCCAACCGCAAATCTAATACTACGAGTTCTTGATTACAGTTAGTAAGAATATGGAATCAAAATGTAGATCAGTACGTCACGTGGCAGTGCAACATTGCTAACAACAGGAATAAAAATGTCCAAATTTACATCGGTCTGTTTGGTGGTCACGTGAAACGACGAAGTTACGTTTTATGCACATCAACTATGTCTCAGTCTTGAGATAAAGATTCAAAACAGGCAAAGAACGGGCGAAAGAATAAAACAATATTTTACGATCAATATTATTGCCGCGACATCTACTGACGATCTTGGCCAGGAGTTCGATCGAGTTGCTCTGTCACTGTTGCAACTGTTGCATTTACCAGCAGAAAAGAAAACTTATTCCTGTTGTAGTTCGCTACACTTTTAGCTGCAACTGGTTTTAAAGTAAAACGGCGGCGATTCAAATCTGTTACCGGAGAAATCGCTGCAATACCCAGCGAATATCTGCTCTCGGTTCCAGACCAAACAGAACTTTAAAAAACTGATTGGATTTTGAGCGTACCACTGCAACACGATTTTTGTAGGTATTGAAAGAAGAGGACAAAATATAGTGTTTCTTTTTAATAAAGGAAAGCGTTCAAAACGATCTTGTGGGCATCCCTTGTGCAGTTCACATCATGGTTGCCAGATTGGGCTACTTTTTGCAAGCATTTGCGCTGAAAACTGGCGTTGGGCGATGAAAACAAAAAATCGCCCAATCGGGCTACTTTTTATCCATTTGGTGAATAGCAATTAGTTTTTGTGCTTTTTATATTTTGCTAAAAACTGAATTTCCTTCAAAAGTTTAATGTTATTCTTTGCAACTTTTTTATTATGCTTTGGTGGAATGGTTTCAACAACAGCAATGGTTTGAGTATGTGAATATAAAGAGAAGTGTACACTAAAGAAATAACATTTTTCTCTTTAAAACGTCATAAAAACTGACCGGCCACCAACACTATGAGTCACGTTTGCAATATGTCATCGAAATTGATCAATCACAAACGTTCAACAGAAAAATCAGATTCCGAGGGTATAATGCTGTTCACAGCATAATAGCCACTGCCGTTTTGAAATGCTTTGTCTCAACCAGTGATGTTGCAAGGGAAGACTCGACACCACAAAATAATTTTAGAAAAGGGGCAAGGAGATTTATAACGTCTAAATATTCTAAATAAGAAAGTTTGGCCGAAATTGTTATCGATGTTTAAGATATGATATCTTTTCATGATTATTTATTAAAATCACCCACTTAGATTTGAATGCAATGGCTTCGACAGCAATTTTATACCAATTGATGCATTTGCAACATAAATCATTCTTTATTTCTTACATCAACACAATAGCAGTCAGTGTAATTAGTTTTACCTCAAAATAGCTTAATATGGGATAGAATCAAAGACATTTGTGGAATGTGAAGATTGTCTTTGGTCCCCTGGTTTCGCTTTTGGCCAGGAGAATGGGATGAGTGGGGTGGAAATATAAACTGGTATCTTTCTGCCACTGACATCAACGAACATTTATCAATAATTCGTAGGCATTATCCATTGCTTTTCACATGATGCTGAATTGATACCGTTGTGTAGTGATTTCGTGACAACAGCTATTCATATTTTTTGTATTTTTTATGTTTTTCTGCGTTGGTTTAAAATCAGTTGCCTTACTACCTGGAATCTCGTATTTATTGTGGGGAGCCTTTTTTGGGGCTAATAAGAATATTTTTTGGTGCTCGCTTACCACGGGTTTGCACGATTTTTGAATTTTTGTCTGGCAACCCTGTTTCATATTGTTCACAATTGCCACCAGCACGCTACTGATGCATTGGCAATATGCGTCAAAGACCTTGTTGCAAAATTTCATTTTACATGGATTTGCAGATTTTACAAGGCTCTCAACGCCTATTGACAATGTTTTTTTACAATTATATTGTTCGAATTCTTTTACATTTGTACTGTTCGAATTACGGGACATGAAGAGTTTTGTGCTTTTGTCAATGCTGAATGCCAGAGAGTTTTGCTACACGACAAAACCTGTTACACGGCGAGAACTTTTACCTCAGATTAGTGCATGGACAGTTGAAGCATTTTAATGAGACTGAAGATGTTAGAAAGAGAAAATAATACTGTTGTAGATATATTTTCACGAAATTGATGATGAACTTACCAGAAATGGCTAATAACTTTGTTCCATACAAGCAAAGTGCATCCAGGAAAAGCTTGACAAAGACGTAGAAATGGATCCAAGGGTGTTTCTTAAAGAACTTAAGAGATTTATATAAGAAATCTAAATCATATCTGTATATTTATTACGAAGCCTGTAAAAATGTGATTCTCCATCTTTGGATGAGCCTGAACGAAGACTCATTCTCGCCACTGATACGTCGGTCTTTAGAAAAGATTAGCAATCTGTTAGGAAAACAAACTATCAACATTGACTTCCTTTTCGACGAGCAAGTTCTGGTGAAGAAATATTACGTTTCGAGTGAAAGCAAAGAACGGTCGCTAAATGCAACGACATCTCTTGAACGAGACTGGATCCACATGTTCCAAACTTTCAAGATTTTGTCAAGCTTGCATTTTGTTTGCCTGCGTCATCAGCACCAGTGGATCGAGTTTTTTTCAATTATGAAAAATATGTGCTCTGATGACAGTAGCAAAACACTAGAACAAAATGTCATAGCTCTCCTCACTCACAAAATTAATGTTTCAAACAGTGTGTTTTTGAAAAAGATGTTTTGGCACAAAAACGATGATTAATTGATTTTCTGATAAATGTGATTACGTCTTTTTATATTTGCATTGATATTACAGGCCTACATCAGTTGGTGACATGCCAAAATCCAAAGTGCTTGATCCCAATGCATGTCCGCACATAAAGTGGGTCAGTTATAAATAGACCACATGGTTGCAGTATGCGTTCTGGATCTGCATGTGGAAAAATGGCAAGCTTAGATATGAAGAGATATTTGTTCCAAAAAAAGCGGAAAGCCTCGAAGCAGTAATATTTCCAGCCGCTTCCAAAAAGCGAAGAGCGTTAGATATTTTCCGTATTGCCTGCTCACCATTGGGTTAACATGAGCTGCATATGCTAAAATGCGAGTTGATGACTTCAATATAGAAATATCAATGATGCCAGTTTATTCGATTTTACTTGGCATTTTTTTTTTACTGGCGGTAACAATCCTTCACATGGTATGTCACGCTAGCAAATAATGATCAAACAACCGATATCGCATCTAAAAAAGATGACAAACAAAGATTACAGAACACTGGTTCGACTCTACTGTGTATAAAAAATCAAAATTAGTCAAATGATGCATCGACAACATAACATATCCTCACGCAAAATGAGAGCAAGGGAGCGTTTTTGAGAATGAAAAATAAGTTGTCGGTCGACGAAATAAGAAGTAGCAATTTCAAGGTTGTGAGTTCGATTCGTTGCTTGATCAATCACACAAAGCTTGTGAATATACGTCGTTTTATTAAATCGCCTTTGAATTTTACGAGAACGGTACGGATTTTTTCCTCCCTGTCAGTATATGTGCTAATCATTACGCTCGTGGTGCAAGCAAATAGTGCGAGCGTGGCGTACGTTGATGGGGCCAATATCATCAATACCCACGTGACTAAATGGCAGTTGTGCAATTTGAAACCAGTTGGAGAGTGAGGTTGCCATTAACTGCTTCCTAAACAAAGGTTTAGTTTTCTACAACAAATGTAGTGGTTGATGGTTCGTTGGACAGTGGCTCCTCCTTCAAATATCCAATATCGTGATCTAATTACCGATGTAACGGGTTCGTGGAGCAGAGACCCTTGGGATAGTCTCCGAACCCGAGACAGATTGCAGTGAAGCTTGAAGTTGTAAATAGATGAAACGCGCTTTTCCTCTCGTCACGCTGTTATTGTCTGACTTTCTTGAATAGATTCTTTGATAAATTTTTATTGGTAATACGCAAAACTGAAAATGGAAATAATGAAAATGATAAGCAGATATGAAAAAACAGATGGATTGGCTTCGGCGACGTTGGCGTTGTTAGTTATGTAGCAGTTTAGCGTAGTTAGCGTTGTAGCGGCGTAGCGGCGTATCGGTTTCAAACTATTTTGACCCCCAAGTACTTTCTTCTTTACTACAGCTCCAACACAATAATAATCGAAAAGGAAACAGCTCAACCAACTTTTCTCTACGTTGGCATCTACGAGCTTCTTGATAGTCCTTTGACTTCTACTCAAACGTGCAGGTTTTACAAACAACGTAATTCTTCTTGCAACGTGTCTACTTGAGAATAATGTAAAGGTGTGTTAACAAGGCAGTTACTACTGCGTCGCTCGAGGGTCAACCTCGCCAATCCAACGACTAATCAATAAGAGACGATACCTCGAGAGAAACAAACATAACAACCACACAACGCGGGTTCGAATCACAGATTGGCTACGCAAACTAGATTTAAAGCATTAAATGTTGCCAAATATTGTAACAATATTTACACTCCCCCCAAATATACGACTAAAGGAAGATATTTCCCACAAAATATTGTACAACAGTGACAATACATAAGGCTTTAAATTAGTAACAACGTTAAAACAAAATACAACAAACACATATAAACGTATTTACACTATATACATATTTTACAAACATAACACAGCAATTATACTTTCAAACGGGTTGATATCCAAAATGGGATATCATTTTTACTTGTGGCTGGGACAATAACACACATTTTCGAAACGGGACGTTTCACTTCACTACCGTGCATTTTTACAATTGCCGAGCGCACAAAACCTTTGGGATCCGGAAACGTTTTCAAAATTCTCCCCAAGGGCCATCTACTTCTAGGCGTATTTTTATCGACAAGAATCACAATGTCGTTCACCATCACATTACGTTTTGTTTCATACCATTTTTGGCGATACTTTATGGTAGGTAAATACTCTTGGGCCCATCGTCTCCAAAAAAGGTTGGCAAAATGCTGGGCATGGCGCCACTTACGGACAATTAAAGAATCGCTATTCGCAGTATCGGTGGGAGGCATACCTGACGCCGGAAAAAGCTGTAATACATCATTAGGTGTAAGAGGTCTCTTAATCTGTTCGATGAGGCGGTCTGTAGGCGTTTCTATCGTAGACTGAACGACCAAATTGCTAACAATCTGCATCCCTTTTTCGAACAGAGGAAATTCTTCTGGAAGTTGTTCCAAACTTTCCAATTGTTCCGGCCACTCCTCTTCAGCCTGTTGTAGAAACTCTGGTCCCGACAACCACATGGAAGACTCAACGAACGCTTGTGCCTGCTTGCATCTTGTCGCCTCATCTGCGGGGTTCAACTTCGACGAGACGTACCTCCAACTCTGTAACTGTTCCTTTCGATCTCTGCTAATCTGTTGGCAACGAAGACAGGAAATCTTTTATTGCTGTTGTAGATGCTAAGCAACACGGAGGTTGAATCCGACCAGAAATAAGTTTTTTCTATAACCAACGACAATTCCTTTTTTAACATTTGGTCAAGACGCAGAGAGACGATAGCCGCCAGCAACTCTAATCGAGGTATTGTGGTCATGGGAGCAGGCGCGAGATGCGACTTCCCCATCAGGAACGAACAATGCACCTTGCCACTCTTATCGGCAATGCGGAGATAAGACACGGCACCATAAGCTTCTCCAGAAGCGTCAGAGAAATGGTGCAATTCATAGGTCAACTCTCCGTTCATATCAGAGGGCTTAAGGCAGCGTGGTATTTTCAACTCCTCCAAATAATACAGCGCTAAAATCCAAGCTCTCCATCGTTCCTCTTTCTTCTCAGACAAAGCGGCATCCCAATCATCACCGTTCATTTCTCGCAACAGCAACTTTATTTCTACTAGCACTGGAGCAACAAATCCTAGTGGATCAAACAAGGAATGACTAGCTGACAAGATTCCTCGTCTCGTACAGGGCTTTCTTGGCATATCAACTTTAATTCTAAACTCATCTACTACTATGTCCCAATGCACACCTAGCACTCGCTAACTTGTTGTGCGTTCCAGCGATAATTCCTTGTATTTCTCGCAACGATCCTCCTCGGGCACCTTAAGAAGAGCTCGTTCACAATTTGAAAGCCATTTTCTAAGTCTGAAGCCATAGCTGGACAAGGCATTTCGCAGCTCGTTGGCCAAATCTGCGGCTTCTTCGCTGGTTTCTACTGACATAAGACAATCGTCAACATAGAACGCTCTTTGTATAGCTTCAATTGTTTGAGATGAACAATTCTCAGCGGATAAAGCTGCAGTCTGTTTTAGACAAAAGGAAGCGCAACTAGGGGATGATGTTGCTCCGAACAAATGGACTGTCATCTTATAAACCTCTGGTCTTTTGTCAACGTCTCCATCTGGCCACCATAAGAATTGCAGCGCACTTCGATCTTCCGGGCTGACTTTAACTTGATGGAACATTGCTTCTATGTCCGCAACAAGAGCGATAGGATTGAGTCGAAATCGTGTCAATACCCCTGACAAACGTGAGAGGAGGTCAGATCCTTGTAGAAGCTTGGCATTTAGAGACACTCCTATAAACTTTGCTGCACAATCAAAAACGACTCTTAACTTGTCTGGCTTCTTCGGATTCATAACTGGGTGATGGGGTAGGAACCAGGTGCAAGCATTTCTTTTGCCGTCATCTCTGACCTTTTCCGCGTAACCTTTCTCGATATAGTCTTGCATAACGCCCGCATATTTTTTGTGTAGCAATTCGTCCTTCGAGAGCCTACATTTCAATGACTCCAACCTTTTTTCAGCCATTGCCCTGTTGTCGGGAAGGAAGACATTCTTATGTCTCCAAAGCAAGGGTAGCTGAAAGTGACCATTGACAATTTTGATCGAATCCTTCATTATTTTAAGTGCCAGGCGATCTTCTCGAGAATTATCATGGTCCAGACCACAACCGACTTCGTATTCGTGTGGAGGTAAGCTTGGGTCTATCTTTGCGTTTTCTGGAAGGATGACATGCATGCAAGTGTCCGTAGCACTATTGTTCCTCACTTCAGCGCAACACTGACAACGAAGAACTGGGCCAAACAGCACCCACCCAAGAGAAGTTCTGATAGCATCAGGGGTTCCTTCCGGTCCAAATCTGCTCTCCAGTGCCCGAAATACCACAGATGTGTCTACTCCAATTAAAAGACCGATGGTCTTTTCAGAAAGCTCTTTAAATGAGATGTCCTTCAAGTGCTCTAAATTATTCAACTTGCTACTAACTGGCACTTGAGCTGCCTTTAAAGGAATGGCGTCTACAACTAGAACCTCTCTAAGGCTTACACTACAGTTTTCATCAACACCACTCACTAACAGCGTTATAGCCTCGGTCTCTATGGGGGTAGGCTGAACTCCTGATGATAGCGTACTTATAGAGATGGTCTGCTGTGATCCATTAGCGTTCAACTCATCAGCAATACGTCGTGTGCAAAATGTTTGTTGTGGTCCACTATCCAAAAGAGCATAAGTCAACAGCTCTTTCCCATTGTGACATATCTTCACCGGAAGAGTCATGAAAAAATGACCACTGGAATCTCGGTCCGAATAGATATTCTTCGTAGCGGCGCACAGTACCTTTTCACTATCGGCCGGCCCTGATGCGTTATCCTTATGAAGCAGAGTGTGATGCCGATCTTTAGTGCATCCCTCTACGTTGCACCTTTGATTAGATTTGCAGTCTCTGCTTGTGTGTCCAGCATCTAAGCATTGAAAGCAACGGCCTTGCTTCATCAGAAAGGCAATACGCTTGTACCTTCGCAATTTTTTAAAACGTGTACAAGCAGATAGTTCATGCTTTCCGTCACAAAAGGGACAAGTCAGACTTCCAGTCTTGGGAGTAAAGTCAGGGATAGCCGTAGTGTTTAGTACGGTTGCTCCTCTCTGTCCTACATGAAGACTCTGTTTTAGGTTTCCATACACTACCTGTCCATACAATGAGTTTGCTTCTGCTGCCTCGTCTTGGACAAATCTCACCAACTCTTCAAACCTCGCTTGTCTTCCTGTAGTCTTAAACTCATGATACGACCACTTGGCCCAGTCCTTTTGCGTTTGTTCAGGAAGTTTTTCGATAATTCGTCGGATGGTGCCTAAAGAGTTTAAGGTTGCAAAGTCTTGTACGTCCCTCAACATAGCCACGCATTTGTCCATAAGTATTGACAATGTCTTTAGTCCTTTTGGGTCCTTCGTTTTCAGCCTTGGTGCAGCCAGGAGTTTCTGCTCACAATGGTGAGCGACAATGTGTGGTTGGCCATAGTCGTTATATAGACTGTCCATGGCTAGTCCATATCCAGATTCGGCATCGCGAGCCAAGTGTTCCAAGTTCTGTCTAATTCTCGTAGAACAATGTTGTGAAAGGTAGACTAATTTTGCGGAATTTGAAGACATTTTCGTAGCAATGTGTGCTTCGAAACTACGTATGAAGGGCCAATAGGTTAGAGGATCTCCGTCGAAATTCGGAATTACCGGTCTAGGAGGTGGATAGTCCTGAGAGGTAAGGATTGGAATCGACACGGACTGTCCAGCAGGAACATGCCAGTGAGTTACCGGAAGGGGAACATTCCTTCTGTCTTCCTCATACTCCGGTTCCGCAATTTTTTTAGGTTGCCTAGAGTTATTTATAGGTTGTTCATATTGACTAATCATGCCATCAAATTTTCTTAGGTTGGTATAGCTCTTTGATGTAGCTTGATGATTTGCCATTGTCATGGCTTTGTTATCCTTTAAAGAACATTGCTCGTTCCTAGCCACAGCTCTTTCAATCTTCTGTTCTGACCCTTTCTCCGCATTTCTTAAAGTTTCGCAAATCTGTACTGATGAAGGCGCAATAGGTCGTCCTAATGGTCTTGACCTGTCACCTCTATCGGATAAGGCTTCATCCCACGCCTTTACCTCAAACCTGGCCAATTCTACGTCCAACGCCCTTTCTTGTTTATTGGCTTTTCTTTCGGCCTCTTGCTTAGCTCGTTCGGCCTCTTGCTTGGCTCGTTCGGCCTCTTGCTTAGCTCCTTGTATAACTCGTTCGGCCTCTTCCGCTATGCGCGACCTTTCCTTTTCTTTTTCTTTGGCAAACAAAGCTAACTTTAACTTCACAAGGCTTTCCTTGCGCTTAAAGCTAGGGATTGAAGATCGCGAGCTACGTCCTGAACATCTCGAATCGCCATCTAAAGAGGATCCCTTCGACCCGGGTGCTGAAAGGGGACACAAAGATTTTGTGCCAATGGGAGGCGAGTCTACACTTTCATACCAACTTTTAACCCTGGCGTCAAATTCTAATTTAGCTTGTTCAACGCTAATCCTTTTGGTTTGTGTCCCGGGCAATAGGTCTTCCTCCGATAAGAAAATGCATTCAGCCATTAAAGAATCATAATCGAGGTTAATACTAGAGATTAAAGTTTTTAAAACGTTCTTGTTCTCAGGGTTAAGCATCAGACCGTCAGATATTAAATATTTGTTTTCTAAGTCTTTTAGAGTTGCACTTAAGTCACGACTGTGGTGATCCATGATCGACAAACACTCGTAAAATAATTCTACAACACTAAATTTGCGAACAAAGAACGATCCTGTTATAGCCGTAAAAATAGACGTTTGTAAGAGTTCGAACAATAACAAAAAGTACAGTACCTTAATTGTTCTGTGATTATTGTCCAATTTCTACTTCGTTGAATCAGATAAACGACGTCAACGCTGTTGCAGAATATCTTCTTCAAACGGAATTTCCCGAGCAGAAATCGAAGGACCGGAGATCAATTCAAGTTGAGCAGCAAGGGCACGAGTTCGGATATCCAACGGACCAACGGGATGAAACGGAGAAACAACTTTTCTTTCTTCAATGGGACAAATAGAACGATTCAGAATCAGCCAAATAGTTTTGGAACTCCAACTGATCAATTTAGCGAAGCAACAAATAGTTTGAAACTGGGCGAAGCAGCAATTGGCTTGAAACTTTGTCAAAGCAAAAAATAGTTTGAAACTTTGTAACGAGTTCGTGGAGCAGAGACCCTTGGGGTAGTCTACAAACCCGAGACAGATTGCAGTGAAGCTGAAGTTGTAAATAGATGAAACGCGCTTTTCCTCTCGTCACGCTGTTATTGTCTGACTTTCTTGAATAAATTCTTTGATAAATTTTTATTGGTAATACGCAAAACTGGATTTAAAGCATTAAATGTTGCCAAATATTGTAACAATATTTACAACCGATCACGTGTGCCCATGTCCGTAATGTTCTAACTAGGTATGACACTGCCGTATGAGAATTTCAGCAAAATGAGATCGCAATTGGATGCTTCGAATCAAAATCCACATCCCTGCAATCTAAACGCTCTACGATTGAAGAATGCCATTTATTACTGTGGAGGATAGTCTTTTATCAATAAAAGCTAAGTAAACTATTCGAACATATTTCAAATATTCAAGTTCTGCGTTTTCAAGTTGAGTTACTAAAAGCAACTTATTTTTATCAGACATCAGAGAACTCCGAATCATGCCAAGAACATTTTGTTCGTATTTCAGCAACCATGCCATTATTGGTTTTACCTTCTATATGGAAAAACATCATTTAATTAATTCATTTCGATGGATTTAATGGATTTAGTTTCGATGGAACTTATTTCCAGGCACTAGTTGAAGTTTGCTCACATATATGCAGCAGCAAGACGATTGGCCTGAAAAACAGGAAAGCGCTTGGTATTGTTCTGTATGCATAGTAAAGTAGATGTAGGCCTAGAATCCGTCCAATTGCAGTGCGGTAGGTTCAGCTCTTTGGCTACAAACATATAACTTAAAGCGTGACGAGCATAAGTGCTGCTGTTAGTTCAAGCCTTGGTATAGACACAGACTTTAAAGATGCAACACGGGCTTTCTTTATAATGAACGAGCAATAGACTAATTGTGACCTACGTTGTCAACCATTCGCAGGTAACAGCAGCTGCCGTAACAATGCAACGAAACATCAGAGAAGAAATAAAGTTTGTAAGACGTTACTTTCAATCCACTAGGTGTGAGGGATAATAGCGAAACTGATCGAATTGTACTTCCGAGTTTGGACGGAGACTCTTGTGTGATGGCCCATTGCCTTCCTGATCATTTGCCAATTCTTCTGGACTGGCAGTACTAAAGTGAGGCCGTCCAACAGGATTTGTTACTTCGACAGCGGGTGGATCTAACTAACTTTGCTCACAATGTTCCTGTACTCAATCCATGAGTCCAATGTCCCTGAAATCAAGCCATGAGTTAGCTGATGCAAAATTCACAACATGATAGATAGCTCCAAGAGTCTAGTTTTAGTTCTGCTTCTTATGTGGTAGTTAGAGATCAAACCGATAAGTTTGTCCACCCCGCCCATAAATTCATTGTAGACTTGCACACATTCTGAACGGCAAACCATAACAAATTCTTTCTTCGCTGCACTCCATCGACTAACATAGTCAATTGGTTCCACACCAGCAAAGCTGGAAGCCAAGTTTACCGCAGAATTGCCAAATCAACGCACAACACAAATATCTTTTTCTTTCGAAACCTTAGAGTCCATTGCTTCACGACTTTTTTTTTCCAAATCTTTAGCATCTTTTAAGCGGCAACTCTTTAGTTTGTTTTTTCTTGCCACCCAATGCGAATGTATTCCTACATTTTTCAATTCTCAAATAAGAGACATTTCATTAATATAATTGTCAAATACTATTTGTGGATGATTCGTTTTGGTACTGTTTCAGATACCCTAAGTACAATTGATGCCCGCAAGCCACGACCAAGTTCTTTGTATTTTTCAGAGATACCTATACCAGCACCTTGATACAGCTCAAAGTCCAGTTCTCTACCAGATTTTCCACATAGAACAGAATTTTTCAAGCCTATAGGATTGGACTTATTTGCTCCAGATTGCTTTGCAGTGGCTTTTCCTTCCGAAGAAATCATTTGTTCATCTACCGAACAATATTCTTCTCTTAGTAGCTCAAGGCAACGGCTTCGAATCCACTCCACCAAAGGCTAAATTTTCAAAAATTTGTTGCAATCACCAGGATCTCCATCAGCAGCTGAGTTGATGTGAATGTTGTTTCGAATCTTCTGAAATCTGTTAACAGGCATTGCGGAAGCTATTCTGTCAACTCTTGTTACATGGTGCAAGTATATTCGTTGTCTCGGAAACTTCAAATTTTCCATAAATATGAATATGTCAAAAAATTTTGTACTTTTTGAGATGCAGACATCTAAACTGCAATTTTCTGGATGCTCAATATTGCTTATGACGTTTCAGGCCTTATATGCTTTCTGTTTCAATTAAGTTTTTGTTTTGCCGTCCGTGTGTGTCACGCATGAATGAAAAATGAAATAATGCGATGTTGCCAGTTCAAATCTTGAAACATAAAGCGCAATCAATATACAAATAATGCAAATCAAAATTGCATAAACATATCATAATTTTATTGGTTAATACACCATGTGTACAAATGATGACGCATTAATTAAAAAAATTATTGCCACCAGCAAAACACTTTTTCATCAGAAATCTAACTTACAAACGAAAATATTGATTCTTTTCAACATATTTTCCGACAATATTGGAGGATCACAAAGATTCCAAAACACCCCTATTTTACCACAAAATACAACCGCAAACAGAACAAAACAAATCAAACTTTTAAATAGGTATTTTCTAATTTAATAATGGTGTTGGTAAAGTTGTGTGTGGATGGTGTACCGAGCCAATACTTATTTTGCTAAATCACATGGAAACCCAATGAGATTCTGTGTGTACAACTGTACACACCGTGTACCAAAAGGTTTTTGTGGTAAATCCAAAACATTTTGTTGAAATTGAAATCAACAGGTTTGATAATGATTAAATTTATCTACTTCTAACTTCTCTTAACTTCTTGCCGAGGTTTTGTAATGCGGCAAAGCAGTTTTTAATTCAATTAGTACCATAGTTCGATATCTTGTTGAAAGGTATGATCAATGGCGTCAAACCAAACCAGAAACGAAAACCGGAATTAACAGGTTCATGTCTATCAAAACAATTATTTTACGTTATCAATTGAATCACGTATTTATAACAAAACCAGAGTCGCGTTTGTTTTCTTTTGGCAGCAACTTTGATGCAGATACAGAGTTGTCGTTTTTCATTTTTTTGTTTACGTAACTAGCCTTTTGACATGCAATTACTAATAGAGTTTACTAAAGGTCACAAGCACACGTTGCATAAACCTGTAGCTGATAATACTAAAAAGAAGCAATACCAAAATCCATTGAAGTTAAAAGATACCAAAACGACGTGGTGCCTCCCTTTCAGAAGAGTTTGAAATTTTCACTCCAATTTTTTAACCATTTTTATTGCACAAGAGACAACGGGCTGATCTGCCATTTTTTCCGCCTTCTGGTCATTACTAAACGCATACGGAACGTGAGAAAGCAGTCAGCAACGACAAGCGTCATTGAAATGAATAAAGTTTCGGAAGACACCGCATGCACTTTCATTCATGTCTATGCGCTCATCTTCTGTTTGCAAGTCTTCGAAGATTGGCCCACCACAATGAATAGACTGTTTGGCTCCACCACCTGTCTGCCACATAAAAATATAGGTATCCCATTAAGTGCCTTATCCAAGGTCTTCCGAATTTGCTTGATTTTTCTCGATGCTATTGCTTTTACACTGCGCGTGAATAAGGGAAGCTCTGAATACCGTTTCAAAAACCTTTCTTATGACTTGTACAGGGAGTTGAAGCCAGGTGTATCGCGTGCGAAGCGTTTGCTCCAATCATCACACCCCAGCGCTGGTTTGGCAGGCACTGCTCTGGCTGAACCAGAGCGATTGTGTGGAATCGGATGAAGGTTTATAAGTTTTCTTCAAATTACAGTCTAAGAGCATCATCTAGCGGATAAAGAAAATAGTCTGATAGTGAGTGCTAATATCACTGTATCAAGAGAAATGATAATTGAAGATACCTCTAAATCTTGTAATTGCCAATCAGATAACAACAAGGTTGGTGGTGGTGTTCGAATCTACATTCATGACAACCAGTCAATGAATAGCAATTGGCATTGCCTACTTCTAATTTCTCTTGATTTCTTGCGCAAGGTTATGTAAACCGGCAAAGCATACTAACAAAAACGGTGGGCCACAGCAGTAAATTCGGGTTGGCCACGGCTTGGTTTCCAAAATCACGGAAAATGAAGGCTTCAAAAACGTCGATCTCAAGCAAAACAAAGAACATTTTAAGACACTAAATGCAAAAACTTAAACTTTGAAACAATAAATCGATAGCAGATCTCAAAAAAAATCTACATTTTCAAATTGGATTAGAAATCGAAGAAAGGGGCCATGACACAATTTGCAGATCAACACTGGGCCACAGACATGAAAAGATCGACAACCACTGGCTTAGGGCTTTAATAGGCTTAATTTAACAGGCTCTGATGGTAATGATTGGAAATTGGAAATCGGGAAAATTTTGTGAAATTTACTAAGAAATTCCAATTTGCCATTTTCTTGTTTTACATTGATTTCTCAGTACTTTAATGCCATACCAAACTTGATAAATACCTCTGAAAGCTTAAATTTTTGTATTTCGAGTGGCTTGATTACCATAAGAAACTCAAGCAATAACGTCGATCAAAAGCTTGACTATTTTTGGACTTTGTACTGCAATGGAGGCTTGGCATACAACATAATCTAATGCACATGTTGGCAAGCGAAACTGAATGAATGATTGTCCCCTGCAATAAATCTATCTGTTTGGTTGCAAAACTTCTTCAGATAATGTATAGTGACGTCTTTCAAACACAGTTCTGTGATTCAATCAAAAGCTTTCGCATCTGTTGGCCATAGTTGGTACGATCGTTTAAGGCTATTTCGAGTGGATGCTTCAATATGGTGTATCTAATGTTTAAATCCCTTGTACAACAGCAACTACAATATACAATGACAAATTAGAAAATCGAATTTTTTGTCATTCTGATTTTTGATTGTTTTTCTATTCCTATAATTCTAATTAATAGTGCTTGCAATCTTGGCACCAATCATTCACTGTCGATCGACAACAATTTATGGCGACAGGTGCAATAGGCTTGCCATACGTCACCAGTTTAGCCGAGATAGTTCCGATTTTGAGGCCGTGTTCAGGTCTACCACTCGGTCAACCACTTTTTCCCGAAATTTTCGATCTGAGATTTGGTATTCGACCACCAAGTTCCTATTTCACCCACACCTCAAACCATGCATTTCTACCATTTTAAAGAGTTTTTTGCGATAGCCTACAACAGGAATCACCAACCGTACGCCCGCGGGCGCCGTGTCGCCCGCGAGAACAATAGGAGTCGTCCGGCAGCCCGTTTTAAAGATATCTTAATATTTTTAATCGATGAACCGGTCCGTGGGTGATACAATCGCGACAGCAATATAGTTGCTGATCTTTTTTTTGAGAACACCTCCATATATGCGAGATATGAAGACAAAGTATGGGTGCAGGCTGAATGACGTACGGGTTTGTTTGTCACAAATAGCCCCAAGAGTTGATGAAGTGTGCCTTCGCCATGGTCAGTAATCAGAAATTAGTACTTGGTTCAAAAAAGATTGATTACCCCTGGCCTACAATAATTGCATTCTTTTTCTCAATGGTACATTACCAAGGAATTGATTGAACTAATCTGTTCACAACTAGCGACACTCAATTGCAACACTTGCTGAGCTTGTTGCGTCACTATGACTTAAATTCCATCATTTCAAAGACTATTCTACGCTGGCCGGTCAGCAGTGCAGATCAACCGAAAATTTTGTCTATAAACTAAATTTATTTTCGGTCATCGTAAGAGTATTGAGACATTTTGGTTTAAGTTGATGTTAATGTTGGTGATTAATTGCCTGCTGTATTTTTCGAACGGAAATTTGAGGCAATATTAGTCCCACAAAATTATTTTGCTATTTTTCCATTATGTCGAAACGAAAATGTAAGTTTACAGACGATCTTTAGCGAGAATTTTCACAGTTGAGAGACATAGGCAGTGGTAAGTTGCTGCGTAATCGTTGTCAATCTGTGTTTTCAATCAGCAATGATGGACGTGCAGATGTCAATGCTCGTTTGGCTACCACAAAGCACAAAGAAGCAGCAGCATCCGCGTCTCGCGTGACCTCCTTAAAAGTATTGGCACCGATGCTACGCTGACTATGGCTGCAAAAGACACAACTCTTGCTTATCACATCGCAGCCTATGAGCGAAGATTCAAAAGTTCAGATTGCACGTGGAAGTTGGTTTTAAACCTGTTCAAACTTAAATTTTCCTTTAAGATAAAAAAAGCGTGAATCTTTAGTCATTAATTAGTAGATCAAAACTCATAAATAACACTTGTAGTCGACTTGAATATTTATTGATGCAAGCTTTCGTGAGCGAATGCTCACTTCTTCAGGCAAAATAAATGTAGACCATTAATGAACTGAAATAACTTCAGTTCATGAAGTATAATTCAGTTCATGAAATAGAAATAACTTCAGTTCTTAAACGCGTCCTCTTCCCTTCCCAGCAAACACCAGCCTATCTTGAAATCCGGATCTTCTGTTGCACAAAGATCAAAGTAGATCAATAAATTACAATTCACGATTGATAAAATCGCAACGAACGCCGATCATAGAATTCGGGACGTTGGAATGGTTTCCATAAAAACAACAACAGACACGGTTTTCGGGGGGATGTGAGCGAGATGTTACTTTACATCGGCCAAAATTAATAAAAAATATGTTGAACAAAGCCATAGAATAATTACCACGCTATTGGGCACGAGCTTTCAAATAGTCCTATCATATCAATGCTCCACACGATTCGAACAGTTGCCAAAACTACAAATTAAATGAAATTCAACTGTATCACAACTGCGATATTCGCATAAATGAACCACTAAAGTTTAGTGGTTCATTTATGCGAATGGTTAAATGATGAATAGTGACTAAACTGTAATGTACTCCATACAGATTAGGCTAGTTAATACCATGTGAAAGGGGCAATAATTAACGACTAACAAGCATTCACTTGGAATAGTGCTACGCACAAAATACAATACGTAGATTGATGGACAAAACAAACATCTAAATAAGTAGAACTTATGTCAGGCTTCACACTGAAAAACAAACTCATATCAAAACTGATCCCTAGTAACGAATTTACTTTCCTATCAATAAGTGCACTGCATAGGCCAACCGCAAATCTAATACTGCGAGTTCTTGATTACAGTTGGTAAGAACATGGAATCAAAATGTAGATCAGTACGTCACGTGGCAGTGCAACATTGCTAACAACAGGAATAAAAATGTTCAAATTTACATCGGTCTGTTTGGTGGTCACGTGAAACGACGAAGTCACGTTTTATGCACATCAACTATGTCTCAGTCTTACGATAAAGGTTCAAAACAGGCAAAGAACGGGCGAAAGAATAATACAATATTTTACGATCAATATTATTGCCGCGATGTCTACTGATGATCTTGGCCAGGAGTTCGATCGAGTTGCTCTGTCACTGTTACAACTGTTGCATTTACCAGGAGAAAAGAAAACTTATTCCTGTTGTAGTTCGCTACACTTTTACTTGCAACTGGTTTCAAAGTAAAACGGCGGCGATTCAAATCTGTTACCGGAGAAATCGCTGCAATACTCAGCGAATATCTGCTCTCGGCTCCAGACCAAACAGAACTTAAAAAAACTGATTGGATTTTGAGCGTACCACTGCAACACGATTTTTGTAGGTATTAAAAGAAGAGGACAAAATATAGTGTTTTTTTTCAATAAAGGAAAGCGTTCAAAACGATCTTGTGGGCATCGGTTGTGCAGTTCACATCATGGTTGCCAGATTGGGCTACTTTATGCAAGCATTTGCGCTGAAAACTGGCGTTGGGCGATGAAAACAAAAAATCGCCCAATCGGGCTACTTTTTATCCATTTGATGAATAGCAATTAGTTTTTATGCATTTTATATTTTGCTAAAAACTGAATTTCCTTCAAAAGTTCAATGTTATTCTTTGCAACTTTTTTATTATGCTTTGATGGAATGGTTTCAACAACAGCAATGGTTTGAGTATGTAAATATAAAGAGAAGTGTACACTAAAGAAATAACATTTTTCTCTTTAAAACGTCATAAAAACTGACCGGCCACCAACACTAAGAGTCACGTTTGCAATACATCATCGAAATTGATCAATCACAAACGTTCAACAGAAAAATCAGATTCCGAGGGTAAAATGCTGTTCACAGCATAATAGCCACTGCCGTTTTGAAATGCTTTGTCTCAACCAGTGATGTTGCAAGGGAAGACTCGACACCACAAAATAATTTTAGAAAAGGGGCAAGGAGATTTATAACGTCTAAATATTCTAAATAAGAAAGTTTGGCCGAAATTGTTATCGATATTTAAGATATGATATCTTTTTATGATTATTTATTAAAATCACCCGTCCAGATTTGAATGCAATGGCTTCGACAGCAATTTTATACCAATTGATGCATTTGCAACATAAATCATTCTTTATTTCTTACATCAACACAATAGCAGTCAGTGTAATTAGTTTTCCCTCAAAATAGCTTAATATGGGATAGAATCAAAGACATTTGTGGAATGTGAAGATTGTCTTTGGTCCTCTGGTTTCGCTTTTGGCCAGGAGAATGGGATGAGTGGGGTGGAAATAAAAACTGGTATCTTTCTGCCGCTGACATCAACGAACATTTATCAATAATTCGTAGGCATTATCCATTGCTTCTCACATAATGCTGAATTGATGTCGTTGTGTAGTAATTTCGTGACAACAGCTATTCATATTTTTTGTATTTTTTATGTTTTTCTGCGTTGGTTTAAAATCAGTTGCATTACAAATACGCCTTACTACCTGGAATCTCGTATTTATTGTGGGGAGCCTTTTTTGGGCTAATAATAATATTTTTTGGTGCTCGCTTACCACGGGTTTGCACGATTTTTGAATTTTTGTCTGGCAACCCTGTTTCATATTGTTCACAATTGCCACCAGCACGCTACTGATGCATGGGCAATATGTGTCAAAGACCCTGTTGCAAAATTTCATTTTACATGGATTTGCAGATTTTACAAGGCTCTCAACGCCTATTGACAATGTTTTTTTACAATTATATTGTTCGAATTCTTTTACATTTGTACTGTTCGAATTACGGGACATGAAGAGTTTTGTGCTTTTGTCGATGCTGAATGCCAGAGAGTTTTGCTACACGGCAAAACCTGTTACACGGCGAGAACTTTTACCTCAGATTAGTGCATGGACAGTTGAAGCATTTTAATGAGACTGAAGATGTTAGAAAGAGAAAACAATACTGTTGTGGATATATTTTCACGAAATTGATGGTGAACTCACCAGAAATGGTTAATACCTTTGTTCCATACAAGCAAAGTGCGTTCATGAAAAGCTTGACCAACACGGAGAAATGGATCCAAGGGTGTTTCTTAAAGAACTTAAGAGATTTATATAAGAAATCTAAATCATATCTGTATATTTATTGCGAAGCCTGTGAAAATATGATTCTCCATCTTTGGATGAGCCTGAACGAAGACTCATTCTCGCCACTTATACGTCGGTCTTTAGAAAAGATTAGCAAACTGTTAGGAAAACAAACTATCAACATTGACTTCCTTTTCGACGAGCAAGTTCTGGTGAAGAAATATTACGTTTCGAGTGAAAGCAAAGAACGGTGGCTAAATGCAACGACATCTCTTGAACGAGACTGGATCCGCATGTTCCAAACTTTCAAGATTTTGTCAAGCTTGCATTTTGTTTGCCTGCAACATCAGCACCAGTGGATCGAGTTTTTTCAATTATGAAAAATATGTGATCTGATGACAGTAGCAAATCACTAGAACAAAATGTCATAGCTCTCCTCACTCACAAAATTAATGTTTCAACCACTGTGTTTTTGAAAAAGATGTTTTGGCACAAAAACGATGATTAATTGATTTTCTGATAAATGTGATTACGTCTTTTTATATTTGCATTGATATTACAGGCCTACATCAGTTGGTGACATGCCAAAATCCAAAGTGCTTGATCCCAATGCATGTCCGCACATAAAGTGGGTCAGTTATAAATAGACCACATGGTTGCAATATGCGTCCTGGATCTGCATGTGGAAAAATGGCAAGCTTAGATATGAAGATATGCTTGTTCCGAAAAAAGCGGCAGGCCTCGAAGCAGTAATATTTCCAGCCGCTTCCAAAAAGCGAAGAGCGTTAAATATTTTCCGTATTGCCTGCTCACCACTGGGTTAACATGAGCTGCATATCTAAAATGCGAGTTGATGACTTCAATATAGAAATATCAATGATGCCAGTTTATTCGGTTTTACTTAAGCATTTTTTTTTTACTGGCGGTAACAATCCTTCGCACGGTATATGACGCTAGCAAATAATAATCAAACAACCGATATCGCATTCGAAAAACATGACAAACAAAGATTACAGAACACTGGTTCGACTCTACTGTGTACAGAAAATCAAAATTAGACAAATGATGCATCGACAACGTAACACATCCTCACGCAAAATGAGAGCAAGGGAGCTTTTTTAAGAAAGAAAAGTAAGCTTTTAGTTAACAAAATAAGAAGTAGCAATTTCAAGGTTGTGAGTTCGATTCGTTGCTTGATCAATCACACAAAGCTTGTGAATATACGTCGTTTCATAAAATCGCCTTTGAATTTTACGAGAACGGTACGGATTTTTTCCTCCCTGTCAGGATATGTGCTAACCATTACGCCCCTTGTGCAAGCAAATAGTTTGTTTTTTTTGGTTGTTTTGTTTTGTTTTTTTTTAAACTGTCCTTTAATTGCTTGAATTTAGGGTTTAGCGGCCATGCAACTATTGCTCTAGTTTTATGGATCCACTGTTTTCATTTGCATGTTTTAACGTCTGACGTTGTGTCGCTTCTTCCTTTTCTTGACTCCATTTCTCTCATTATTATTGTTGTTCAGTGTCGTGTGTAATGGTGGTGGTCATGAATAAAAAAAGAATGAATGAATGAATGAATGAGCGTGGCGTACGTTGATGGGGCCAATATCATCAATACCCACGTGACTAAATGGCGGTTGTGCAATTTGAAACCAGTTGGAGAGTGAGGTTGCCATTAACTGCTTCCTAAACAAAGGTTTAGTTTTCTACAACAAATGCAGTGGTTGATGGTTCGTTGGACAGTGGCTCCTCCCCTCAAATATCCAATATCGTGATCTAATTACCGACCACGTGTGCCCATGTCCGTAATGTCCCGACTAGGTATGACACTGCCGTATGAGAATTTCAGCAAAATGAGAGTGCAATCGGATGCTTCGAATCAAAATCCACATCCCTGCAATCTAAACGCTCTACGATTGAAGAATGCCATTTATTACTGTGGAGGATAGTCTTTTATCAATAAAAGCTAAGTAAAATATTCGAACATATTTCAAAAACTCAAGTTCTGCGTTTTCAAGTTGAGTTACTAAAAGCAACTTATTTTTATCAGATATCAGAGGACTGCGAATCATGCCAAGAACATTTTGTTCGTATTTCAGCAACCATGCCATTATTGGTTTTACCTTCTACATGGAAAAACATCATTTAATTAGTGCCAACTGCACTGAAGAGACCTGATAGGTCAAAACAGTGTCACTGTCTGCAGTTTTGCTAAGTGCATCGCTAGCCTCTTGCATTACTATACATGTAAGACCTTGTGATCATTTAATTAATTTCTTTAAATCACAATTACAATTAATAGTTTGGCCAGATAATGTAGTAATGAAAAACTACCGTTTTTTTCGAAAGATTGACCTTTGGCAGTAAAAATTCTACAAACACTTTAGGTCATACTGGAGGTTCTCATAGCTACAAAGCATTGGTACTACAAACAAAAAAGGTCCCTGTTGCCAAGCGTGATGATACGGAAACAGCTGCTACTGAAATACTTCTAGTGGCGAAGTCGGCAGGATTTAGCTTCGATGGAACTTATTTCCAGGCACTAGTTGAAGTGTGCTCACATATATACAGCAGCAAGACGATTGGCCTGAAAAACAGGAAAGCGCTTGGTATTGTTCGGTATGCATCTTAAAGTAGATGTAGACCTAGAATTCGTCCATTTGCAGTGCGGTAGGTTCAGCTCTTTGGTCAGAAGCATATAACTTAAAGCGTGACGAGCACAAGTGCTGCTGTTAGTTCAAGCCTTGGTATAGACACAGACTTTAAAGGTGCAACACGGGCTTTCTTTATAATGACTGAGCAATAGGCTCATTGTAGCCTACGTTGTCAACCATTTGCAGGTAACAGCAGCTGCCGTAACAATGCGATGAAACATCAGTGAAGCAATAAAGTTCATAAGACGTTGCTTTCAATCCGCTAGGTTTGAGGCAACGTTTAATTTGTAACTTGCTCAAATGTGGCAAAGATTCGTCCAGTCATCCGCTTCTTCCAGACTGCGACCTTGTTTGTAAAGATCTCGCAAAAGCAATTTAGGAAACAGAGTGATGTGAACAACCAAACCGAAAGGATCAAAGGAACTCGATGCAGTAGGTAGTAATCCCTGTCTAGTCAATGACCTTTGTGGAACTTAAACATTGACAACAATTTCTTTGGTTTGATATTTTAAGTGAAATCCAAAAACTCTGACAATTCAATTTCACGAAAACCCAGAATCTTTGCTCTCTTCGTTTTAGGAATTGCCTCAAGCACCTTCTTGCGGTCGCTTAGCCAGTTCCGTAATCGGAACCTGGTGAACATTTTCACCAGATCATAAACTACATTTATAGCCTTGGTTTCAGATCCACATGAGAATATTTAGTCATCAACATAGAAGTTATGTTTGACGACTTCACATGTAAGAGGTTGGTGCAAACTCTCGTGCAACATGACGCAAACTGAAGCATGCACATATTGAAGATGAGATTGCGCCAAAGACGTGTACGTTCATGTTGTATTCCGTTGATTCATTGTCGATATTGCCTTAAGACCACCACAAGAACCTTAATGCGCTGGTATCTTTAAAATCCACTTGTATCTGGTGAAACATTGACTCGATGTCATCGACAAGAACCAAGCCCTCTTTACGGAACCGAATAAGCACGCCAATCAAGCTGCTGATTAGATTGGGTCCTTGCAATAATGCATCATTTAGCAGCACAGTCAAACACCACACGCACCTTAGACGGTTTGTGAGGATGTGTGGCTGAATGGTGGGGCAGATACCATCCAAACGCATTGCAACACCTGTCTTAGGAAAGATTTACTCTGGGTGCAAGCCTTTTTGACAACTATTTGTCAACGGTGTGGATGTATCCCACTTTGTAGACGGATTTTGGCAAAACGTCTTTTTAACACATTAAACATTTAAGTGCCACACCATGATTATCAGCAAAGCTGACAACTCCTGATCATCAAGGTAGACGTAACTAATAACTACCATTTACCATTCTAATAGAATCCTTAAGCAGCTTATATATCAGATGGTCTTCACGAGAAAAGGGCATATCAAGGACAGCGGTGTTCCTTTTACAATCACCAAACCAGATGGTTTGAATTTCTCGCTCAATAGTTTTGTAGGGGTGGCTCACGAAGTCGACTGAGCAGTTTAGAGTGCTCGAAAGCGACAATGAAGGCTCCAATAAATACAACCCTGAGGGGGTTTTAATCGCTACTGGCTCACCACGGCGACTCTTGCAGAAAGCCAACCGACAAAATAATTCAGGAACATAGGCTCCTATCAATGGAGTTACTGACGTGCCATCAACCATTGGAAAGACCAGAACATGTAAACGTGGCATTTCCTTTAATTTCCATTCAGCAGGTATTAAGTTTGGACGCACAGGAATATTATGAATAGAAAATACCTGGAGATATCGACAACATCAGAATCATCAAGAGAGGGAACCTTCAAATCCAATGTGCAGCGTTGGTGAGTCGGTGCGGTGTTGCTTTATGTCGTCATCAACTCCAAAAGCTTGCACCGGTTTTTTGTCACAAAAGAAGTGAATCAAGCTCTGATCCAAAAATGCATCAGTGATAACAGTTTTGTTCCCGTCCACCACCTTCATGGGAACCGCGCAAAGGTAAACTCCATTTGAAGCTTGACAGCGGGTTACTGCTTTATCACCAGTGCCACGATCGTTTCTCCGTCTTTTGATTGAAGTTTGTTAAACAAAGCATCGTCGCTGTTAGCCGCTTATAAAAAGTGGCGTGACCAGTTATAATCGTGCAGCAATGTGCGATGGAAAGTACCTTTACAATCCTTCACGTTACACTTGTTAGTGCATTTTCAGTCATTAGTTTTATGTTTTTCACTCCAGCATTTATAGCACATTTGTTTAGCATTTACAGCACCTTACGAACACAAAGCGTTCTTTGAAAGCGAGTTTCTTTAATTTTGTACAATTATGACTAATGTGAGATGGGTCATCACAGTATCGACAGTGTCCCACCACAAAACTCTGTGAGCGATCTTTCAATTGGTGCCAACAGAAAAATTGTACAAAACCTTTGTTGAATTTGAAGTGTTGTTCAAAGTGCTAGAGTCCGAGTTTCCCGAAAAACTCGGCCACCAAAAAGTGAGTTTAGTTCTTGCCATTCACGATTCACAAACTTCACGAAGTGGCTTAACTTAGTTACAAGGTCATCGATCAATAAAGTGAAGTCTGCCTATTTCATGTGCGTTCGTTGGGCAACACATTCGAAAATTTACGGAATTACGACAATTGTTACCAAAATATGGAAAAAACACTAATTAAATTACGGAAATCACAGAAATAAAGAAATTTACCGAAATGCTTAGTTTAACTCCACTGAACTATCTGATTTTACATTACTTTTAGTTTTTATCGATTTTTGCCAATTTCCGTATTTCTGCTATTTTTGTACTTCAGTTATTGGTAGTTTTTCCGTATTTCCCTCAGTCAAAAATTTCTTTTCTGGAATAAATCACCGCATATCCGTAATTTTATGTTTAATATGAATTTTCTTAATTCCGTAAATTTCCGTGTTGTCCCTTTCGTAAAAGGTATCGTGGGTTCTTTTAAGCAACTCAAAGTACGACTTTAGGGCAGTGGGTTATTTGCGTTTAGCTGTACGGCTTGCAAAGGAATTTGTTGGCAAATATCAGCAACGATGCATGGTTGCTCGCAGGCCACTCTCGATAGCGCCATAAAGTCAAAACCTTTGCCAGAGTGTACGCCATGGAGTCCCTTTCAATAAAATGTTCGATTTTCTCTTTGACATTATTTTCGCAATGTTGCAGCCACAAACAAAATAACATCATTTGGTCACTCAACCGTGGCTCTTAAGTTCAAAATTGAATATAGACACTATCTACGTCAGAAAGCTTCCATTGAAACGTAAAATTGTGAACCAAGCCAAACCGACTCATGATAATTTGAATAAGTGAGTAGTGCAAAACGCGGGGGACAAATATTAGTCCTGGGGTGATACGGAATACCCAGATGGGGTAAACCCACGCGTGGTATAGCCGAGGCATGGATGGAGCAAAATAGGATCAGACCAATGTGGGGTTTGAAATGACAAGAAAAAGATTCTCGAAGTTAGAATGGAAAGATTAACTTTTTTTAGCTATTTAAAGGGTTTGTTTTGGATCACAGAGACTCTGCTATCTTAGGTATGTTAACAACATCATAGAAATTTACACTATTAATTACAGGCTTCATCTCAAAATTACTAGAGACAACTGAGGACTATACTTTATTCACGTTTACATTATTACAAATAAGTTGATCCACAAATATTAGATTCGCGCCCACCAGCAGTTGCGATCGTCACAATCGTCCGGGTTGGTTCAGCTTCGCTTGCATCAATCGAAAGCTGTGGTGAAAACGTAACAATTCACCGACAGCTCCTGAGCTTTGATCAAAGTCGTGCAACTGGCAGCATGTAAGGAAGAATGAATGTAACCAGTACGTTTGATCAAAGGTCGAAGCCATCATGATGTGACAACAATCGAAAAGATGTGAATACGAAGGAGTGAAGTTGTTACTCTTTTCATTAAAATTCGCTTACTTTGAAGCCAACTTAATCAATGTTAGACCTCAATGAATAAAAAATATCTCCGATACTATTCGTATCGGCGATACAAGAAAACAAAATAAATCGATACCAATACTTGATACATTCAAGCAAACGATAACGTTTCCGATACAAAAGTATCGAGCAATGCTATCGTCGAGACGTGTATGTAGAATGTAGATACCGCCCATCTCTGCTAATATAATTCATGCAACTAGTTTCCTCTTATATTTTCTAATCGTTTAAGTGATCCTAAAATGTTTCTTGTCGGTAATTACATTTAAAGCCAATTGGATGAATTAGAAGTGCAATTGATCGTTAATTATTTGATCATAACTATTTAATCAATAATCAAGATCTCACCATTTTTATATTTACAAATATCAATTCCCGTTCCCTAGCTCTATGGATAAGTTTAGTAAAGCTTGGCACACGCCTTTTCTAGTTTAAATTATTCCATGATGTAAACACGTGTTTAACAAGTAGTTCGAAGTTGCGCATTCTTGTTAATCCTTTCAAAATAAGCTTTGACTGCATCATCAAGTTGCCTGGGGCTAGGTGTTGAAAGCGAAGGCAACATCAGTTATTATAAATATTTTGTTATAGATCCAAAAGATTGAAATTGAAATCAACAGGTTTGATAATGATTAAATTTATCTACATCTAACTTCTCTTAACTTCTTGCGTATGGTTTTGTAAATCGTCAAAGCAGTTGTTAACTCAATAAGTACCATAGTTCGATATCTTGTTGATTTTCTTTTTTGAAAGGCTTATTTATGTTTCAACGTCGGGTTTAAAAGGTATAACAATCAATGGCGTCAAATCAAACCCGAAACGAAAACCGGTTGTCGTTTTTCATTCTTTTGTTTACGTAACTAGCCTTTTGACATACAATTACTAATAGAGTTTACTAAAGGTCACAAGCACACGTTGCATAAACCTGTAGCTGATAATACTAAAAAGAAGCAATACCAAAATCCATTGAAGTTAAAAGATACCAAAACGACGTGGTGCCTCCCTTTCAGAAGAGTTTGAAATTTTCACTCCAATTTTTTAACCATTTTTATTGCATAAGAGACAACGGGCTGATCTGCCATTTTTCCGCCTTCTGGTCATTACTAAACGCATACAGAACGTGAGAAAGCAGCCAGCAACGACAAGCGTAATTGAAATGAATAAAGTTTCGGAAGACATTCATGTCCATGCGCTTATCTTCTGTTTGCATGTCTTCGAAGATTGGCCCACCACAATGAATAGACTGTTTGGCCCCACCATTTGTCTGCCACATAAAAATATAGGTATCCGATTAAGTGCCATACCCAAGGTCTTCCGAATTTGCTTGATTTTTCTTGATGCTATTGCTTTTGCACTGCGCGTGAATAAGGGAAGCTCTGAATACCGTTTTAAAAGCCTTTCTTATGACTTGTACAGGGAGTTGTACCCAGGTGTAACGCGTGCGAAGCGTTTGCTCCAATCATCACACCCCAGCGCTGGTTTGGCAGGCACTGCTCTGGCTGAACCAGAGCGATTGTGTGGAATCGGATGAAGGTTTATAAATTTTCTTCAAATTGTAGCCCAATAGCATCATCTAGCGGAGAAAGAAAATAGTCTGGTAGTGAGTGCTAATATAAGCATCGGGACCGAAATGTAATGGCCAGCCAGCGCGTAGAGGTGACAAGAGCACGGCGTTTCGAGCAGTGCTGGTCAAGCTGTTGGAATGGAAGGTGTGTGCTGGTGTTTTTCTGTTATTGTCTTGTTTTGAAATTCATCAAAGCTTAATCGATGTGTGTTAATTTTTTTATAATATGTGTTTACGCATCAGTACTGAAGCATTGAAAAACTTTGAAACAACAACGCTACGAATGACAGCCTCGACCCACCCCCGAATTTCAGATGATAACTCATTAAGCTTGTCAACAACTTGATTGACGGAGAGCAAGGGAAATTGGAAAGCACTCTTAACGTCCTAACTTAAATCAACAGTCGCCTACAGATGCCAATGTGGTGAGAGCAATACTTACTCCAACCACTGGGGGCACTAGCGGCGCTAAGAATAGCGGCCACTATTGGCGCCGCTAGTGTTGCGTTGGCGTTCGCGCTAAGGTCGCTATCGTCGTCGTGAACAAGCGGCAACAGTAGCGAGCGTTACTTTTCTGCAACAGTTGCGAGCGTTACTGCTCAATAGCACAAGAAGAAGCTGTGCCAATTTTTTCAAAAGTAGTTGCTGCTAGCACTAAGTCCGCCCCTTGTTTAAATAAAAACATCATTGTCTAAAAATGCAAAACGTTCCAAAACTAACAGGCTTCCAGAGTGCATCCAGTCCCGTAGCACTCCAACTTCGGGCCCCCCCCCCAAAGTAAGCGCAAGAGCCCCTGCGCACAGGTCATATCACTTTAGAGGTGTAAAATTGAAAAGCTGCATTAAGAAAATACACCACAATTTGTGCATAAGTAAACAGGCTAATGTCAGAATAAAGCATGCCGATACCGAAGGTGCAAGTCATAAAAAATTCGGCACCGATGCCAGAGTTCAGTAGGACATTTATGCAGACACTGCGAAACGAAAGCAATGACACTGAAAAACAAGAAAAAGTTATAAAAACACAGTATCATTTAAATAGTCTGGAGCGAACCTTTTTGTTCGCAAATGCTGTTATGACATTGTCATAATCAAGAGATCGGGCGCAGTCATTTTCGATTGACAACATGGCTAATGAAGATAGTCTACTGTCTGTCATAGACGTTCGATTAAAAGTTTTGATCAGTTTCAATTTGCTGAAGCTTCTTTCAGCGCTGGCAACAGTCACGGGGCAAGTTAGTAAGATTCGAAGTGCGATGTACACATTCGGATATAATTCAAATAAATGAGTCTTTAGAAGATAGTTCAGAAAGTCTTGAGCCGTATTGAGATTGCGTTTTTTTGTAAAATTAAAACAAACCGCTGTAGCTCAGCGCTCATTTCATCAGAATCAATGTCACCGAACTTTTTTTGGAACTCTTTACAGCAAGTAAGAAGAGCATTTTCTTGTTGCACAAGCAAAAGTTTGTCTCGTGTGTACAAAAACGAAAAGGCGGAAGAAACCTCACGTAACAAATTAAAGCGCTCCTTTATTGACGTAATAGCCTGGTCTACTAATGGATAGAAAAAGTTGCTTTTAAATTTCAGTTCAGAAGTAGCTCGTTGTTCCTCTTCACCTTGGAAATCAAACAATCTTCTTTTCTTTCCACTTCTTGACGGAGGAAAAGAAGGATCAATATCCAATTCCTGTGCTATTTCAACAGCAGATGTTGCGGCACTGTCATAACCCGTTGTGCGATAGTTTTGCAAAAACTTTTCAGTTGCCTGGATTTCCGTTTCCATTGTATGAAGGGAGACTCCATACGATTGAAGAATCTTGCTTGCTTTATTGACTTGGAATAGAGTATCATACCAAATAAACACCGACAAAAGAAAACTCCATTTTGATAAATGAGCTATCAACGATTTTGTTTCTGAGGCAGCTCTTCCATCTTTTCTTTCTATGGAAATGGCTTCCAAGTCTTTCAGTGCCAGCAACACCTCTTTTAAATTGTATCGAAGAGGTTTGATGCATTTAATTCTGCTTTCCCAACGAGTATCAGATTGTGACTTTATGGACAGCTCCACATGTTTCTTCAAAATTTCCAAACGCTGAGCAGAGGAAGAAAACAGCACATACAACCTTGTAAGTACTCCAAAAAATGTCAATGCTTCCGTCGATGAATTAGCACTGTCAACAACAACTAAGTTAAGGGTATGGTTTGCACAGGGCACGTAAACAGCTTTGGGATTGATGTCTAGCATTCTTGCTTGGACCCCAGAATGTTTTCCTTTCATGTTAGCACCATTATCATATGACTGACCTCGACAATCAGACAATTCGAGTTGCAGTTCGGTCGCTTTTTCTAAGAAAGCGTCCAACAAGCCTTTCCCAGTACTGTCACTTATTCTCAAGTAGCCAAAAAATGTTTCTTTAACAACAGCAGCTTCTTCATTACATAGTACATAACGGAGAATGAGAGACATTTGTTCATGATGTGACATATCTGGAGTGCAGTCCAAAATTATAGAAAAATATTTTGCCAATTTCAATTGCTGTAAATTTTCTTTTTCAACTTCTGTCGCTAGCAATTCAATTAGTTCATTTTGTATGGTAGGACTCAAATAGTGATCTTTAGTGTTTTTATTCTTGATTCTGTCTTGAAGCTCTTTTAGGATCGGATCTCTTCTTGCCAAAAGCTCAAATATACCCAGAAAATTTCCATTGTGAGGAGATCCTAAGACTTCTTCAGATCCTCTAAAAGCAAGATTCCTTTCCGATAGAAACAAGGCAATGTCGATAAGTCTCTCTAAAACATTCCTCCAAAAACGTCTTTCATTGAAAAAAATATTCATCTCGCGTTTGTCGATAGTGGATGAATTTCTTATCCCTTCAGCTAGCAACATCCATTGACTGCAGCATTCTTGGTGGGAAATGCCGTTTTCATGGTCTTTCAGTTTTTTCGACAAACCCTCCCATGTATTTATACCACTACAAAAGGGGCTTAGTGTTTTTCCAAATAGCTTACAACAAAAGCAAAAAACTTGATCTGATTCCCCAGAATAAACTAGCCACGACCGTGAAACACTTTCACCATTAGGTAACACACGTTTATAATGGTTGGAGGAAAAACGTCGCCTTGGAGTTGTGTTATTATATGGAAAATTCATTATTAGTTGATGTGGTCCACGCTTTACTATATCACATCGTTGAGCATCAGAAATACTTTCAGGCCATTTACATGGGTCATCAGGGATAGGGGTACATTGAAATTCAGTTATTTTTGATATTGAAGGTTGCGTATTGGCAGGTAAATCACAACTTACATTTTCTGGAAATTCACAATCACTTTGATGCTGATCGTCATAGTCTTCTTTTTCTTGTACACTATAGTTTTCTTCATCCCTCTCGGTACTAGCGCCAGGTCTACTCTGCTCAGTAATCTTGAAAAAATCTGTCATCTTGGGCAATTTCGCTACAGCATCTCGAGCAGTGGCTGCTTCTTTTCTCTTTTGAGCACCACTTTTTGAACGTTTCATTCTATACAATGTCAATAAAATACTTTATCTGCACTCTGCAGTGTATATATATTGTCCCGGTATTTATAGCCAAACAGAATTCCAGACCATTCTATGATTGTTGCGTAACAACGGCATTGTTACGTCAATCGAATATTCAAGATTCTACCAGAAAATCAATCGAAATATTCTAGATTCTGCGAGATAAAATGACGTTGCATTCACTTATGATGTCACAAGCCAATTTCTTCCTACAGTTTAAATCGGTTGTAAACAAGTCTGCTGAACTGAAAATAGTCACGTAGCCAAAAAGCAATTTCAGACTAACTTGGGCCCCCAAAGTTGGCCTGGGCCACCCCAATTGGAGGGTTTGGGGGGCGGCTGCTACGTCTCTGAGTGCATCTTCCTACGACGAATTTTTTGAAAGAGCGTTTGCGGAGAAGTCACAAAAAGACAGCAGTAGTGAAAAGTAATGAGACAACTTTTTCAAAAAGAGACACAAGTCCCAAAACAAAACGATTGCTACATTGCTCTCTATACTATGTTAAGAAAGACATTTTTGAAAAACAACACCGTCATAACTTCTGGTGTACCATTGGAACGCCTGTTTTCACTAGGAAGAGATGTGCTGAAGCTGAAACAATCTTGTGCTTAGTAATGAGTGGTGGATTTAGGGTGAGACTCTTTCTTTTTGAAGAGCCTCTCTTTATGGTTGTACAAATAATCATAAAATTTTATGAGATTTTAGAAAAAACATGTCCTTACATCCTTACTATCTCACGTATTAAAAGTGTTAAACATGTACTCGTAATATAATTTTAAAACCAGAACAATCAGCACAAGATCAACAAAACTGAAAATATGGAAAACAAGGCTGCATATTGAAATTTTCCCGAGGTCATAAGAAGATGCAACTTTGGCAGAGAGGTAAAGCATTTTAAAATCCACACTGTTGTTAAAGCAAGTAACTTTAATAAATTAAAAGTCATTTTACTTCGTCTAACATTTTGAAATTCGAACGTTTTCGACTTTCATAAAGGAATTAAAATGACTTTTAATTTATTAAAGTTACTTGCTTTAACAACAGTGTGGGTCATAAGAAGAATCGACAGAAATCACTCAATATTTGCCAATGGAACAACTGGCTCGTAAACCTTGGACATTTGCGAGGCTTCTTGTGAAATCTTGCCTCATACCCCTGAACTCCTAAATCCACCATTGACAGCGAAGAAGATTTAAAGATGTTCGCTGTTTTTCAAATAGTTGTTTTTTGTGCTATCTTTGTGACAGCTATCACTATTGTTAGTGTTTGTAACAGCAGCGTAACGAGTGGGGCTGGACACTCGCTGACGTTACAAGATGGCTTACGTTGGATTACTCGCTCGCTAATTCTGCTTCTCTATAATTGACGACTTCCAACGCGATGATGTTTATTACCCAAATATAATTATTTGAAACAGAGAAAAAATAAAATTTGTTGTTAATGATTGGAATTTTACGGCGAAGCGGTTTCCTAAAAATATATAAGTCTAAATCAGACCCAATCTAATTTTGACCTATGCGCCAAACTCACCAAACTATGAAACACCAAGCTCAAACAACACGAGCCGCGGGACTTTAGGCGCAGGCAGACAATTCGATTACCAATTGCATCGAGTTCGGGAATACTCAGCACAACGGAGCCTACAAATGGGGGATCATATCACAGGATAGAAGCCTGCACTCTGCAAGCACAAAAGGACACACATTAAGAATATACAAGCTACAACAATTAAACACTTGCGTACCTGTGCAAACTTTGCTAACTTCACTATCCACAATTAAACATCAAGTTAATTCATTATAGTTTCTAAATAATAACAATAAGTAACACTAAGACTGATTAACAAAATATCACTTCCAATTAAATTTTTATTTCAATTAAATTTTTATTCCTTTTTCTGTGGAAGCGGAAGCGGAAGTGGAAGCGCAAAAAATCTACCGCTTCCACTTCCACATAGGTTATTTGACTTGAAGAGTAACTAGGCGAAAAAGCTTTGTCCATTTCCCGATGTAGATTAAACGGTGAAGTTGCATTATAAATCTTAATGAACATGCGATATTTATAGCGCGAGAGAAAAAGAAAAAGTATAACTAGCATCACATTTTATATTGATTGGGGGTAAGAAAAAGGTAGTTTGGACAATGAAACGTAGCCAATAAAATGATGATTTGATTAAACTTTACTAGCCTAGGTTAGGGGGTTGAAAACGTTGAAAAGCAAATTACTCACGACGAAAAAAATTTGATCATTCTACATCAGTGCTCTTAAACAAGGGTTTCGCAATACATGGAATTGTGTTTAGTGAGTTTTAAGGGCTCTGTGAGGGATCCACGAAGGTTCTTCGTTTATTAATAGTATTTATTTCTTATTTCAGTATATTGATTTCTTATTTGTAGTGATGTTCCGTGTATATAAATAGTTAGTAATGGAATCTTGTGATAGCAAGTTGCAGACTGTAACGTAATTCTGTTTGCAACTTTAGGAACGTCTGAATTTGCTAACTCCCTTTGTTACCATAGTGCGTTTGTAATTTCAATTTTGCTTTTTGTTGTTACTTGATCTCTTCTGAGGGATGGGGGCATGGCAAAAGACCATGGAGCCCCAGAAGCTGGGAAACTCCTCAGCGACTGGACCAGAGGTCGTAAACAGACAGAAAATTGCCAAAGAGCGAGCGGCGCAAAGAGTCCGTAGCTGGGCAGCGCAGAATGAGACGAGAGGTGTCCTGGGACGAGTGTCTGCAGACGCTGCAGTAAAGATTCTCAATTTTTCCAATTATAAATTGATAAGAGCTTAACAGTTGGATGTGTTCTTTGCAGCGAAGACGAGAGGGAACACAGCGAGCGTGACGAGGAAACACAAGCTCCTCAGTGAAAATCGAGGGAACCTTGGCGACCGACAGAAAGTCCGTATTGATGATTAGAGTTAAAGTTAACTCAGGAATTAGTTGAGGATAGAGAGGGAAAATCAGCGTTATATCGTTGTAATTTCTTATTGTGACCGCACGTTATTGTCGAGAGCCGTAATATGTGGTCCTCTTCTTCGTCGTTTGAGCAATTTGATGTGAGGTTTATGCAGAAAGATTTATGTATATAGGCCGCACTGCTTTAGCGCTCACGCTCGGCTTGCAAGTCTTCAGTTAGACTGGGGCCACCACGACGGGTAGACTGCTTGGCCCTACCATCTGTCTGCCACATAAAGACTAGGGCATCCCGTTAAGTGCCTTGCCCAATGACACAACAAGCAAGCTTACCGGTTTGTTCTCCACACTATCCATATTTTGCTGAGCGCCAAGCAGGGAAGCTGTGAATATCATTTCTTAAAGTCTTTTGGTATGACTCGACTTGGGAAATAAACCCCAGATCTACCGATTGCGAAGCGGACGCTCTAATCACTACACCATTGCGCCGGTTGGTTTAGATCTTAGAAGCATTAAGCTAGCTGTTGTTAAAGTGGTTGTAAGTAGTGAAGGAACTTTTAATTACTGTTTATTCGATGAAGTATTTAATTATTTTTTGAATTGTAGTAACGAAATATTTGATTTTCTTACAAGCAATTCGAGATTTCTAAATTTTTGTTAGTGAAGATTCCGTGACAAACGCGAAAGTACATCACTTCCGCGATGACAAAAAGGTTAAAAAGCACTGTTCTGCATTCAACACGGGTTCTAATATCTGAAAAAAGAAAGCACAGAGTAGTTTGGAATAATAAGCTTAAGCAAAGTACCTAAAGTAATAGCAATTTATGGATAGGTTTTTGTCTTCTCAAAATGATAAAGTGTAGGAGAAGGCAGGCTACAGACCCATAAAAGTTAAAAAATTCTCAACGGTCGTTTTCTCGGTTTTTGTTGGTGGAAGCGGAAGCGGAAGTGATAGGTGCGGAAGCGGAAGCGGTAAAAAATAGCCGCTTCCACATCCCTGATTTGCTCACACAACTGCAAAACGCTATACAAGTCTGCCTGCTAAAGCCCAAGGTTATCTAATTACGTAACAAAAAGCAAAGTTTTGCACACGAGTTAATTATACAAAGTGCTACAAAAAAAATGAAACAAAAACAAGAGTTCGAATCGCATCTACAACAAAAGCGAACGGAAATTATTACAGTGTTATTTACTGATATGCTTGTATTTTTGAGCTGGATTGAGGCAAAAATATTGTTTTCCTTCGCATGGCAGTATTTTGAGTGAGATTTGAACTTGCCATCACTCCTTTTAGTGCATTAGCGGTTCATAGTTTTTGCAAAGAACTAGCGGTAGCGTTTATTGCGCTAAGTTGAGAGAGTTTAGCGGATAGCGGTAAGCCCCATAAAATTTTTGATATCGAGCGATAGCGTTAGCGCTGTTAGTTTGTCATTGCCGCGTGCCCACCCCTGGTTCCCATTGTAAGCTTGAAAACAAACTACTATTCCGCTTTGCTACGCAGCCAATGAAGTAGATTTATTTATTCAACAAAACAAAAATGAACACATGCAATAGAAAAAAACAACTATGCTGCAAGCGATATATAAGTTTACACTACGCTTTAAAAGCGCATCTCATTTATTAATTCTATTTCCTGCGTCACGTTTTCAATTGGCAAGGATCTTACCATTTTCCTCTTCTTTCTCTTTGGAATGTTTTATTTTATTTTGGCAACTTCGTCAACTTAACAACTGCGTAGCAACATCTCACGCTTTTCGTTTGCCTGAATAGCTTAGCTACCGTATTTCCTTACTAGGCCTATAAGGACTAGATTACCTTAACTGGTAACAAGAATTTTTGAGTAGAAACAAGGGTGAGGACAGCGATTAGAGCGATGCAGTTTGGGTTGAAGGCAAGTGAAAATATTGAGCTTGCATTATTAATTACCGTACTAAAATGTCAGATTTACCTCTTTAAAGTTCTATGAGTATTGACTAGCCTACTGTAGGATTAGTATCCGATTTATAGTTAAACTTTTTGAGTTAACTACTTTAGCATTGAGCAGTTGCAACTAGTGCATGCATCTTGTATAACTAACATGTGTTGTTTTTGAAAGCTATTTTTTGACTGGTGAAGTGTTCGGCTGGCAGACCTGCACTCTACAGCCTTCTTGTTCGTAAACCACAATATAGTCATTTATTGTGTTATAAGTTATCCAGCGCATTTGTAAAAATACTACCTTGTATGCTCCCAATGTGCGATTCTTGACAGCAACAACGTTGTTGCTACTTGCAAGCATTAAACAACCCTGCGCTCACCTAAACACTATTTGCAATTTTACCATGAGCTGAATGACTCTGTTTTGCTAATCAAAAGCTTTGGGTATAATTAAAGTTTACGTACGTAAATTATTTAAGCTGAAAAACGATGGAAAAAAAGAAGAAAGGCAGTGTACACTGAAGGGGCAGGCCCGGTATGTAAATGTACGGGGCAGTGTACACTGGAAGGGAGTGTACAGGGTGAGGGATAGAGACCTGGGGGTGCAAAATTTTTTTAATCGGTTTTTATAATTGACCAATCAGAAACGACCAAAAGTCACAAATTTTGCACCCCCAGGTCTCTATCCCCCACCCTGTACACTCCCTTCCAGTGTACACTGCCCCGTACATTTACATACCGGGCCTGCCCCTTCAGTGTACACTGCCTTTCTTCTTTTTTTCCATCGTTTTTCAGCTTAAATGATTTACGTACGTAAACTTTAATTTTACCAAGCTTTGGACTGCACTGGAACACTGAAGTGCACAGCTATAGGCCTAGAGTTGCTGTTGTATGCTGCTGGCAACAATTTGTGTTTTTGTTGTCTGATCTCTGTTAAGTGCTAAATGATGTATATAGAGCAGCTTATGTTCATCTGTGTTGCCAGTCACTATAGCTGGCATGGTGCCAACACTGCAACCAAGCAACTAGAAATGCTGTAGTCTTTTTATCGAACCCCAACAAAATAGAAATTATGTGGAAATGTGTTGGCAATATCTACAGGCTATCCTTTATGAGTGCTGTGCACTGCAGAAATCTAATTTATATCAATATTGAACAGATTGGAATCTAAAGTAAATGCTTGTGTAATTGGATTACATTGCTAAATGGCGGGAGCACAAAGCGATCCACAGAAGTGGTACATGCCAGGATGGCGTATTGAACAAAGATATTCCAATAAAACTTTAATTGGAAATTGGTGTGAAGAACGATCAGCAAAAGTAAGTATATTTGTTCAAAGTGATTTCAAGGCAGCATTGATAACCATTTTATTTGGCAGTCAGATATGCAGTCAGACATTTTGAAGCTGATTTAGATGGTTTTAATACATTGTATTTTGAAAGCTTTCATTTTCTAAGCTGGCAGCAGAGAAAAATGATGCAGTCAACAAGACCGATGCCTCCATATGGGAGACAAAGGGAGATTGAAAAATATGTAAATATAAATGATAAAAAAAAAGTTACAACGTTTATAGCACAAAACAATGTTATAGTTCAAACCAGGGATGTGGAAGCGGCAGCAGTGGAAGCAGTCCTTTTTCTGTGGAAGCACGAAAAATCTACCACTTCTGCTTCCACATAGGTTATTTGACTTGATGAGTCACTAGGCGAAAAAGTTTTGTCCGTTTCCCGATGTGGATTAAACGGTGAAGTTGCACTATAAGTCTGACTGAACGTGCAATATCAATAGCACAAGAGAATGAGAAAAACTAGCATCACATTTTATATCGATTACAGGTAAGAAAAAGGTAGTTTGGACAATGAAACAGAGCCAATAAAATCATGATTTGCTTAAAATTAACTGACCTTGGTTAGGGGATTGAAAACGTTGAAAAGCAAATTACTCAAGACGAAAACATTTTCATCATTCTACATCAGTGCTCTTCAGTAAGGGGTTCCACAAAACGTGTAGTTGTGTTCCATGAGTTTAAAGCGTTCCGTGAGGGGACTGCAAAGATTCTTTGTTTATTAATAGTATTTGTTTTATATTTCATTATATTGATTTCTTATATGTAGTGGCGTTTCGTGTGTATAAATAGTTAGTAATGGAATCTTGTGACAGCAAGTTGCGGATTGTGATGTAATCCTATTTTCAACTATAAGAACGTCTGAATTTGCTAACTCCCTTTGTTACATAATAGTGCATTTGTAATTTTATTTTGCTCGCCTTATATGAATACGACCAAAATTTCGCACTTTGCTATTCAGAAGGATTAGACTCTACATTCAACACGAGTTCAAATATCTAAGAAAAAACAAACACACAGTAGTTCGGAGCAATAAGTTTAAGCAAAGTAGGTAAAGTAAGAGCAATATATGGATAGGTTCTTGTCTCCTCAAAATGACAAAGTGTTGGAGATGGCAGGCTCTAGACCCAAAAAAGTTGTTTTAAGTTTTTGAAAATTGCTCTGAAAATAAAATGCAGTCTTCAATTTACCCAACAGAGCAAAAGCTTGCAAAAGTATGACGATGCTGGTGTTACGTGAACTGACAAATTACAACATAGAAAGGAGAAAATCCTGAATTATGAACAAGCGATAGGGACAGTTTACAATTCATTTAGAACTGACATAGATCTAAGCGCCTAATTGACATTCGTGTTTTTATGTGGCTGTAATGCTATGAGTCTATTAGTGAGAAGCAGTTCTAATTGAAAACAACTTAACACAACTGAAAGGGGTCGATATCACTTTTAGTTTATTTATTATGAACAAGATGGAATTGTACCTGGAAAACAACTCATAGATACTGCTTTCTCCTATGACTACAGTCGGCTCGTACTCGGAAAATAAATTATTCAAGCCACTTTCTCCAATTCGGAGAAACTACCCCAAAATCATTATAAATAACAACCCCGATTACTACTAGGGCAGATTGAAGAAAGCATTGGTTACAAAGCCATGCTGCAGTGTACATCAGCTTTGATAAAGCATTAAGCACGGTACGTTGATTGAATGCTGCTCTGTTCGAATCTGTAGATATAGAAATAGTAATATGATTCTTTGCATTTGTGGAGTTTAACATATAAGCCGAATTTGACATCATATTGACTGCCTCGCGCTTAGCCCTTCCCTCTGTTTGTTTTATGGCCCATAAAATATGTGTTGTATTTGAAATCTGCGATAAATAAATGAATTGCTCGCTTATTGTTGGGCCATCAATTACCGGGAGACGAGAAGAGTGAACCGATGGAATTCTAAAGCGTCGTGCTAACAAGTGAATGCTGATTGATATGCCGACCCGTTGGGGGAGTACTTTCCTCATGCTTCAACAATTAGCAGATTTGAAATGTTTTGTTCAGGATCTTGGCTCACATGAATTATGCCTTATCAAAGGTGAATGGTGTGAGGTCAAGATAATTGTCGAAGTACTACAAATACCTCATGCAGCAACAATTTATTTTCAAAAACAAGATCTCACTCCGGGAGAATGCCTGCTTCATTGGAGAGAAGTCATGATTAAATTGGAGAAGCTGGATAACAATTTGGCTTCTGCTCTTGCCACCGCCCTGCAATCACGCCAAGAGTTTTTATTGCGGAAAGAGGTTTTCTGAGCAGCTGTTTGGGTAAGTGGTGTTTGTTGACTTAGTTGTTGTGACGACCTACCAATATTTTTTGTTGATATTATGTTCAAGTCAATACTGGTAAGCGTTTGTGCACTTGATTCTATTTGAGTCGAGAATAGCAACTAATGTATTAGTTATATTAGGATTGACTGACTTATACAACCGTGATATTATCATTTTATTTTATTTTTTGATAGGTTGATGCTCGATTGAGAATCCTCTTGAGCAACCAGGAGCAACTACGTGCAAAGAGCGCTCTCAGTTTATTTTTTTGCGCATTCAAAGCACTTTAAGCGAAAGAGCAAGTGCTGATGCAGAAACTGACTCAGGCGGAAGTGAAGCAGCATCAGTATCTGACTTTGATGCGTATTTGAACTTCTCACAATCAACAGCGGCTGCTGAGGCATGAGCTACGGCGTCTGCAAAATCTGATCTTACTGCATTTGCTGAGGCGCTTGTTGATGTAGAGCGGCTCGGAAGGTTGAAATTGCCAAATGTTTGGGACATTATTTCCAAATACCCCTTTATTGTACCACCAGTATCGCAAATCATCAGCTGTTTACCCTGCACACAGGTATCCGTTGAACGTATGTTCTCCCACTTAAAGCTCGTACTTCGTGAAAACAGAGTCCGAATGGGCAATGAATTAACTGATGCCATTGTGTTTATGCGGACAAATAAATCTGTGTAAAAATGAAATTATTTTATCTTCGCTGTCTTTTTGATTGCTTGCTTTTATTTTCCCTTTTTTTAGTCGTTTTTGCCACTTTCGTATTTCTGGTTACACTTTTTGATTGTAGTAAATGACAAATTTCGTAGTGCTAAGGTCATCAGTCGTTTTCTTGTTTTTTGTTAGTGGAAGCGGAAGCGATAGGTGTGGAAGCGCAAGCGGAAGCGGTTGAAAAATCACCGCTTCCACATCCCTGGTTCAAACGCAACATAATACACAACAGAGAGTTGAACGAACTCTAATAATAGCTGGCACACTAGACATGGAGGAATGTAAAAAATGCAGTAAATATGAAAACTTTGATCCATGAATGAACACTTGTTCAGAGGTTATTTAACAAAGTGGCCGAGTGGGTGGAAATGCTAATACAATGGCAAAATTTATCAAAGAAGTATTTGTTCCAACCACGTGATGGCTATGTTGTTTTTTTTAAACCTACTTTCTGATTTTCTCTGTTTTATGGATTCTAACACGAAGTAGCTGTATTGAAAGTAATGCCAAGAACATTATTTCAAGCAGAATGTTGAAACTTAATAATTGCGAAACAGCTCTGTGTTAATATTTTGTGCTTAGTGTCATTGCACTGCACTTATCTTGTCTGTGTGTAGCACGATGTAAATGCTTGGTATTGTTTATTTGTGTCTTTTTTAGTTTGCTCGAGGCACACATCGGAGCAACACAACAAACAGAATGGATTACAGATTATATCCTGATCATAAACCAGACTTCATCATCAGGAGGAAAGGAATGTTGCAAAGTGAAGGACTTGATAAGCAGCACATATTCAGTCATCATGGAAAGAGGTAAAAATTCAAAAAGTTTATAACTACACAAACAATTTGCAGTTGGCACAGAATTTTAATTTAACTTTTCACCAAGAGATTGTATGTGACGCACTGAATTGTGATATCATATCAAATGAAACATACGAGGTTAGTACTAGCAAGGCAAATGAATCAGGGTCATAAAGATCAAATGAGTTTCTTGATCTACAGTACTGATATTTGTCATTTAAATGAGAGTGTATGTGTTTGCTATTGAGCGGTTAACAACATTTGTTGTCGATCAAGGTATCTTGTTCGAGATGCACTACTTTAGTTGATGCCCTTTTTAATTTCGTAAACGATGTGCGTGGAAAATTTGCCTAGAGGAAACAAGCTTTGGCAAGGAAAGAAATGTTTATGAAAGATGATTATTAGGTACCTGGAAAAACAAAACTTTATACCCATTTTTAGCATCTTAAATTGAGTTGTTACTGCAAAAATATCTTGAGTTAGAAACAAGTGTGGATAAACACTGTAGTGTAAAAAATTATACTTGAATTCGCTCTTTTAGATATAAGAACAACATGATTTCGTGGTATGACGAACAGTTCAATAGGAGGACAAGAGAAGAAGGTGACAAACTACCAGAGCTTAGGAAATGGGACGGCCACACGTTATCCTGGGCTCCAGAACGAACAGACTACCCTATGCAAGGTAGATATTTGCTAACGAGAACATTGATACTCTTGTCGCGGAATATGAAGAGGCACGTAGTATTAAAATTATCTCTGAATGAAGATGTTGGTCTCGATTAACGCCTGTCGACATGTAGCCACCATAGGGCAGCATCGGTGAGAACTTTCTGGAACAACATTTTGATAAGCACTTTAGCGCAGAGGTGAAAATGCACAGCTTGGCCCATGTTTAGCTCACATTGCATGTTGAGAAGCCATTGTTGGTTTGCAATTCACGTTTTGTGTTCAAAGCATCACTAGGTCAATGACCTATAGAATTGGCTGCCGTTATAGAGTGCTAGTATGCTTCCCCTGCAACTTTCTGTTTGTTTGCTTGTTAAAATACCTTGTAAGTGTGCGGAAACTGTCATTGTAAAGCTTAGTTTGAAGATGATACGTGTTGCTACATTGTGTCAACTGCGACGAACAATCTCTTCATTGTTAGGTAGCGCGTCGCTGTGAAACATGAAACCACAAGAAAACAGGTCATGCTCTGGATATGTTTTTGTTACTTTGTGTTGCTGCTTCATATACCAACATAGAACTCGATGATTTTAATACCCCTTGGCAATTAATACGTTGCCTTGGCCTTCATAAAGACACGTAATCACTTCCCCTGTTTGGCTTCAGTGTTTGTAGTGGAAACGCACCGTGCCAGCATTGCTGGTAACTTCGGAGCTCGATTGCTTATAAGTTGCTCTATGAGTAACTAAAGTTTTTTTAGTGACCGGAGGATAAAAATATAACCAATCAGTAACTTGCTATTTTTATTTTAAGGCCCTCCTACCAATTTTGGACTTCACCCTCATATGAAAGATATTTGGATAAAAGAATTAAAGGCTCAGCGAGAAGGGGAATATGGAACTGATTATAGATTAGCTTACATCCGTCATCCAGACTCTGCATTTCCTCACCGATTTGCCTCTGCTCCTAAACATCTCTCCAGCCATTTCAATCCTATTTCTAAGGTAAAAAGAATTGGAATATATTTTTAATGTGTTAGCCTACTGTCGAGAAGAGCAGGCGCCAACTTGTTTTGGGAGGTTGTGCAGTTAAGACTGATGTTGCTGCCCATCAAATTGGAAAGCAGTTGATGGTAAACTTTTCATAATCAACTAGAAACAGACAAGTCAAAGTTTCATAATAGCAAAATATTTTGCATTTGACTTAAAATGGGATTTTTCGCCTGTATTTATCCGGAATAATAGCTTAAAATCCTTTGGGAGCGACCACTGTTACCAAAATTATGTACAGTTGAGCGGTTTCCGAATGGTTGTTTGAATTAGCACATGTCTCTGATGAAGGGTTAGTTTATATCGCGAAAAATAGTGTATATGTATTATAGTATTTAGCAGGACCAGTCTCCAAACGTTTTAGCGTAGTAGTATGCGACGATTGCAACGATTATCTCTTCTGAACACCAATCAACAGCCGCCTCAACGTGGTGGTGCGGTCCCCGACCCCGTTTGGGTTGGGTCGAAATGGCTGTTGGCCTTTCCGAGGATCTCGGCTACCCTGGGCACTCCCCACACACAAATCATTTTTTCGCCGTGCTGCCCCCTGAAGGACCGCAGAAGGGCAGCACGCAGTCTCTTTGAAATCGGTCGCCCTTTTTCTTTCTTTTCCTGCCTCTCTCTTGCCCGCCTTCTCATTTTTTTCCTTCTTTTGATGAACGGCAACGTTCATCCTAACCCTGGCCTTGTCTTTCTCTGTTCAGTGTGCGCTGGAAATGTGACCTGGAGGAGTAAGTCGGTGCAATGCTTCAGATGCTCCATATGGCTCCATTTAAGGTGCTCGCTACTCTCTTTTTCTAGATTCAAAATTTAGGGCCGCTCTCACTCCTGGAGCTTCCCTCCTTGTTGCGTCCCTGTTTCTTTTGGATATCCTACTCCTACCAACACTGTGACTTCCTCTTTGGACTCCTCCAGCTTGTATATCTCCACTGTGCTACTTGGCCCATCTGGCCCCCCTTTGCTAATGCAGCTCTCCCACCCCACCCTCGTCTTCAAGCCTTTAATCCCCCTTCTGCCCATTTCGTATCTTCTCCCTCTGTGCCCTCACCACCGCCTCATGCTTCTGGCTGTTTTTCTACACCTCCTGCTTCCTCTTCCCCCCCCTGACTCCCTCAGGGCTTTTCAATTGGAATGCCGGGGTCTCCGAACCAGGAGCACTGAACTACTACACTTTATTTTGTCTCATCTTGTTGACCGTATTTGTATCCAGAAATCTTGCCTTAATTTATCTTCCTCTTTCCGAATCCCTTGGTTTTCTCCTCTGCGATCAGATCGCACCCACTCGCGGTCTGGCATTCTTTCTTCCGATACTAAGCACGCTAGCGGCGGCGTCATCATTTTCGTCAGGCAGGGTTTATACTTCACTGAGCTTTCTACCTCTTCTCTTTATTCGCTTGACCCCTACTCTGATTATATAGGGGTCAACATCTCACTTAACAACTCCTCCTCGCTTTCAAACCTTAATGTTATGCTCTTCCTATTCGCTCTTCTTCGACCGATAGCAGAACCGACTACTTTTTTCCCTCCATTTTTTCCTCCTACAGAAATATTTTCATTCTGGGGAACTTCAACTGCCATCGCCCTGTTTTGCACTCAAAAGGTACTTTTGACACCCGTGAGGAGGAAGTATTCAATTGGGTCATCTCCTCTGATTTCCTTCCCCTCAATGCCCCTGACCAGAGGCTACCTTTTTGAGTTTTTTCGAGCTACGTGCCCTGAGGAGTCTCATTCGCCCTTTTGCTCCCCCTTCTGCCCCGCTAAATTTCTTGCGGCTGCCACCAACCTCTCCTCGTCCACTGCCACTGGCCCAGACAAAGTTGCTTATCCCGTCCTAAAGCATCTTTCTTGCTCTGACATGGATTTTCTTCTTCACATTTTCAATCTCTCCTGGTCTTTGCATTCCTTTCCTTCCATCTGGAAGACATCTATTATTCCTTCCATGAGATGGGAAAGCCTCTCGTCTCTCCTGCTTCCTTCCGGCCTATCTCTCTCACCTCCTGCGTCTCAAAGCTTTTTGAACACATCATTCTATCTTCTTTCTGAAGTCGAATTCCATTCTCTTTCCCCGCCAGGCCGGTTTCCGCCCTGGACGGTCTACTCTTGATCAAATTCTGTTCCTTTCTCAGTCCATTTCGGATGAGCTTAACAAACCCAGGCCGGGCTCTCAAACGATTCTCTCTACTATTGATTTCTCGAAAGCTTTCGATTTTGTTTGGCATCCCGCCCTTTTCCACCAACTCATTTGGGCTGGCCTCCCTTCTTGCTTTGCTCGTTGGACTCAATCTTTCCTTTCGAATAGGCGTGCTTACATGGTTTTTTAAAATCACAAAAGTCTTTCCTTGCGAGTCCATCGAGGTGTTCCGCAAGGATCCGCTCTTGGCTCTGTACTTTTCTCTTTTTTCATCAATGATCTCCCTGCTTTTCTACCTTCTTCCGTCAGCTGCTCTCTTTACGCTGACGATCCGGCCATTTAGTCCTCTTCTCCCTTCGTCCCTACTGCGATGAAGGTCACACAAAGAGTTTTGATTCGACTGGAGTGCTGGTCTGGGTACTGGTGTCTTTCTCTCAATCCGAGAAAATGTGGGGCCTCTTTCTTCTCAGTGGACCCCCACCAAGATAAACTCTAGCCCAATTTCTTCTTACTCAACTCCCCTCTCCGTTTCAATCCTACTCTAACTTTTCTTGGGGTCATCTTTAACCGCTCTCTTTGCTATTCTAAACTTGTATCTTCGTTAATGGCCAATTTTTTCTCTCGTCTCAAAGCCTTGCGCTGCATCTCTACTTTCTCATGGAGCTCCTCCAAGGAGCCTCTCTGTTCTGTATAAAGCTTTTCTTCGGCCCCTTCTTAATTATGCTTCAACCGGATGGTTTCCTTTCCTAAGCGTTACCAACATTATTAAATTGGAACGCCTCCACCGAGCGGCTAGTCGCGCCATCACCGGTTGCCTCTCGTTTTCCCCTATCCCACTTCTTCTCTCCGAGGCGTCTCTACCTCCCTTACCAGTCACTCTGATTCATTTCGCTCTGCCATCTTATGAGCGGGCTCTTCGTCTCTCAACCTCCTTTCCCATTACAGGTTTGGCCAGACATGGAGTGAAACCAAGGCTCTTCAGATGTCACTGGAGAGCTTTTGCGTCCACTCACCCGCTCATGCTTCCTTTTTCTTTTCCTAGGGAGGCTCTCTTTGCCCTTTCTCAGATGCTTAGAACCTGCCTTTCTTTACCGTGGAGTCCACCCTTTCCTCTCCATGCTCCCGCTCTGGTTCCCCTTTCTCTCGCCAAGGTGTGCGGCTCTCGCTCACCTTGACTCTCTCCCACCTCACGATCTGGTGATCTGGACAGATGTCTCTGTTGCTTTTGCTTTTGGCAAAGGCGGCTCTGGCGTACTTACCAACTGCTCTCGTTGCGGCACTGAAGCCACTCTCTTCTTTTCGGCAGGTCCAGTACGCTCGCCTTTCTCCGCTGAAGCCAGCGCCATTCTGCAAGCTCTTTGCTGGTCTCGGCAGCACCAAAAAGTCTGCCACTTCTCTTCTTTTCTCTGACTCTCGTTTTGTCCTCGCAACCTTGTCTTCTCCGTCTTTCCTTTTACCTCAAACTCTCTGGCAGATCTGGCAGGAACTGTCTTTTCTATCCTCCATTTCTAACAATCTACAATGGGTCCTCAGACACTCGCTTCTCCCGGGGATGACGCGGCTGATGAGCTGACCAGACTGGGAGCGCTACTCGTGCCCTCTGCAATCCCTTGTAGTCTCTCTCTCCTCTTATCTCTCGTATCCACTCTTCTCTTTTTTCATCTAAATTCTTCGACACACAGGTTTCCTCGATCTCCATAGAAGAGTTTATGCTTCCTCGTCATGCTTGTTGTGTCCTCTCTCGTCTTCTCTGCAACGGACACAGCCTACTGTTAAACTCTTATATCTCTAGAATTGGCAGAATCGAGAATCCTTCTTGCAGCGCCTGTGGACATCCGTCCCAGGTCACCTCTCATCTCGTTTTGCACTGTCCAGCTACGGACTCTGCGCCGCTCGCTCTTTGGCGACTCTCTTGTTTCTCTACGACCTCTTGTCCAGGCCCTGGGGAGTTGCCCAGCTTGCTCTCATCCATCGGAAGGGCTTGGATAGCAACAACAACAGCATTATCTCTTTAGTAAATACAAATACGGTAAACCTAGGATATAGCGGACAAGTCGGGATTAACGATATTTATCCGTTATATGCGAAATCTGCTGTATCCGAAATTGATCTGATGCTCACTATACAAGCTCATTATGCTCCAGCTCAGACGTATTACGTTTTGTGCTCCTGAGTTATTTGCCATACTGACCTTCCACTGTAGTTTGACTGTACAATACTGTCAATAATCCACTGTACAATAAACTGAAGTTTGACTATACTCTTCAAAGATTATTAACTCGCTTGAAAATTTTGAAAAAGGCATTATGACATCATACTCACGTCGGTCCCATAAACAGTTGGTATTGTTCTGTCACAATTTTACAAGTTGTAATTTTCTTTAATGAAGAATGAATTCGTTACAAGCGAGATAGTTCATTTTGTTTTATCTCAACGGGACTGAAAAATTGGTTCGTTATACGCAGTAACGGATTTTTTATAGATGAAACTGAAATGCACTAAGATCAATAGGAGACTATTCGGACTTGAAATTTCGTCCGTTATATACAATTATCCGTTATATTCGAGTCCGTTATATACGAGGTTTTCTGTAAATGGGAGATCTTGCTCGAAAAGTAAACGGGCAAGTGATTTTTGATTCACGCTCATCAAGTCAAATTACTGGCTTGATGTGCAATATTGATATTGACAATGCCTAGTTTTTCATTTTTGTGAAGACATAATGTGGAATAACTCATTCTGTCCTCACTGCATGCTTTATCAGGCAAATAAGATTTTAGTAATCACATTAGGGAAAAGCGGCAGGTATTTCAAATCAGTTATAAGTGCAGACCGGTATCCCCACCACCAATAAGACGGACAAGAGTTGACCACCGATTTATTTGGCTCTTTCGCAAAAATGGTCAAAGTATCTACAAATGTATCTGAGTAAAACAAGAAAATAAAGATATTGCTTGTTACTAAATGTGTTGAACTAAAATAAAAGTAGAAATAACTACTAAATTAGCTCGTTACCGAAATTTTACTAGGCTGTTCCTGTAGATTTTCAACTTTGCTTTCTTCCCTCTTTGTGTTTAGTTTTTTGAAGTTGGCATTTCGAATTTAAACTATGGCTTGAACCATCACAACGGCGTGAACAGGTGGCTTCTGGCACAAGGCCGTAGTAAAGTCACTTTGCAGACCCAAAAACTTTTCGTTCATCTTGTGATCGATGAGTTCAATGAGGTTAATTTTTTACACGAGTTTTTATTTCCAGCTTAACAAAGATCTTTGGCTGCGACGCACCCCGTTTAACATGGCTCCTGAATATCCGCCGAATGTCAACCTTCCGTCTAATATCTAATCCGCTCTATGTATGTGCGTTTGCAAAGAAGCGGAACTCAAGTTGCTTTGTTTGTTTGTTGTCATGGAACGAATGAGAAAACAGCGCTCTGCTAAATGTCATGATGAAACAAACAAAGCATATTTAGTTATGCCTTCTTCAACGTTTTTGTGTTGTTGGTTTTTGCTGCGTTTACACGGCAAAGCAAAGTTTGGTTTGTTTATTTTATGAAGTCATTTCCATACCGATCGGAGTTACGTCATAAAAAAAAAGCTAGCAAACTAGTGGCCACCAAATGCAGAAGATTGCACTTATTGAAGACTGCGTTTCTTGTAGCGTATTTTGGAGCAATCAGAATTTACTCCAAGCGCAGCTAACTCACTTATGAGAGTAGGGATAATAACCATCCCCTACCCGAAATATTTCGAGATAAAGTTGTAGAGCACAAGATCAGCTGAGTTATTAAATTGTAGGAAAAACAGATTTTATTTCGGCAAAGCATTGAAGATTCGTGATTGAAGGCGAACTCTATTTTTTTACAATAAAGTATACCTCGACGGATCTGATATTTCATGTTTTTGTCTTTTACATGACTGTAAATCTATTCCTGATAGTAATTTAGCTTTTGCTCTTTTATGTATTATTACAACCATTTTCCACTTACTCTGAACCAGGTGTGAAACTAGGATTTGTTTAAGGGGGGAGGGATACTCAAAGGTGTATCGGTATTTTGTGGCTATGTTATTTGGCTTCTCTCATAACAAGTTCTTCGTCTTTTCGAAATCACGTAAGCCTAACACCACTGAAAAGGGTTTTACCTCTCTAATTCGCCCCTGAGTTTAATAATGAAGTCAAACTTTAAGGTAAAAATGGTGTTGATATACCAAAACAGCTGCAGTGAACTTACGTAAAGCTCAAATATTTGTAGGCAACACATACGCAGCTTCACATTATGCACATCAGTATTTTTCCACTTTTATAGTAGCTTTACTTTTGCCCCAACTTGCTACTCATGCGCAGAAGAGAGTGTAAATTGGAGTGTTCGGCAAAAAAAGCGTACTATATTTTCACTGCTTACTTTCTTTACGATGTTACAAAGTAATCCACATTGCCTTCCTCTTCAACTACTTTAGTTTGTGTAAAAGCAACTTTTTTAATTGGGTCAGTATAAAGATTAAATCTGTTGCTCATGACATCATTAGGGGATCTAAGCACTCAGGTTACTACTACTTTGCTTAGATAGAAAGCTGATTGAGTAAATTGCATTTATTTTTGAAGTACTGAATCTTTTTTGAAGAACCGTTTCTTTTAGTGAAAACTTTGTGGAATTGGGACTTATGCCTCCTGTAGTTGCGCATATGGGCCTAAACTCTATGAACAAATAAAAATTTATTTGGCCCCGTGAAAATTTTTCTGTGTTGCTGCAATGTCCGGGAGCTCTGTTATTATGGTATTACCTCTCAGCATACGACCCAAACCCCCCAAAGCCTAAAGCTTTTGCTATGAGTTTTGCTTATCATTGGTTGCCGAATGTTGAACGTGTTTTTAGTGTTGGTAGCATTTCTTCGATATTGCACTTACCGAACCTACGTGGTGCCGTTGATTAATTACGTGATATAGTCTACTACAGAAGCATTTAACTCGTCGATTCTATTTTTAAGCCAGTTTCCTCACTGTATTTTTGTCAGTAGCTAGAACGTGTTTTAAAATCTCTCAGCAAAATAAATGCACTGAAAATGAGTTGGGTTTGTTGTTCTACCCCTTTGGAAAGACAAGAGGGCGTGGAACTCCAAAAATCGGGATGGAATAAAAGTACCTTACGTAATTTGGAACTGACTGACGGGCCATTCTCATAAAATTACAAATTTTAATAGCTTATCAGGCCTCCACATTATCTGGGGACTCGAGACATATTATCTGAACCCAATCTTTAAAAAGGCGAATGCGGATGGAGATAATGTATTTCTGTAACAAATAGGATATTATTTCGTCAATAAGCGAGAACGTCTTTGTGTTCAGTCCTGCTTCGGAGTTACTAATGCTGCTGGGCACGGTCTACGAGCAGGGAAATGTAAAATGCCTCTCATTGCCATCATAAGCTGCTTCACTTCATTCACTCGACCAAGTTGCCAAATATTTTTAATTATTAATGAAAAGAATATATATATAATAGCGTGCCTCAACCCTTTAGTAAATAATTTCCTCAAGATATTTTGAATTAAATCAAAAGAATTAATGAATTTTATTTGTATTACGCTAACATAGTACCGTTATATTGTCATCACAGTTAACCACTATTCGAAGACAAACGCCTAATAATTAGATAAAACGCGATCACCACCGATGAAGTTTTAGATACAGCCTAACATTATACCAACAAAAAAAACGGGCAAGCACCCAATCACAACCAAACAGAGCAATTCAAGCAAAAATAATTCAAAATTAGAATCACACGCGATTAAGACTTGATCAATACTTGTTTGAAGTGAGCGCAAGTCAAATTTTTGATTAAGATTAATAGATTAATAGCGCCATACAAAAATGGGATTGCAGCGAAACCTGTATCGCCGAAACAAGCATCTCGATATTTTTGCCAATACCATTATCAGTCTTGTCGCAAATGTTTCCAAAGATGTAGTATCACTAGCTTGTTACGTGAAAGACCGGAGCAGGCTAATCAGTACACATGTAAAGTTGAACACTGAAAGAATTAACGTGATAGCAATCTTGTTAAATGAAGGTAACTTCACGTCCATCAACGGGACAAAATAGTAAAGCCGCCCAACAAACGAGTCGTAAAACGCTACAACCAACGTCAGCAACCAGGATTTTACTACAGTATTTAAAAAATTTGTTTTTGGAAAAATTTTCAACTTCGTCTTTTAAACTTGCTATTTGTATCGGCAATACAGAAAAATACGATATAGTCGTACTGACCCCCAATACTGTAGTGCAAGGACTAAAACGATACCGATCTTGATGGAAAAGTACCGGGCGACCTGGATCGCCAATACAAGCATCTCCATATTGACCTTCCCTTTTTGTTGTGTTTCCCTATCTTTTTGGACTGAGGCACTCATAAAATCACGCATGAAAAAAGCTACAATCTATTGCAATCCGGACTCACAGCTCCACCACCCACTAGGTGGACTGGCATTGGTGGATTGCCAATGGTGACCTGTTGCTGCATGCTGGGGGAGCAGCTTCGCTATTTTCATCCGGCGAAGCACCCTGAACGATTGCGCTAACGCCAATTTTTCAATAAAAACGCTAAAAACTACAAAAAATTAAGTAACCCAAGCGATTGCATACTCTAAAACAATAAACAAGTGCATTTCAATTCGTTTCGCAACCTAGCACTTTCTCAAGAGGATCTCATTCCTGCACTATTTTGCCTTAGGGAAGACTCAGGACATTTGAGCCAGTATCCAAAGCTGATAAAGCAGCATAGCTTGAGCTACGGTGATATCAGAAGCATGACATTACTGCCAAAATGTTTAGCAAAAAAATTCTTTTCGATATTTCTATTTTGGCAGCAATTAGGACTTGGACAAGAAGCAAAATCTCAAAAAAGTATGGTTTTGTTCTGTTTGCGAAAAGTTAGAAGGCAGCACAACGCAAGCTATAGTTTATTTAGTGGGTAGTAGACAGTAGCAAGATGATAGTGGAGAGCACTAGCATTCAGCTACAAGTGAAAACGAGCGCTGGTGATAAAAGAGTAGAGGATTTATAGAAAAAAATTTTAGATGATGGACCGCAGCAAGTTGACTCATAGGCTCAACTTATCTCAGCAACTGCTTTTATTTTTGTGTCAGCTTTACACAACTTAAAACTGTAAATTATTATGGACAAAAAATAACACGCAGGCTAGTAGCCTAAATATTTACAATCATGACTGCCCTCCGTCTCCTCCTGTTACTCTTTTTCTTTCTAAAGCATTTCCGGAATACCTGTCCTCTTTTTCTACTTTAGGATTGGCTAACGCTAGACACTAAGTGAAATAATTGCTTGCCACGCGCTGGTGGAAAAAACGTTGCATGTATTCACTCAATCTTACTTCCTCCTTCGTGAAAGATTGTGTCACTTTTTCTCTTTGAAATGCCTTTTTCTTAAAGTTAAAGCTTATTTTTCCTTGACATGCTCTCTCTCCGACCCAGAAAAAAGCAAAGAATGACTTGGAAATGATGTTGTGGATGAAGCTGATTTTTAAGATACATTTATGAAAAAAAAGCGGTGAGATGAAGATCTGCAAAAATATACAGCATATTTGCCCATTGCGAGACCTGCTATTTCGACCAAACACCGATTTAACACTTTCATTGCTTACCTGCTATCACCTCGAGGGACAGCTCTAAGAAACCAACAACATTTTTCTTTGCATATAAAAACTTTTTAAGTATGATGATTGATATTAGCAAGACTTAACTTTTGGGAAGCTAAATAGTTTTCTTTACGTAGCTTTCAATTGTTTGTTGGTTCTTGGTTGATAAGAAAACGATTTTACTAAATGTTTGTTGCTTTACTGATAGATCAACGTCATCTCAAAACTTTTAGCAAATCATGCCTACCCCTACAGATTATCTCATCCGGTTGGGAAAGCATGCTGCGCCATTTTCATTTTTCTACAAAAATGCCTCGAACCTGCTGCACTCATGCATCGGTTGCAAGCAAACTGACGCAACCAAAATAAAAAGCAAGCATATGGCTTCATTGCATGTAATTTTGGGAATAGCATTTTTATGACAGAAAATACAATCATTGACGTCTTATTAAGCTCAATTCTCCTGAGTCTCCTCTACACATTTCCTGCATAAAATTGCAGAGGCCCAAAAGTATGCAATAAATCTGCTGAAATTTTGCTGCCCTTAGCAAATGTTTTTGTGACAGAGTGCTACCACAAAACACAAATCAATCATTTTTCCAGTTGCCCTTAACAACTACACTCGATTGTATGTCCTTTTTTCCCGCGTTTCACAGGTCCAGACGAGCTAATTCAGCATGTCGGCCACTACACCTTCGATGTCGAACCAGACTTTTTGCTGGAGCAATGTAGCACTTTAAATTCCAATTACCCTTCTTGATTGATACCCATGGTCCTTCTATAAAGTTTTAAACTCCACACCTTTCCATCCGAAGCCCAAAACAATTATGACTGCGAGAAAATATTTGTATTACCAGAATCCTCAAATTGAAAACCACAGTCATAATGTATAGATTAGCAGTCGGAAACCTTTTTTGGATGTTACTCATAAGTATTTTGAGAAAAAAATTGCCCCAAAAAGCTTTTAGCAACAAATAAGATTACATCCAATTTATATTTTCAAACCAAACTGAAGGCAAAGACCTTTTTATTAAGATCGCTTGTTGCAATCTTTTTGTAATTCTTTCTCAAAAGAAATACCTCTCCTTTTTGTTAGTTAACAACTACATAAAATCAATTTTGTGCTTTTACGCTTTTCACCCCCAATTTCTTCAATTCTACCCCATTAGGGTAACTTACCCCAGTTCCCCAGCCTATGGTTTAGACCTGCATGTTTAAGATGAAAATAAATGAAGTTTAAATACTGATGCTAAAGGCGTGTCAGCATAATAGTACGCCAAGGTTTAGTTCTATATCGCATCTTGGCTGCATCAGGCGATAACCGCAGTATTTTTGCCATTTCAGATGTGATTTCAAAAAAAAAAAAAAGGTCAACTGCATCATCGCGGCCATTATGGCTATCTTGGCCGCGATGTTGGCGATGACCTTTTTTTTTGGAGATCACCCCTGAATGTGGCGTTGTTTTGACTTCGAAGTATAGATTAGATATACTACCACACGTTTGTGAGCAATGAAAAGAAATGAATGTTTGTGTGGCGAAAAATTTTGGCGCATGGAATGAAAAGATTGGCCACCCCTGGTTTCAACGAATGCAATCAAAACGCCATATCAAATACTAATACATAGCAAATGCTGCATTGCAGCCTTATTGTTGACATGAAGACTTTGATTGAACTCATGGACGACTGTTTGACATAGAGCAGTTGTGACGTCACAGAGGTCATTCCAGAAGACATATATGACGAGTGTTATGTCACAACTGTTTCAATTAATAGCTTAATATTAAATCTAGAAATTGAAATGAAAACAGAGAATACGAATACAATAGTAGCCTAAATATCTGTATGCTGAATTCATGTACAAGGTGGTAAATGAATAAATTGCCTAAGTCTACAAAAAAATACACCTCAATAAAAAAAAGCGCAGCACTATCGAGCAATACCTCTTTCCCCAAATTAATGCTCCCGACAATTTCGATTCCTGAAGAATACAACCGTAAATAAGGCAATCAGTTTCATTTGCAACTTAAGAATGGCTGAATGGGATAAATGAAATATGACAATGGTATGGAGGACTGCAAGAAGCCCTGCGGTCTTTGAGTCAGCTGCCACAAATGCTCTCAGCTTGACGTAAGCCGTAGTTTCAACCCGGACCGCGAACTTGAAAGCACAAGCCGCTTACTATGCAACGTACCGGTACCACGAAACGCTCTGATCGCTTAATTGCAGACTTCCGTAAACAAGCCAGACAACTGCGCGATGCTGAAGACTGAATAAGTAAAATGGCCAAACGCCAAAGTTTACAGAAACCTTGTTGCATAGTTGTAAACAAAAACCGCACATGCCGTGTTGGATGTTGATTGTAATCAGAAGTGGTCCGTAATGAAGAAATTCTACTTAAGTAAACTACCTAAGCAGCTTTTTCAGTAACAAGCTACTTACTAGTGTAGCTTCATTTAAACTATTTCAACTTTTAACTTGAGTAGAATGAGTGGGAGGTAACGCAACTTAAATAACAACACGTTTTACTTCAGTAGATGCCAAAAATTTTATGTCTGTTGAATTGGAATGCAGTACGCTAGCGTAAAAAGCAGCTTTGAATCAAAGTTTCAATTCTCTGCAAATCCGTATCCCGGAATGGATTCCAAAGTGTCAACCCATAATGAAAAAGTTTCTTTGAAAAAGCACCTTCAACCTTAGTTTAGGCAGTGTTCTTCAAAAGAAAAAAAAACTTAATCATCAACTTAAATTAACGTAAATCCTTTTGAGAGTCTTCTAAAAATAATGATACCCCCTAACACAGTGTCTCTTAAGGGCACATTCTCTCTTATAGTGACGCTACTGGTTGCTCCACACATGTAAGTAACGTAAATTAAGCTACAGGTTGGCAGGGATGTTTGCATCTTTAGAAACTTTTCTAATATCCTACGTGGTGCAAGCACCCCCTATTGAGAACTACTGGTTTAGAGAGATACAGGATAAAACTGTTAAAAAATGACACTACTTTCTACTTTCACTGCTTAAGTGGTTTGATTCTCGACAACATTTTTACTTTTTTCTAGAGTAAAAATGCCAATCATTGCTTTCTACTTCTTTTTGAATATGTTTTTGAGTAAGTAACATATATTTTAACTCCAGTAGATTTTTAGGTTACTTTGACCACCTCTGATTGTAATACACCAATGGCTACATTGATTAAAGCTAATTATAAAAAATTAAAAATACTACATTTGAATGTTTTCTATTTGGATAATTTAAAAAATAACTTGTTGTTTATGGGTTGGTAACTGGGAACAAGATGGGCTAGTACGATGTCGGTGTAAGTGGCGGTTAGACCCCAGATTTTATGCTTCACCAAATAGACTGGGGTCACATAGTCTGATTTGGAAGCCTTATAATTTTTAGTCCGAAACTTCGTGTATCGAATATTTTCTGGATTGACGAGAGTCTTGATTGGGACAGTGAAAATGGAAGCCACCTGAAAAAAAGTAACAAGAATGAAGTCAAACGGCGTGACAGTTTTAAATCTCCACTTTTTAATTGCGGTAAAACATCTACGATTATACGAGAAATTATGCTTAGATCCACTTTGGAGTTCCAGAATTTTCGGAGCAGTGCATTTTTACCACAAACACTGAAACCAAGACCTCTGCAAGGTCCAGCCTGTTCCCCACAGACACTGGACGTTTTGACTTAAACATTTACAGATAGGTTAACGTATTTTCTGTAGCTTGTGGAAGTACAGAAGAGAATTGCACCGCTAGCAATATTACCTTGCAATGCCCCATGTCCGACCACCACGCCAGCCACAAGATCTACACATTAATTGACAGCAGCATCAAGAAATTGTTGCTACAAAATGGATTATATCAGTGCATATTTAGAGCATTGGTTATCAACATGTTAGTCACAAACCACACTTGGGTCGCTTGTTTTTTTAAAAGCATACAATCTTATTGTTCATTTTGCATAATATCTCACCGATTAACATAAGGTTGGTCTTAGGAGGTAGAGCAAAAAAGCTATGGGCCCCTTTAAATTTCTTAGAGCTAATCCCAGTAAATTGCAAAAAGTTTTTAACAGAGGCATTATGATTTTTCAATTTTTTTCTCAGCGCTTGATTTTCGTGATCTACCCTTAACTTATCATTACAGAATGTAATTAGGCAACCATTTATCAATATAAAATCAATTAATACAATTCGCACTTGAAGTCATATCATGCAGCTTAGAATGTAAAGTCTAATTTAAAAAATCTAAGCAAACATGGATTACAAAATCATAATTTTGGCCAATTTTTCCTTAAAATATGAATTTTCTGGAAAACCTTCGTCTCCAGCAAATTTTATTCTGGCCTCACCCTTGCTGTGACGAAATAATTAGTGGAAGTATCACGACAAAAAAGTTGACTGCATTCACTTTTTCGTTCTCGCATAGTTTTTCTTACATGCTTTTTTAGCATTTAAGTGTATCCTTGGATAAAGAGATTTTCCAAAAATTATTCGTTTAGAAAATTTGGAGCCAACCGTTTTACAGGACATGTCAGCTTTGGGCAGTAGAAAAATAGACTCTCATTCCTCGAACTTGAGAAAACAAAGTAGCTCTGTTCATATAAATTACATCGCACACTGAGCGAGCTAGCCAGCTCAGACCACTGCAGGCCACAAACTATGGACTGACCTCATTACTATTTGGTGTTAGTTTTTCAATACTAATTTCTCCAATATTTCCAACCACTCCAACGACACCAGTTACCAAGTTCTACAAAAAAAATAGCATTGGAGGTAGACAAAAGTCGCCTATTACAACGTGCTAAGTGAGCATCTTCACTATTTCAACCCAGGAAAGCAAGGGTAGTCAATGCCAGCGCACACTTTACCAATAGATACAATTTGACATTGCCATTATCCAAGTTCAGTGGCTAAAGTTAGAGATAAATGACAGTTTTGGTGGACTTAAATCTTTTACTTTCGAGTTGTGCACAATCTAATCACGGCCGGATTAACAAAAGTGGGGGCTCCATTCACCCCCACACTAAAGTATTTTCTAAAAAAAGGACTTCAATTTACTGGACAACCCCTCTATTTTGTCATAGTCCCCCATTTACACACACCCTGTACTTCATCTCCCTCCATCACTACATCCAGCACATATTGTTGATAACTTTGTTGTATTTGTGGTGATTTGTAATCATCACTGTAACAGCTGGGTTTTTTCTGTTACATTATTAATTATTTTAGAGGATCTAGTTTCTTACTTGAAACCTAATTTGTGTTTTTATGGGTGTTTTGTGCCAAATTTGAACTAGGAACTAGTGCAAAACTTAGGTTTCTAAATTATCAATGCCCTATTCTAAGCGCAGCTTCACAACAATTTTCCTGTTTGGTGACAGTGCTTCTGATAAAAATGCACTGTGCCATCAGTACAGGTAGCTCTAAAGTAGGTGTGCACCCAAATTGTCTTCTGTAATGGTTTTCCAATTACCAAAGCAAGATATTAAACATCTCAGTATTTCAACAACTGTAGGTCGTGGAGATTGGTACAAGGGAAACAAGTATGATATTAGCATGCATAAATATCAAAGTTTTGAAACTGAATGGAAAGCATAGTCCGATAGTGTAATTTACTACACCACTACATACATGTAGCTTTTCCACAGGTATTTAACACCCCATAAAATGTGTCTGAGAAGTCACTACTCAAATACATCAGATAGACAGCAATAATAAAAACTGAGCAAATTTTTAAAGTGATATGAAAACTCTATGATAAGCTTAACTTTATTCAAACCCACATCCGATGCACATTAAAAAATAAAATGTGTGTCAGGCAGTGGGTTTGGGTAACACCTTAGATATATGAGTAAGTTTAGCAATTTGGAACCCAAGCTTGCCATTCAATGTGACTAATACCAGTGTGTAGATGTGCTCAATTGAAAAAAAGATCAGTTGCCAGCAGTGCTTCATCTAAGGTGTGTGCTTGTGGGCATGCACACAGGTAAAGTAATGCCACACATAAAATTTATATATTTTTTCAATACAAATTTAGATTTTTTTAAGTGTGCACACTTCAAAAATTTTCCTGCACATGACGAAAAAAATTAAAGGGAACATTGGTTGCCAGCATTTGCGAGGATGAGAGACCTCACACCATTCAAACCAGGAAAAGATAGCCTCCCTGATTTAACGCATTTGCTTTAATGATGTCAGGAACAATCATATTTCTATTTACAGCTGTGTTCATCAAGCACGACTCACAACAAATGATCTTTGTACATTGCTTACATTGAAGCTACCAACAACCTGCAGTGTTTCCAGCATCTCTTTTTGCTTCAGTTCTAGTTTTGAGTGTCTTAAGGTTGAAAAAAGCAAATGGGAATAGAGCAGGGATTTCATATAGAACAACCATCAATCAGAATTAAAATAAAAGCAGAAGCAAATGTTAAAAATGCACCAAAACAACAACTACAATCAATAAGTGATGTACTAACTGCATCAGGTAGCATTGGAGTCAGTGACCAGACATCAACTCGACTTGGAGCAAGACCAATTTCTTCTTCTGTTTCTCGTAAAGCTGTGTGAGTGATTGACTCATCTGTGCTATCTACTATGCCACCAGGAAAACTACAAAAAAGCATAACATCTAAATTACATGTGTTTGCATCTCAAGATTAGCTTAATAATGGACATCATTTAAAAATCAAATTTTTATTTAATTTAAAAATTTTGTTCACACACTGAGTGGTCAATAACAAAGAAGAAATATCTACTCCAAGTAGTACAGACAACTCTTAACCCTTTAAGGATCAAAGGAACACATACGTCCCATATGTGTTAACTGTTATGTGATTATGATATAATATCCACTTTTATGAGATGCAGTATTTACCTGCTGCTACCAAACAATTAAAGAATTGCTCTAAATTTTATTAGTTAGATTCTTATGATCCTTTAAGGGTTAAGCAAATTTGAGCCCAAGTGGATTGATGGATAGTTGTAAAGATTTTCCTGAGATCTTAATGTTTAAAAATACAGCTTAACTCAATTTATACCTTACTTGGCCTTTATTTCTACGTAATAGAGTAGATCTTTTTGTGAACAGTATTGATGGTTCTCCATTGACTGTACAAAAAGGAATCAAAACAGCTGCTTTTTCTTTATAATTTAATCCCCAATACGTTACATGAGTTTTGTTTGTTTTTTCAATTCTTTCAACAAAGAGTCTTCTACTTTGTTCTGAAAGTAGTCCATCACTGCAATATGCATAATCACTAAAATATTGTGTTCTTAATTTGGTTGCATGACTTCGACATTGAAAAATACTTTTTTTTATCATCTGCAACAAGACTTCTGATTTAACTCTATGAAATTATGCAGTACTAGCACAATAAATCAGTTATTTAAGGAGTAAATTATAAATAAGACAAAATTCTTGACAGACAACAAAAAGATCAGGAGATCCAGATTTACAAAAATTTATTAAGAAATACTACAATACAAAAACATTGAAAGTCATACTAATACAAGGAAAGCAGAAGTTCATTCTAAATTATAGGTAAACTGAATTACAGAAAAACCTAAAATTCGGTACCACCAACAAGATTTTTGTCCGACTAATTAAGTACAGATATTGAAGAATGATGGAAATTTACAGTAGCTAATGAAAACTAAAAATGCAATCACTAAATTAACTAAAATCAAATAATTGAATTGTGATTAACTAAGCACTTAAATAGTAAATTTCCATGTTGCTGTAATTTGGGTTTTTTTTCCCTATTTTGGTTGAATCTTGGATTTTCAAATCTCTGCTTTTAAACGTTGTCCTCCTTGATAAAATGACACCAATTTTTTATCAAAAAAGATACTTTATGCCAAACTTTTCATGGCAGCATCGAAAAAATAAAATCACTTTTTATAATTTTCGGCAAAAAGGTAGGGTGTTTTCCTAATTTAGACTATTTTACGTAATTAGTTGCACATAAAATCTAGTTTTGTTCAGCTTCATAAAAACAGTTTTATTTATCTTCATAACCAGTTTCATAAAAACACAGAGTAGAAGTATAGAAGTTAAAAATATGCAACAAAATTTGTGTTGATCTAATGATTAAATATACATTGATTTAACAACGAAAAAATATCTTACTCTTTTTCGGCTCAAAAACAATGGTGGTTTAGACTCCACCAACCCTAACATCCTCACATTCTTAACAATTCAGGCCACCACTGCAGTTCTCTGGTTCTACACCAACCAAAAGTCATGCTAGCTTAACTACAGCATAAAACCATAACTACGGTTAAAAAATAAAAGATTATATGTGACATAAAACAAAGAATTTACCCCTGTATGCAGCTATTGTTATCAAACATGCTTGAATATACAACAAAATGAAAGCCCACAAGCCTTGTAAGATTGGTAGCACAATGCATGCCACAGAATGGGTGTTGCATGGCTTCAGTCATCGATTGGGCCTATCACACAGGGCAGTCATGCGATGCATGCCACAGCTTAGATTTTGCATGAATCAGTCCTCAGCTTTTTTAGATCGTCTTTAGCAGTTCTTGCCATACCAACAGCTATTGCAGCAATACAATTTTGCCTGCATGGAGTTCTTAGCCTTAGCTTGACATTAGTTTATATGCTAGCAGTCTAAAAACTATACAGATAGTACTTTCAGTGGGTTACAGTACTTTATTATAAATCATAAAGTATACATTCCTCAAACACTCTTTGTACGTTTCAACCAACAACACAATTTTGCGGTAAATTTTCTATTGCCTACTTTCGCAGTTTAGCCAAGCAGCTCATACCACCAACTCGTCTACGAGTGCACGTTATAATCAAAGATCAGCACCACTTACACAGGGACCATTACTGGTACCACTTCAGCTTGCACCAGAATGCCTTGACCTAAACTTGACCTGGATTCCCGGTCACCGGCATTTAACAGATCAGCTATGATCAGCTGATTAGTTTTATCCAAGTTCCCAAATCCAAGTCTAAGTAGGCTAGTTTGTAAATCTTGGTTCAAATCCCTTGCTTTAACCCATTAATGACCACTGCCAGAAATACAAGTCACTTTCTTGTAAGTTTTTAGTATTTGGTTACTGTTGATGTAATTAAGAAAAAAATGCAAAAAAATTTTGCCATCCGCTTTTGGTTGCCTAGCAACGCGATGTTCCTCTAGAGGAACAATGGTCCAATACGGGTGCAAAGCTGCTGCAGATTTAGTGCAGCTGTTGCAGATTAGTAAGGCTGGGGGTAACTTGCCTGTATTGGTTTACAGAACAAAATTATTAGCGGGACATCTATGCAGCAATACACAATCCTGTCTAAGAAGATAAAACAAATAATACCTTTTTCAACGAAAAGTTACAAAACGCATTTGATATAAAAGCTTCGTTACTGAGTACCCGTGTTTATTTTTTTGAAATTTATTTTGTTCGGAATACTTTCTTCACATCGATAGTGAATCATTTCTCTATTAGAGATGACCAGTAACAAGTTACACAGAAGATATTTAACTCTGCAGGAAGCAGTTGACGACGTTTTAAGGCCAACAGGAAGTGAAGAGAAAGATATTGTTATTTTGCCATCAGCGCAACGTGATGCTTATGCTACTGATGTAGATGAAGATGATGTAGATAAGTGCCGTAAAATGATTTGCTTTCAAACGATGTTGCAGGTACTTTAGAGGTACATCACAACGATAAAAACGAAGTCGCTTCCAACGTATCAGCAGTTCAAAGTAAAGAAAACAAACCACCGCCAAAGAAAAAGAGAAAGAATGCAAAAGCAGTGCTCTGGAAGAAGAAAAGCAGCCTGAAGAAAATACCAGAAGCAAATGTTATGCACTTAGCTGACAGCCACCCTCGTCTTGCTCTGCTTGAGCCAGTTGCACTTTTTCGATTGTTTTTCAATGAGGAAATCTAAGTTCAGGTTGCTAGCGAAACGGAGCGATATGCGTCTTAAAGGAATGAGGTCATTCATCTTACACCGCAGGATATCGTAGCTTTTGTTGGAATTTTTCAGTTGACAGGATACAACAGCCGATCGCGTCAGCGCTTGTACTGGAGTAAAGATGATAATATCACCTGCCCAGTGATATCCAGGTCAATGTCAAGAAAAAAGGTTTGAAGACATAAAGAGGTTAATCCATTTTGCTAATAACAATAATCTTCCTACAGGAAATAAGCTTGCTAAAATTTGACCTCTACAGAGAATCAATGCTTCACTTTAGCAGTTTGGAGTGTTTGCAAAAGATCTGGCCATTACTGAACAAATGGTACCATACTTTGGTAGGCACTTTGCAAAGATGGCCATTCGTGGCAAGCCGATTGCTAGGCTCACAAGCCAATACAAACCAACAATTCAAGGAAAGAAGTGGTAATGGCCGCTGGTTGTTGACTGTATAGAGATGCTGACAAGGGCTGCGTCGAGACTCCAAGTCACCTTGATAACTTTCCCACGTTTAGATTTTCTTGAATTTATCCGGTCAGTTGTAGGTGGCTTGTTCAAAACTACTAGTTCTTCGTCCTCAGGCCTTAATGGAAGAATAATAATAAACACCAGTGTTGGTCTGCACCACCCTGTAAATGCGGAACCTCAAGGACGCTGCTCAAACTGCAAAAATGTCAAGAATGTGGTGTTCGCTTGCATCCTATGTGCTACTTGAATTACCATAAGTAAAAAATTTGTGTCTTTTTCGGATATTTTTGTTGTTGTTTCATGTGATTTGGAGTGTTTCCTCAATAGAAAGCGCTTATAGAGAAGACAGAGCAGCGCAATTTTTTTAGGCAATGTTAGATGGTGATAGCGTTTTAGACCATTTTCCTGTAGAGGAACAAAAAAAGTAAATGCAAAAACTGATAAACCATTACCTTTAGAAGCTTTTGTAGCTACATAAAATGCAAATGAATTTTTTTCGCACTTTCGTGCTGAGTCAGCATTTTTACTCAAATCAAGGTCGTTCCGACTTGAGAAAAATAGCTGTTTTCCGATGAGCGCTTGCAACGGAATTTAACGAGTTAAAGAAAAACTTTTTTTAAATAATGTTTGTAAAGTCATTAAACTAGGTCTCTGTTTAAAAACTACGTTGATACAAAACCACCGACTGGTTTTTCAAGCTTCCAAATAATTTGTTCCTCTACAGGAACAATGGGCCAAAATGGGTTAATATTGAATCCATTGAAAATTAGAAAATTAGCGATTTACCATCTATAATACATATTTCAATAAAAAAATTGATGGGATTAACCTTTCGATTATATTATAGCTGACGTCATTGGCGCACTCATGGTGGGAAACGCACTGTGAGGCTGCAGCTGCCCCATCCTTCAGCAATATTGTTTTGAAACAATTAAGAATTGTGCAGTTGTTGCAAACGTGCTAAAAAGCAAAGCCAAAATGCACGCTTGCAAACAATAAGAGATAGCTAACTCTACCTCTTGAAAAAACTTTATACAATTTTCGTCCATACTGTGACCAAAACAATGTTGCCATCTAAATTTATTTCAGTTCCTTGCTACACAACCAAAGTACACAAAGATCTGCAAAATACTATCAGAAAGTGCACCTAAGATGGCAGAAGTTTCTGGTAAGCTTTTGTGGCTTGGATAAAATGTGAGTGATTTTTAATCGATAAGAAATTGAGTGATTCTTCTCTACGTAGGCTACCAAGCAGCGAATCCAGATATTAGACCTGTGAACAAACGGGTCTGAGCCACCTCCCCCCCCCCCCCTTCTGAATAAACTTTTGATAGCCTTTTTACGCCCGTAATGTCATTTGAAAACATTTCTCTCTTACTGTGCTAAAGCTCCCGAGAACATAAATCCGACAAAGGGTTCGTATAGATGAGAGCTAAATTTTAGCTACTTCTCCCTTTTCTAAATAATTCTTGATATGTCACGTAAGTAAGTGAGGTCTGTAATCTATGACGCTTTAGTAAAGCGACTGTGTTATGTTTATTAGCATACCGTCATGAAGAAAAGGCGTTAATAGAAAGCACTGATTTTTTATCCCATACCTAATAAAGAGCTACATTGGTCCCCTCGACCCTTCACTGCCTTTCAGTCGAGTTCGAACACTATCGGTCTAGTTACGACTTACAAATGTGCCTGATAAGGTGAATGATTTATATTGGCACGCCTCTTCAAGGCTGGAACAAAATGATTTTTTGCGGTCGCAGTTTCGCAACTGTAGAAACTTAACCCATTACAGCCCAATTTTTTTATTATGACCAAATCTGATTAATTATGTTGATACTGAGTATTTATGACCATTTTTGAGTTTATTTTACATGACTCGGTATATTTTAGCGAGTTACAGTGGAAAAATGTAGCGGCAACATTTGTTGCCATTGGGCTGTTGGGATATCGCAATGGCTGAATAAAAGAACAATTAGATCTAGAGTAATATTTATTCTGTTTCGAGAATATTTAACAAACAAGACTTGATTCAGAGAACTTTCTGGACTTTTTTTCGTGTCACTCTTGATGGTAAATCTGGAAGCATTCTACATGCAGAGGTGCATCGCATTTAATGCACTTGACCGAACACCGTCTTCCACATTGTCGGCATCGTGAAAATCGCGTTGGTAGGGGAACTGGCCAGTGGCTCTGACAATCATATCGGATGGCTCTTGCAGCTTGTGGTTGACTATGAGATGGTCTTCCTTTTCCAAATCTTGATCCAGTTCCATGTTGCTTCAGCAGCTGCTGTGCGACGGACCTGCGAAAATCCAACAGTGGCATCGTACTTTCCATGACTTTCTTCTGCAGCAGCCAGGCATTGACAATAGATGCATCGAGGCACCATGAAAAAAAGGGCCACTACCACTTTTTACTTCTAATTTTGGTACGGTAGTTGTTGACAAACTTGTCAAAAAGATCAACAACCCCCATTGATTGGTTGTAGCACTGAATGACTTTTGGCATGGGCACTTGAACAATTTTGCGATCGGTCCGAGAGTATCGGCTGGCAGAACATGTGGTGTCAGTGAAGATGCTGTTGGAAAGAACAGAAACTACTGAATTGTTATATCATTTGGTAAGGACATGGTTTCCATCAGACACTTGAGAATAGGTTCCACGACCAGATTTCTCCGTGTCTTTTTTGGAGGGCAGGGGAGCATTCTCGCATCTGTCAGCTCTGATTGTTCCAATGGCACCTATTTTATGTTCCTTGAGCATATCCAGTAACTCAAAAGAAGTGAACCAGTTGTCGAAAAATAAGTGATAACCTTCAGAAACATGACACTCGTTTACTAAGCTCATCACAACATTTCCCCCAAGACCAAGCGAGGTTTCGGAAAGTTTAGTGTCTCTTCCGCAATATGGTTCAGCATGGTATAAATATCCAGACGGGGATGCCAAAGAAAAAAGCTTGTAACCGAACCTAATCGGCTTTCCCCTGACAAACCGTTTTGTGCCATGCCTTCCATAATACTTGATCATGGTTTCGTCTATGCTTAGATTGTCGCTCAAGGGAAGAATTTTGAAGCACCTATTCAAATGGAAAAAAAGTGGGCGGATTTTGTAGTACCTGTCCTGGTTGATCTTGGGGTTATCTGCAAAATGCAAAAACTGAAGTATCTTGTCAAACGTGTTCCTTCTGATGTTCTCAGAAACAAGCAGATTGTGGATATCATCCTCCTTTGACCAATAAAGCCTTCTATATGGTACAGGGTGGTAACCAGAAACCAGGAGAACGCCTAGAAAGCAATAAAATTCGCTTTTCGTTATAGAAACGTCACTGCCTCTTTGTTTGGCATAGATATGGCTTTGTTCAATAATTTCATCCAGAAATGCCTCAGAAAAAAACAGAGAAAAGGCCTCTGCTGGTGTTCTACAGCAAGAATGCAGATACCCATGAATATTTGGGCCAAAAACACGAGGTGGTTTCTCAGGGATTTCTGACTTGGGAAAATTTTTGACCCATTGCTTCCTTGATTTTTTCATTTTTTTACGGATGGGCTCTCCTGATGACGAAGAGGCGGGAACATTTTCTGCAGCTGAAGAATCAATTTCAGCTGTAGCGGCCAAAATTCTTCGAGGCAGATGAACAAAATCTACAGCAACCTCATTGTCCGACTTGTCTGAATCTTCATCTGTTATAAAGCCTTCTGGTTCTGGGGATTGTATGACAATATCAATTGTAGGATTTGGCCTGCTTTCGTCATCAGACAACTCTAAGTCTGATTCATCTTCTTGAAGCAGAGATAAGATCTCATTTGTGTTCAGCCTAAAAAAAAGGAAAAGAATAAGCAACAGTAAATCTAATCTATAATACTTTGATATTGCTACATCCCAGTGGCAACATTTGTTGCCAGTGACTTTTACTGAGATATACTAATGAGCATGTAACTTTTATTGGACTGGTTGCAACACTATACTACAGAATGATAGTTTTGTAACAATATAACATGATTTTTGTTTCTATTGTACTCTATAGGATATCAATACTTACGGTCTTTGAAAAGGCATCTCTGAGTTGAAATCGCATCAAAGATACTATGACTTTTGCAACAGAATAAATCAAGGTTTGAAAATCAAAATGATAAAAAAAAATCATATTCACAACACAGGTATATTAAATCGTAAATCTGAAACAAAAAAAAAAAACAAATTGCAGCATATATCATAAGTTATGTTCACTTATTTGGAAACAAACATATTGGCAACAATTGTTGCCAGTGGGCTTTAATGGGTTAAGATGATTTGTATGTAGTGGTATGATTAACGGGCGGCCCCCCAAAGGGAGAATAAGGTGGACGTATCTTCTACTTCGGTTTAGGGCCTTTTGCTTTAATTCGTACAGAACTGTTGAGTTTTATTTGGCGGGTAAAGGGGAGTGGACACCAAGGCTGTAGCTCCCCAGCTTTATAAGCACGAAAAGTATTTTGAAGAATCATGTTGCTTAAAGTATTTTGCGGTTGGAGTGATCAGAGAGAGATAGCCCTACGTGGGTTGGTGGACTGGTGATTTGAAATGAAAGTACAGTGTCGGTACTACTTTTCATGAATACATCATTGAAAATTTCCAATTGCTCATTGCGTTGTTTCGTCACCACTCATACCAGAGATGGTGTATACAAGTAATGATAATAGCAGTTTTACTGTAGTTTGGCTACATGATCTAGCGTTAGTCAGACTCAGGGATTAATTTTTGCAAATTATTACTCTGTTGTGTAGTAAAAAGTGTCAGTCATTTGAGGGAGTGCATAAGGGCAATAGGGAGTTACTGGCCAAATCTTGCTTGGTTAGACTTATAGATTTTTTATAGTCTATTCCAGGTCTAACCGCGCCAGATTTATCCGCTAAAAAATTATCTCCATGTAAATTAGTCGCAGCACTACCTGAATTTCTTGCGAAAATCAATTTCTGAGCAATAGGCTCAATCACAATAGTTCTACCAATTAATTTTGTTTCCATTTTGGCCGAAAACTTCCTACAAGATATATGCCAGATTGCGCCAAATCAATTCTAGTTCTTTCTAAGGGGAAAACTTCTCCAGACCCTCCTTATGAACCCTTGTTATAGGCTTCCCCCCCAAAGAGGTCTACAAAAGCTCTAATCAACTCGACCCTGAACTCACCCACTCAGAGCAAATGTTTGCCCCTAACAATTTAGTGAATTAAGTTAAGCTATACATTATGTCGTGCTGAGAAAATCCTCACGTTGTAGCAACGCTACTGATTGTGTCTTGGGACTGCATTCCGTCGAGGTTTTCTCTGAAGTTATCTCGCTCATTTGTCTCACCCACTTCACTTCCATTGCGCTGTCACTACCTCAGGTATGATTGGAGTCATGTTTTATGTTTCTGTTATTAAAAAACTTTTGCAGTTATGAATAGAATTACTTTTGTTCAATCCACGTAACCAGTATGGCAGTAGCTTAATGCTGCCACAACGCGATCTTTTCCCAAGCGCTGAGCCTATATCAAGCGAGAAAGTTTTGGTTAAGTGCTTTTCCTAAGGTAGCAGTGTAGAAAGCAATGATGTAGACAGCACGTAAAGATTGATTTGGGCTTTCTATCGATGGCTTTTATTGTGTTGAGCTGCATTACGCTGCTTGCTATACAGCAGGGGTGTCAAACATACGGCCCGCGAGACAATTTCATCAGGCCCACGGGTCAAAATGTGGCCCGTATAAGGATTTTGTGCCACAGTGCGAATGCCTGGCTTCCGAATTTGGTTTGTGAAACATCGAGATCATTGAAGTTGAGATTACGTAAATATAAGCATGATGTGATGGACGACAACTGCTAGAAGTCACGGCTGACATTACAGGCAATGACCTTTTTTTTCTTATTGTAAAAGCACGCCCGAAAGTTGTGCTTCCACTGGAAGTTCAAGTGAACGCGTCTCGTCTCGCTCCGGTAAACAAAAAGGTCCAATAATAGTTAACCAATTTAACTAATAATGTTAGCCCCTTTCCTCTTCCCAAGGTTGGCTTAATTCTGATGGTATGCCTGGCTGACATTGACGGTATATTCCCAAAGATGGTGAACACATAGGGGCTAAAGTGACTAAATCGTAAGCCAGGCTCTCCAATGTCATTGGAGAGCTGTCACGTCAGTGGATACTTGCTAAAATCATTGCCATCCTCAGACCAGAAAAACCAGTTCATAAACCAGCCAGCTATAGACCTATCTCCTCGCTTAGCCGCATATACAAACTTCTCGAATTTAATTCTCACAAAAATTACTCCGCCAGTTACACCGCATCTTCCTTCAAATCTAGCCGGATTTTGACCACAAAGAAATACCACCGAACTTGTTCTGGCCTGGACATCATACATAGAATCTGTGTATGAGCAAAAAAGAGAAAATTGGTGCCGTATCCATTAAGCTCGCAGCAGCTTACGACACATTTTAGTGCGATGACATTATGCTCAAACTTGCCAAAACGATCCACTGTAATAGCTCCTTGTGCCTTCTGTACAACATGAGAAAAGCAAGAAATATTTCAAATTAGCCCTGGAAAAAAACAACGCGAAATTAGAACTATCAAAAATCGAGTTCTGCAGGGTTTGGTAGTTACTCCACTTTTTTCCACATATGCCCTTTTTACATGCCTGCTTGGGGATGCCATACGTCAGGATTTTCGCTCACATGTCCGGGATTTTAGCGTTGCGTCAGGGAAGAGTGCTTAAATATCAGGGATTCTTGTGTCAGTCACCATAAGTAAAACATTCCACTTCGGGTAAAACATATTGATAATCAAGACCAAAACATTTGTCAATAATCAAATGCAATGGTACCAACTGCCAATATGTAACAGTGTGAACATGACCGAAAAATGAGTTCGGGATTTTGCCTCATCAGATATGACTACCCTACGCCTGCTAACCCTTTAATAAAATTATGATATGCAGGGGTGCATTATTACATACCAGTTAAGCATTACCAGAACCATCGAAATCACTCGGAGCCGAGATGTAAAAACTTTTCGTGAGTTTTTCAAGAAGTAGCACTTCAATAAAAAGCCGCCACCTCTTTCTTTCACCCTGATGGCCAGCATTGCAGGATAAATTTGGCAGTCAGCCGCTAAAAGCGAGTCTCCATCCGAAATATCTTGAAATCACCCAGGAAGAACATTAACATATCGAAAGCATCCAGAAAATAAAGCTCAGAAAGTAAAAACATGAAATTCAATAATCCAAAAGCAAACAGGATCAGGTTGGAGTGCACATCAAACCGTTCTTAAAACATCAGCTCTGGCGTTGTGCTACAGTGTAGCAGAATACTGTGCTTCGGTTTGGGAACGCAACTCCCATTCAAAGAAATTTGGCATTCAACTAAGCCATACCACAAGAGTTGTGTCTAATGCCTTTAAATTCATATCAAGTACTTGGCTGCCCACCATAATTGCAGTAGAACCACTGCACTTGGTGAGACAGAGAGCAACTCGAAAAGTGTATGAAACTATTTAACTTCTGAAAGACCTACCAGTTAAACATTATCACATAAGCTTAGAATAGGCTTTTTCTACATACATACTGAAATCCCGCAAACTCTTCTACAAGCACTGCTATAAAAATATTGATATCAGAAAAAACTGGAAAGACTAGTGGGAAAGAGATCGAGAAAAGAGTGGAGAGATTTTCAAGAACTGCTAACTGTATCTTTGTGATTTTACACAGTATCGAAAGAGAAAAAGGTTACATCAAACAGTCTTCGATCAGGCCACTCCAAAACAGCAGTCAGTCTACTTGTTGAAAATAAGTGAAGCCATTATCTGACCAGCATGCCATGTAGCTCCTCAAGACATCATTCACCTTGGTGCAGACTATTGCAAAACAAAGTTAATTGGTGAATTTGAAACAGTCCATTAACACAATTCGTCCTTCCACAGATGGATTCAAGTGAACAGGGTGAGGTGTAAACACTAAACAACACCACAAGAAGAGAGAGAATAATATAAATGTTGAAAATTTTTTGCTGTTGAATGAATTCTAACGTTAAGTCATTGATAGATAGGTGTAAGATGAAGGCTTTTGCCAAAATCTTTTGTGAGTCAAGAGTTCAATCAAATCAAATTTTTTCTGACCCCTCACAACACGGACCCGTAACTGTTTGTTATGCTTGTATTCTCTTTCACTTTGATTGTTCCTTGTATCTATATGTTTCATTTTGGCAAATGTTCTTTTTTTGCTTTGTGTGGGGAATAATATATTCTCTTCACTATTCATGAAAGTAATGTAAATGGTGTAGATGGACAGAAAAAATCTTATCGCTAAGTGGTGCTAAAGCACCATCGACTGCTAGCCAGGTCACGTAATCATAGTTTGTCGATTTTTGTCATCAGGAGACGAAAAGACTTTTTGTCAGCTATGTTACAACATTATTGTTAAGTATTGCAAGTACCGTAAAACCTCTATTTCACCGCCATGGCGTTCTATTTTTCAAACCCTTCCCCCATAGTGGTGTTCTATTAGAGGTGACGTTCAATTAGAGGGTGACGCTCTATCTTTCGACTGGCTGGTTAGAATTTCGAGAAGATAAATTTTATGAATGAAAAGAAAAAACATCTAATACATTTATACAATTAGTAAAAGACACAAATCCAGGGCGATTGCTGGTAAGTAATCACAAATTCAGTGGCGAAAATCAAGTGACACGTCACTGTTGTAGCCGTCCTCGTCATTTTCAACTTGAATAGAAGAATTCATTAAAATGGGGTTTAATTAGAGGGTGGCGCTCTATTTTTCAACCCTCCCTTTGTAGTGGCGTTCTATTAGAGGTGGCGTTCAAATAGAAGTGGCGCTCAAATAGAGGTTTTACGGTATTTTTCGTTTGTCGAGTATATTGATGATATAAACAGATAGAGTCGTTCTTTCGACGATTTATTAGAAAAAGTAGATATTTTGCTTCCTTTGGTAACCGGGAAGCTTCTTCAGGAAACGGCAAATGTTGTTGCCAGTGTAACAAATAAACATATATAACTAATCCTCTTCTCAAGCTATACCGGGACCAGAGCAAACAGGTGCAACCAAGAAACTTACACGCCTCAAAATAAGCATTAGTAAATCTTTAACAGTCTAAACAGATAAAGTTTAATCAATAAATAGTGGTAAAGCTAAACCAGGGTTTCCCAAACTTTCAGGTCATCGGTACCCTCTGGAGAATTTATAGATTCGCTCGTGTACCCCCGCACTTCCGCTAACATAGACCGCAATACATACTGCTATGTTGCATTCGTGATGACTTTTCTTACTTTTGGAGGTGAAATTCTGCCGTCGACCAGACGTTGATCTCCAAAAAAAAAAAAAAAAAAAAGATCAATCAATACCTCCCAGACGTTCACCTTCCACCCAGAAAATCGGTGCATCCACTTTTTCCAAGCGGTTTCACTATCCTAAGGAGCTCTTAAACTCAGGTCTTCAAATTATTAACATCAAGTGATCGAAAATATTTTAAGTTCTGGAAAGCACATCCTTTTACTTTATCTAATGCACCCCTTGAAAAGTCAAAATGTACCCCAGTTTGGGAACCCCTCAGCTAAATCTAGTTTTTCAGTACAAAAACCAAAATGTAAAAACCCAACATATTAAATTGGCTATTTTCTCTCTTATTAATTTAAAAAGACCAAGCTTCATGCTACTTTTGCTCTAAGTTTCCCGCATGGTTGCATCGTTTGTAGTGAAAAACTAGAAACTCACTCTGCCGGCAATACTGATGACTCTGAACCAGGTTTGAACACGAGTTGTTTAGCAAAATCTTTTCATGACTATAGAAACGATGAACAAATGGAAGTCTTTTGAAACCTTAGGAAAGGAGATCCTTGGACATTAAAAAGGTCTCTCCAACTTAAACAGGTGGTGGAGCTGAGCACCCTTTAGGTTGTGGCGGCTTGGTCTGAGCAAAGGTAAAGTGATCACGAGTTCATACGCCTCAATAAAAATAACAACAAGATATTGTACTCCATCAAAGCTTAGACTAGTTTAAAGCTATTTTATTGACCAATCGGCATCTCAATAATAAAAAGAATTTACGCGAAATAGATGGAATGATTATTACATCATTGTTGGAATGATGACGTCACTGTACACACTTTATTACACATAAACGATGCGACGTCATTAATAAAAATATAGCAAACTACCATAAAATTAGTTACGGCGAGTTGGCAGTAAGTTTGAGATGGACCCCGCGGGAACATTGAGGGGCGGTGTGAAAACAGCACACCCGGATTTCTTAAATTCGTTTTTCAGTATTTACAAAACACTTGAGACATAATTGTGGACTTCACTGAAAGGCGGGTAAAAAATAGAGTTGTATACAGAGGGAAGTGGGTAAAAATTTTTTGTTTTTTGTTATGTGTAAAAACCTTGCTCTGAGAATATTTTTCTATTTTTGTTCCTTTTCTTGCAAACTTTAATTCTTAAATCCAGCCCCGACGGAGGACATACTAAGAAGAACTAGAAAATATGATTGAAACTACAACAACTTTGGCGGTTACAATGAAAATAAACGCAGCAATGGTTACGTCACAACCAAAGACAGTAAAGTTATATATTTTGGTTAAGAGCTCTCAAAATAAATGGTCAAGTAACACAAAGTAAGACCTCGTTGCCGATCCCATCAACGGGCTATTTAATGACCAGTTAACCGTTATACCACGCAAAATTTTCTTAATCCGATTCCTCTGAATCGTCATGTCGAAAAGCTGCAAATAGCCCAGTAATGATATTGGAACAAGTAGGTCTATAGAAGTGTCCTCCCACTAAGGAGGCACCGGGGATTTAAAGCCCAAATCATTTGCTTGTTTTTCAGATAGTTTCATTTTTCTAAATTCCCATAAACTTCAACCACTTAGACTTTTTCTTTCAAATGTTCTCGCGCATTCACCAGAGTAGGCGACACCGCAGGACTAGAGAGGGCCCCTGTGCTACACAGCCGTCCATGGTAGCTTGACGGAGACATAGAGGTTGTGAAGGGCTTGCTTCTATAGCCTGGCAAAAGTGGTGGCATCGGAATTTTGCAATACGCTGGATTGGCAGAATGCAAGGACCCAAAGCTCGGATTGAACATGAAGTTTAGCGGGTTTGAGGAGTGTCTAAGCCCGGATAAATGATAGGGAATTCTCGGGGTCGAGCTGGTAATTTTTTGCAGGGCAGAAGCGATTGCCATGTGCTGCAGAGAATGGAACAAGACCGGCGGAGGGCCCCTAACATCATGCTGGTTCTTACTATCAGGGCACATCTCGTTTCCGTACATGCGATGGAGGAAGAGTGGATCCGGGAAACTGGGATATGGTACCATAGCACTAGTTCCATTCCCAAAAGCGGAAAACATATCTTGTTTTTCGCGTTTTCGCCACTTTGCTCGACGATTTTGAAACCAAACCTAGAAGAAATTTAAATTTATTTTTACTACGTTGAGTTGATTTTTGAGAGGACTACTTTCTTCTAGAATTGCAGGAAAACTTTCACTGCTAAATGGGAGAGCAACGGGTGTTCGGAAACGCTTTGCGGTATATGCAGTAATAGGGTCAAAAGGCCACTACTGGCACAGCACAACTTCAAAGTCGTTTTTTCGGTAAGTTGCCGTTTGAAGTTTCGAATATTTATCTCAAATTCTCAGCTTATTTGGTGCCGTTGGTGGATTGCGTTGCGATCATCAAGCTGTCGCAAACAATCATTGCAGCTGTTTCTGTGTTAAATGCTTCATGATGCTGTACGCTTAGCGCTTATTAGGTCTGTTTGGTCTTCTTTGCTAAACAAGGTGGCAGTAAACGACACTCGTTTTGGTTTGATTTCTGGTAGACATACATCGGTTATTGGGTTGTTTTAGTTATTTTTACTGTATTTGGATTTTACCTGTTTGTCTCAATACTGCCCTATTACTGTGCATATCGAGCGTTGCAGTTCAGAGCGCTGCTTTTGGACAATATCTATAAAGAGAAAACAACTGCTCGTAGAATGCATTTAAAACACAAGCCTACTGAAACCCAATTACAGTGATACCTCGGGATACGGTTGTTTCAGGATACGAATATTTCGGCTTACGAACCGAGTCTCGAAGAAATATTTGTTCCGTAATGCGATGAAAAGTTCGAGGTACGAATGAGCAATTTTTTTTCAATGCACGCCTATTGCCGTAGGTTTTATGACGTAACAGTATCGTAGGTTTCCAGCATTGTTCGTTCGCACGTCGTAAGAGCATGTTTTGATCGTGAATACAGTACAGTGGCTTACCACCAGGATAGATGCCCTCCCACTGGTTGTCTTGAATAGAGCGCCATACAAGCTGCTCTCCCATTGGCTATCTCCCGACATCATTCATGACCATGCGCATTGTTGTTGTTTTTTTGATTTTTATTAATGTCTCATTGTTTGTTTAGATGTATATCATTAAATATGTGCTTGTAATGTATAATTTTTTCATGGGGGTATAATATTCACACTTTATAAGATTGGGTTTTGGTGGGTTGGAACAAATTAGGCCATTTACATGTAATTCTTTCTTCTGCATACGAATAAATCATCTTACGAACGCCGTCTCGGATCGAATTGAATTTGTATCCTGAAGTACCACTGTACATTGGTCAGAGTTCCAGATCAGATAGCATTTCAGACTATACAAGCTACAAGTATTTTATCGGTGAAGAACTTAACTTGATGCTGGAAAAAAGTCAAAACCTTAAATGTCGCACTCTTCGTTGACACTGAGCATGACGTTAAGAAAAACTTATGGCAAAAAAGTTTTTCAAGACAGTGTTACCAAAATTACAAACAAACAAGCACGAACCTGCACTCGAGCCTCAGTCAGGTTCACTCTCAAGGCAAGTTCTTCTCTAAAAAAACAGAAATTTACGTTAAACGCTCCCAACAACGCGTACAGTCCGCTTGTCAGTGCACTTCCCGGTAGTTGGTGGAGGAGAAACCGTTTGTATTCAAAATTAATTCAAATGATTTGCTGCTTCCTCTTAGACCTTCATAAGGTTTGAGATGTGACTTGAACATCCGTTTCATGCTCCATATTAAGGAGGAGGATTGAATGAACACAACGTATTAAGGAACTTATTGCGGCAAACACTTAAATCAATAACAAAAGAATTCTCTAAAAAAAGGCTTCGCGTGCCAGCTACAATAATTACAGAAAAGAGATGAAGTGCTAAATTGAATTTAAAAATTTTGTATTGGTTGTTTCGCGGTTTGCCAATGTAAAAGTGCTGGTTATGATGTAACAAGGTACTTGTGTTTCATTCTCCTCCCACTTGTCTCAAGAAGTCACTATTGATATCCACCAATGCCTGCCCAATTGGTATGTGTTGAGAAAACCAACCTGTATTCATGAGTAATTCAACATAATCTGCTACTTTCATCTAACCCAATAAACAGGTGCCTACTAGCTTCATTGAATTTGCGATGTGAGGCCTGGATTCTTTGTTTTCCATTGTGGTTTTATCCCAAAAAAAGAGAAAAAATTTTTGGTCATCATCCTCATATCACAAAAATTTTTCAGAAATATAACAGAAAAACTTTTTGCATATTTCTGATTTGATGACTATCCCCGACATTATGTTCCCTATACGACTAAAGTTCTTTTCACCTTGTAAAAACATCCGGATAATGTGTCTTGATGAAGGCTTTCTCTAGCTCCTCCAATTGGTAAGCGGTAAAAGTAGTACGGTATCGTCTTTGCTTCCTTTTTGGGGTTCCATTTGAACTTGTTTCCGAGGAAGAAGAATTGGAGACAAGGTGATGAAATTTTTGGTTGTTTCCCGTCATTTCAGAATTATTTTTTATGTTTTCAATGCACTCGCTTTTATTTTGCTCATCGAAATTAAATTGCTCTTGCCCTGTAGGAGTTTTTATTACATTTTCAGCTGCAAAACTATAATTAGTCTCTTTTTTTCTTTCACTGGCTTCCTTGTTGCAGTTGCTTCGGCAATGATGCAGTAAATACAGCAAATGATCGTGATACGACAAATTTTCTTTTCCACTCAAATTGAGCTTTGTCAAGTGTGGCCGGTCGCCATTTTGCAAATCCGAAGACATCGGCGCATAATTATTTGATGGGCCGAAGAAAAATTTGTAATGTTCGGAAGACTCGTCTTCGTTTACAGATAAGCTTTCATCAGAAGAAATACCTAAAAACAGATTTTAAGTTTTCCCCAAATACTTTGCTCCATCGAAGTGTTGCGAGTGATATGCAAACCCCGTTTGCGCCTTTCTGTGCCTGAGCAACACGGCTACTACTGTAGTGATTGCTGCAGAGGGGACGAGCTCCTGGCAGTATCTAGCTCAAAATTAAGCATCTCGCAACTTTCTACTGCCCGGCATCGTCGGATGTGACCTGACAAGAAATTGAATCTGCTAGGGTAAATTATTTGCTAATTAATTATTGAAACAAAGGCAAATGTTTTTTGAATCCAATGGTCGAAAGTTTACCACTTGATTAGGGGTGGCATTGTTGCGACTGCAGGTAGCCAATCAAAAAGCTTTGCAGTAGCTTCCTGCTTGTAGGTCAGAGGGGAAACCATATAGGGATGAGAAGGGATCTCTCCCCCAATATTAGATTTCAAACAATTAATATCAGATAACATTATGACCAGCGAAAAATCAAACTTCGCTTTAAGCGTAACCTTTTTTTAGCTATTTGGTTGATATGGAATCTAAATCGGTTCTTCAAAATTCCTGTAAAATACCTTAGCAAAAAGTACAAAAATGCTCTATCGAGCATTGAACTAGTAATCTCATCACTATGAATTATCAAGTTGCCACACTGAGCTACGGTAAGAAATTGATAAACAATAGGTGTGTAAGAAATAATAAATTGATGCTTCTCACCTTTTTCGTCATCCCAGCTGCCACTGATTCTTCCTTTTTCTTCATTAAAACTTGCACCCGGGTCTCTACTGTTTTTAATAGGGCCCCCCAGCAAATTTTCAATCGAATAAGATGACGTCATAATTACAAACAATAGAAAATAAGCAATCTCAATATCTAAACATCAACAGCACATCAGCAACAAAAATTAAAGATGCCAATGAATAGGTATTGGCACATTGAACAGTTTATCTAAAGAAGCTTGTTTTTTGCGATCCGCATTGCTTTTCAGTATTTCATACACAGTGGCGTACGGGGGGCCTCATATACCTGCGCCCCCCTCAGAAAAACTTTAAATGTCATTTTCAGCTATTGTGCTGGTAAGGGCAACAAACAAGTCCCATGATATAGCTCTGAGAATATTGAACCCCCAAAAAAGATCTTCACTGCGACTGTCCTGTGAAATTTGCAAAAAAGTCATTTTCACGTCCCCTCAACAAATTTCTGCGTACGCCCCTGTTCATACACCACTTGCAGGATATCAACTTTACAACTCCGCGCAAAGCAACAATCCACACCTACTTCGGAATTTCAATGCTGTGCTTAAATTGTGTAGTCATGTTTCCAATCACATAATATCGTGTTCGAATCCTTCAAGCAAAGAAAATCGTTTCAAAGTACTTTTACTCGCCCACGTCTTCAGCACAACCGAATAAGAAAAGTTCATATTAACTAGGGTTTGAGTCAACAAAGTTGATATCAACACCCCTCACAAACTGATAGGTGGCTCTCCATCACATCACAACATCAACGCTAGCTGATTCCGGCCTTGCATTCTCAGTCTGATTAAATTCAATGAGATACTAGGGTGTCTCGTCATGAGAATTGGCCCCTGATCATAAGCGCTACCTACAATTTATCTTTTAAATAATTGGGCGTTTTCTAAAACATAAAAGGCTATATCAACGACCGTATGTACCATGGGGCCAGGTGCGCCTACGGGCCGAAATTCCTTTCACAACCTTTTTCGCTTTCCTTTGTTTATCACATCATAAATTCACAAAGATAAAGCAAACAAGCAAGTTTTAGTTTTTATGTCGCAGATTTCCTTTTTTGAATAGTGTTACATGGCGCAGCACGAGGTATAATTTTCGGGGATTTTCTAAAGTTTTGATTTTTAAAAATAAAAGTAATATCCCTTTTTCGAACGCCATATCCTAAACCAATAGCGTTTTTAGTAGCATCAGCACAAGCTTCCTGTCAACCTTTGCTCACATGTTGTCTATCTTTTTATCTGTGAGTGCGTTTCGCTTTTTAAATGTACATTGGAATGCCTTTTTTCTCTTCACAATCACTTTGTTAGTATGCGACAGTGCCAAACCGATTTGCTGGATGTACGATTTGCTAAATCACACTTACATAATCGTGAGTTCACTTCCCAAATCAGGTCGTCATTGTGCGCATGATTCGATAGATTTAGAATATCAAAGCCAAGTTTGCTCCAGTGACTGCATCGAGGAAGTTGGTAGTAAGGCAAGATACTCAGTATTCTCAGGCTTTAAGGAGGCATTGCTCTGAAATGATGTTAACAGTAGTCAGGGGATTACTGGACCCACATGGACATGGAGAATCAGCTAGAATGTTCCATCTGTAAAGAGAGAACCTGCCTCCACTTGTCCTCTAAGTGGCTCTAAAGCAGCTGCGTGCATCGCTTCAACCGCGTTGTGCTCTTTTTGTCCTTCATAACAAATCCAAATATCAGCTAAATCTGCATTTGTGGCCGGCTTTTAACAAAAAAAATTTTATTCTCAGAAAAGCCAATTTTTGAGAGTTCTTCAAAAAAGGTCTTCACTGGTTTATGCCTCCTACCTCTTTTTGAAATGGTCGTTGAGCTGGTGGTGGCCACGCAAAATATGCCGGATTAGGTCTGCCATAGCATCAACAAAGGTACCACCATTGCACCGCGTCGCTCTATATGGAACGGAGAATGCATAAAGCAGGTATTGTTTCGCTGGAAGAGACGGGGCCATGACCCTGCTATTGGTTACAATTGTACGAAAACTGGTCAAAACTTGCGCTTTGAAGAAGTTGATCTCCAAAAAAAGGTTTTCGTTTGGTTTTAGTGACCAAAAGTTGAAAAATGGTCGCTTTGAAAAAAGCTGATCTCTACAAACAGACTTGGCATATTAAGGAGGGGCAGTGGTTTTTGTTATCACTGTTAAGGGGGCGTGCCTCAAAAAGTCTAAAAACCTGGCATAAAAGTTTGGCTTTTTTTAGCTTACAGCTAGGACCATTGTAGATTTCAAATCTCAGGCGGGGTAATAACTAGATTTGACAAACCTTACCACGACACGCCAAGAATTTTTAAAATGTGGAGCATAAGGACAAATTGAGGTGATCTCTTGGTTTTTCTACCAAAACCAAAAGCGGAGCTACTGCACTTCTTTAATACGCTAGTTGCAAGCCCTCTCACCTCTTACAAAATCCTGGTTGTGCGCCTGGTTTCAATATCTGTCCTACGCATCTATATTGCTGGGACGAGTTCAGCCAGACTTGTGTCGAGTCGGGCATCTGTGCCTTGCTTGACTCGCTCCTTGTTTTGAATAAGCAAAACTTCGATTTCATGTTATTTCAGAAATATTTTTCCAAACTTTCAACGTTCTTGTTACATAGCGTAATCCTTTCAACAATTATTTCAGGTGACTGCCTCGTAGCAGGACCACACAACGCACACCCGTAACGTCATAATCAAGTGAATGTAGATGTAAATTTAATCTTGTTTTTGTGGAAAAGAGATGCACTGAAAGAAAATTCAATTTTCTTTTCCATTGTCAAGCCCAGCATGCCGCTGTAACGTCACAATGCCAGGGACATCTCATTATTGCGCCCCTAATAGAAAGCCGGACGTCTCGGTAAAAAGCGATTACCAAATCTCTTAACCTTAAGCACCTGAAGATTTATCTCTATTATTTTTTTATCTCTATTATCAAAATAAAGCACATAGACACCTAAAGCACAATTTCGGTATACTTGACCTTATTCTATTAATTTGTAAAAAAGGTGGAACATATGTATTGAATTACATATTACCAATGTCTTTTTTTCTGACTTTATTTTTCCATTTAAACTTGACTATATTTTTTAACTTTAGGCGGCAACTCTGCTGCAAACCTCGCTAACCTGTTTTAGCAAACTACTTCAAATGGAATAATGCACTTTGACGACGTCATAGAGGAATAATTACGGTTAAAAGAGTCTTTGTTCATGGTTGTAAAGTTAAAAGACTATTTGGAAATTCCTTTCTTCTTTTCCAAATTAAAAAAACATAATTTAAAAGAATTACTCTCAGGGATAGCACATTTATTTGGAGGAGGGGCAAGAAAATAATCTTTCGGTGGAAAAGTTGAAGTCTCCTCAGACTCCCTCCCCTTGTCTATATAGAAACTGTTCATTTGCAGGGAAAATGGACGCTGAGGTTTTCTTTCACAAAAATTTTTGAATAAAATATGAGGGTTTTCGGAGGGTTGTCTCTCCCTTCTCTCTTACTCGGCCTGAATCGGCCCCCTGTACATGGCTTTTTTTCTATCTTAATTGCAATTTCAAAGCAAAATTAGTGTCTCCGTTCGGTCAAATCCAGTGAAATTTAAATTAGTTTAAGTTATTGTGAGGCAAAACTCAATAAAAAGAATATCACACTGTTTATGCAAACAAAACAACAATGAACGACCCTAACAACATGGCTAATGCAAAAAACAAATAACAGTTCGCATCTTGCAGTTGCAATTTATTGGAAAAGCGCTCGCCGCTGTCAGACGTTTTGATGCTAGCAGTGTGTCGAAGGGGGAGAAGTAAGAGCAATTTTCCTCTGAAAGCAGTAAAAGTTATTATTTTTCTCCAACCAATCAGTTTTAAACATTTGAAGGCGTTCTAATCAAAATTTATGTGGGTATATTAAATCCCTGTCCCCCAGTCTATTATAACGTTTTGATCCTACTGCTTAGCCTGGTGTAATATAGGGTTGATTTGTGTATTGCTCTCTTAAGCAAACTGTCTCATACAGTTGTTGCCATAATTACTATATTTCCTGCATTTTTTCAGTTACCGGTGCCTACTTCTGATTATAATTTGTTTCTTCCTTTTTGTCTATTTATCACATTTTTTAGAAAACGTCGTCTCATTTTACAGCATTACTGTGATTAGGTGCTAAATGTTAGGTCATAAAACTAACCAACATATTGTTTAATGATGTAATAGACCTATCAATGGAAATAGGAAGTTAAAAATTTTTATTTTGTGTACAGATAGTCAAGTAGTTAATTTACAATAAACTTTCTTTGAAAACCTAATGGAAATGCAGATCAGAGACTCCGATTAAATGTCATTAAAGTAAAGTATTTAGGGCAGTTTAGATAACAACAATGCCTTAAAACAGACTGTTTTGATTGCCAGTTCTACAAGCGGGACATCAAAGACAACTTAAATGACTGAAAAAAAGTAAATTTAATACAAATAAAATTAATCAGTACATGAAGATAACACAGCGTACATAGCAACGCAAAAGCACCAAGCGTAGACGATTTTTTCCGATTGCCTAAAAACAGTCCGAGTCGTTAGTCCTATGTGTAATTCCTATATCCAGGCATATCAAAGATTTTAAAAGTGGTATTTAAAAATGTCTTGCTTGGCTGTCAGCGATAAAGAGTAATGTCGAGATTGAACTGTGTAATTAAATTTACTCGCTCATATTTTAAATATATTCTGTATGACGCTGAAACCGTTGGGTTTCAAAAAGCAACAAAACACGACATTACATTGTATTTATTGTCACAAACAGCTTTTCATCGTTCTTTCGACAATATTGTTTGTTTGTTTGTTTGTTAACTTGTAGATGTTTTACAACAACCGTATTCCGAAGTAGCTCCCCGGTTGGTAAGGAGAACGAAACGCTTAGCTTGCTAATTAAATTAGTATGCATTGTATTAACTGACGTTAAATTCACCGTTACAATTTAAGGAAAAGCGCATTGTGATGTCATAGTGGTACTGTTTTAATACAATATCTCATTGACGAGTAGACAACTACACTTTGTGAAATCACCGAAAATCATAATTCTACCATTACGTAATCTCATTCTAAGTGACAGCGTTTTCAATTTCATGTAAATTTTTTCCGCTGCTCTAACACTGAATAAATACTCTGTTTTGAAATTATTGAGGCCCAGCTTATAAAAAGTAAACAGAGCTACTGATTCAAATAAAGGACAAGGCTCTTACTCAGTTGGTCATTATTATGTCATAATAAAAACTGGGCATCGTCGAGAAATCTTAAAGAAAAAAAGAGAAAAACAATAAAATTGACATAAAGTTGTGAAAAATGTGAAAAAAGTTTTAATCAAGCGCTGAACATGTAATAATAACTGGAAGAGATGCACTTAGGTATAAAATGATATCCTGAGCATACTTGTTCAATTTTTAAGTGATGTTTTTAAGAGGTAAAAGTTAAATTGTGATGGAATAATTACACCTACTCCTAGACAAATATTACTCAAATCTTGATATCGAGTGCCTTATCATTTTTTATGATAGTTTCCCGCCAATTTCCCACCCAGCTAAAAATTACATCATAATTTAAAACACATTAAACAAAAACATAAATGCCTCCAGCAACCCCTACCATGAGTATTGCTGAAAATCAATCGTCCGAAAACTATTTACAACTGGTGAAATTGCGAGTTTATTGCTCAGGTGAGTACTAGCTGTTGTTTCCTATTCGGTAATTTCCCCGCTTGTTCGAGAAACGCGCTGTGCCCGCACACTAATAACTCTGAAGAGGGTTTGAACAGAAGTTACTCCAAGGTCACCAGCGTGGTTTGGGAGAATCGTGCAGCACCCCCTCTTTTTGGCTCTGACAACAAATAACTAATTAAGTTAAGAGTGTAACTCCTAAAAACGAATTTTAGCCTTCGTTTGGCCCTAAATACACCAAACTTTTTTGAGAGTCCTCTAAAAGAAGGTCTTCTACGGGTTGACAGCCTACACACTCCTTCTTTTTTAAAATCCTCAGACGCTAGAGTGCGCTATGACCGTGGCATTCAACAAAGTAAGAACTGCTTTTCAGTATCGAGCGATGGATTACAATCAAGAGCTCGCTTTTGGGGGCATCACGTCGACACGCGCTTGCTCACAAGTGCACTGAGTGCTTGTTCAGGTATATTAAAACATACAAATATTGTTTCTGATTACGCTCAGACATCACGTTTGTCAAAAATCGGCCTTAAAATTGTACAGCATTTGTTGCTGGTTTCATATTAGGCCATGGGTTGCGTGCTTTGTAGAATTGCTGATTTCATGCTGGTAGCTTTTATTGTTCTTATATTCTTTATCACCGTCTTGTTTGCTGTTCCAGTGGTTACCGATCTACTCCATGCAAATCAACAAAGCAGGAAGAAAAGACTTCTGGTTGTAATTGAGCATTGGACTATTTTGACTAGTAGGATATGCAATTGTAGTAGTCAGTAATGGTTTCTTTAAATAATGTTCTGTTCAGTCCTTCTTGCCTTTATTTTGTGCATATGAGCATTTTGTGGATAGAAATATTGAAGACTTATCAAAAGAATTTTATTAGTGTAGACTAGGGATGTCCAACCTCCAGCCTACCCAATAAATTACCTGCAGCCCTTTACATTGTTGGATTTCACACAAAACTTGGCTTTTTTCGCCCGGCATTCTTGGTTCCGAACGCTAGTACAAAAAGCTGCATTTAGTGCTGTTGTGGCGCAAATTTGCAATTTGACCCATTAGGAAAAAAGGTTGAGGTTCTCTGGTGTAGACAGTAGACCGTGTCGACAGGTTCCCAGGCGCAGTCATTATCTTTTTTGAGGCTAAGTGATTATAAAAAGAAGGCTATATCCCCTAAACTCCTCACCACTTGCTGAACTCCTGATAGATACCAAAAATCTGTGCTCAACTCAAGAATAGCACCAGAACTAGGTGATAAAAAGGAATACTGGCATCACTAATTGCTGCTTTCTGTGTTCTTTCTTCAGGTTGTAGAAGTTTCGTGGTAATTTTTAAAGTTTGAAGTTGAGAAAGCTACCGCAAGTTCTATTAGAATAAGCCCTAATGATGAGATTGTAATCGAAAATCTAGAAACATATTTTTTTGAATAAATATGCTTATTGATTGCTGTTGGGTGTAGATCATAAAAGATCAAAGATTAAAAAAATGATCATCTCCGAGGGAAGCTGCTTTAGTTGTTTTAGATCTTTGGTGCGTGGAAAATTTAAATCGCAACCATAGTG